>CM031971.1:13505272-14130529 GCA_018804465.1 Populus tomentosa
TAATAGAATGAGAATAACCAATAACGTTTTATACCCTCCCTTATTTTTCATCAACTCTCTCTCCACACAAAATGAAAGGATTGAAACACAAAACAAATGAAGTGTGCGACTGAAATATCAAAATCTCAATAAACAGGGATTGAAAAAAAAATAAAAAAACTTTCGGAGAACAAAATTTTTAAAATCCACACCACATGAATAGTAAGAAAAAGGAAAAAGAAATTTTGTCTCATTATCAAATTTGATCCACATAATTTTAATTTGTTTTGAACAAAAAAATTGAATTTTATTCTATCAAATTGAGTATTAATTTAATGTAGGATAATTTTTTGACACTATATGAATCCCATAACAAGCCAAATAAAATAAATTATCAAACTTAATTCTTAGTCACTATAACAGAGAAGAATGAAATAAGTATCGGTGATCATTTTCGGTTCGGTTCGGTTTTTACAAATAAAAATAACCAAAATCAAAATTTAAAAAGAAAAAAAACAATGAAAACCGGTTTTAACTAACCGGTTTTGGTTCGGTTTGGTTTTTTATATCAAAAAACTGGAAAAACCTATATATATATATATATATATATATATTCCTTTTGGACCGAAGAAGAGTGCTTAGATGGACTGTTTTATTATCCTTTCTCTACGCAACACAGGGGTTTCACCCACCCGAATGGAGTCGAACCTTCACTGCCTTTCCTTGACTCACTTCACTTGCTTGAGATGCCTTCATCTTTACCCACCTTTTTTTATTCTAATCGTGACCAGCCATGACGAGGCTGAATGGATTAGAATAGGGCGGCTTGCTCTGACCAAGACTCCACTTTTTGCTTCCTAGAATGTAGATAGACCAAAAGAGCTTGCTTCTACTAAGGTTTTTGGGTGTTGTTGGGAAGCCTAAGATGCTAGATCTAGAGTGAAAATTGAAGGATGAAGATTGAAAGATCTAGGGTGTTGCTAGGAAGCCTGGGATGCTAGATCTAGAGTGGAAATTGAAGAATAAAGATTGGAAGATGAAGATTGGAAGATGGGGGTGTCTAATTGTCTGTGTGATTGTGTCTCAAAGGGCAAGGAGATGGTGCGGCCATGCGGGTGTACGGCTCCTAGGGTTATTGCTTGGCAAGAGGTTTTTTTTTTTTTTTTCAATTTATAGTACCTTTTTTTTATCTAAATCAAACCGGTTTGGTTTGGTTGTGATTTAATCGGTTTTAGCATTACAAAACCGAACCGAACCGAACAAGAAGTGTTTCTAAATATTCTAATTAGTTTGATCAGTTTTTTTTCTTGGTTTGGTTTTTTTTAGTTATTTTTTTGTTGGTTTAATCGGTTTATTGGTTTTTTTTCTCACTCCTAAAAATAAGAAAAAAAAATGGTGACTAGATTAAAAAATGCTTTGAAGGACAAGAAATAAACGGGGAAGCATTTTTTCAATTCGACACACCACTACAACCTATATATATATATATATATATATATATATATATATATATATATATCCAACTAGATGGAGAATGAAAAGGGATTGAAGGAGATCCACTCGCTTGCATAAGGAGAAAAATAATAGAAAGGCAAACTCATATACAAATATGGCATTTATTGTTAAAGGGAGCATAAGAAGAAAACATGTTAAAATAGACAATATATGCTAATAATTGCATTCATTTTAAATTATTAACATAACTTATTGTTTTATAGTCACCTAATTTAAAATTTAATTGTATTACAATACTAACAACTCTTTTTTATAGGGTTTCAAGCCGGACATTGTTCGAACTAGAGGAGGTTCATCTGCTTTGAGTAGTGTCGACTAACATGACCATTTAATTATGTAGCTAGGTCTAGATGACATGTCAGTTTTGTACGTGCAAGACCAATATTGCTATGAAGATATTTGGAATGGAAAGGTTAGTTGACTTGACTTTTTTTTTTTTTAAAAAAAAAACTAAAATTTAACTAACAATATTGTTTAAATAATTATGTATAAATTGCTTGATTGTAGGAGCAGTGATCTTATGACACCTTGTCATCATGCCATTATATATTTGCATGAGCGTGTTTGCCTGTACGTTATCAACACTATTTTTATAAGATGAGTTAACTATGTGGCTACATCTTGACCCCAAATTGATTGCAACGTTGGTTGAGCCAGGAAGTGTGAGACCCAAATGTTCCACCTGTATAATGGTGAGATGGTACCCACATTGCAGGGCATTGTCATGTTAATTGGCCTTTCGATAAATAGAGCCCCAATAACAAGATAAGAAAGGTTGGTTGATAGAGATGATTTATATGGTTATCTACTAGGACGCGTGCCTTTGGCTAGTGCTTATAGAGGTGACAATACCAAAATGATGTGGTTGGATGCTAATTTTAAGACCCCCTAGTTGATGTGATAGAGGATTGGTTTTGTATACTTGAGCATACATAATACATATGTTTTTGGAGCTTATTTTCACGAGTATTACAAGTAATCTAATGCCAATGTTTATCCTAACACTAGTAGAGGACTTTAGGGTCATTCTTAACTATAGTTAGAGGACTATGATTGTGTGTGTGCTAGAGGACAATGACTATTAAAGGACTTTAGGGTCATTCTTAACTATAGCTAGAGGACTATGATTTTTATGTGTGTATGTGTGTGTGTGTATGTACTAAGAGCTAAGTAAAGCATGTTTGAAGGAGATGGGATAAATAGTCGTGTGTTTAATATTTCTTAAGGTATAATTTTTCAGTGAAGGGTTTACTTTGTTTGAATTAATTCCATTTTAAATACTAACTTAGAATTGTAAATATAAATTAATATAACTCTTATTGTGGGAGCATCTTCATATTAATCATCCATAGAATTGGAGGAATAATATGTTTGATGCGATAACTAGAGGCAACTCTCTATAGGATATAAGTAATATTGAATTTTAATAAATTTTGAATAACATGTTATTTATATAAACTAGATCCAAAAAGTATACTAGCTTTATGGCTTGTCATGTCAAATAGTATGGGGCTAGATATTTCACTTTAAATCTCACTTATGTCTACAAGTTTTACCGGGATTAGTTAGGTGTATAACAACTTCACCAGGTATGAGTGACAAATTTATTTATTTTTTATTTGGTTGTTAATTTGTTTTCTAATATATTTCTTTATATCTTAATAAGTTATATAAATGTCATATACCAATGATTTGATATTATCAACTTTACATGTATGTTAGGAGGGAGAAGATTTGTGGTTAGCGTAAATCATGTTGCATTGCTTTAATATAGTTGGGATGCATTGCCATGATTAAGTAATGTGGCAGTTTGGTTTGTCTTAGCACATCTTGGATTATAAAGATACTAGTGATGAGTTGCATACTATCAGGCATCAAAGTAAGTGTAAAAGGAATTGGCTAATGATTTATACAACTTATCTAGATCTTTGGGATGCTAAGAGAGAACGAATATTTATGGAGTGACATTTGGTAATTGATCTAGACACATACATGAGATGATTTTTTTTCTTATAACACGCTAATTTATTGCTCCTACATGGTTGTATTTCCTGAGGTGTTTATGTAATCTGATGCTTTATGAACCTCAATATTCGAGACCAAATTGATTGGTATGCAATATTTTTTTCTACATAACATTTATTAAATATTGTTAATATTATTATAGATGATGAGAGTTAATTGTTTTTTAATGTATTTATTAGATTTATTACTCATTATGGGAGGCTCGAAGAGCAGCAGTCACTACCATGAAAGCATCAGTGAGATGGGACGTGCTCTTGCTAGCAATACATCCAATTTATACCATAGTGGACTTCAGGAGGTTGGGGACACTAAAAGTCTAGAAGCGGTCTTATTGAAAGATGAGATTACTTATTGTACACAAGGACATAAAGAGTTAGGGAGGCAGGTTCATCCATGAGCATACTTAGCCCATTTACAAGTTGGGATGATGCAAACATATCCATTAGCACTCTAGGCTCGTCCATGAGATGGGATGATTTTTAGATATAGTTAGATTATATGCTTTAATGTTATAAGAATTATTAATTTATTTTAAATTTCATAAAATACTATATGAATCTTCATTGTGTTTATGAATTGTTAATTGTTAATTATGATGAATTGCGAAGTGCGTTGATTTTTTAATTGTGTTAGAGAGATGGATTATGATTCTGAATTGTGAATTATTGGGTTGATTTTTTATTATATAGAGTTGAGAGGTTAGAAAAACTACCCTGACCATATATATATATATATATTTGCGAATCACAGATGAGACATGTGACTTCTAAACTGTGTTAATTATTTAAATATTTTATGGATTATGTTGTTTTACCATTTTTTCACCTTGCTAAATTTAAAAGAAAAAACTCATAAAATTTGAAGGCGTTTTAATAGTTAGAGACAATACAATAAATAAGCGAAATGGCATAAAGCATGGGGTTTATTTGGAAAATACATGATAGATGTTGAGTCCCAACTTCCTATAGGTATTAAAAAAAATTGATCAATTAAGTAAAAAAAAAAACTAACTGAAAAAACCAATCCAAGAGAAAAAAACTGATTAAAGAACCAGAAAAACCACTCGGTCCAGTTTGATTTTGATTTTAAAAGGTTAACACCAATTGAACCGAATCAAACTGGATCAATTCAATTGAATTTGAATAGTCTAAAAAAAGAAACATAACCTAACCCTAAAAGAAATTGAGTTGCCCCCCTCTCCCTCTTCTCTCTTATGATTACCTAACCTTAAATCCATTTAAGTTTTGACAGTAGCCACTAGCCGTTAGCCACACCTCCCCACCTCCCTCGTTCTCTCTACCCTTTTAGATCTGGTGAACCCTAAACCCTTTTAATGAACCAAACTTTGGATTTTCACGTGTTGATATGGTGTAATTGAAGGATCAGATTTATGATTAAGACTACCAAAACTTCAAAGATACTTTTCGTTCATTCTTAACTATGTTTTAAAAAAACAATTATCATTAGTACTTCTTTTGATTTTCAGATCTAGGCTGAAGACTACTCCCTCTAAATGTACTTTTCATCTCTTCATTCTTGAATTTTTATAATAATGGCTTTGTAATTTTTCAAAATCTGATTTGGAGTTAGCAACTTATGAAATATCAATCTTTCATTTCCTTTTCCTTGTCCTTTTCCTCAAGTTAATATTATGATAAGGGTATCTTATTCCTCTTAGCTTATAGCGTGTTTAAGAGTATGGTTGCAGTTGCTTTTCAAAGTGTTTTTTACTTAGACATATATTAAAATAATATTTTATTTATTTTTAAAAAATTATTTTTGATATCAACACATCAAAATAATCTCAAAATACTAAAAAAAATATTAATTTTAAAAAAATTATTTTTTTATATTTTTTAAAAATATTTTTAAAACATAAAAATATACATATATTTAATCTTAACCTTCACCTTGTGGATTCATTCATCTTCCGATAAAGAACAAAGGTCCAAGCAGGAAGGATTGCGAAGGTGACGTGGTGGAAGGATTGCGAAAGGCAAAAGGGTTTTGAATTTTTGATGGATGGAAATTGGGAAAAAGTCAGAGGGAGAAGAAAGGAGAGCCCATGTTTCAAGTCTCTGAAAATTGTCATATGGCTCAGATTGAGAGATGCGGACTGTACAGCAGCTATGGCCGCACATATCCCCATGTGCAGAAGCATCGCCAACGTCCGGTCAGAGACATATCATCCTTTCTCTAGACCAGTCCTTGTCATTTTGGTTTTTCGAGTCTCTTCTCCTGACAGCTTATTGCTCCCCTCTTCCTTCTCCGGGGCCAGCCTCAATCTCTCCTCTTATGATTTCTTTTTTTTATATCATGAATACATTTCTCTACGTGATTTATGGTTGAGTATATGCTTTCAAGAACAAGAACTAACAGCAGATTTATGTTCTATATATTGGAATCGGAGACTGCTTTATTTGGAAACCCGAGCCAGCAAATTCAAAAATTAATCTCGTTTTCAGATCATCGGTGGCATTAGATTATGTGTTAATCTCGCGTTTCCATATCATCATCAGCATTATACTATCGTTACTTCTTCGAGCACATTAGCGTATGGTATTTAGCAGAAACAGCTCTGTTTGTTTATTATCTACTGGAAAGGTTTCTCGTTGCTGGATGAGAAGTTGGAAGTCTCAGAATGGTGGATTACCAAAGTCATCGCCGTCAGCTGTGAAAACTCCAATCACGAAAAGTTTAAGGGAAAAGACGAAAAGAAACAAAAAGAGGAGTCCATAGAAATCACTTTATTTTCCCCTTTTCATTTGTTTTCTCTCTTGATTCTTCTACGGCATCTTCCCTGGCTTTCCTATGCCTAGTAACATGCTGATATATACACACACACATCTGAAAATTCTAAAATTAATAATACATCGTTTTAAAACTAGATCTAATTAATAAGTTAATATAGGATCTAACTGATTTAAAGTTATAACTAGACATGTTTGAAGAAAAAAAAATTAGGTGTGACTCTGCTAACCCGATGACTCGGTTAATCCTATAAAACCTGATTGCAATATATTTATTTTTATTTTTTTATTAAAATAATTTTATTTTAATTTTTTAAAAAATTAATTTTATCAATTCAATTAAAACCTAATTATCTAATTAAAACTTGAAATCATAATTCAGATTTCTGTCATTGGAACTAGTGAAACATGGTAATATCTTGCATATGTTCCTTGTGGTTGATGCATGCTGGTTCTCGTCAAATACCTGATGTACTCGTTGCCCCCAGTACTCATTCAAATTCAGGGAGTCTTTCTGCAGTGCATTATTGGTTGAAAACTAAAGGCAATACGTCCTTCAGACGGACCTGATGTTTTGACGCTCGGTACAGCTTTCACATGAATATTGAATTTTTTTTATTTAATTTTAAAAACAATTTTAAAAGAAATTATTTATTTTATTTTAAATTAATTTATTTTTAGTATTTTCAAATTATTTTAATTTATTAATGTTAAAAATAATTTTTTAAAAATAAAATAAATATTATTTTAATATATTTATAAGTAAAAAATATTTTAAAAAGTAAATACTATTACATTTATTAATAGGTTAAAGGGAGAAGTCAAGCTAAAAAGATAAAAAAAAAATTTACATTTGTGTAAGAATATGTCGCCTAGCATAAATAATAATTTCTTTAATTTTTTATCTTTTTTTTTTTATGTAGGGCAATTAACAATAATTAAACTTGAAGTTTTTTTTTTTTAGAAAAGATTACGATAACATAATATCATGACACCTATGAACATATATAAGTATGTTCCTCTGGTGTATACTCAACCCAATAATTTTTTATTTATTATATTAATAAAACATATTACGTGCAATAATAATAAATACGCATATATTTATATATCATCCTTTATAAGAAATAGAGCAATAATTTCCTTCTATCCGTATTGGAGGAGGCTCTCTTATCTATAGGTGTTATGATGTTAGAATGACATATGAAAAAAAATCTTGTAGATTGAAGGGATAAGTTAAAAAACTAAAAGGAAAAAAAATGGTAAGATAAATTATTCATTTGAAAACACAACTAATATCACATCTCAATTATATTTTTTAATTTATCCTTATTTTTTAAATTTTTTATCTTTTTATTAAAATATTTTTTTTAATTTTGTTCTCTAATTTATTTTTTAGTTTAATTTTAATTATTATTATTTTAATTGATATATTTGTTTTTTATTATTTTGGATCCTTTGGTACGATTAATTTTTTTTCCTGAATTCAGCATTTAACATTTGATTGGTGATGATTGAGCTTCGTAGTTTTTTTTTGTAGGGTGATTCTAGTCTAATGATCTAGATCACAAGTTTGAGAAGTTAACCCAGATTGACATCCTCTCTTTTTATTTTATTATTTTTATTTCATTATTGTGACATTAGTTTTTTTTTTCTTTAAAAAAATATAGACTTTGTGGTTTTATTTGATTTATTTTCTATTAACTAGATTATTTTAATCTGATGATCTGGATCGTGAGTATGACAATTTCACTCAAGTTGGCTTGGCTCACCTCTTATTACCAAGATTACATGTTTGTCATACTAATTTGCGTTGACTCGGATCAATTTTTTAATTCTTTTTAACTCAATTTTGTCCTTCTATATATAATTGGATGGAAATTAAACTACGAAGTTTTTCCTCTTTTGGGAAAAAAAGGTTTTTTTCCCCAAGTTATAGTAACCTCTTTTTTAAAAGAAATTTGGTTCGTCTATTATTGTTGCTGATTTTTTTATCATATAATTAAAATAAAATTAACTTATTTAACTCAGTTAAGTTTATAATTCGAGTTGTAAATTTTTATTTTTACTTTAAAAAGCACTAACAATACATAAACATTATTTATAATGAAAAAAATAATAAAGACTCACGGCGTAGCGAATGCATAGAGTCTCCCACATTACATGGACATAAAACTATATATAAAAAGAATTCATTAATAGTAGCTTCTACATGTTGAATATGACTTGTGTATTCTAATCCCAATGACAATGATATATATATATATATATATATATATATATATATATATATATATTTTTCCAATATGGATCCTTTGTGATAATCTGGCACAATACCTATTAATAGCGTGTGCGCTGTATTTTCTTTGTCTTATAAATAGAACGTTCATTGCGGGGCACGAGATTGAGAGTTCTTTAAACTCTTATTCATGAATTCCCTTTTCTAACATGCATAGGAGTAGACATGCATAATAGTATGCTTGCATGTAAATGTGCTTTCTTTAATTTTATTTTTATTTTTTTGTGTTTGGTATAAATTATTGCTTTCTCGTATGGTCTTATCATAATCAAGCTTTCTTCCTAATTATTGTTCATGACATCATGGGAAGAGGTAAATAATACCATCAATTAGAAGTCATTAAAATTGAACAATATTTTCGAGGGATGTTTTCGTATTATCATATTGTTGAATTCGTTAAAATATGTATATATTATGAAATTAATGAAAATACATATAAATTCATTCAAATTTTCATATTAATAAAAAAAAATTGTTAAATCTCAGTGGCTATGTGAATACGTGAAACATGCCACAAGGTACCATTCAATCAATAGTTTGAAACCATTTTTAGGTTTTAAACTTGATTTTATATTAATTTTTGGTGTGATAAGGAATTTGGATCCCCAAAATAAAAGACCTCCCATCTTCTTTTCCGGTGATAATTCACTCTTTTTTTTTTTTTTTTATTTGTGGTACAATGTGATAATTCACCTTGAAATGATCTCCCATGTCCTTCACTACCAGACCTTTTTCTTTTCTTTTACCCCAATTCTGTGAAAGAGATCCTTGTCCTGGATTATCAATGCATTGTTCCTTGGGATTGTAAATCAATAAGCATAACTTTTTCACCGTCTAGTGCTCCTTTTTCTTTCTTTTGTTTTTATGTTTTCAATTGTGAGCTGGGTTAATGGTCAACAAAGATGGCAATGAAAAGGATTTTCAGTGTAGTTTGTTTGTCTATTTAAAAAAAAAATTAAAAATTTTTAATTATTTATTTATTTTCTAGTCGTTTTAAAATAATAATATAAAAAAATTATTATTTTTAAAAAATAATAATTTAAAAAGCAATCTTTATACAACTCTATATTTTTTTTTGCTTTCCCTCGAGTTGAGGAAAGATTTTTATTTTATCCATGGAATGGAATTAGGAGTGTACTTGAGGGTACTCAACATATATAACTTATTAAAATACACGTTATAAAAATAAATATTACACTATTTAATAAAAGAAAATAGGAATTCCCTATTCATTTTATTGTTTATGCACATTTAGTTGCATCGTGCACTGCTATAGCACGCCTGATTCGTCCATTCTTTTTTTTTTTTCATGGTTATTTATTTATTTTGAAACCAAACCTTTTCTTTTAAATTTGATCCTTTGTGTTATGTTTGCATTATTTAAATTCGGGTGATTCCTTTCACTTCATCCGATTCATTGTATTTTCTATGTGGAAAAATGCTCTGACTTTGAATTGATATATAGTTGATTTTTGCATAATTAAATAATTTAAGCAATACAGACCAGATTTAACACAGAAGCAAAGAGCCAGCCTTTTTTCTTTTTTGTTGTTCATGATGCGCATAAAATTTCATTTTGGTCCTTGATTTTTTACAATTTTTCATTTTTAATCCCTGAATTTTTTACAATCTCTTCTATTTAAAAATAATAATAAAAAAAACAATAAAAAGCCAGAAAACAATATTTACATCGCTCAACATAAGAGATATGGCTTGTATGGGCCTGCACGATACCGAGAAATGTCCACACCAAAGAGTCTCTGAGGTAAATATTTATCACTTGTGCACTGCGGGTAGTCTACACTAATGAAGAGGCATCTTGGGCTTGGCTGCTGGCAAAGGACTGGTGGAGAATACCAAAAATATTTTGCAGAAACTCATCCGCATCATTCATTTGTCACTGTGAATCTGATTGATGCGAAATGTGATGGTTTGATGAATGTACAGAACTTGTTTGATGAAATGCGTCGAAGAAATTTGCGTTAATGGAATGTTTTGCCATTGTTGTAATTAAGAAGACAATTTTATTATTTTGAGATTCCATAGGCTTTCTAATTAATATAATGGTGTAAATATTCAGATATTTGTTTTAGCACGCAAGGTTGAGTTTCAAAGGACAACAAGAAAATAAAAATATAATCAATTTTCTAATTAATTCATTGTGTTTTCTAAAAGGAATCACCATGAATTTCAATAGTGATTCCTTTATGTAAAGCTTGAAAAATTGATTATATTTCTAATTATTCCATTAATTACAAAAAAAAAATAGAGCTTCGAGTTCGAAATTTAAAGCTTGAAAAAGTGTTTAATTTTTTTTATATATAAAATGAAGGACTGATTTGTATGGTCAGCGGGAGAGTTCATATCTTTTTTTTTTCCTTTTAAATCAGTCAATTTTTTTTAACGAACAAACACCGACTTGTTTCTCATTTCCTTTGTTCAAGCTATTCTATCCAAGGTATTTAATCATTTTATTTGTATGTTAAATTTAATTATTATTTTTTTATTGTTATTTTTAGTTTTAAAATTTTTTATTTTATTTTTAATATTCATCATTCGAAGTTAATTAAAAATTAAACTTTATAATTTTTTTATAAAATAATCTTAGTTTCATAACATGTTCACGAGTTTGAAAAATTAACTCGAATTGACACTAGTCTTCTTTTTAGATTTTTTTTTAAATAATTTTTTTTAATTTTACCCTTTAACATTGGATTTTTAAGATTTGAACTTTGTAATTTTTTTTGTTTTTTATTTTATAAGGTTATCACGGTCTTATAAACTAGATTATAAATTTTACGAGTTAGTTTAAATTAACTTGAATATTTTTATAGATTTTTTTAAAAATTAAATATTTTTGGATTTCATTATTTTTAATATTTAGTTTATTTAAAAATTAATTTTTTTTCTTAAAAAAAACAATAACAACGCCTAAACATTATTTTTTATCATTATTTTTTTCCCTGTTGCGGAACATCTCGAGCCACCTATCTACTTTAATTTAGAAAACCTCAATGCATTGAAGAAAGTCGGCAGTAATTTGTTATCTGATGGGTTATTTTTAGATAAAAGAAATATTTGGATAACAACATTTTCCACCTCTGCATGTTTTAAGCCATCGAGTACACCGTTATTGACCGAATGGAGAGGATATTTTTGGCCCTGTTTATGGGAAGGAAAAAACACAAAATAATAAAACAAAACAGAGAAGATAACATAATAAAGTTGTAAGAACAACAGAGCTCCAGCCTGGAGTAACCTATCCAATCATAAACACCATAGATTGGCTATCCAACAGCCACATCAGCATTCTATCTCCATGGAAGGAATGTGTGGTGCTCTTGCTTAGACTTGGAAGAAGATCCATCTCCACAGTCTAATCAAGAATTTATCAAACAGTGACTTTCCCTGGTGACCTTTAGAATCCTCTCACAGGACAAACAGTGCAGTGACCTGTAGGGATTCACTACAGTCATGGCTTCAACTTCCTCCACTCCCCTGTCAGTCTCCTCATCATCAAGCCTTATTGATGCCAAGGCTTCTCGCCAATCAGCAGTTGCATCGCCACAGTGTGTGAGCCTCCCTACACTCCCCCCTCCTCCTGTCCAGCCTCAAAACCGCCCCTGGAAAGCCGCTACTTATTGTGAGTCTCAAATAATACACATACATGCATATAGACACTTCGCATTACATATCAGACACACAGATGTTCTGTTTTATTCACAGTGATTTTCGATTTTTAATTTCAGGTCGAAAGATCGCTCGCAATGTTATGACTATGGCTACAGGAGAGGCCCCAGCAGAAGTCGCTTCAGCTGAGCTTCCAGATATTGTCAAGACAGTTCAAGAAGCTGTAAGAAATCTTCCTCTCATGAAACGTGCTTTAATTAAGTTTGGGAAATTTTTTATTTGAATCTGTTATCGGTGGACAGTGGGATAAAGTTGAAGACAAATATGCAGTGAGTTCACTTGTAGTTGCTGGTGGAGTTGCACTTTGGGGCTCGGCTGGGTTGATCTCGGTGAGCTGCTTCGCCAAATGCACCTTTTTTCCCAATGTTATTTCTTTAAGTCCCCTTACCAGCCTTTGGCATTGATCTTTCCCTTTAAATTAAATTGAAGAGGTTAAAGTGTTCCTGTACCAGGCAATTGAGAGGCTTCCTTTGATTCCTGGAGCTCTTGAGCTTGTTGGAATTGGCTACACTGGAGTAAGTAGTATTTTCTCAATTTTTCTATTTTGATTTATATAAGAAGACAAATTATATTATGTAGATTTCATTTTCCTTCTTGCATCTGAAGGCTTTGATATCATCAACATCCAACAAATGCCTCCAACGTTGATGGAATAATGTAGGATATAGGAGCCTGTGCGAATATCAGCAAATCATCTTAACAATCTTCAACTTAATTGCTCCTTTTTTTCGTCTATGATGTCTGAAAACTTAAAATTTGTTGTTTATACAGTGTGCGGCTAACAATATAATATTTTTCTAATGTGTCATACATCACCTGTTTTTCTTTCCAGTGGTTTGCATACAAGAATCTGGTTTTCAAACCTGACAGGTAAGTGTATGCCTGCTACACAACCACCTAGAAATTGGTGCAAAAATGCATCATGTTTGTCTCACTAATTTTATGTTAATACACATGGGAAAATTGCAGGGAAGCTTTGATTGCAAAAATAAAAGACACATACAAGGAAGTAATTGGTAGCAGCTAAAGGAAGCCAGTTGAAACACTGCTGCAATGAGATGAACTTTCGGTTTTCTCAAAAAGAAAAAAGGAATCATGCTGCTTTGTGCATGAACATGTTGACTTGCTTCATTTTGTTTACATAAGCTTCTAACCAGAGTAAATCCATGTAATGCACCTTTATCTTGAAGATACATGTAATTAAATATTTTGCTTCCTCGCCCTTGGAATTAGTTATGCCCATAATCACCTTCTAGGAGGAAGGTCTAGAGCAGCTATGTTTATATATCCAAGTACCTTGCGGCTATGTTTTGCTCTCTCCCTTTGTGTGCTAGCAGAGCAATTCAGCTTGTTTCTTTGGGTTTGCAATGTATGAAGACTCCACATCAAAATTTTGTAGTACCTAAATTAGAGAAGAATCTGACCAAAAGCATCTGGGAAACATTTACTGAACACACATATAAGGATTTGATTATTGCAGTCTTGAAAACATATATCGTTCGGTTCACCATTCACAACAAAAACTATGCTTGGCTTGGCGATAAACAAGTTCACAAAACCATGGTTTTCATAAATCTGAGGCTCTAAATGTAGGCAAAGAAAAGAGTTACCCAAATTTTGTTTTACAAGAATCTGTTGCCAGAATTTGCTTATAAAGAAAAAACCCTCATCTTGCGGTTAATCTCAAAGCCTAAACAAAAATTAGATATGCGCCGTGCATAAAAGCAATGACAAAAGCTAGTTAAAACTCCATGGACCCATGGTGATATCACCAGGTGAATTGCCCCACGCGATGCGGCGGGGTGCAAAGTGAACTGTATAAGAAGTAAGTTGTAGATTTTGTGGATTGATACACGAAGATGATCAGACAGAGAATGATGAAATGAAAAAAACATTGAAAGCGTCGAGGCTAAACTGAGCAACCAAATGTAGAAGGCTATAACTGCGCTGTCTTAATAATCCAAGAAAGCTAGAGCATTAAACATTTGAAGTGTAAATTATGTTTGCAAAGCTAGTGCAGCACTGTTTGAAAGTAGTGTAACAAAATAAGCCACCAGGAATAGAAGTAGGATGGCTGGTTCGCGATATCTGAGATTCGTATTGATATATTTTCTCATCAATCTTGAAGACTTTAAAGTTTAGTATTCTTTTTAGTCTATCATAAACTAAAGGTGCACCAGATACAAACTCTACAACATCCATATGTATTGTTTCATGATAATAAATTTTAAAAATTGGAATCCTTATCTTTTCTACTTCTTTCAATAATTTTTTTGTCTAGTAATCCTTACTCCTAATTCATATATCTCTTTGAACTCCATCTATTAATTTGAATTTCTTTCTTAACTCTAATTCTAATCCTTGTTGGGTAATCATAATAAATTCATTTTCAAGAATTATAGCCTAACATTTTCCCTTGCTTCCATAAACTAATGCGAACCCTATGAATATAAAGATCCACGAACCTGCAAAAAAAATTGATATCCTTCTAAGAAAGATAAAATCAAGTTTGAATTTGAGCTTCAGCTTGATCTAACAAGAACTTTGTCCTGAAAAATCAAGACTATATAGAAGACCACCCCCACCTTCGATCTTTATCAAGATGCGAACGAGAGGTATAGAAAACACCATGAAGATTGATCAATCCTTCAATAAGTTTGAGTAATTCAATCAAGAATCAAAGTACATGAATAACTTATAGAGCACACACAATATGCAGCAACTCTGTTATTATTGTCAAAACTAAATAAAATCCTTACATAAAAATATTTGTATGTAAACCCTAAAATTAATGGGTTAGACATGCATTTAATTTAAATAAAGCCCAAACTAATTAAAATTAGGTTTAAAATAATAAAAATAAATAAAATAATAGTCTAAGATTATTTTTCACTATTTTCCATGTATGATAGTGAAACATACCCAAGAGAAATAATTGTTGAAGAATCCCTATTGAACAAAAGCCTGATGCCTTACAAAATATGAATTAATTTATGATCAATTAATTCTTATTGTTTGATGTGGAATCCTTGTAAAATAAGTCAACCAAAGGTTGCCACATGATTTTCTAATAGCATTAAGGACTCCTGAATGGAATCCATAGCTTTTAAAGAAACAATGTCTTTTTTGTTTTTGCACAATTTAGACCTAATTTCAAACACGTTGTTCTCTTTTATATAAATAAATTCACAAGTCTACCATATATGGATAGAAATGTACAAATGTGTATTTTCTAACCTAATTGGAATCACATCCAAAATTCTTTTGTAGCTCTAGATATAAACCAAAAGATAGACAAAGGCTTAGATTAGGAGATTTGAATATTTTTAACTCAAGCCTCTTAACTTAGCTCATCAAACTCTTCTCGGATACACTTTTTTTTAGGCTTTAAAAAAGACCCAATAGACACTCCTATTGATTCTTTGATGTCGTAGCTAGGATCGCATCATGAACCTATCTAGATATCGTTTAACAATTTGCTTAAAATATTGCTTAAATTTCACCAAATCAGCCAAAACAAATTCTGATTCTGTTCTAAAGAAGCGATTTTGGATTATTGTCTACATATCATTCCAACCTTGGACTGAATTTGGTAGCAAGTTTATGTACTAGGTAAAAGCATTTTTGGTTAAAGAATTTGGAAATGATATTAATTTTAAAAAGTCAGAATCAAATGCTTTCTTACATTGGCAAAAATTCTTATAATATGTTTTATAGCAGACACAATCCTTTAGCCATTAAACAAAGTAAAATCTAGAAGCTTGAAATTATTAGGATAAATATATATCCTATCAATGTAATCTAAATATGGTTTTCTAAATGTTATCCTATTTATTTGTTAAAATCTAGGTCTATAAGCTTATTCCACTATCTCTAGAATAAACTTCGGTTCAACTTTATTTTGAAATTCATTCATTTCTAAGTTATTTGGAATCATTATCTTATCTATATCTTTTAGTAATGAACTCTAATAATTAATAAATTTATTTTTTGAACTGCTCTCAACTTCCTTTATCATTAAAGGCTTCCATTGGTTAATTCTTGGTTCAAATAGAGGATTATTCCTAACACTCAACTATTTTGGCCAACTGGGTTCTTTTCAATTTTGTTTGTGATCATGACTCTAATGATTTGATTCTTTTTCCATTTTCTTATCTAAATGATTCTTAACATTTACTACCACTTATTTGGAAATCTTATTCATTGTCTCCAATATAGTATAATTAAAATAAAAAAATCACTTCATCATTTCCTTTTCTTGTTTTGGTGTTTAATTTTCCATTGACATCTTCAATATCCTTTATCATTCTCTTATAAAATTCTATATTCATGTTTTGTAATTTTCCTACTCTATGCTCTAAGCTTATTTCAACTCTGGATAGCATGAGTTAATCTCTCATTCATTGCTACAACTATATTTAAATGATATTCAATCATTTTTATATTGATTCTATATTTCACTTTAGTTTATTCAGAAAGACATTTATACATCTCTTCATGTATCTTATATGCATCCTCCACTCTCCGTTCAAAGAGTAAAAATCTCTTTTCTATAGTCATAAACTGGTTTCCTTTTTCATTTTATATTTATTCCCCTTAAAGGATTGATTCTTTATTTTTTTTTAATAGGGAAATCAGCTAATTCTTTTATTTCTTCTAGATTCTCTGGTAATATTAATATTTTTAGTGCCCTAGTTTCAAAGAACAAATATGACACTCCCAGTGTGGTTGCCAATTATTTTGTAGGTTTTTTTGTGTCTATTTCAATTAAGAGAACTTTAATTTTATCTCAAGTTGGTAGCAAGTCTAATTTTTGAAATTTATATTTTAGACCTTCACCATAATTCTAGATTTGTATTTCTAGACTCATAATAATACCAAAATATAATTTAATTCACAAGAAGTAATCAAATATTTTAATGTTTTGAATATAAATAAAAACTTTAGTAATTCAAGATTAAAGAATTTACATTCGTTAGATAATCTTTGCTTTGATTACAACCACGAACCGGAATGCCTTGATAAAAAAGCTGATATTTTTGGTGTTTTTGAATTTATTTTTATATTGGAAATTTCAAATTACTAGATTACAAGCCTGCTAATTACAAGCTTACTAAAATAACAACATGAGGAGCTATATATTTACATATGAATACAATCGAATTTAATGAGGATAACCCTAATCGTTATTGTTTGATTCAGATATTAGCTTAGATCTATGATAATATCTTCCTTTAATAGTTATTTAGTAGTTTCATAACATCCAGCCATCAAGTTTTTGTTCCAAGATCCACCCACATTCACAATGGAACTCTATTAAATACCTTTTTCCCGTTCTGCTAGGGATCTTGCATCAAACAACTTCATTTCTCATCTGGGCTCACACGAATTATAGCTTTTAAACATGGAAAACCACAATCCTAAAAAGGGAAGGATATCATCTACTTCAAGAACTTCGTAACCCAGCAGCGATAAAGATAAGATACAAAATTGACACTTTTAAATCCAGCACTGAATGCCGAGTTAAAAAGGTGATTTTACCTTCGTTCCTTCCCTCCTGTTGAGTTAGTGAAACCATGTCAAGTTGAGACTCGTCTATGCATGGAAACAGTAGTAATCTCTGCAAGATTTGGAAGAATCTGCTCCACAACAATTAATTTCCCATCAGTTATAACAAATATATGACAGCTCTTTAGCAATTCCAAGTAGCAGTATTCATCATCCCAGTCACTAGGGGAAATTGTCAGCAAGGTTTTAACTCACCTTGAGGATGATAACATCTCCCTTTGGAACGCTTTTGAACACATCTCCCTCCACATGTTTTACACAAAAGTTGTCCTTTAGTTGCTTCGTTTTCAACATTTCACAGCAGGACCACCCTGGCTCCTGTTCAATCTAGCTTCAAGAATCTATAAGAGCATATATGAGTTGAGTTGACAGATTCTTAATTGTTGTTATGACTAATAACAACGTTGTACTGAGGAGAACTGATTCGATTGAAGATAAAAGGCACTGGATGGATAAAAAGCGGTGGCTTCCTGGCATGCTATTAATTGTCTTTTAATGGAGCACAAGACACAGAAACCCCAACTTTAACTACTCACATAAATACAATGAGTGTTGAGTATGTCAAACCAATTAATTTATTCTCAATTCCTGTCATAAATGCTTGATAACTATAGAAATACTTGACAAACTTAAATAATGATTTATTAAACGAGAAAAAATAGAGATGGGACTAACAGCTTGATTGTTCTATGAGACTATTTTGGTGGTTAATTTTTCCCTGTAGTGATAATAGAGAGTGGTGCAATGAAGGAAAGTGGTGAAGCTGTTGGAAGATTAATTGGAAAGAATTAGGCAAACAAATGCAACATAGATTTTTGTTTCCTTTTTCTACATTAAATCAACAGCTAAAAGCAATAATACAAATAATTAGAATTAAAAATAAATATTGAAAAATATAAGACTTTTAGAAGAAACCTGTGTTTGTAGCATGCAGTAGCATTATTCTTGGAGAGAAAATGCTTCCTTTGCACATACATGGACAATTTTACATATAATACGCTTCTTTTCTAAGATACAACAATTCATTCGAATTTTTGGATGCAAGAACAATTTCTCAAACCTTTTAATCATTTAAGAAAAAAGGAGTCAAGTTCATAGAAAGTTATTTATCAATATTATTACACTCGAACATGTAAAGCCAATCTTGAAATCTATATAATAGGATATTTTTCTAGCTCGAGTTTAAAATTAACCTACATGAAAGTTGTCTTGATATGATTCAGTTAATTTTACTAGTCTAAAAACTACATATAAAACAAGCAAGAAGCGTGTTTTGGTTTTTAAAAAATTTTCAAGATAACATCTTTTATTTAATTTTATTTTTCTAATATTGAAACGATGACATATTGAATCGACCCAAACTTCATGTCTTAACCCACCAAACCCTCAACTTGAATCATAAACTCCACTAGGTTTAATCGCTTTGTTTTTTAAAATTATTTTTTGCTTAAAAATATGATAACAAAAATAATCTCTTGCAAAGTTAAGCACCAATTAAATACCATGATATTTATTTGAGACAGTAATAACCTTATACAAAGTGAACTAAAATAATTATAAAGACCAATTCAAAATCAACCAAATATTAAAAGACAAGATTGAAAAATAAAAGGAAAAAAAAGACTCAATCAAAGAAAAAAAGGGGCCCAACCCAACTTTAAAACCTCCCAACCTGACTCATTATTTAGCCCAGATTTAAAATTAATTGATGTTGTAGTTTTTTGACATGACCTAGTCAACTTGGTGGGTCCAAAGGCAATATGAAAAACCAATAAAAAGGTTGGTTTGGCTTTAAAACAAATTTAAGATGACATCCTTTTTTTCAATATTTAGATTGTGATATTGTTGATCGACTCTGGCTTTGCTGTTCAACCTGTCAAACCAACAACCTGGATCATGGACTCTATTGGGTTTAAATATTTTTTTTTAACTATTTCTTACCTAATGATATAATAACAAAAATAGATGCTCATAAAATTGAGCACTAACCAAATATTGTGATATTTGTTTGAGATTACGATAATCTTATAGGAAACAAGCAAAAACAAATTATAAAACCAGTTCAAAATCAACGAGATGTTTAAAGATGAAATTAAAAAAAATAAAAAATACTTCAATAAAAAAAAAAGATGAAATTTAAAACGAAAAAAAAAGGCAACTCATTCACTCTTCACATAAGCAGTGAAGAAGCTGGGTTTTTCCAGTTCTTATAGTAAAGACTAGTTAGGTGGCCCGTGTCATAACCCAATTTTTGACCATTTTATTATTATTATTATTATTATTTTATTTATTGAAAAGGATAAAAAAAATTGATGAAAAAATAATAATGATGATGAAAAAAGAAGTAAAATGAAATAAATGAAGAATGAATTAAATTTTGGGTTAAGGGCAATATGAATGAAAGTTTTGGGGTTTAATTAAACATTGGAATTAATCTAATTAAGCTTCGAATTAATTTAATTAATCCAATTAAGGGTTTAATTGGAGAATTGATAAATTTTTAGACTTAATTGAGCTTGGAATTAATTTAATTCATCCAATCAAGGGTTTAATTGGAGAATTGATAAGTTTTGAGACTTAATTAAGCTTGGAATTAATTTAATTAATCCAATTAAGGGTTTAATTGGAGAATTGATAGGTTTTGAGGCTTAATTGGACTTGGATTTAATTAAATTAATAAAATCAGGTACTTAATTGAAAACTTATCAAAGTATAGGGCTGATTCTTGTCAAATTTGAAAGAAATTAAAACCCAAGGACCAATGTGTAAATTGCGCTGAGATGCAGTGGTTCAATTACAATTTACCCAAGGACTGGACTGAAAATTCCAAAACTTCAAGGACCAAAATGCAAATGGCCATTAAACACCCCACTGTTCATCTCCTCCATCCCGATTCAACAGAAACGGCAGAGAACGTGGCAACGCTTTTTGCCCACGATGTGCCATTAATGCATGCTAGGAGGTGTAAGGTTGCTCGGTTGCTTATAAAGAGGAGCACAGCAAAGAAAAATGGGGGGAGAAAAAAGGGAGCAGAACGGAGGGAAAGAAAGAAAGCCATGCACGGCAGGGAGAGAGACTAAAACCAAAGGAGAAAAACTAGAGCAGGGGGGACAGAACCAAGGGAGCGACGGAGAGAAACAGAACCAAGGAAAATTTTGGTTCATCAACCAGCAGCAAATCCTTGTGCTTGGACCACCGTTGTCTTCGTCTTGAACGGAGAAGACTGGACAGAGACACGAAAAAGAGGGAGAACCAGAGGGGGAGGGAGAACAGAGGAAAATAAAGGGAGAAACCCAGGGGAGAAGGCTACGAACCAGTGGAGAGAACACTGAAAACCAGAGAAGAAAACAAGGGATTTTGGACGAAACAGAGACGAAAAACACGAAGAGAGAAAACCAGAAATAGAGGAGAGGGACGGTAGAACTCCTTCATTACCTCAGCAATAGAAGAAGAGAACAGACAGAGAGAGACGGTGAGAGAGTCAAGAGATACGGGATCGCAAGCACAACACAGAGTGAATCGAGGCAGAAGAAAGAAAAAAACACAGAGGGTAAAGCATCCGATCAATCAGCACACCAGTGCATTCGGCTTCGTCTCCAGGTAAGTCTCTTCTTCTCTTCTTTGAATTATAATTCACAGCTACAGTAGCTGTGAATTATAATTCGCTTGCTACTGTAGCTATGAATCATAATTCACCTGATAATTCACTTGATTATTTTTTCTGTAGCAGGCGTGTGTGGCCTAGCCGGTTCATTGTATTAGATCAGTAATTAGGCTGAACCGGCTGGATCTAGTCCAGCCTAAAAATAAAAAAAATAAAAAAAAAACAGACAAAAAATAAAAAGCAGAAAAATAAAAAATGTGTATGCATGAATAAAAATAATGTAAATTTATTGGTTTATTCACTGACACCAGAGTCAGGAATAAAAATACCAGTTTAAATTTATATTATTTTTATTCGTTGTATTTTTATTTTATTTAGCTAGAAAAATAAAAAAAACATGTGCATGCGTAAAAATAAATTTATTTTTATTTATTTATTCACTGGCGCTAGAGTAGGGAATAAAAAAACATTAATCTATTTTTTTTTCGTAGCTACGAATTTTTACCAACGCCAGAGTTGGAATTATTCGAGCTCGAGTATTCACTGACGCCAGAGTCAGGAATATTATAAACAAATCATCACAGCATAAATTAATAAATATTTAGAAATTTAAGACAACCAACAATGCAGTCTGTCTTAGGCAGAACGTTTAAGGGGTGATAATATCTTCCCTTTTATGTAACCAATCCCAAGTCATAGAATCTCTGTTGACCAGTTAGGGTTTCTAGTGACCATAATACTAGGTGGCGACTCCTCAAACGAGATATTTTTTCTAAAAGAACTGGATGCCAGAATCTTTTCTTTTTCCATAATCAAAGATTTATTTTTAGGGCCGCCGTGATGTCGGGTGCGACAGAATGGCGACTCCACTGGGGACTTAGGATTAAGCTTTGTCTTTTGTCTTATTATTGCTATTTTTTTTATTTGTTGTGTTTATTTGTTTTTTTTTTCCTGCATTTACTGCTTTAGCATGCATCCTTATTTATGTTGCCACGCATCACTTTGAGAGCACACACTTTACAACCTAGGATAGGTGGGGAAGTAACGGTACCCCAATGGCTTTAGCCTGGGTAAGACTCGTGAAACCATCCAACTCTCGCTTGATTGTTTACTTAGAAGTGGTTGATATGCCAAACTGATATTACTCAGGGCCTCTATCTTCACACTACTTGTAAGCCTCATATCGACCTTTCATGGATGATCACTGAGCATGCGAGAGACCCTTTTGAAACTAGATAATGACCAACCCTTTGATGCACTCAATAATTAAGATCTTTCTATTAGGTTGTCACCCCATGAAGGGCAAGTTCGCATTTCATACGCATTTTTTTTATTGCTTTAGCATTTTTGCATAATTGCATGATTTACATTTAGCAGGTTGAAATATAGGTCCCCCATTGAAACTCATTTATAACACTCGTTCGAGAAAAAAACAAATGGAAAACAAAGAAAGAGCCCAGTTGGAAGCCCAACATCAAAAAGAGGTGGATAATCTTAAAGAAGACGTCGCAAGGCTTACTAGTCTACTCGAGCAGGCCTTGAGAGATAAATCCGGAAAAGGAACACTTATAGCCCAGCTTGAAGATATGCATGTAACTCATTTCGATCCATAGAATCTGGGGAAAAATAGGGTGTCATCTGAATTTCAACAAGTTATGCATTTCCAACCAGCATACCCTTCAAGAATTTCATCTACAACTGATTCCACCGAGAAAGAATCTCAAAAGGGCAAGATGGTGAAAGAAGAGGATTTGGAAAAATGGACTACCCTAGAGAAGAGGATAAGGGCAGTTGAGGGAACCATTTGTGTGACCTGGTGAAAGCTGTCAATATGTGTTTGGTGCCCAACGTTGTCATTCCCAAAAAGTTTAGAGTGCCAGAATTTGTCAAATATACGGGAACTCAATGCCCTATAACTCATCTCAAAGCATACTGCAACAAAATGGTTGAGGTGGTTGATGATGAGAAACTGCTGATTCATTTTTTTCAAGACAACTTGAGTGACGCTGCCCTCACTTGGTATATGTGGTTGGACAATACCAAGGTTAAAAGATGGAAAGACTTAGTTGATGCCTTCATGAGGCAATATAAGTTCAATATAGATGTGGGTCCTGATCGGTTAAACTTGCAAGCTATGGAGAAGAACAACAAGGAGTCCATAAGAGAATACGCCTGGAGATGGAGCGAGGTAGCTGCACAAGTTAATCCTCCCATGTTGGAAAAAGAAATTATCAGTTTATTTTCCAATACATTTAAAGCTCCGTACTTTGAATACTTGGTTAGAAGCTCTGCACAACATTTCACTGACCTAGTTGTTATAGCTGAGAGGATTGAACAAGCCATTGGGTTAGGTAAGATTGCTAACCCGACTAAGAAGAACAGTTTCACTGAAGGTGCTTGCCAAGACACTTATCATTCCTATAGTTAATTTCTTCACGTTGACTCCCAAAAAATCAACTATCTTGAAGAGAAAGCTATGTTGATATTAGGTCGAGAATGATCTACATATGACTTCAATTGACTGTTGAAGAGATGCTCTTTGTCAAGGAGAATGAATGATTGAAAGATTCCTGAAAATTCCAATGAATGATCACTAAATGTTTAACCCTTTTATGTGTTATCATGCCAGTATTCATGTTGGCATAAGATCTTTATTGTTAAACTTCTTTTCCTAAGCTTCAATGAAATAATGAGTTTCTCATTCAATCGTGTTTACGACCAAGCATTATTCATCTTCTTAAGAGAGTTTTCTTATAAGAACTCACGAATACACCTTTGAAGCCTCGCGAGATCTCATAGACGCAATTCATCTCTCGTACCAAAATCCATTTCCCTATTGGAGTTTTGAAAAATTGATCTGGCATTTTGATTTCAAAAATAATTTGATGTTCATTCAAAAATGATATTTTTAACATTCTACTTGTAGAATGACAATTGAATCAAGCAACTCCATCAATGAGGTGACTAAATTATAAACAAAAAAAAAAGAAAAAAGAAATGAATAAACACCCTTACCCTATGACTCTTGAATCATGTGTTTTTAAATGTATGAATAATGGTATGTAGTGAACTCTTTACTCATGACTCATGAAATGCATCTTTGCAAAGACCAAACAATCATACTGGATGAGGTCAAAGTTTATTGATCTTAACTGCTTGCGCTTGAAATGAGGAAAGGCCATCTTTGTTATTCCTTTCACGTTCTGAAATAAGTACATCCCTTGCGATTCCTTTTTGAGCCTGAATATTTTTTCTTTCATGAAAAAAAAATCCCGACTAGGATCACACCCCACACTGAGGGGCAAGAGAAAATTTCAATGAGAAAAGAGAAAAAGCCGTGAGAAAGCCAAAAAGGCATAAGAGCTCAAGAAACTCAAAAGCTAAGGGGCATGCCCAAATCACTAGAAAAAGTGACATCCAAGATAAAGTGAGTATACCCTAGCAAAGCAATAAAAAAGAAGAAGCAGCAAATCAAAGAAGTGCGGCAAAAGAAAATAGGAATGACGTCAAGAGTCAAACTGTTGATAGTGATCCTTAGTCTTTGAAACCCTAAAACACTCTTTGAGCCTTATGAATCCTTTTCTTTCATAGCCAAAAACCACAGCCTACGTTACGTGCCTGTAAAAGTCCTTTCTAATCAAGTACGCAAGCAACCTGGAACAATAAACAATGCTCTCGAAATGCAAAGAATACTTTTTCATAAGATTCATGACATCAAGAATAAACTACTCATTATTATTCATGCTGATAAAAATGAATGATTCAAAAAAGAGACAAATTTTTCTCATATAAAACCTCGAGCTTTTTCTCGAGCCCTTCACTTTGAAACAAAAGGTCATCTCATGACGTATTTTTCCCTGAAGATCTCATTGCCAAACACAAGAGCAAATAACCTCTTTTCCAAGAAAGAAAATAGCCAAGGAGTTGTAAGATTTCAAAAGCAAATTATTTTAGATTCATATCGAAATAATTTTTGTTTTCAAAATGCAAGATCAAGATTTCAAGATTCATTCTAGACCCACATTCCTTCACCAAAATGAACAAAAAGAGAAATGAGAGAATGGTCTTTTAAAACCATTATTTGTCTAAAGTCGTTGACAAAGCACACTTGGGGGCAATAACCAGTACAAGGGGGCAACATTGTATTTTCTCTTCTAGAAAAAGAGAGGAATATCTCCTACAACAAGACAAGGGGGCATTTTGGTTTACGAAAGACAATTTGATCCTTTCAGCAAGTGACACCGAATGTTTTTATCAGTGAAACGAGGGGCAATGAATAAGTCCTTTCAAATTATTTGACGAGTCAGAAATCTTCAGCAAATAAATGGGTCGCGATGGGCACCGCAAAGGATGAGTTGTGTGAACAAATATGAAAATAGACTTACATGGGCTAACTTGAGTGGGCTAGAAAGCCAAGCGACAAAGATGACCCAAATCAGAGGTAGCAAGTCCTCATCAGTCAAGCAACAAGAAGACTAAGAAGAAATGGAGGCCTATATTTCAAAACAGGTAAAGATGCATGCATATCATCTAAACTTTGAGACATTGAACAATGAGTTTTGCAAATTTCATATGAGAAAATTCCAATGAAATCCATCAAGTGGAAGGCCAACTTGAAATGGCCAAAGATCGAAATTGCTGTTGAATGTTTTTCATTTTTGAGAAGTTTTTCAACATGGGAAGGCCTCCCATAAAAAATAGGCCATCTGAAAAATCTTCGTGCTTTTCTTCCTTTACGAGTGCCTTTGAGCACCCGTTTTCCTTTTCAAGTGCCTCTGAGCACTCGTTTCCTTCTCGAGCGCCTTTGAGCCCTCACTTTCTTCTTCAAGTGCCTTTGAGCACTCGTCTTCTCCTTCGAGCGCCTCTGAGCCCTCGCTTTCCTTTTCTAGTGCCTTTGAGCACCCGTTTTCCTTTTCAAGTGCCTCTGAGCACTCGTTTCCTTCTCGAGTGCCTTTGAGCACTCGCTTTCCTCTTCAAGTGCCTCTGAGCACTCGCTTTTCTCTTCTAGTGCCTTTGAGCACTCGCTTTTCTCTTTGAGTGCCTTTGAGCACTCGCTTTCGCCTTCAAGTACCTTTGAGCACCAGTGCCTCTGAGCACTCACTTTCCCTTTCAAGTGCCTTCGAGCACCAGTGCCTCTAAGCACTCGCTTTACCCTTCAAGTGCCTTTGAGCACGAGTGCCTCTGAGCACTCACTTTTCCCTTCAAGTGCCTTTGAGCACCAGTGCCTCTAAGCACTCGTTTTCGCCTTCAAGTGCCTTTGAGCACCAGTGCCTCTGAGCACTCGCTTTACCCTTCAAGTGCCTTTGAGCACGAGTGCCTCTAAGCACTCACTTTTCCCTTCAAGTGCCTTTGAGCACCAGTGCCTCTAAGCACTCGCTTTCGCCTTCAAGTGCCTTTGAGCACCAGTGCCTCTGAGCACTCGCTTTTCCTTTCAAGTGCCTTTGAGCACCAGTGCCTCTGAGCACTCGCTTTCGCCTTCAAGTGCCTTTGAGCACCAGTGCCTCTGAGCACTCGCTTTTCCCTTCAAGTGCCTTTGAGCACCAGTGCCTCTGAGCACTCGCTTTCGCCTTCAAGTACCTTTGAGCACCAGTGCCTCTGAGCACTCGCTTTCGCCTTCAAGTGCCTTTGAGCACCAGTGCCTCTGAGCACTCGCTTTCCCCTTCAAGTGCCTTTGAGCACTCGCTTTCCTCTATGAGCGCCTTTGAGCACTCGCTTTCTTCTTGGAGCGCCTTTGAGCACTCATTTTCTTCTCGAAGTGCCTTTGAGCACTCGCTTTCCTCTTCGAGTGCCTTTGAGCACTCGCTTTCTGCTTGGAGCGCCTTTGAGCACTCGTTTTTCTCTTGGAGCGCCTTTGAGCCTTCACTTTTCTTTTGGAGCGCCTTTGAGCCCTCCTTTTCCTCTTTGAGTGCCTTTGAGCCCTCACATTCTTTTGAGTGTGCATTCGAGCCCTCATTTTTTTTTTTTTTTTACTTGGGTAGGTCACCCATCATAATGAGACCACTTCTAAAAAAAACAAAAAAAAAACAAAAAAAAACAAAAAACAAAAAAAAGTTGGTCGTCTTCCAAATGACTTGTTTCTTGATTTCTACATCTCTCTGTAAAGGTCATGTGTTCATCTACTGTTTTCAAGACTAAAAAAAATAAAACAAAAAAAGTGGGTTGTCTTCCAAATGACTTGTTTCTTGATTTTTATATCTCTCTGTAAAGGTCGTGTGTCAATCTACTGTTTTCAAAGTTTTCAAGACTAAAAAAAAAAAACAGGATTCTTTCTATATCTACTTTTCTTTATAAATTTACTACACAAAGCTAAAGAAAAATAAAATTTTCCAATATCTTTGCATAGTAAATATTATAAAGAGGGGGCAACTGTCATAACCCAATTTTTGACCATTTTATTATTATTATTATTATTATTATTTTATTTATTGAAAAGGATAAAAAAAATTGATGAAAAAATAATAATGATGATGAAAAAAGAAGTAAAATGAAATAAATGAAGAATGAATTAAATTTTGGGTTAAGGGCAATATGAATGAAAGTTTTGGGGTTTAATTAAACATTGGAATTAATCTAATTAAGCTTCGAATTAATTTAATTAATCCAATTAAGAGTTTAATTGGAGAATTGATAAATTTTTAGACTTAATTGAGCTTGGAATTAATTTAATTCATCCAATCAAGGGTTTAATTGGAGAATTGATAAGTTTTGAGACTTAATTAAGCTTGGAATTAATTTAATTAATCCAATTAAGGGTTTAATTGGAGAATTGATAGGTTTTGAGGCTTAATTGGACTTGGATTTAATTAAATTAATAAAATCAGGTACTTAATTGAAAACTTATCAAAGTATAGGGCTGATTCTTGTCAAATTTGAAAGAAATTAAAATCCAAGGACCAATGTGTAAATTGCGCTGAGATGCAGTGGTTCAATTACAATTTACCCAAGGACTGGACTGAAAATTCCAAAACGTCAAGGACCAAAATGCAAATGGCCATTAAACACCCCACTGTTCATCTCCTCCATCCCGATTCAACAGAAACGGCAGAGAACGTGGCAACGCTTTTTGCCCACGATGTGCCATTAATGCATGCTAGGAGGTGTAAGGTTGCTCGGTTGCTTATAAAGAGGAGCACAGCAAAGAAAAATGGGGGGAGAAAAAAGGGAGCAGAACGGAGGGAAAGAAAGAAAGCCATGCACGGCAGGGAGAGAGACTAAAACCAAAGGAGAAAAACTAGAGCAGGGAGGACAGAACCAAGGGACCGACGGAGAGAAACAGAACCAAGGAAAATTTTGGTTCATCAACCAGCAGCAAATCCTCGTGCTTGGACCACCGTTGTCTTCGTCTTGAACGGAGAAGACTGGACAGAGACACGGAAAAGAGGGAGAACCAGAGGGGGAGGGAGAACAGAGGAAAATAAAGGGAGAAACCCAGGGGAGAAGGCTACGAACCAGTGGAGAGAACACTGAAAACCAGAGAAGAAAACAAGGGATTTTGGACGAAACAGAGACGAAAAACACGAAGAGAGAAAACCAGAAATAGAGGAGAGGGACGGTAGAACTCCTTCATTACCTCAGCAATAGAAGAAGAGAACAAACAGAGAGAGACGGTGAGAGAGTCAAGAGATACGGGATCGCAAGCACAACACAGAGTGAATCGAGGCAGAAGAAAGAAAAAAACACAGAGGGTAAAGCATCCGATCAATCAGCACACCAGTGCATTCGGCTTCGTCTCCAGGTAAGTCTCTTCTTCTCTTCTTTGAATTATAATTCACAGCTACAGTAGCTGTGAATTATAATTCGCTTGCTACTGTAGCTATGAATCATAATTCACCTGATAATTCACTTGATTATTTTTTCTGTAGCAGGCGTGTGTGGCCTAGCCGGTTCATTGTATTAGATCAGTAATTAGGCTGAACCGGCTGGATCTAGTCCAGCCTAAAAATAAAAAAAATAAAAAAAAAACAGACAAAAAATAAAAAGCAGAAAAATAAAAAATGTGTATGCATGAATAAAAATAATGTAAATTTATTGGTTTATTCACTGACACCAGAGTCAGGAATAAAAATACCAGTTTAAATTTATATTATTTTTATTCGTTGTATTTTTATTTTATTTAGCTAGAAAAATAAAAAAAACATGTGCATGCGTAAAAATAAATTTATTTTTATTTATTTATTCACTGGCGCTAGAGTAGGGAATAAAAAAACATTAATCTATTTTTTTTTCGTAGCTACGAATTTTTACCAACGCCAGAGTTGGAATTATTCGAGCTCGAGTATTCACTGGCGCCAGAGTCAGGAATATTATAAACAAATCATCACAGCATAAATTAATAAATATTTAGCAATTTAAGACAACCAACAATGCAGTCTGTCTTAGGCAGAACGTTTAAGGGGTGATAATATCTTCCCTTTTATGTAACCAATCCCGAGTCATAGAATCTCTGTTGACCAGTTAGGGTTTCTAGTGACCATAATACTAGGTGGCGACTCCTCAAACGAGATATTTTTTCTAAAAGAACCGGATGCCAAAATCTGTTCTTTTTCCATAATCAAAGATTTATTTTTAGGGCCGCCGCGATGTCAGGTGCGACAGCCTGCACTACACCACGGGTTAATTTTTTTTAAATAAAAAAATATCAAACAAAGCTAAGATTCAAGAGCGTTAGGTCTATTTATAAAGCTAGACCCAAGAGTCCTCAGCCTGGCTGCAACGTCCGACCCAAGAGTAATATTTATAATATTAATTATAATATCAAGAGTAATATTTATTATACAAATAATAATAATTTAAATATTAATAATAATATTAAACTTGTCTGACTCAAGTTCTTATAGTTTTTTATCCATTGAAATCAAATTTATGGTTTTTTTATAGTAATAATATTTTTTAACAACTTTATTAATGATAATGATAACAATAAGAATAATACTAATGATTATAAACTCGATTCTGAAGCCCCAGCCAAACCTAAGTTTCTGGGGTCTGGTTCTCCTAATAATAATGATAATAATAATAATAATAATAATAATATTAATAATAATAATATTATTAGTAATAATATTAAATTTATTCGACCTAAGTTCTTATAGTTTTTAATCATTTCAAATTAAATTTATGGTTTTTCTTCAATGATAATAATATATTTTTTTTCAAATTTAATCATAATAAAAATAATAACCATATTAAGAATAGGAATAACACTAATAATCATAATAATAATAAGAATATCAACAATGACGACGACAACGACAACAACAACAACAACAATTTTTTATTTTACCCTTCAAATCAAATGTATGCTTTTTTTTTTCAATAGTAATAATATTTTTTTTTCAAATTTGTTAATAATTATATTAATATAATAATGACAATAATAATATTTGTAATAATAATATTAAACATGTTTGATCAAAGTTCTTATAGTTTTTAATTTTATCCTTCAAATCAAATCATGATTATTTTTTAATATTAATAATATTTTTTCAAATTTATTAATTATTATAATAGCAATATTCATTATAATAATATTCATAATGCAAATAATAATATTTTTAATATTAATAATAATATTGAACTTGCATGATCCAAGTTTAACATAAAATAGGCTAAAAAACGAGACCAAAATGCTTTACTTTGTATTGAAAAGCTAGAATCTAGTTGGGTCTGGCTGCGACGCCAGGCCCGTGAACCGTTAGTCTGGCTGCAACACCAGATCAAAGAGTTTTAGAAATAGATCTAGCTGCAAGGCCGTATCATGAAAGTGTGATAACTAAATAGAAAAAAAAAATTAACTGGATTAACCCGTCAAACTTGGGATTTGTGTCATGAAAGTGTGATAACTAAATAAAAAAATTTAATATTAACAAAATTAATTAAAAAAATTAATTGAAAAGAAAAAAAAAACAATCTATAACCGAAAAGCATTAGCTTTTCACTATGGATTATACAGTAGAATTCATTATAAAAGGCTGAATTGTTTTAGTTATAGATAATGTTGATACAAAAAATTTCTAACTAAATACAAAATACACTAAAATATCTGGAAAAGAAATAATGTGGTGTACCCTGTTACTTTTGATCCAGTTGCATTCCTCGGTGTACAATTCATATGAGCAGATGATTTTTTTCATTTTGGTTATTGAGCTTTTTTTTTAATTTTTTTTTTATCATTTTAACTTACATTAACATAGTTTTATATGTTGAGATTTCTTTCAATTTATATTCCTTCACATATACAAAGTGTTGATATTTACTTTGATAATAAATTAAAAATTGATTTTGCAAAATAGAACTTTATTGGTGGTTATAAAGAGAAATTAAAAGAAAGTGACCAATTTAAAAAACATTTCATTTGAATATAGACACAGAAAACTTTAATTTTCTCCCTAAAATTTTTAGTTTATCTATTATTTGATTATTGTTATATTAAAATTTTATATTTTAATCTTAAATTTTATTTTTTTACATTCCAACCCTTAGATGTTGATATATAAAAGAGAAAGGTGCAAAAACAAAAGTTGCAGAGAGCAAAAGTAATCGAATGATCACATTTCTACTATAAAAAAAATTGCTCTTGATGTTAATAGATTTGTGTTTTTAGAAAAGCTCAATAGAAATGGTGTTACTCTTTAACAATGAAAAAAAAAAAGTACGTCAAAATCTTTAAGGTTTTTTTTTATTCATTTAATTTTTTATTTTTTAGAGAGATTAAAGATTGTATTATGGTTAAAAATAAATTTATTAATATTTCTAAGATTTGTTTTAGAAGTATTAATACAAAAACAAGTTAAAAACATTTAACTCGGAACCTAATTTTCAATCATCAACTAACATGAAAATAATTGAAAAGTCTGACATAACAAGCAACTCATCTTCTGTTCAGAAAAAAATTTGGACCAATGAAATAATTTTATTTTTTTTATTGTTAATAATTTTACAATCCTAGAAAAGCTTTGTCCACCTATCAGACTTGACATGATTTATTACCAGACACCATAAGTATTAGTTAAATATTCTATATTCATAACATGACTCGACCAAAGTTAGGAGTTTTTTAGGTTAATTAAAATTATTTTGAGTTAATATGATATGTTATTGTAATTTTAATCTTATTTATTTTTATATTTTAAAAGTATTTTTATAAAAAATTAAAAAAAATATTTTTTTATTTTAAATTAATATTTTTTTAGTATTTTTATATCATTTTAATGTGTTGATTTTAAAAATGATTTTTAAAAGATAAAAAAATTATTATTTTAATATATTTATAAATAAAAAGTAATTTGGAAAACAACTCCAATCACACATTCAAATAAACTAAAAAAAAATTATGTTTTTTAGATGTTTTATTCTTATTTTTCAAAAAAAAAAACACACTTATAATGTTTTTGTTTTTTTTTTTTAAATGATTTGACCCACGGCACAACAAAGATCAAGAGCCTAGTTGTATTTTATAAGAAACATGTTTCACCAGACAAAAACGGGATCATAGCATGTCAGTTTGTAAAGTGTAATCCACAAGGTAAAAATTACTCAATGAAAACTAAACTCCCATACTTTATAATTTGTATGACAAAAACGGGGTCATCATGTCTTTTCTTTTATGGAAAAGATTGATCACCATCCATGGCCGGACTCCAACTAAGTCATGCAAATTATTAAATAAGTCAAACAACCATTCATTTCTTTGATCACCATCCATGGCCGGACTCCAACTAAGTCATGCAAATTATTAAATAAGTCAAAAAACCATTCATTTCATTTCAAATCAATTGATCAGTCCATAAATTAATATGTTATCTTTTAGAATTATGGTGTTAGTTGTTTTTTAAAATAATTTTATTTTTAAATATATTTAAATATTTTATTTAAAATAATTAATTATAATATCATCATATTAAAATAATATAAAATTATTAAAAAACTTTATTTAAAATAAAAAAAAATTAACACAAAAACAAACATATTTTTATAAACTACAACAAAAAAATAAAAAAGATCATAATAATAATGTTTAACTCATAAAATCATTTGTAGTTGTAAATGACTATATTAACATTTCTAAAATATTTTTAGATATTTTAGTATAAAATCAAGTTAAAAACATTTCGAACTTTAATTTTCAATAAATATAGCTATCATGAAAATAGTCAAAAGAATAATAGGCTATATGACACAACACGCAACTCGTCCGCCAACTGTTTAGAAAAAAAAGCTTAACAAATGAAATAATTTTATAAGTTAGAATATTTAGTACAATCATAGGAAATCTTTATCCATTTATCAGACTTTTCTTGGAGCGATAAATTAGGAAATGATGCCAAATTTCGTAATCTAAGGTAATAACCCTCGTAGTAGTTTAATTAACCTACTACAAATGATGATATTGCTTATTTGTTAATGTTGTTGTGGTTGTTTTTTAAATATTTTTTCGTGTTAAAATACATGTTAATAATATTTTTTTATTTTTTTTAAAATTATTTTTGATATTAACACATCAAAATGATTTCAAAACACTAAAAACATATTAATTTAAAGTTAATAAAAAATAAAATAATTTCAAATTTTTTTAAAAGCGCTTTTAAAACACAAAAACAAACAGGCCAAAACGTGTACTGTTGTTAGATAATTAGAGTTGCGTGGTTGCTTCCGTGTTTGAAACAATCATAGCCAAACAATTGTCAGGTAAAGTTAAAAACGCAAATTATTTTTGATGGGGCCCAATGTATTTTGCATTTCAAACGCAGGTTTTATTAAGGCAGTTCTCAACTGCTATCTACTTTGCACTATTTATTTTTGTAAGTAAACATTTTTTTTTCCCGAGAAACCAATGCAGTGAATTATAAATTCACTCGCACTGTTCACGTTAATGTGAACAATAAATTCATTCGCACTGTTCACGTTGAAAAAATATTGTTCATGTTAACGTGAACAATATTTTTTTCTTCAACAAACCAGTGTAGTAAATTATAAATTTATTTGCACTGTCATGTGAACAATATTGTTTTTACTCGAAAAACTAGTATAGAGTGAATTAAATTCACTCCACTGTAATCTCAATTTTATTCATGATAATATTTTATCTAATTTTATTGCACGCTCGTAAAATCATGGAAACTATAGTTCTTATCGAATGAATTTTTATACATAATTGAATTGTAGATAGTTTAATGAAACAATAAAAAATATTTTACATAAAGAATTATTTATTTCATGATGTGATAGAAGTAGTTAAATATATAATATTTAAATTTAAAACCATATATATATATATAGTTATTTTATTATCTCAATTTAAAGAGCATTCTTAACCAAACACATTAAACTATTTTTTGTTCAACCTTAATTTTAACCATAGTTTTAACCAAACTTATATAAATATCAAATCAACCCAACCAAAAGTACTTTTTATAAAATAACTTTTTTCAAACCACACCCACAAAAGCTACTACAATACCAAACACAAGTATGCATGAGCTAAGCTGCGAGTACGATACAATTAATTTTAATGTTAAAACAAATCTCAGATTTATTTTTTTTCAATGTAAAAAAAAAATTAAACATTACTAACATGTTTTTTAATTATAAAAATGATGATTTATTGGATCAAATTCTTTTTAATATAAAAAATCAAAGTATTGCTAATGTGATTTCTAGCTAAAATAAAAATTATAATCATGAACTCAAAATATAATTCATATTAGATGATATCTTTTTAAATATTAAGACAACGAATATTAGATTATATTTTTTTAAAAAAAACTATTTAAATGAATACAAATTAGATTGACTTGGGTTAACTCGTGTTAATCTGTCAAATCCTGTGATTTGAGTCGTGAAATCGTAATAACCAATGAAAAACTAATTAAAATAAATTATGAAGCTTAATTAACAGTTAATCCAATGTTCAAAGATGAAATTAAAAAAAATTTAATTAAAAAAAACAAAAAAAAACCACTCTAGTCAATGTGAGTTAACCTTTCAAACTCGTTACTCATGTTATGAGATTATGATAGCTCTGTATAAAAGAATTACAAAAAAACATGAAGCATAATTTCACCAATCACATGTTAAAGGATGAGATTGCAAGAAAAAAAAAAAAAAAAAGATTAGGTTATTGAAAATTAAAATTAAAAACTATATAAAAAAGGGGCTAAAGCAAAGCTTTGCTCTAGTGAGGAAAAAATAAAATAAAAATTCCCAAGTGTGGGCATAGGCTTTTTATTATTATTATTAAGATGAGATGTTTTTTTTTAAAAAAAAACAAATTTGCGACAAGTCACCTATAGTGATAATTGACTTGCATTATTTGATCCGTCAGATGATTAAAATTTAGGATAAGTTTTTGGGCCCTAAAAACCTAATTTTCAACTCTTTCTACTTAAAAATACCTTTAAATATAATATGATCCCTGAAAGAGCACTTAACAATCTCAAAACACCCAAAATCACTCTAAAATAAAAACCAATCCAATAAAAAAACAAATGGATCCCAATCTACTCTAAAAAACAAGGAGATGCCATCTTCATTGAACCATTATCAGGAAGAAAAATTCATTAACACAAAGATCAATTTTATTTTTGTGTATGGAATGCAACTAATTGATAATTTTCTTTTTTTTTCGCTATTTTCTAGCAACTTTTTCTTTCTTTTCTTAAATCTAAGAACTAAAAAATAAATAAAATAAATTTTTGAATCAAAATAAAAAATTTAAAACTTTTGAGATCAGTCATGCATTTTTTTTTCATGCTTTACATTACAGTCCTCTCTTTAAATATTATCTTTCTTCAATAATTTAAAATTTTATAAGATGAAATTAAGTCAGAGAAGAATTCAATAAAAAAATATGGAAATAAAATTTAAAAAAAAATGAAAAAATGAAAAGAAAAAAAAATGAAGAGATCACGATTCATGAACAATGAAGCTCCTTTCAGCTATTAGTATAGAGTTAGTTCCAATGCCTAAACGGAACACTCATAATATACACCAATCATTTATAATTATTTGGGATCCACAATCACCACTTATTATTATTCAACATATTAATTTGTATGAAATTATAGTATAACTCAATTGTTCATAAATCCTTTTACAGAGCTTAATTGAGAGGAGTTTTTTTTTACGTTCATACATGGATAGGAATGCATTGTTGCAATAAAAATACAATATTAAATAATACTCTAAAACATGTGGGGAAAGATTGCAACTTTTCCACGTCTTTTATGTATAAATAATTGAAAGTTTTTTTTTAAAAACATTTTAATGCCTTTCACTTTACTCATTATTATTATTATTATATTATATTATATTATATTATATTATTTAACTGTCTTCTTCTTCTTTTTTGTTTTTAATTTTTTTTAGTGAATTTTTTTGTTTGATTTAGTTTGTTAATGTTAATTTTTTTATTTAGTTATCAGACTTTCATGATACGGATCCCGAGTTTGATGGGTTAACCTGGTTTGACGAGTTAACCCGGATTTGTTTTTTAATTAATTTTTTTTGTTTAGTTTAGTTTGTTGATGTTAATTTCTTTCTATTTAATTATCAGATTTTTATGACACGTATCCTAGACTTGACGGGTTAACTTGGTTTGATGGGTTAACCTAGTTAATTCTAGGTAAACCCGTCAAATTTTTTTTTCTATTTAGTTATCAAACTTTCATGACATGAATCCCAGGTTTGACGGGTTAACCTAGTTTAAAAGTCAGACCTACTTCCAAGGCTATTGGGTTTGGTATTGCAGCCAAACCCACTCAAACTTGGATCATGCAAGTTTAATGTTATTATTAATATTATAAATATTACTCTTAGGTCAGGCAATGCAGTCAAATCCAAGACTCTTAAGTATAGCTTTGCAAAAAAACCTAACACTTTTAAATATTAATTTTTTTATTTTATATATAAAAAAAAAATAACCCGTGGCATCGCACGGGTCATGTAAATAGTCTATTTGCAAAGCATGTAGCTCATCAAACTTCTATATTGGGAATGCTAAAAGCTGAAGAACAGCTATTTTATTTATTCCATACATATCGTTCCACACGGGCAGTCATGAACGCTTCAATTCTGGTAGAAACTGGTAATGCATACTCCAATTTCTGCAAAATGCAATTTTAAGCAGTAATCTACTTGAAGAACTCCATGACCCAAAGATGACAAACAAAGGTTTCAAATTTGATGCCACGGAATCCAGCTGCAGTGGCCAGGGCCATGAATTCATCTTCAGTCCGTTCTTTCCCTCCTGGGTTTTGAGACATCATCATCATTACATCAAGTTGCGAGATCGCTTTCGCAGCAGGGCTTGTCTTGGCCATGATCGGAAGAACTGATTCCACAACAATTACCTTCCCATCCTCTGGAATAGCTTTGTAGCAGTTCTTCAACAACTTCAAGCAGTGATCATCACTCCAATTATGGAGTATCCACTATAAGATTATATATCCATTAGTCGTTATTAGTGATTTTGGTGTCTAAAATTGAGCAAGTAGATTATATGCTGTCATAATTTTGGTACCTTTAGGAAAATGGCATCTCCTTTGGGAACACTTTCAAACATATCTCCTCCCACGTGCTCCACACCTGCATAAGAAACCAGTTCCCACTTTCATTGTCTAGTCTTTAATTTCCTTGTCCTGTAAAGCCTGTGATTCTCTGCAAACTTCTCTTCTTTTCTTTTGGGTTCACTGAGAACATTTTTATGGTAAAGTATATGTGTGGCTTGTCATGTTTTAGATTGTGGCACCTGAAATTTCAGATTTTGATCGTACGAGGTTTGAAGTTTCAGGCAGATTCATTAATGAATACGGAGCATGTTATCATGTTTTCCTAAATTCTCTCAATTTGTCAATTTAATTTTCCCACATTGTTTGATTAACCTTAATCAATGACGGAAACATAAGCAAGTATCAGCGGAACCAGAGAGAATAAAATTTAACAATTACCATAAATTAAACGTAAGGAGAGGAGGAACAAAACATACCGGGATAGGCCGGCGCATGCTCTATAACATGTGGCAAGTCGAAATTGATACCCTTGATTTGGGGATATTTAGAGGTTACTGCCTTCAGAGTGTGTCCCAAGCCACCACCAATATCAACCAGCTGTTTCAGGTTCTTGAAACCATTGTATTTCTCAAGCATATTTTCATTTACAATAGTGGTTTGGTTGTACATTGCTGTGTTGAATACCTGATTGAACCTAGGGTCCAAGCCAGGGTACTCAAAGGCTTGTACTCCATGGACTCTGACAAACGCAACTCCTCCTTCAAGAACTGCATCTTTTAGTTGAGACCTAGCAGGAAACGGATAAACATTGAGATTAGCTAGCGGCCCTTATCAACAAAATAGAGAGAGATAGGGGAGAGAAATGATGATAAGAGGTACAATGTTTACTAATATTATTATAGTAAATTGAAGCAAGCAAAAATTAAATAGAAAAATGTGACAATAGATAGGGAGTGACAAACCAGCCCTGTAAGATGACGTTTTCTTGAATCATGGCCATGAAGGGGGCCAAAGAAACACCATTTTGGTTGCGCACAAAGTACTTGGACACAGGAGCAAGACTGTAGAACCTCTCCGAGCCATCGACAAAACAACAAAGCACTTGGTGGCTAGCCAAGAGCCTTAGAATACGGTCCAGCATCTTTGGTGTATCGGGGTTATCTGTTGGCAACTTGGCTGCGATATCTGCAGCAGAGAGTTTGACATCTGGACCTGCTTTGGCTATGATCTCAAAGATGCCAAGCTGAATCGCCGTGTGTAGAGTCATGGGTAGCACTGAGCTCAAAGCTAGTTGCATGGCATATCCAAAGTTTTCATCTTTTGCTTCATCAACTTGACTGACGTGATTTTCTATAGAAGATGCCATAATGCTTTTTGAGGATGTTGATCAATTTTAGATAGAAGAAACCGGATGGGTTTATGAATGTTCGGCTTCAAAAGTATTTATAATGGAAGATTGGATGAAATAGTTGACAATGGAGTCATCTTTTTATTGAAGGTGAAAAAAAAATTAAAAAACCGATTTAATCAAGAATACCCAAAAACAATTGACACAAAAACAAATATATTCTTGTAAACTACAACAAATAAATAAAAGAAGATGTCGTAAAAAAATAGTAGACAAATAAATAACAGTGGAGAGGGAAATTAAGAAGTGATGGTAAAGAAGGGCCCTTAGTCCTTACTTTTCTTGACCATGACAACTAAAGCACTGAGATTGACATCCACTCTTCATGGTGGGCTCTGCATTTTCATTAACAGACAACATAGGTGGTAGTTAAATCAGTGAGGAGAGCTTCTTTGAAAACAAAGATTCACTCTCGAGTTCGTTCACACTCCCATCAACTCAAGCCAAGCCTACCTTGCAGAAAAAATCACTACCAGAAATTTGTTTAATAGCAATGAATTTACCAATAAAATATTTTTATTAATAATTTGAGGTCGTAATTATCAGCTGCAATTTATCCATTTGTAATTTATTCGATAACTACTAACAGACAATAACTACCGATTGAATTATAAACGGAAAGTTCAGAATTAAAAAAAAAAAGTGGTTCGCTGACGTGGAGGATTTGGCTGGTGATTTTTACTGACGGATTCAAAACAGCATCCCCGTACAGTGACGTGACCGGTTTACCGTTTAAAATGCTGACGAAATCATTGAGGGATTCGGAATGGTAGATCCGTACAGTGACGTGTTGTTTTTCCCGTCAGAATAGCTGACGGACTCATCGACGAATTATTCCATCAGTGAAACTATCAGAAAAAGTTAATATATGCTCTCTTTGCCGACCCTCTCCTCCCCTATTTCTCCTTCTTCTTCCTAATCTCAACTCTCCCCATCTGCAAACAACCAGCCACCCACCTCCTCCCCAAACAAAAATCTCCCTCATCTCAGCACAACAAGTTATATTTCTTGAAGTTTTGTGGCCACAACATCCGTGTTCTGATTTACCAACGGATTTTATCAATTTTTGTAAGTAATTCTATCTTTTTAAATTTTAACATTTAAATATCAATTTTATTATTTTTTTAGTATATGTATTTTGTTAGTAGATGTACATGTTTTATTGTTATTTCTCAAACAAACTTGTAGTATATGAATGTATAATTTTATACCTATTATGGTTTGTTTTAGATTTTGTAAGATTGTATTTGTTTGTAAATTATTAAAACTTTATGGAATTACCAAATTACATGTGCTGTTTTAAAATATTTAGTAGCTTACTTAATGGATCCGTTTTAAGTTTCATCAATGATATTGTAAAGTGATAATTTCTGTAAATTTATATATATTAATTTGTATGGACATTGATAAATGATAATAAATATTTAATATTTATGAGAAGTTGTGATTGGTTTGTTGGATAATCTTAAGGTAAAGTAATATTTTTACAAATTTATTTACCTAACTTAGTTAATTAATACATGATGTTATCATAATTTTTTAAAAGTTTGATATAAGTCATGGATGATCGTTTATGGATGTTAATCAATTTTAGATAGAAGAAACCGGATGGGTTTATGAACATTCAGCTTCAAAAGTATTTATAATGGAAGATTGGATGAAATAGTTGACAATGGAGTAATCTTTTTATTAAAGGTGAAAAAAAAATTAAAAAACCGATTTAATCAAGAATACCCAAAAACAATTGACACAAAAACAAATATATTCTTGTAAACTACAACAAATAAATAAAAGAAGATGTCGTAAAAAAATAGTAGACAAATAAATAACAGTGGAGAGGGAAATTAAGAAGTGATGGTAAAGAAGGGCCCTTAGTCCTTACTTTTCTTGACCATGACAACTAAAGCACTGAGATTGACATCCACTCTTCATGGTGGGCTCTGCATTTTCATAAACAGACAACATAGGTGATGCAGGCGAGTTAAATCAGTGAGGAGAGCTTCTTTGAAACCAAGATTCACTCGAGTTCTTCCAAGATTCACTCATGTGGCCAGCAAGCTGGTTCACACTCCCATCAACTCAAGCCAAGCCTGCCATGCAGCAAAAATCACTATTAAAAATTTGTTTAATAACATCAGATATACCGATAAAATATTTCTATCAATAATTTAAGTTAAAATTAGCAACAGTAAAATTTTACTATAAACTTTTAGTCAATGTCTTTTTTTTCCCCTCACTTTCGCAACTCTGCTTTTAACAAGTAACTCAGTAAGTTATACATTCCACCAAGCATTCTTTTTTATTCTGTTCATCATCCATGGCCGTACTCCAAATAAGTTAAACAAATCAAACCAACAACTGTTGTAAAAAAAATAAAAATTAAAACCCATTTCAAAATATAAAAAACCCTCACAAAAAAATCCAACAACCATTCATTTCATCTCAAATCAATTGATCAGTGCATAAATCAATAAGTTATTTTTTAGAATTGTGGTGAGAGTTGCTTTTATAAAGTAATTTTTATTTTTAAATATATTTAAATATTTTATTTAAAAAAATTATTTCTAATATCATCACATTAAAATAATATAAAATTATTAAAAAAAAATTATTTAAAATAAAAAATTAAAAAAAAACACAAAAACAAACACAGTATTATAAACTACAACAAAATAATAATAAAAAAATCGTAATAATAATGTTTAACTGATACAGTCATATGTAGTTGTAAATGACTATATTAACATTTCTAGAATATTTTTTAGATATTTTAGTGTAAAATCAAGTTAAAAACATTTGATTTAAACTTTAATTTTTAGCTGTCATGAACATAGTCAAAAGAATAATAGGTTATATGAAACAACACGCAACTCGTCCGCCGTCTGTTTAGGAAAAAAAAGCTTGAGAAATGAAATAATTTTATAAGTTAGAATATTTAGTGCAATCATTAAGTTGGACTATTTAGAGCATCTCAATGGAAAAAACCAAATTGAAAAGTTAAATTAATAAAATAGCTTTTTGAATAGTATAAATATAGCTTTTTTGATTATATGCATTCCAATAATAAAAAGCTATTTAGAAAAGTCATTTATATTTTAATATATTTCATGTTAAATTTATTTTTATATAATTATGTAACTAATTTAGATATTTTATATATAATATAATTATGATGTTATTAATTATATAATTAATATGAGTAATTTATAAAAATAATATAAAATTTAATGAAATAATATGAAAGTTAAAAGATATAATTTAAAATTAAACTTAAAATTTATTTATATGAATATTTTTAATTTTCAGTTTTATATGTTACTGTTAAAATTTTAATTTTTTAAAAGTAAATTTAAATTCAAACTTTGAAAAAACCATTAATATTTTAAATTTTGATTTTCAATTTTTTTTTAAAAAAAATCATGCTTTGAAAAAATTTAAAACAAGAACAAGTTTATTTCCTTGCTTTAAAAAAAAAAAATATTGTTGACCAATGGCTATAAAAATAGCCATTGGCAAAGTTACTTTTTTTTTTGCTATTTCTACAGTAACATGTAGAAATAGCTCCTCTCAACTTAAAGAGCTATTTTGGCTTCTCAATTGGCTGCTGGGTTGGAATGCTTAATTAGAAAAACAAAAGCTAAAAAAATACTATTTTAATTTTACCTCCTCATTTGCCTCTCCGGTTGGAGATGCCCTTAGTACAATCATAGAAAAGCTTTATCCACCTATCAGACCTTTCTTGACGTGATTAGTTAGGAAATGATGCCAAATTTCGTAAACTAATGTAATAACCCTCTAGCAGTTTAACTTACCTACTACAAATTTGTTTTTTTTGTAGTATGGCTGTGATTATTTTTTAAATAATTTTTTATATTAAATTAGATATTAATAATTTTTTTATTTTTTAAAAAATTATTTTTGAAATCAGCACATCAAAATTATTTGAAAACACTAAAAACATATTAATTTAAAGTTAATAAAATAATAATAAAAATTTTAAATTTTTTCAAAAACACTTTTAAAACGCAGAAACAAGCAAGCCAAGACGTTTACTTTTCTTAGATAATTAGAGTTGCGTGGTTACTTATGTGTTTGAAGCAATCACAGCCAAACAATTGTCGAGTAACATTAAAAACGTAAATTATTTTTGATGGGGCCCAATGTATTTCGCGTTTCAAACGCAGGTTTTATCAAAGCAATTCTCAACTACTTTCTACTTCGCACTGTTTATTTTTTCAAGTGAACAGTTTTTCTTTTCTGAGAAACCAGTGCACTAAATTATAAATTCACTCGTACTGTTCACGTTAACATGAACAATATTTTTTTTCCTCGAAAAACCAGTGTAGTGAATTATAAATTCATTCACATTGTTCACGTTAACGTGAACAATATTTTTTTCTTCGAAAAACCAGTGCAGTAAATTATAAATTCACTCGCATTGTCATGTGAACAATATTGTTTTTACCCAAAAAACTAGTGTAGAGTGAATTAAATTCACTCACACTGTAATTTCAATTTTATTCCTGATAATATTTTATCTAATTTTATTACACGCTCGAAAAATCATGGAAACTGTAGTTCTTGTCGGATGAATTTTGTACGTAATAGAACTGTAGATAGTTTAATGAAACAATAAAAAAAATATTTTATATAAACTATTATTTATTTGTGATAAGAGTAGTTAAATATATAATATTTAAATTTAAAACCATTAATTTATTTCACTGCCTCCATTACGTAAACTAGTGAATAAGGTGTAGCTCCAGTTGACGTCCTTACTGTTGTTCGATATGCATGTAGAGCATAAGGAAGCCATTCCTGCCAATCTTTGCATGTAACCACCATTTTCTGAACAATCTTCTTTATGTTCTTGTTAGCAGCTTCAACAACATCATTCATCTTTGGTCGTTAAGGGGATGAATTAAAATGCTTGATTTTTCATTTAATGCATAATTCCATGATCATCTTCCCATTGAAGTTCTTGGCGTTATCGGTTACAACACTATTAAAAACAGGGGCTATTAGCATCTGAATTTAGCAACAGATAATTCCATTGCTAAATTCAGTAACGGATTTGCAACGGATTACACATATATAATTTTTTTTAATATTAGCAACAGGATTTAGCAACGGAAAATCCGTTGCTAAAGGCAACGTAAAGTTTGCAACAAATTATCCGTTGCTAATTGTAAAAATAATTGTTTAAATATTAATATAAAACCAAAATTATATAGATCATTGATTACTTTTGTTATGATAAAATCCCAACCATTTAATTTTGCTGCCGTTTTTTACACCTGCAGTACTCTCCCCCACATCCTTAGAAACGTAAACAGAGAAAACAACAAAACCAACAACTAAAAATTAATTAACTTCCAGTCTCCTTCGCCCCTAATAACATTCATAACTGTAGAAAAATCACCCTCTCTTCATCGATTTCATTTTCATTTGTCCCAAACTTTTCATCTTCTTCTCATTCGTCTTTAACATTGCTAATTTTTTTTCTTCATCTTCTTCTCCTTCATGTTAACAGTTTCAATCTTTCTCTGTAAACCATCAAAAACACAGACCCATGTCAACCTGCACCAGACCCATCATTATCACCATCGAACATCATGATTTACCCCTTCTCTTTGTAAACGGGTTGGGTTTTGCACTCTTTTCTTCAACAAATCAGGTAATTAATTTCGGATTTATATTTTTCTCTGTTGCAATTTAACTTACACGAAAAAGTTTTAACCTAACTTTCCCAATCTCAGGTGTTATTTTGTCTTGTAGATTCATCTCGCTCAACTATAATTCAAGAACACAGGTAACAAATTTTTTTTATCGATACTGTGAATATTGGTTTTAGGCTATTAGTTTGATTATATAAGGTTTATGAAATGTTTTTACCATGATTTATAACCTAATTATGCATATTTAATTGAAAATTTATCAAAACCCCTAAATTAATTTTTAGGGTTACGGTTCATAAATTGAATGATTTTATGCAACTGGACCAATGCTGGCAATTCATGTGTCTGGAAGAGAGTGATTGATGGAAATTATGCATGTTTAATTGAAAATTTATCAAAACCCCAAATTTAATTTTTAATTAGTCTTATTGATGCTGGGTGTTCTTTGATGTTTGCAAGTCTTTTTGTCCTCCTATGCGCCGACACCTAGGTGTTTTGCATGTATTCATATGCTTATATATATGTAAGGAAACTTGCTTGTTGATGTTGTGTTTCGTTAATAAGATTGTTGTTTTATTTTTGTATCTTCATTCATTTTTTTTTCTTGCTGTTTTACTTGTTATATGTACAAGTAGCAGAATTGTGTAGTGAAAGAGGTTAGAATTCATGGTTGCCTCCTCCTTGTATGGTGATCAGTTAATTTCCCATATTAGCTATATATGTTGTCTGTTTTCACTTGATTGTCCTGTCTTGAGGTCAGCATGCATGATTTGGAAACGTTATTGATCACCAAATGGTTTAGGTGGCAGGCTTTTAATTCAGTTCAGCTAAAAATGTTAGATGGTATCTAATTTTTCTTTTTAATCCTTCCTTCCCCTTAATTAATGTCCATTATTCTCACCTTGCCTAGCTAGATCAGCAACCCACCCGTAAGGATGCAGAATCCCAAACCCTAACTATTTTTTTTTTTAATCTAAAATGCTCTTAATTATATTTTAATATGATAGTCACATTGAGAATTTAAAAAAGTTAGAGAAATAATGTAAGAAATGGGACATGATTTTTTAGTACATGAAATATAGTAATTTTACTATTTAATTTCATTTATTTTTTTTAATATTCTTTCTCTGTTTTTAAAAATTTCCTTAATTTAACTATTTTATTTTATTTTATTTTTTTTCAACTCAAAGGCATTCTAGATATAATAGGGAGTTTGGAACTTACTATATAATTCATCTACATGTATGCTTCAGCTATTGAATTTTGGATAAAAATCTGTAATATTTACTCTTTTTGTTACAGTACCTAATGCTTGCTTTGTTATTTGGCTTTTTTTTTTTTTTTTCTGGATCCTGACATGACTTTGTTTAATATGATAGCTTAGGTTTCTAAGCATGGCATCAAGTTATCTTCCTCAATAATTAATCAGCCTTTGGGTTCTTCTTGGCATGAAAGCGGTGTGTTATGTTCTTACTGTTATTTAATATGGTCTCCTTAATGCTTTGTCCTTTTAAGGTCTTGTGCTCTTATACTACATGTCATTTACATGGAATATCATTTAATCCATCCAGCTTCCTTTGTTCATGCAATTTTTCTACATGTCATTTACTGTTTTTATACAAACTGTTACCATTTTCTGCATCTGCTACCATTGTTAATTAGAGTTAATTATAATTTAGTCTATGTATTTTTTATGATTTTATAAGTTAGTCATTATGTTTTTGAAAACCGTAAGTTAGTTCCTTGTTATAAATTAAATTTTAGTTATTTTAAAATTTCAAGAATCATGTTCAAGATTGAAATTTTTCAGGTTAGATCTTAGAAGAAAAAAAATTGTTATGAGAAGACAAGTGCCAAAAAAATATTAAAAATTAATAGTTTAACTTGGATATGCTTTTTGTTTTTCATAGTTTAACTTGGATTTGTTTTAAAGACTAGCAAGTGTTATAACTGGATGAGTTTAAGATGTTATGCACAATTCCTTTACCTAAGATGTACACTAGTAGATTTATCAATGAATGTCTACCGGAATTTTGTTTGTTGAAGCTTATTTTAGAGTTATTTGTTATGACATTCCATTTCTGCAACTGACCTCATGTGTCAATTATTAACTAAGAGGTGGACTTGTGTATTGTAGCTTCTTAGCAGGAGTAGTGGATTTCAAGTAGCATCCACTCATCGGCCATGTACAAAAGGACTTTGGTTGTGGAGTGCACCGTTAAAGAGAACTGCCATTGATGGAACTCAGTACAATCTCTTACTATTAGACAGTGAAGGAATAGATGTTTATGATCAAACAGTAAGCGCATTTACCTTATCAAGATGAACTGATGATTGTTGTGCTGGTTTTATGTTTTAGCAGTTCAAGAATTGATGAAATGACTAGTAATCAATTTTATTAATTGAAGAATTTTTTTTTCTGTGATTCCTTTTTATTTATAATTTACACCATATCCTTTTTATATTCCCACACAACTGCTCTTTTGGATTATGCAGTAATTGTTGTTTTGGTTAGCTAGGTTTATTTACAGCTAAGTTGTTTGTGCTATGCTTTTTGTACCTTGTTGTTTTGGTCTTTGAACTAAAAGCATCTCATTGGAATTTCCTTTTATGCAAAGGCTTGGTTTTGTAGAAAAATTATATCCTATTAAGTTATAGGTTTTAAGAGATAATAATTAGAGTAAATTATAATTTAATTTTTTAAAACTATAAGTTAGTTCCTTGTTATTAAATTAAATGAAAATTTTCAAGTTAGATCTTAAATGAAAAAATATTTGTTATGAGAAGACAAGTGCCAAAAAAAAAATTAAAAATTCATACTTTAACTTGGATATGCTTTCTGTTTTTCATAGTTTAACTTGGATTTGTTTTAAAGACTAATGTCACACCCGACATCACGACGACCAATTAAAAAAATTTATCATCTTTGGAAAGAACGGATTTCTGGCATCCTGTTCTTTAATGGGGAATGGTCTTGTTTAAGGAGTCGTTACCTAGTATTATGGTCACTAGGAACCCTAACTGGTCAACAGAGATTTTATGGTTCGGGACTGGTTACGTAAAAGAGAAAATATTATCACCCCTTAAACATCTTGCCTGAGGCAGGCTGCATTGCTAGTTTCATCTTAAATTGCTAAATGTTTATTAGTTTATGTTATGAAAATTTGCTTATAATATTCCTGACTCTGGCGCCAGTGAATATTCAACTACGAATATTTCCAACTCTGGTGTTGGTAAATATTACATAGCTATAAAATAAATTAGATCAATATTTTTTTATTTCCGACTCTAGCGCCAGTGAATAAATAAATAAAAATAAATTTATTTTTACGCATGCACATATTTTTTATTTTTCAAGCTAAATAAAATAAAATAAAATACAATGAATAAAAATAATATAAATTTAAATCGGTATTTTTATTCCCGACTCTGGTGTCAGTGAATAAACCAATAAATTTACATTATTTTTATTCGTGTATATACATTTTATTTTTTTGCTACCTTTATGCACAAAACAGTAAGTAGTGAATTAAATTGGCATGTGTACAGTACCCATGCAATTATAATTGCAAAGCAAAGGGAAATGAAGAACTTACCTGTGCAGGAGGCGAAGTTGAAGACGGTGGCTTGCTTTGGATCCCTCGGTTTCTCCTCCCTCCTCTGCTTCTTCTCGTCTTTCACTTTCTTGGCTCGCCTGTTCTCTCTCTGTATTTGTCTCTCTGCGTCTGTGTTTGTTCTTCTTCGTTCTTTTCTTTTCTCCCGGTTCTGTTTCTCCATCTCTTCCTCTTACTGTTCGTTCCCTCCCTGTGTTTACCTTCTGCTGGCAATGGGAACCTCTGCTAGGCGCTGCTCTCGGTTGAAGCTAGGATCTTGGACACTGCTTCTACTACTCACGATGGCAGCTTGTTGAGAAGAGGATGTATATTGGTCGCAGTGGTAGCTTGTTGAGAGGAGCTGCTGTCGTTGGTTGCTGATGGTGTGACTGAAAGTCAAGTTGTTGAAAATAGCACTGCCGCTACTAGGAAGAGGAGGTTGTTGTTGGTTCTACCACTGCAGCTGAGGGAAGGTTTGGTTGAGGAGCACCCGTCGTTGCTGCTTCAATGAAAAAAAGTGGAAAATCAAGAATGCTGGAACTTAGGAGTACTCTTGCTGATGATCACGGTTTTGAACTAAAAGACTCCCACGGTTAAAGACAAAGTTGCGGTTCCTGATTGAAAAATCTACTGTTATTAGAGGAGTGCATGCTGGATGGCTCATATTATTTCATAAACGATGATGATGTGCTAGAGAAGAAGGAGTTGCACTGTTGATCTACTGGTGTGGTCGTTGCTGGTACCGAAGGAGGAAACTTATTGTTGTTGCTGCAATAATTAAAACTCTTCCCTTCTTCGAAGGTCCCGTTCTCTTCCTTCTTCAAAGAGTGAGGGTGGTGATGTCTAGGCTTTGTCTGTGGAGAAAGAGAGCTGCTGATGGGGTGAGGCTGAGAGAGGGTTGGTTTGGGAGATGGTGGTAATGGCTTCGGTTGGCGGGGAGAGAAGGAAGAAAAAGGAAAATGCCGAGGAGGGGGAATGTATGGCTGGTTTGGGACCAGGGAAGAAGAGAGGAAAAAGTTGGGGGGAGGGGGCGGTGGCTAGTCTAGGATTCGACCGCGCCCCCTTCTTTTTGTAAATATCTTTTTTTTTTTAGGGTTTCTCTCTAATCGCTTCTCCCATCCCTTTTGCATAGACTGGGATCAGTATTTATAGTGCAAGAGTCCCATCGCTTGTAAGAAGTAAAGTCTCAATCAAACTCATTCTCTTTTTTAAAGTTAGAATTAGAATCGAATTCGAAATCAGACAACTATCATTATCTTGAAGGTAAGGATTATCTTGAAGATAAGGATTATTTCGAAAGTAAGGATTATTTCGAAAGTAGGGATTATCTCAAAGATAAAGATAGAATGGCAAAAGCACATTATAGTCCTTAATTTTCACGCAAGCTAACAAATCACACTTTTCATCGAAATAAGTCTCTGATCTTTTAATTTTACATTTTAAACCCTGTAAAATTAAATTAAAAGCCAACGGGCCAAAATTGGGTTATGACAACTAGCAATTGTTATAACTTGATGGGTTTAACATACTGTTTATGTTTTTTATTTTTCCAGCAATATGAATGGCTTATAAGATCACAATATAATCCAATAGAGTTGGCTAAATCCGATTGGGTTGCAATAAGAAAACCTCCATCTTGGGCCATTGATTCTTGGGGCTTAGGTAAGTCTATTTTGCTCTATTTTTACATGGTTGCTTAATTATATCATGCATAATTTTTCTGTTCGGCATGCCTATCGTAATCTTTTCAATTAATTGGAACTCTGCCTTTCATTGGGACAATATTGACAGTTTGTATAAGAAAACTAATTGAATGATTTTCTTTCATTAAATCTGATATTGAGTTTCTTTTTTATGGAAATTATGAGACCAAAATAAAACCTAGAGGTGGCTGAATAATATATCAATTAATTGCAAATTTATTCGGATTGTTGCTGAGAAGTCAGTAGCTCCTTGCTGTGAATTCTTGGTCCTGTTCTGCCTTTCTATTGATTTGACTTTTGGTTAGCTAGGTTTATTTACAGCTAAGTTGTTTGTGCTATGCTTTTTGTACCTTGTTTTGCTCTTTGAACAAAAAGTATCTCATTGGAATTTCCTTTTATGCAAAGGCTTGGTTTTGTAGAAAAATTATGTCCTAACCATAAAAATTCCTATTAAGTTATAGGTTTTAAGAGATAATAATTAGAGTAACTTATAATTTAATTTTTTAAAACTATAAGTTAGATCCTTGTTATTAAATTAAATGAAATTGTTTAGGTTAGATCTTAAATGAAAAAATATTTGTTATGAGAAGACAAGTGCCAAAAAAAATATTAAAAATTCATACTTTAACTTGGAATTGAGTTTTTTTAAAACCAAACAGACTAAACAAATATTAAAAATTAACTTAGAATTGAGTTTTTGTTATTAAATTAACTAAGAATTGAGAAGACAAGTGCCAAAAAAATATTAAAAATTCATACTTTAACTTGGAATTGAGTTTTTTTAAAACCAAATAGACCAAACAAATATTAAAAATTAACTAACAATTGAGTTTTTGTTATTAAATCAACTTAGAATTGAGAAGACAAGAGCCAAAAAAATATTAAAAATTCATACTTTAACTTAGAATTGAGTTTTTTTAAAACCAAACAGACCAAACAAATATTAAAAATTAACTTACAATTGAGTTTTTGTTATTAAATTAACTTAGAATTGAGAAGACAAGTGCCAAAAAAATATTAAAAATTCATACTTTAACTTAGAATTGAGTTTTTTTAAAACCAAACAGACCAAACAAATATTAAAAATTAACTTACAATTGAGTTTTTGTTATTAAATTACTAATTTATAAAAGATGAGCTGGGCTCCATGACTTTCTCCACACTACTAGGCTCCTGAAAAATGAATTGAACAAGAAGATGACTGAAATAAAGCTATACTCATCTACATTTTAAATGTTACCAAGTATGACCAAGAAACAAGTTCTCTATGACCAAGTTAAAGTGTACTGCCAACACAACCAAGACAAACTTATTACATTAAAAATAGCAGGACTACAGAAACACTTTTTCCGAATATGAGTTATCAATCAAATTTTAGGATTGCTGCAAATATATCATGGAACATGGAAAAGTTTCCAGAGCTTATGCATCATGATAGAATTCAGTCTTTAAACCAATTGTAGTTGAACCAAGCTGTGATTAAAATAAAACAAAACTTTATTTTCAAGCTGTGAATGTGTTATTAATCACGTATTCTGACCATGGGTGATAAAGCATCACCATGACAATGGGAATTCCTCACACACTCATATTGTCACACTAAACAACCCATATAATTAAAAACTCAATAGGTTTCTTATATAATCAAAAATCTTACCGCTTTAAAATAAACATATAACAAAAAGTAGAAGAAAAACAGTTCTCCAAGTTCTTACAAACACATGTGCATATATCCAATCATTAACATTTTTTAGCTTGATATATGTGTGAGCTGGAAAAATAATTAAAGTTTATTTATGTGGTACATATTTTATATTAAAGGATTGTTTAAGTACTAGTAGTTAAAGAAGTATGCTTATTTCTAAAAATGCTTATTGGTGTTATCATGTTAATTAGATTAACATGGATGATCGATCGTGGATGTATCGTCGTCTTATAGATGGTTGTCTTCATCCTGAATACATTACAGGTGTTAGAAGATTTATCAATTTTGCATTTTCAATTGATAAAAATATATCTGAGGGAAAAATTAGATGTCCTTGTATGAGGTGCAAAAATCAAAAGTTTTAAAAGGAAGATGATGTTTGTAAACATCTATTGACAAAAGGTTTTTTACCTTGTTATGAAAATTGGACTGTACATGGGGAGCCTTATGTCGCAGAACCAATATTGGCTGGACCTTCATCGATTGGAATTAGTCATGTTGTAAATGATGTTTGTCTAGAGAATCCATATAGGAATCTGGTTATGGATGCAATGGGGGTTGGTGATGCATTCTATAATGATAATGTGTCTAGTCCTGTGGTAGCAGGGGAAATTCCAAATCCGAAGGCAACTAAATTTTTTAAGCTTTTGAAATTTACGGAGGAGTCATTGTGAGATGGGTGTACCAAGCAATCCAAATTATCTGCTTGTGTACAATTGCTTAATATGAAGTGAACTTTAAATTTGACTCAGATTGTCTTCAACAAGTTTATTGATTTTACAAAAAGTTGCATGCCTAATGATGAAAATTTGGTTTCAAATTTTTATGATGCCAAGAAATTTATGCGACCACTTGGACTTGGTTATGAGAAATATGATGTGTTCCTAATTACTGTATGTTGTACTATGGGGCAGATGAAATGAAAATAAATTATGATTTTTGTGGAAGTTCACGATACAAACCTAGAAATCCAACTAGTAAAGGTTCCAATAAGACGGAGAAGCAACTCTGATATTTTCCCTTAACACCAAGGCTTCAGAGATTGTTCATGTCTCTATATCATGCCAAAGATATGACATGGCATCATTTTCATAAGTCAGATAATGGGGTTATGGTGCACCCATCTGATAGGGAGGCATGGAAGGAGTTTAATCGTGTCTATTTAAGCTTTGCATCAGATCCGAGAAATATTCGGTTAGGGTTATGCACTAATGGGTTTTGTCCATTTGACATGTCTTCAAATGCATACTCTTGTTGGCCAGTAATTGTGACTGTTTATAATTTGCCTCCGTGAAAGTGCATGACTAGACCATTCATGTTTTTTATAATGATAATTCCTAGGCCAAAGAATCCGGGTAAAAAGCTTGATGTGTCCTAAGACCTTTGATTGATGAGTTAAAGCATTTGTGTTCTGTTGGTGTTGAAACATATGATGTATACAGAAAGGAAAATTTCCAATTAAGGGCATTTTTGATGTGGACCATTAGTGACTTTCCAGCATATGGCATGTTACCGGGGTGGAGTACTCATGGAAATCTATCTTGTCCTTATTGTATGGAGCATAGCAAGGCTTTTAGATTAAAAATGGAGGGAAAACTACATTTTTTTATTGTCATCGACGATTTCTACCTATGAACCACCCATATAGATGTCAATCTGATAAGTTTTTGAGAGGAGTAATTAAAAGGCTCCCTCCTTTACCTCGTCCATCTGGTTTGGAAATGTTAAACGAAGTGTCCAAGTATACTGAGGGACATAATGGAGGTTCATCATATAATGATAACATTCCTGGCTTTGGTGTTAAACACAATTGGGTGAAGAAGAGCATTTTCTAGGAGCTTCCATATTGGCATACAAATTTGATTCGTCATAATCTTGATGTCATGCATATTGAGAAAAATACCTTTGACAATATTTTTTTATACAGTAATGGATTGTCATAATAGAAGCAAGGACAATTTAAAGGCTAGGTTGGATATTCAATTGTATTGTTAGAAGCCAAATCTACATTTGCAACAAGATATGAGTGGTCGGGATTACAAACCTAAAGGCACTTATTGTTTACACAAGAAACAACAAGAAGAAGTTTTGTCATGGATGAAGGAATTATCATTTCCTGATGGTTATGCTTCAAGCATCTCACGATGTGTGAAAGAGGCACAATGTAAGGTTTTGGGGATGAAGAGCCATGATTGTCATGTCTTCATTCAAAGACTTCTTCCAACCGCTTTCCGACCTTACTTACCTAAGCCATTGTAAGAGGCATTAACTGAATTGTCCATATTTTTTCAAGATATTTGTTCACCAAATTTAAATGCCCAACACATGAAGTTAATATAAATGAATATAAATGAAATAATTTGCAAAATTGAAAGGATTTTTCCTCCATCCTTCTTTGACTCCATGGAACACTTGACGATACATCTACCTTACGAGGTAAAAGTTGGTGGACCAGTTCAATATCGATGGATGTATCCATTTAAACGGTATGTTTTCATACTATGTTAATTTTATTCCCTTTTTATTTTTTAAAAAATAAACAAATTGATAGAAATGATATAGGTATATGTTTTATTTGAAGAAGAAAGTGACCAATAAAGCTAAAGTTGAGGGTTCCATATGTGAAGCATACTTGATTGATGAAATTACCAATTTTACATCTCATTATTTTGGTGATGACGTGTAAACAATTTGGAATCGAGTTCTACAGAATGATGATGATGGCCTTAAAAGTGTAGATGGATGTCTCTTTATTTTTTCCTATCCAGGGAAAAAATTATCCAAAAGATTTTATAGAAGGCAGTTGTCACATGCTGAAATGTAAATTGCGCATAATTATGTGATATTCAATTGTCAAGAACTGAAGCCTTATTTAGAGTAAGTATGAAATATTATTTTGTACTAAATTTATAATAATTTATTATTAACTTTAACATTTTAAAATTTTAGGCAATGTCGTCAAGAGCTAAAGTCACAACAACCACATGCGAGTGATGGTGAAATTGAAAAATTATGCGAAACGATCTTTCCAAATTGGTTAAAAAATAATGTAAGTATTTTAATAAAATTAATTTATATTTTATGTCAATTAGTTACTTTAAAAATATTATTAATCTCTTTTAAATCATTATTTCTTATGGAGTTAACTATTATGCTAGGTGGAATACCAATCTAACGGAATTGAAAATCAGCTCTTTGGACTTGCTATGGGCCCTTCAACTTCAGTGAAATGTTATAATGGGTATTATGTGAATGGTTTTAAATTTCATACTCAAAGTTATGGTCGTTTTAAAAAGATAATAAATAGTGGAGTTTGTGTGAAAGGAAGTTGATATGATGATAATGAACGTGATTATTATGGAATGCTTAAAGAAGTTGTTCGGCTAAAATACTTGGGGAGTAAGTGCAAGTTATTTATGTTTAAATGTAATTGGTATGATAAAACGAGGGATTAGAGTGCATCGTTCGAATGGTTTGGTTGAAATTAAGCATACATCTCGACTACACAGAAATGAAGATTTTGTGTTAGCACAACAATGTCAACAAGTCTACTATACATATCCACCTAGTAATAAATCATCTGAATGGTGGATGATTATTAAAATAACTGCTAAAAGTCGTTATAATGTTGACATAGGTGAATTTATTGAAGATGCCAACAATGTGAGATCATTTGATGTTGATCAATTAGATGAGATTTCTCAACCATGTTGTGTCCTTCCTACTCAAACACTTGATGATCCAAATATACTTGTTGAATAATCTTATTATGAAGAAATCGGTTAACATGAATTGCTTCAACTTGACATAAATTAGGGAAACAAAGATGATGATGAAGAAGATGAAGATGAAGATGGTGATGGTGATGGTGATGGTGAAGAAGAAGAAGATGATGATGATGATGAGGATGATTGTTATAGTGGTGATGGTTAGGAGTGATGATAATAATGAGTAGTATAAGTTAATTATATTTTGTAGTATATGTAATGAATTTTTTTTATTATATGTATGGATGATTTCATATTATTTGACAATGTTTAGGCTTTCAATGTTTTTTCTTTATTATTTTATTTAAGTGTGTGTTATGCATCACATTACATATATCATTTTCATTGACCTTTGAAACCATTTCTAACCTTTAAAGTATCAATCTTTAAATTGTGATTCTGATGTTATAGTTTATTTTGTGATTCATCTTCTTGCTTATAGATGCTGAAGCATGAATGAAAGGGTTCTTCCTACTCAATGTGTTGATTTATAGGAACAAACATTAAGGTAAGCATACTCATAAATTTTGATTTCTGCTTAATTAATTATTTAGATTTTTATTATTATTATTGTTTGTGTTAATTGGCTTTTGACAATTTAAACTTCATGGCTGATTTTTATCTTTGCAAGGAATGCTTAATGAAATTATCTTGCTGTTATTTATATATTTGGTTTTGTTACAATAATTATTTTATTTGAAGTATAATATTTTTCGAAGTGATGGCTATTAAGTGGACAATCCATACTGATTTTGAACATCATAAACTGGATATTGTTTGTAATGAATTGGGAAAAAAATGAGATTTAACAGTTTGTTTTCATTCTAGTTATGGCAGTCTTGGGAAAATATCTGTGAATTTTTTTGTTCCTGATAGTTTAAATATGAGCTAATTTATTGTTATGCTGTATATATTCATATAATAATGTATATATTTTTTCTAGTTTTTAGCATGCCTTGACGAGGATCCATATTAGATTCTAGGAGTGACAGGTTCACTTCATCCAAATCATTTCAAACTACATTAAGGCATAATAGCAAAGGATCCATATTTCATCAACCTATGTATCAGAACGCAAATGAGTATTATATACCTACTTTGGAGAGTACACATCCTCCTCAACATGATTATGGGAGGGTTGAAGCATATCAATATTGTGAGGGCTTTTGTTTCCAAGATTTGCTTCAAACTCAAGGAGGTTTCTCTCGAGATAACCAACTTGTTTATGGAGAACATAATTTATATAGGAGTTATGGGAGAGTTGATGGTGATGATGATGATGTGAACATTAGAGACGAAGATGAGGGAGACGGTAGTAATGAGAGAGGTGTATATGATGAGAGAGGTGTATGTGATGAGGATCAAGATGGTGTTCTATCATATCACGGTTCAACATCTTCTCCATACAATTATGATCAAAGTGTTAAAAGGAAGGGTTTTGACACACCAATAGATCCAATTACAAGAAAAAAAAAAAAGAGCTTTGTTTGTATGGAACAACAGAGTAAGTTCAAACTCTTAAAAACTAACTTATTAAGGTTATATTTTCAGGTATGAAAAAAATTACTTATTATTGTGTAATTATTTGTTTAATATAAGTTTGTTATTATATATTTTCAGGTTCAATAACGCATCGTGTGGACATGCAATCGGAGATATTTTGAGGTCCAATTTTAAGGGAGCATGGCACTCTTGGAAAAAAGTAGATTCAATGTGCAGGGATGAACTCTTTAAAGAGTTTAAGGTAAGAACCAACACTAATTGCCATAATATTCTTTTCAATTTTGATCACTTTAATGTAGCATTATGAAAATTATCAACTAAATAGCTATGACTAATTTGTGTTATAATTTGTTCTTATTTCTTGTTTACTCTTTAATATCATTTAATTTCTTTAGTTATTATATCATCTTGCAAATTCTGAACAAGATAATAAATATGATTAATTATTTATATAATTTGAAATTTTGTGCACTCTTTTTACTTGGTATATATATTATTTGGTAGAAAAAATATTCCTTTCTTGAGAGAAATGAGTCAATTGTTCGTAATATTTGGAAAGATAAGGCTAGGATAGCTTTGAATCAATAATTGACACGAGCTCGCAAGAAAGCCATGTCAAAAGAAAACACTACAAATATTATAGATTGTCTTGATAAAGGTCCTGCTTGGATAAACAATGATGACTGGAATCAAATGATCAAAGATGTTTGGTCCACCCTTGAATTTCAAAGGAGGTCTGAATCTGCTAGGAGGAATCAATTAACCAAAACAGATGGTAAAATAAGCACCATTATGGAGGAACAGTGTCATTTGCATCATATCGAGCTAACATGATAAGGATTTTTTTTATTATTATGCTTAAGATAATGAATTAAAATTTATATATTTATCTTTTATAATATTTATTAATCTTGAAAGCAAGAGGAAGCTAGTGGAAAAGAACCTCCATAGGATGATGTCTTTTCAGCTTTGCATCAGAGTGCTAAGCAGTCTGGTAGCTTCGTCGACAACAAGTCTAAAAAAGTGGTTGTATGTATTTTTATTTGATTATTTCTTAATATAACTTAAGTATTATTTAACATTCAAATGAATTTATTGTTGCATGTATTTTATTTGTAAGAAAATTATAAAATGGAGATGATTTCAAAATATATAACTAATTGGCAAAATCATCCTTCATTTGATAGAGCAGCTTGGTGTGTGGCTTCAGGAGGAGTTACAAAGGGTAGGGTATATGGTGCATCTCGTATACCAAAATCTATAGTTAGTACAAGCTCTTCATCACATTCCTACTTGGTGGAGTCATCATATCCCAGTTCATTGTATCGAGCATTGCAAAAGGAGATAAAGGATAAAGAAGAGGAGATAAAGAAAAAAAATGATCTTATTCTTGAAATGAAACAGCAGATGGATTCCATGCAAGAATATCTTGTGAACAATCTTGGATACTGTCACACGTCAAAATCCACGCGGCATCGGCTGGTGATTTTTCTCGTTATACGTTGCGTTTGATTGGATTCGTTGGAAGTCACCACCTAGTAATTTACTAAAGGCTACTAGGAAACCGAATGTACTGGCCTTGTCAGAAATTTGTAAGGGACCTACTTTTCATTCTGGTGTATGCATGACAAATGTATGAACATGTAATCTATATGATGAACTCGCCCTTCGAGGGGTGACAATATGGTCGTAACTCTTGTATGATGGAACAAGAATCGTGATTTTTGCCCAAACTCTACAATGAAAATTTTCAGCGTGACGGCCATTGTGTCACCCACAAGTCTTGAGCTCAAGATGCTTCAAGAAGGGTTTGCCCTAATGCAAATAACGATAGCACATACAACCTAAGGACAAGTTCTATTCATTATGTGAACATGGGTAGGTTTTCTACCTGGTCTCAAGAGGGTCTCATCTCTGCCCAGTGACATTCTTCATAAAGACAGTATAGGGGCATTGCAAAAAATAGTTAAGGCACGTATGCCCACCATTACCAAGCAGGCACTCAGATATGAGTTGGGTGTTTCACACATCTGAACCCTGACCAATAGTCTTAGGGCAGATTGCTAGTTCCCACCTAACCTAGAAGCTTGTGTGTGCTTTCAAAATTAAAACAAGTGATGCATGAAACAATTCTATAAAATACATGGAAACAATTATTGAAAAAGGAGATAACATTGCAAAAACTTAAACACATCAAATACACACAACTTAGTCCAATATTGTCAGAAACAGTACCCTCCTCAGCGGAGTCGCCATTCTGTCGCACATCAAAATCCGCGCAGCATCGGCTGACGATTTTTCTCATTATGCGTTGCGTTTGATTGGATTTGTTAGGAGTCGCCACCTAGTAATTTATTAAAGGCTACTAGGAAACCGAATGTACTGGCCTTGTCAGAGATTCGCGGGTAAGGGACTAGTTGTGGTTAGGAAAGGTATTAGCACCCTAACGCACCTTACCTGAGGTAAGCTGCTTCGTGGCTTTGACGTGTTAAATAAGTTTTAAATTTTTACCTTTTCATCGGATATTAGAAATACAACTTACGTATAAGTTAATAATTCTAGACCGTGAGCCAATCAAAATATTAAATTCTTCTTTAATCTTTGCAATTTTATCATACATAATAAAATAAAATAAAACACCCGTAAAACAAATACAAACACACACATACACTTTCACTATATTTTTTTTCTTTTCTTTTCTTTTCTGTTTCGTTACATCAGCACTACAAATAATAAAAATTCAAAACTAAACAAAAACAGCACATGAAACAATTTTAAATTTGTAAAATAGCCCCTACAACACCAGGAATTTGCAGGGAGTCCTTCTGGACCACCAAAAAAGTGGCGGCGCATTGTCTCCACGCGCCACCGCCACTAGCGGCGCTTGGGTTCACGCGCCGCCACCGGAAACTCCAAAAAAACCAGGGGATCTGGAATGTCTTCTTCCCCTCTGTCTTCCTACACCGGCGGTGAGCAGCAACAACAAGAACGCAACAACCAGTTGATTTTAGTTTTTATTTTCTTTGTTTTTAAAATCTGCTTCGGTTTTTTTCTTCTTTTTTGTCAGATCTGCTTCTCCTTCTCTTCTTCTCAGTTTTGGATATGCTTCTTTCTACAGATCGGTCTGTTATGTGTTTCTTCTTCTTCTCCGATGGCAGATCTGCAGTGGAGGACCCAACGTTGTGAATGAGGAGGCGGCGTTGCTGCTGTAACCTGCGACCGCTGGCACTGCTGCGGAGATGGGAGAGGTTGCTGGCGGTGTTGAGGCTGAGGAATGGATAGATCGGTGGATGTTGGTGTGGTGGTGGCTGTTGGCTCTGTGGGGGCTGACATCCTCGGCGGCTGTGAGAGAGAAGGTATCGCCGGGGAAGGTCGGTCTGTGCTTCTGGTGTTGCTTCTCTGTTACCAACGATGGAAGGGTTGAGGGAAAACTGAGAGAAGATGGACGATAGAGAAGGGAAAGGGAGAGTGGCCAGGGCTGTGTGGGTTTCAAAAGGAAAAGGGGGGCGGCCGGCCTTTGTGAACAAGGAGAGGGAGGCTTGCGGCCGCCCCTTGTTCTCTCTGCTTTTTTTAAATGGGAAGGGCCTACAGCCGGGGGCGGCAACTTGGAGAAGGTCTATGTGGGGGGGAATTCAACGTGGGGGGCCGGTGGCTCTCTCTTGTTAGAGATGTTTAGGGTTAGGTTTCCTCTCTTTTTTTTGTATTTTTCTTTCAAAATTGCCCCCCTTGTGTGTGTTGAACACCAGTATTTATAGGCAAAAATGTTGCTAGGTTTCCAAACTTGGTCCCTCAACTTCTTTCTTTTTGTAAATTTGATTTTTCTTAATTTTTTGTATTTTTTTGAAAACGAACAATATCACGTCGACTCAATGAGAAAAATTAATAATTTTAAAAATAACACGTGAAAAGTTGAACGCGTTCGAAAGACTCTTAAAAATTTAAATTCTTTTTTAGACGACGTTGAAAATGCCAAAATGATGAAAATATATTTTTTTGGATTTTCGTTGTTTTTCTCTATTTTTGGATTTTTCTGAAAATTTATCAAAACATGGGTCAAAATTGGGTAGCAACAGATGCCCCCTCTTTACAATGCTTACGAAGCAAAACTCCTCAATGTTTTGCATAGTAAGCTTTGTAAAGAAAACTTGTCTTTTTGTCTACTTAACTTGCTCAATATCCACTCATCTAATGACCTTACTCTTCTTTCTTTTCTTTTCTTTTTTTTTTTTTCTGTTTCTTTCTCTCCTTTCCTTTTTCTTTCCGCTAATTTGAGATCTCATCTAGCGATCTTCTTTACCAAAACCAAAGAATGTGTGTAGCTCAGTCAACCTGAAATCCCATATGGAGATTCCCTTTAACCAAAGCTACATGAGATCCCATCTGGCGATCTCATTCAACTGGAACTAAAAACTGTGTAGCTCGATCAACCTGAAATCCCATCTAGTGATTTCCTTTAACCAAAGTCACCTGAGATCCCATCTGGCGACCTCATTCAACTGAAACTAAAAAATGTGTGTAGCTCGGTCAATATGAAATCTCATATGGTGATTCCCTTTAACCAAAGCAACCTGAGATCCCATCTGGCGACCTCATCAACTGGAACTAAAAACTGCGTGTAGCTCGGTCAACCTAAAATCTCATCTGGCGATTCCCTTTAACCAAAGCCACCTGAGATCCCATCTGGCGACCTCATCAATTGGAACTAAAAAATGTGTGTAGCTCGGTCAATCTGAAATCTCATCTGGCGATTCCCTTTAACCAAAGCAACCTGAGATCCCATCTGGCAACCTCATCAACTGAAACTAAAAACTGCGTGTAGCTCGGTCAACCTGAAATCGCATCTCGCGATTCCCTTTAACCAAAGCCACCTGAGGTCCCATCTGGCGACCTCATCAACTGGAACTAAAAACTGTGTGTAGCTCGGTCAACCTGAAATCCCATCTGGCGATTCCCTTTAACCAAAGCCACCTGAGGTCCCATCTGGCGACTTCATTCAACTGGAACTAAAAAATATGGGTAGCTCGGTTAACCTGAAATCCCATCTGGTGATTACCTTTAACCAAAGCTACTTGAGATCCCATCTGGCAACCTCATCAACTGGAACTAAAAACTGCATGTAGCTCGGTCAACCTGAAATCTCATATGGTGATTTCCTTTAACCAAAGCTACATGAGATCCCATCTAGCGACCTCATTAAACCAAAACCAAAAAAATATATAAAAGTGGTCTCATTGTAATGGGTGACCTACCCAGGTGGAAATAATGTGAAATACGCTCTCATTATGATGGATGACCTACCTAGATGGAAAGAAAATGAAGTGCGGTCTCATTGTAATGGGTGACCTACCCAGAGAAAAAGAAAAGAGTGGTCTCATTGTAATAGGTGACCTACCTAAGTGGAAGAATGGCCTCATTATAATGGGTGACCTACCCAAGTAAAAAAAATATGGAGAATTGGTCGCGTTGTTATGGGTGACCTACCCAGAAAAATGTTGGTCTCATTGTAATGGGTGACCTACTCAAGAAAAAGGAAAGAGCGGTCTCATTGTAATGGGTGACCTACCCAGATAAAAAAACATGGAGAATTGGTCGCGTTGTAATGGGTGACCTACCCGGAAAAATGTTAACGAAGGCTCAAAGGCGCACTTGAAATGAGGTAAGGTTAGAAACGCACTACCCGAAAAGTGAGGGATCAATGGCGCACTCAAAATGAGGTAGGGTTAGAAAATGCACTACTTGAGAAGTGAGGGCTCAAAGGCGCACTCAAAATGAGGTAGGGTTAAAAAACGCACTACCCAAGAAGTGAGGGCTCAAAGGCGCACTCGAAATGAGATAGGGTTAAAAAACGCACTACTTGAGAAGTGAGGGCTCAACGGCGCACTCGAAATGAGGTAGGGTTACAAAACACACTACCCAAGATGTGAGGGCTCAAAGACACACTCAAAATGAGGTAAGGTTAGAAAACGCACTACCCAAATGGTGGTGGCTCAAAGGCGCACTCGGAATAAAGTAGGGTTAGAAAACGCACTACCCAAATGATGGTGATGAAACACAAATCTGACAATGTTGAAAGCAATGCATTATGGTCAATATGCATGTATTACCTAAGAAATATAGGTCCCCATTTCTTCATGGTGTATTTCGTTTCTCAAAAGTTAGAGAGAAGGTATCGCCGGGGAAGGTCAGTCTGTGCTTCTGGTGTTGCTTCTCTGTCACCAACGGTGGAAGGGTTGAGGGAAAACTGAGAGAAGATGGACGATGGAGAAGGGAAAGGGATAGTGGTCGGGGCTGTGTGGGTTTCAAAAAAAAGAGGGGGCAACCGGCCTTTGTGAACAAGGAGAGGGAGGCTTGCGGCCGCCCCTTGTTCTCTCTATTTTTTTTAAATGGGAAGGGCCTATGGCCGGGGGGCGGCGACTTGGAGAAGGTCTGTGTGGGGGGGAAAATTCAACGTGGGGGGGCGACAGCTCTCTCTTGTTAGAGATAGGTTTAGGGTTAGGTTTCCTCTTTTTTTTTTTTGTATTTTTCTTTTAAAATTGCCCCCTTTGTGTGTGTTGAATACCAGTATTTATAGGCAAAAATATTGCTAAGTTTCCAAACTTGGTCCCTCAACTTCTTTCTTTTTGTAAATTTGATTTTTCTTAATTTTTTGTATTTTTTTTTAAAACGAGCAATATCAATGTCGACTCAATGAAAAAAATCAATAATTTTAAAAATGACACGTGAAAAGTCGAACGCGTTTAAAAGACTCTTAAAAATCTAAATTCTTTTTTAGACGATGTTGAAAATGCCAAAATGGCAAAAACATATATTTTTTTGGATTTTCATTGTTTTTCTCTATTTTTGGATTTTTCTAAAAATTTATCAAAACATGAGTTAAAAATTGGGTAGCAACAGATACCATAGTGGGACATCAAATATTGGCCAACGTATGCCATCACCTATGGCTCCCCAGATAATGACACCTATAGGTCCCATATCTCAACCAATTTATCTACCTACACCTCGACCACTATATCCTGATCAATCTTGTGTCGATCCACAATATCATGGTTCGTCTTCGTAACCAGCACCATGATTGTATTTTTTGTTGTTTTTTTTAATTGTATTTCGACTTAATTGTATTAATGCAAGTTTGACTAAATTTTTATAATATGAATATTATTTTTATTTCATTTTTTATTAGTGATACAATTATTTTTAATATTAATTTATGTTGGTTATATATATTCTACAACTTTTAAAATATCCATAAATAATTAATTAAACAAATTAAAAGTAATTTTAATAAATAGATAAAATTAATTTAATAAAAATAATATACTCAGCAATGGATTATCCGTTGTTGATTGTAAATAATTCATTAATCAGTAACGGATTGTCCGTTGCTGATTCCCAAAATTAGCAACGGATTTTCCGTTGCTAATATATGCAAAGGAAAATCCATTGCTAGTTGTTAGCATCGGATTATCCGTTGCTAATTGTAAGCAACAGAATTTTCATTACTGCGAAATCAGCAACGGATAAATCCGTTGCTAAAAAATCAGCAACGACAATCTGCATCCGATATATGCCATTGCTGATTCCGTTGCCAAATTGTTTTAGCAATGGATTTTAGTATTATTTGCAACGGAGTAGTCCGTTGCTAATTACTATATTTTTTAGTAGTGCTATATTTTCTGGCAAACCATACCTACAAATTAGGTCTTTCTCAATGAATCGCTTGACCACCTTCTAAGTCATATGAGTATATGAGTAGGTTTCTATCCACTTTGTAGAATAATCAATTGCGACCAAGATAAACCGATGATCACTGCTGGCTTTTGAATTAATAGGTCCAATCACATATATTGCCTATATTGCGAATAGTCAAGGTAACACCATATTGAATAAAGGCACTGGAGTGTGAGAGAAAAGATTTATCAAGAAAATGACAACACATATCCATTACTATTTGCTTCTATCTTGATCTATTATCCCCCCGTCTCTTTCTTTAATTTATTTGCTTCTTTTCTGTTGATCAAAATACACCAACCCTTTTTCTCTCTATGTGTAAATTCTTCATTTGATCCTTTATTTCGCTGTTTCAACGCCAAAATCCATCTGGGGGTCCTTTATTTTCTTGTTCAAGGACTTAAATCTTGATTCTTTATAAGAAATTTAAAGAATTGGGTATTGATTTGTTTTGGAGGTTAAGAAGAAAGGAAGAAGAAGATGATGATGATGACGATGGAAGGGATGATGGATAAGGCAGTGTTGGATGATATAATAAGGAGGTTATTAGAAGGAAAGGAGGAAAGCAAGTGCAGTTATCTGAAGGAGAGATCCGTCAATTATGTGTTAATGCTCGCCAAATCTTCCTTTCTCAGCCTACTCTCCTTGAGATTAAAGCTCCCATTCGAATATGTGGTGACATACATGGGCAATATCAAGACCTCCTGAGGCTGTTTGAATACGGTGGCTACCCTCCTTCTGCAAACTATCTCTTCCTTGGGGATTATGTTGATAGAGGGAGGCAAAGTTTGGAGACCATATGTCTGCTTCTGGCCTACAAAATCAGACATCCCGACAAAATTTACCTCTTGAGGGGTAACCACGAGGATGCGAAGATCAATAGGATATATGGGTTTTATGACGAGTGTAAACGGATATTCAATGTCCGGCTATGGAAAATATTTACCGACTGCTTTAATTGTTTGCCTGTTGCTGCACTGATTGATGAAAAGATACTCTGCATGCACGGAGGCCTCTCTCCAGAGTTGGAACATTTGGGCCAAATAAAGGAAATTCAAAGACCTTCCGAAATCCCAGATAGCGGTCTCCTATGCGATCTACTTTGGTCTGATCCTGATGCTAGGGTTGAGGGTTGGTCAGATAGTGATTGAGGTGTTTCATGTACCTTTGGACCCGATAAAGTTGCTGAGTTTTTGGATAAAAATGACCTGGATCTCATTTGCCGAGGTCACCAGGTGGTGGAGGATGGATACGAGTTCTTCGCCAAACGAAAATTAGTAACAATATTTTCAGCTCCAAACTATGGTGGGGAGTTTGACAATGCAGGTGCTTTGTTGAGCGTTGACGAATCCTTAGTATATGGTCCTTTGAGATATTAAAAGCAGTTCTACCAGCAAGCACTTCAAAGTTAATCCTTAAGAAGCCTCCAAAAGCCGGAAAGATCTAGGATGAGAAAAGGGCATTCAGGGATCTATTCTTGTTTCAATTAGGAGATTGACCAAGGCTCGGTTCTAGCAATGATTTGAATATCTATCACATTGCCGGTTTATCTTCAGAGAGAAGCCTTTTTTTTCTTGTTGAAATGTCACATAACTCAATTTGCAGTGCAAATTGCTAGGGAAAAAAAAACTGCAAAAACAACAGCACATGATGCATGTTATGCCCAGGAACCAAAGCTGTTTTGTTGGATACTCTTTAGGAACTTCCTGTCCGGTGAATTAGCATATGCTGTTTGAAAGTAGTGATTGAGAATAGTTTTAAAAACAAAAATTATTTTGATGTCAGTCTAAAACAATTTGTTTTTGAAATCTTACAACTCCTTAGTTATTTTCTTTCTTGGAAAAGAGATTATTTGCTTTTGTGTTTGTTATTAAGTCTTCGGTGAAAATACGTCATAAGATGACGTTTTGTTTTTATAGGTTTTCAAAGTGGAGGGCTCGAGAAAAAGCTTGAGGTTTTGTATGAGAAAAACTTGTCTCTTTTTTAACACTAATTTTAATCAGCATGAATAATAATGATTAGTTTGTTCTTGATATCATGAATTTTATGAAAAAATATTCTTTGCATTTTGAGAGCATTGTTTATTGTTCTAGGTTACTTGTTTGCTTGATTAGAAAGGACTTATACAGGCACGTAACGTAGGCTGTGGTTTTTAGCTATGAAAGAAAATGATTCATAAGGCTCAAAGAGTGTTTCAAGGTTTCAAAGACTGAGGATCACTATCAACAGTTTGACTCTTGATGTTATTCATATTTTCTTTTGCCGCTCTTCTTTGATTTGCTGCTTCTTATTTTTTATTGCTTTGCTAGGACACACTCACTTTATCTTGGATGTCACTTTTTGTAGTGATTTGAGCGTGCCCCCTAGCATTTGAGTTTCTTAAGCTCTTATGCCTTTTTGGCTTTCTTGTAGCTCTTTCTCTTTTCTCATTGAAATTTCTCTTGCCCCCCAGTGTGGGGTGTAATCCTAGTCGGAACTTTTTTATGAAACAAAAATCATTCAAGTTTAAAAGGGGATCGCAATGGATGTATTTATTTCAGAACATGAAAGGAATAACAGCTATGATCAATAAACTTTGACCTCATCTAGTGTGATGGTTTGGTCTTTGCAAATATGCATTTCATGAGTCATAAACAACAAGTTCACTACATACCATTATTCATACATTTAAAAACACATGATTCAAAAGTAATGAGGTAAGGATGTTTATTCTTTTCTTTTTTTTCTTTTCTTTTCTCTTTCACAATTTCTTTGGTTTATAATTTAGTCACCTCAATGATAGAGTTGCTTGATTCACTTGTCATTCTACAAGTGGAATGTCAAAAATATTATTTTTGAATAAATATCAAATTATTTTTGAAATCAAAATGTCAGATCAAATTTTCAAAACTCCAATAGGGAAACTGATTTTGGTAAAAGAGATGAATTGCGTCTATGAGATCATGCGAGGCTTCAAATGTGTATTCGTGAGTTCTTATAAGAAAACTCACTTAATAAGATGAATAATGCTTGGTCGTGAACACGTTTGAATGATAAACTCATTATTTCATTGAAGCTTATGAAAATATGTTCAACAACAAACATTTTATGCCAATATCTTGAGCTATGAATACTGGCATGATAACACATAAAGGGGCTAAACATTTAGTGATCATTAATTAGAATTTTTGGAATCTTTCAATCATTCATTCTCCTTGACAAGGACATCTTTTCAACAGTCAATTGAAGTCATTTATAGATCATTCTTGACCTAATATCACCATAGCTTTATCTTCAAGATAATTGATTTCTGAGAGTCGGTGTGAAGCAATTAGCTATAGGAATGATAAATGCCTTGACAACCATCTTCAGTGAAACTGTTCTTCTCAGTTGGGTTAGCAATCTTACCTAACCCAATGGCTTGTTCAATCCTCTCAGCTATAACAACCAGGTTAGTGAAATGTTGTGCAGAGCTTCTAACCAAGTATTCAAAGTACGAAGCTTTAAAGGTGTTGGAAGATAAACTGATCATCTCTTTTTCCAACATAGGAGGGTTAACTTGTGTAGCTACCTCACTCCATCTTCGGGTGTATTTCCTTATGGACTCCTTGTTGTCCATCTCCATAGCTTGCAAACTTAACCGTTTAGAGCCTACGTCTATATTGAACTTATATTACCTCATGAAGGCATCAACTAAATCCTTCTATTTTTTAACCTTGGTATTGTCTAACCGCATATACTAAGTGAGGGCAGCATCACTCAAGTTGTCTTAGAGCCCGTTTGGCTCTGCGGCTGCGGCTGCGTTTTATTAAAAACGCAGTTGTAGCCGTTTGGTTAAAGAAAACTGAAGCGTACTGTTTATTGGGACCCACCTTTTTTCTGCGTTGGAAACGCAGCATCTGAGAAGCAGGAATTCGTTGCTTTTTTTCTACTGTTCACGTTAAATTAATATGAAAAGTAGAAAAATTGGGGGGACAGTGCATTGTGGTGCACTGTCCATGTGAACAGTGCAAGGAATTGCACTGTTCACTTGCACTCGTGGACTTTTTTTTTTTTTTTTTTTAGTGTGTACATTTTTTTAACATTTTTTTTTAAAAAAACTAGTTCAGATACATTATAATATTTTATCTAATTTTATTATATGCTAAAAAATTATGAAAATGGTAGTTTTTATCGGATGTATTTTATAGGTAATAGAATTATAGATGGTTTCTTGGAATAATAAAAAATATTTTATATAAAGTATGATTTATTTTATAATATAATAGCAATAATTAAATCCATAATATTTAAATTAAAAATCATCAATATTAATATATATTTTTTAAAATTATTTTATAACCTCAATTTTAAAAATATTTTTAACCAAACACATTAAACTACTTTTTATTCAACCTTAATTTCAACCACAGTTTTAACCAAACACCTATTTTTTCAAACCAACCTCAACTAAAAGTACTTTTTATAAAACAACTTTTTTCAAACCACAACCACAACAGCTACCACAATGCCAAACACACTCTTAAAAGAAATGAATCAACAGTTTCTCATCATCAACCTCCTCAGCCATTTTGTTGCAGTATGCTTTAAGATGAGTTATAGGGCATCGAGTTCCCATATAGTTGATAAATTCTAGCACTCTAAAATTTTTGGAAATGACAACGTTAGGCACCAAACACATCTCAGCCGCCTTTATAGGATCATATAGGTGAATTCCCTCAAATGCCCTCATCCTTTGCTCTAGGGCAATGAATTTGTTCAGATTATCTTCTTTTACCATCTTGCGCTTTTGAGATTCCTTCTCTATAGAATCAATGGTTAACGACGTTCTCGTAGGGTACGCTGATTGGAAATGCATGGCTTGTTGAAAATCAGATAACAAACCGTTTGTCCCCAGATTCTGTGGAGTAAAGGGATTTATGAGCATAAGTTCAGGCTGAGCTATAAATATTACTTTTCTAGATTTATCTCTCAAGGCCTGTTCGAATAGACTAATTTTATTTTTATTTTTTCGCAAAGATCAAGATTTTAAGATTCATTCTAGACCCATATTCCTTCACCAAACTAAAAAGGAGAGAAATGAGAGAATAGCCTCTTAAAACCATTATTTGTTTAAGTCGTTGACAGAGCACACTTAAGAGAAATGACCAATACAAGGGGGGAACATTGTGTTTAGAAGGAAAAATTCTAGAAAATGAGATGTTAATTTCCTTCAACAAGATAAGGGGGCATTTTGGTTTACAAAAGACAGCTTAATCCTTTCAGCTAGTGACACCGAATGTTTTTAGCAATGAGACAAGGGGTAATGAATGATCCTCTCAAATTATTTAACGAGTCGGAAAATCTTCAGCAAGCAAGTGGGTCATGATGGGCATCAAAAAGGCTGAGTTGTGGAAACAAGTCCAGAAATAAACTTACATGGACTAACTCAAGTGAGCTAGAAAGCCAAATGACAAAGATGACTCAAATCAGATAGCAAGATCTCACCAACCAAGCAACGAGAAGATTAAGCAGAAATGGGAGCCTATATTTCAAATCAAGTAAAGATGCATACATATCATCTAAACTTTGAGACATTGGACAATGAGTTTTGCAAATTTCATTAGAGAAAATTCTAACGAAATCCATTAATTGGAAGGCCAACCTGAAATGGCGAACATTGAAATTGCTTTTGAAAAATTTTCACTTTTGAGAATTTTTCAACCTGGATAAGCCACCCATGAGAATTAGGCTATCTAAAAAATCTATGTATTTTTCCACCACCTTTCATTTTCCATTCCTAACCCTACCTCATTTTAAGTGCACCTTCGAGCCCTCACCTTATTTCTTTTCGAGTGCGCCTTCGAGCCCTCGACCATCAAAAGTAGTGTGTTTCCTACCCTAACTTCTTTTTAGTGCGCCTTTGAGCTCTCACCTCATTTCTTTTCAAGTGCGCCTTTGAGCCCTCGACCATCAAAGATAGTGCGTTTCCTACCCTACCTCCTTTTTAGTGTGCCTTCAAGCCCTCACCTCATTTCTTTTTTAGTGCGCCTTCAAGCCCTCGACCATCAAAGGTATTGTGTTTCCTACCCTACCTCCTTTTAAGTGCGCCTTCGAGCCCTCACCTCATTTCTTTTCGAGTGCAACTCCGAGCCCTCGACCATTAAAGGTAATGCATTTCCTAACCCTACCTCCTTTTGAGTGCACCCTCGAGCCCTCATTTCCTTTCAAGCACGCCTCTAAGCCCTCATTTCCTTTCGAGCACGCCTCTAAGCCATCATTTCCTTCGAGTTTCCATCTCTTGAATAGTATGCCTTCGAGCCCTATCATGTCATCTTTTAAAAAAATCCTCATATTTTTTCACTAGGAGATAACTCATTACAATGTGACCACTTCTAAAACATCCTCGTATTTTTCCACTAGGCAAGTAACCCATTACAATGTGACCATCCTGAAAAATCCTCGTATTTTTTTCTTGGATAGGTAACCCATTACAATGTGACAATCTAGGCAGGTAACCCATTACAATGTGACCATCCTGAAAAATCATTATATTTTTCCACTAGGCAGGTAACCCATTACAATGTGACCATCCTGAAAAATCATTATATTTTTCCACTAGGCAGGTAACCCATTACAATGTGACCACTTCTGAAAAATCCTCGTATTTTTCCACTAGGCAAGTAACCCATTACAATGTGACCATCCTGAAAAATCCTTGTATTTTTTCCCTGGATAGGTAACCCATTACAATGTGACCATCCTGAAAAATCATTGTATTTTTCCACTGGGCAGGTAACCCATTACAATGTGACCACTTCTAAAAAATCCTCGTATTTTTTCACTAGACATGTAACCCATTACAATGTGAACATTCTCAAGAATTCTCGTATTTTTCAATCATCGGGCAGGTTTCCTGAAACAATTAGATCACTCGCAAAACCCTTTTAGTGTTTTATTCTTCATCGGGCAGGTTGCCCGGAACAATTAGACCACTTGCGAATTCTTCGTGCTCTTTTGTCATCGGGCAGTTTGCCCAAAACAATTTAATCCATTTCAAAAAAAAAAGTGGGTCGTCTTTCAAATGACTTGTTTCTTGATTTCTACATCTCTTTGTAAAAGTCATATGTCTATCTAATGTTTTTGAAGTTTTCAAGACTCTAAAAAAAAAAGCAAAAATTCTTTTGATATCCACTTTTCTTTATAAATTTACTACACAAAGCTAAAAGAAAACAAAATTTTTCAATGTCTTTGTATCGTAAATATTATAAAGAGAAGGCAACTGTCATAACCCAAATTTTGACTCCTTCTATTTTATTAAAAAAAATTGTGTGAAATGATTAAAATGAGAATTAAATTGAAATTTGAGCCAAGACAACGTAATTGGAAGTTTTGGGATTTAATTAAACTTTGGATTAGTTTTGGTAGCCAAATCAAGAGCTTAATTAAAGAAATATCAAAGTTTAGGGCTGATTCAGGTTAAAATTACAAGCAATTAAAATTCAAGGATCATTTTGTAAATGGTGCTAAAATACAGGGTTCCAATTACAATTTACCAAAGGGCTTGATTACAAAACTTCCAAAACTTCAAGGACTAAATGCAAATGGCCATTAACATTTCATCTCCTCCATCCCAATTCAACAAAAACAACAGAGAATGTGGTAACATCTTTCGCCCACGATGTGCCATTAATAGAGACTATCCCAGCGGTGCATGATGGACTCGAGGAGGTGCAAGGTCGTTTTCTGGCCTATAAATATTGGGCACAGCAGATGAACAAAAAAAAGAAAGAAGAAAATAGAGGAGACAAAATCGGGGAGAGGGGAGACACAGAATCAGTTTCAACCATCTCTTCACCATCTTCAGCAACTCTTCAGCCTCCAGGAACCCAGACAGGAGAAAAACCCCCATCGACTCGACTAGGGAAGACGCAGAGTTACAAAACAGAGAGTGGAGAAGCATACGAAAAAAAAAAAAAAACAGAGGGGAGCAAGCTTCCATTCAACCGACAGCACCTAACATCTTCATCACCATCGTTGATGTCTTGAGGAGAGGAAACACAGAAGGAAGACCAAGGAAAGCAGTAGACAAGAGTCACCACCAGCGTCACCACCGTTTTCATCGCCTCCAGAAGCAGCAGCTTCAGAGCTCCATCTTCAGCAGCCACTGCACCAGAAACAGGGCACTCTAGGAGAGAAATACAGGGACGAACCGGGGAAGCAAAGGAAGAAGAGAGGAAGAATAAGAGGTGGCAGCATCGTTCGTCCAACGCTGTGCACCATTGTCTCCGGTTACGCCTTGCTGCATCAGGTAAGTCGTCCCTCATCTCTCCCCTCCTGCATTATAATTCACGCTACAATAGCAAGTGAATTATAATTAATTCACTACCCAACTGGGTCACTGGCTTCAGCCGGAGACCAGACCAGGGATGTTGGGTCTACCCAGCAATGTAGGCTGGATCAGACCCAGCCAAAAAAAATAGAAAGTGTAGAAATAAAAAGTTTTCATGTCTTAGAAAAAATATATTTTTATTAATTTATTCAATGATATCAGGACCAGGAAAAAAAAAGAAAATATAATGATTTTTTTTGTAGCTATAAATTTTTACCAACGCCAGATTGGAATTATTTGTGGTAGGATTTTTACCAACACCAAAGTTGAAATTATTCGAGATCAAATATTCACTAGCGCCGAAGTCAGGAATATTATAAACAAATCATCATAGCATAAGCGAATAAATGTTTAGCAATTTAAGATAAAATCAGCAATGCAGTCTGCCTCAGATAGAATGTTTAAGGGGTGATAATATCTTTTTTTTGACGTAACCAATCTCGTACCATAGAATCTCTGTTGACCATTTAGGGTACCTAGTAACCATAATACTAGGTGGCGACTCCTTAAACAAGACTATTTCCCATCAAAAAAATCTTTTCATGATAAAAAAAATTTAAGGCTGCCACAATGTCCGAGTGCGACAACTTTTTTTTTTAATATTAGCAAAATATTATTTTTTTTACAGTGATAATATTCTTCTTAAATTATTAGTCAATATTCATTATAATCACATAATTAAAATTATATTTAGAATTTTATTCCTTTAAATACCATTCAATTTAGAATTTATTTTCATATAAGATTATAACACTTTTTTTTATAATATTAGCAATCATTGTATTTATTATTATATATGAACCTACTACGGCGGTATTTTTAGTTTGTATATATGAATACTCAATGAAAATAAAGTTTATATATTATTATAAAGTTTTTAAATTGTTTTCTCAGATTAGCCATTTGTTTTATTTTATTGCATACAAAATGGCTAGACATGATTTTCAATATGTTTTTTTTAATTAAAACTTATTTTTTATATCATGCTAAGTTTTTATATAAAAAACAATGCTTATGATAAAAAAAAAATTATTTTTGTTAAAAAAACATATAATTTTCATTTTATTTTTATTAAATGCACACATCAATTTTCTAATTTACAATTAATTTTTCACGATCAAAGAAAAACACGTTAATAATGCATGTTCATTCTTTGTCGTTTTAAAAATTAATCATATTCATAGCATAACACCGGTGAGTTAACTACTATAATCTACAAGTACAATTCAGGTTGGGGTGATTCTATAATAAGCACGGAACCAAGGAAATTAAGACAAAAGAGCTGTGGCAGCCATATAATTAATAGTTACAGAAGGAATTTTGCGAGGATTGACCTTGATTTATTAGGGTTTATTTAAAAAAAAAGGTGTTACTAGAGTTGTATTATTTTTCTATAATATTTCACAAACCACTAAAAAATTAAGGCAAATCAGTGTTACCCACACCACTGTTCATACACACACAATTCATTATGGATTGTGATAATTTTCTTAATTTGATTATTAAATTTTTTTTCTTACTTCATTAAGCTCTTTTATGGCTAGATTAATAACCAATTTTGGTTAATTTACTAAGAAAGTGGAGGATTGAAAATTAGAGAATCAAAGTAAAAAAAAAAATTAAAGAAAAAAGGTGGTGGTTTTCAAGATTTGGGAAAAAAGTTTACTTTCACCCACCAACTTTTTAAATGACAACATTTCGGTCCCTTAATATTTTAAAATTTTAAATTTTGATATAAAAATTAATTTTTTTTATTTTCTAGTCTCTGGTTTAAAAGAGAAGAGAGAAAGTCATTAGATTCCGACAATAGAAAAAGAAAGTGTCGATTGACAACAAGTGATATTTTCATCTTGGTCATTGATTTTTAATTTGTGCATTTGAATCTTTAATTGACTATTAAACTTTTAATTTTTTTTCAATTTGACTCCTAAATTGGTCAATTTCATCCATTGAAGTCTTGCATCTCTTATGATTTGATCATTGGTTTTGATTTTCTTCAATCAAACCCCTAATTAGCTATCAAATTTTATATATAAGCCTTTGATTTGACCAATTGCACTTTTCATGTTCAATTTCAATCCCCAAACTTCAATTTCTTCTAATTAACTCCTAAATTGACTCCAAAAAAGTTAAATTTCCTTACAATTAAGTCTTCAATAAAATTATTAAACCTTTCAAATCCTCATTGAGTCATTACTCATCCAAATTTATATTTATTTACTCCAAATAAAAATATTTTCACCATATGAATATGTTTTCAATTAGAACAAGGTTGTTAATTTTTTCAATCATGCACATTGTGGTCGTTCAACTTTTTCACTTGTCATTTTGGTCCTTCACCATCTACTTTGGCAATCTTCTATGCTTTCTTCATATATATCCTTTTGTATTTTTTTAATTTTTTTGTGGGGTCAAAAATAAGTAACAATATTAATCTAAGTTAATGAATCTATCATTTTATTCATGGTCGAAAATATAAAAATATTTATACTACATCTCACGAGATAACTGAAAAATAACATGGTTTTTTTTTATTGTTATTATCTTTTTAACTTTTCTTTTTTAGTGAAGGGTTTAAATTATAGGTATATCGGTTTAAATAATTGAGTTAGATAAAAAAAATCCAACAAAATCAATATTTTATTTATTTTTGAATTGAACCTAAATGAATGAAGAAACTAAATCAATGAGTTAAGTTTTATATTAACTCAACTTGAATTAAAGAGTACTTAGTTGAGCTATTTTTTACATGCCTTGATTTAATGTTATTGTTTCTCTTATGTTATAGATGTTTAATTTATTTATTTTAGTTTGATTTGGTTCAATTCATATTGGTTTTTTAATTTCTAAAATATAAAATCAAAATTAAATCAAACTAAGATTCTTAAAATTTTTAATCAAAACTACTTAACAAATATGAAAAATTGTTTAAATGAGGTTAATTTCAAATTGATTTATAGAAATATTTGGTAATCTAGTTGATTTGATCTTCCTATTGTTAGAAAGCAAGCCTATAAACTCGAAGCCTAGATTGGGCAAAAGTTTATTAATCCTGGCCTAGGCATGACCCAAACATAGTTCGGTATACTAGTAAAATAAGACAAAAATACACAATAGCGAATAAATGAAAATAAAGTAATTTAATTGATAAAATTTATCAAGCATCTTTATATTCGAAACTCTAAAGTTTTTAGTTACTTCATAAAATTTTATTACATTTTTTAAATTTATTTAAAGTGATATGTAACCTTGTTTCAATTTTTATATTAAAAAAAATTAATTATATCTTGGTCGGAAACCCTTCACAATTTTAGTTTAATGAAATGACCAAACAAGTCCGGTTCGAATTTTTCTTTTAGCCCAGCTAGAGAGTTCCACGTGGCTCAGATTTTAAACTGCAGGCTTGATGTTGTGCGCACCGAAAAGCAACCATGGACCAATTGTTTTGAAAAAGAGGCCCGAGCTCATCTGTCCAGTTGCACCATCGGGCCTGTTTTCTGGCCCATCTCTCAAAAGCAAGACTGTCCCTGTTTCACGCAACGCAGCGTGTACGCCCCTTCAAGATTCATACAGGGTAAGAAATGAAAAAGAAAAAACTTCAACGGCCAAGATATTCATGGACGTCTATCACCTTGATCACACCGTCGGCCATAACGACACTTTAGCAAGTCAAAACAAAACCCAGCAGTCAAAGATAACGGCACTCGACTATTCACTGGAGTAAAAAGCACCAGCCTCGTTCTGTGGTGCACATCTTCCGTTTTCTCCGTAAGCCGCCACGTTGGCACACACCGTCCCTTTCCTCCAATCTACCCGTCCGTACATAAACGCTACCGTGTGCCGTGTGGAACCGGTCCTTAGAGAAGAGCCACATCACCAATGAATCCCCCACATGATATGCGACGTTACGGAATTAACCTTAGAGAGCCACGGACTTTGTGGTGGAGATTTGGAGATTGAACTAGGAGGGCAAAAATGGGGGAAAAGTGCAGGGGTGTGATTTAGACTAATCAGCTACTAAATATTTGCCACATGGCATCATCTCTCCCATCTCTTCCTCATAGTTGGGCAGAAAACTTCAATAGCAGCCTCAAATAATAAAAATTAAAAAAAAAAAAAATCCACAAAATATAGTGGCTGAGATTGTTCCTTGGTGTAGTTTCTGTTGTCTTCGGGGTTACCGAAAATTGGTTTTCTCTTCTCTCTGCCGCTTCCCCTCCTCATCAGTTCTCTCAGGACATAGTTTTTGCTTTTTCAATTTTTTTTCTAATTTCCGATCCACCATTGCCGGGAACAGTGAGTTTTCATGTGAGTTTCCGGTGAGTTCGTGCGTGCATGGTCGCTAACTCTATCCATACTTGTACAGCTTTCCTTCACCATGACTTTCTCGCAAGGTACTTTCTCTCATTTCTTGGTCTTGTTTCTTTTCATTTCCCTTTGGTTGCCGAGAAATTTGAACCCTTTTTTTTCTCTCAGAATTCAATCAGTTGATTTGCCTCATTAAATCAGTGAAAATATTCGAGATTTGTTTAAATTTTCTATGCAACAATTATATTTTACTGTTAGAAATTATTGGAAGCTGTTGTTAATCACTGATTCAGATTTCACTGTTTTTCTTTCTCTGTTTGTTTTTTGAAGGAATTGGAGTCTTTGTGTTCGTTTTGGTGAGGATTCTGAATAAAGGAATTTACTTTTAAGTTGTAACGGAGAAGCGTCTCTCTGTTCTGGTGGATTCTTTTATGTTCTTGAATGATTTATTATACATATACTCTAAGTCTCTACCTCTATACTGGAAGTGGTATTTTATAGTTTATCTATACGTATACGTATAATTATAGCTGTTGTAATACGTACATACATACTGATTACAGAGAGACGATTCTCTATCGATTGTTGGTATCTTGTTTGGGTGTTTGCAGTTGTAGCGGATTTTCTGATTCTGTGGACTTCAAACAAGACGACGGCTTTATTGGTAGTATTGAGTGGTGCGAGAAATGAAGGGAGGCTTCTGTTCTATCCGTTGCTCGTTAGCGAGGATTTGAAGCAGCGTTAGCTGCTTAAGGTCCGGCAATGGATACATACTCCTCTGGAGAAGACTTGGTTATTAAGGTAAAAAATAAATAATTAAATTAGTATTAGGTAACTTTTATTATTATGTTAATTGATCTTTAAATTGTTTCTTTCAAATTGAAGTAGTATTAGTTTTGAATGTTTATATTTAATCTAATCTGAATTATTAAGTTGTGTTAATTATAGACGAGGAAACCATATACAATTACCAAGCAACGAGAAAGATGGACAGAGGAGGAGCATAACAGGTTCCTAGAGGCCTTGAAGCTCTATGGACGAGCTTGGCAGCGAATTGAAGGTCTAATTTTCATATATTCTTCAGTTTTAATTTTTTAAGATAATATCGATTTGGGCTGATTTATTGTAAATTTATGAAGTGTTTTCAAAATAAAAGTGGGTGGATGATACGAAATTATGAATATTCCTTATAGGAATGCATGAAAAACTGTTCTTTTGTATTTTACTCTTAATTGGAGAGCGGACTCTTCTCTCTTTGTGTTTTCATCTTGGTGTTATGCAGAACATATTGGTACAAAGACTGCCGTGCAAATCAGAAGTCATGCACAGAAGTTCTTTTCAAAGGTCTGTATCTATTTGCCTGCCTCTATATCAACTGTATATTTTTCTGCTTCTATAGTTCTTGATTCGGTGCATCATTGTTGATTCTTCAGTTGTGTGCCATTTAAATTATATGCCTCAAGATTATTTTGTCATCATATATGTAATTTGAATTTCTGTTCACTCTTTTAGAAGCAAACTGTTTCTGGTGCTTGGAACGAACTAGAGTGTATATGTTGTTCTTACACATGCTTGTTGCACAATACCCACACAGCTTATCAAAGTTTTTGAGAGATTGACAGTGGTGGACTATTTGCTGTGACTTTTTTGAACTTATAATTGACAGGATCCATGCATAAGAGTTGAGTATATTTAACTTGACTTTTTGAGGAAGAATAGCGCCCCCCCCCCCCCCCCCCCCCAATCCTTCATCATTAAGAACATCCTCCCATAAAATGTTTAGTCTCTAAAGATGCTTGGTTTTTAAGTAGTCAGGGAAAGTTAGAGAAAAGAATAGGGTGTTTAAAACACTTTCTTTTTATGCTCAAATAGTAATAGTTCTTACGCTTTGTGTTTAGACTCTTGTAGAAGGAATTAGAATTTTAAGCAGTGTACATGCCACCAGTCAATATATTGTCTATTTGAGATTGTGATAGTGGTAGCGATTTAAAGTATTTGTTTAGAAATGCATCAAAATGAAGTTTTTTTAAAAAAAAAAAAAATTATTTTTGATATCAGCATATCAAAACGATCTAAAGATATAAAAAAAATTTCATTTTAAACAAAAAAAAAAATATTCAAAATATTTGGGAACGTGGTTTGCACTGCGTTCCTAAACACACCCTTAAATATCTAATTTGCGAGGTGATTATAAGGGAAAATTTGCATTTTATATAATTTGTGCACCTTTGGCTGTTACAATATGCAAACTTCGTATCAATCCCGTTTAGTCTCTTTAGGTATGCATGGAGACTTTAGGCTCATGCCAGCCAGCATTTTATACTTTGGACAAATTCAGAACTATCTAGAAATTGAACTATTGATCATCTAAGGTTTTAAATGAGCATGGAGATTTTTATTTAACAAATATGCTTCTAATAATTCTTGAGGGTTTGGAAGTTTCATTTTGGTTGTTTACTAGACCTGGACTGGAGTATCTGAAATTTCTGATAATGTATTTAATGACCTTCCACTTTTGATTGTCATCAAGATCACCATATGTGCTTGTCAATATATCTACTTCGATTTGTTCGTATATCATCAAGTGGAAGTTCATTGTAATCCATGATGCTGTTGATATCTATGTGCTGACATATGGAGGTGCAGATGACTTTGTTGTCTTTTCTTACCATTTTTTAATAGTAATCTGTGTAGTTCATGCTGTTATGAAGATTATATCTGGACAATGTGTTGTGCCATCCCAAGCCACAAAACCTTCAATCATCATCAACTGGTTTATAGACTTACATCTTATAGAAAGGCACTAACTTCTAAGAAAGCATCCTACTGGAGTTTAGAAGGGTCTAGCATACTTTCATATGGTCATACTATTTCTACTCAATCATGTAGAAATCAGTAACTTGGAATTTATAATGAATGATATATAGGAGATTGGTGATCTTGTTGGCAGTGGCACCTGGGAAATCTGGATCTGTGATTTGTGACAATAGTGAACTTGCTAAGCAATTTTGTTAACATTCACCCATGAAATTATGTGGCCTACTGGCCTCGTCCAGTCACTTAAGCATGTCTTGGCTATTTTTTGTTGCTTAATTGTGGATTTTGACATTAGGACCCAGGTATATTTAGGAAAGTTCGTTTAAGGGGCACGCTTTCTCTACTAACCAACAGACTTGTGCTGTCTCAGTTGGAGGGTGACCCCATTTTTTGTTTAAAAGAAAATGTTTCTTCTAGTTATTCTTCGAAGAGCAGAGTACCAGAACAATGTCAATGAGGACTAGGAAATATTTGTTATCAGCATAAGGCTGTTTTCCAAAAGTAAATTAAAAGACAAAATGGCTTTGATTTTTTTTTTTAAAGAGTTTAAAGAACAACTTCCAACATTTTAACCAATTTTATTAGAGCTTCAAATGAAGTTACAATGTGGACAGAGATGGCTATCCCAAGCTAGCGAAGTTTGAAGATATACAATCTCTTTATCATTGGTTGAATTAGTTGTACTATTTCTATTTCTGCTCTTGCGATCCTTAGTCCTCTATAATTGCAAGAACCCTTGATATTACTTGTGCTAGGCAGAGTATGCATGTTCCAATTTGCAGTCCCTGACTTGGTCAGTCCATTTCGGATGTTTTTTTTAACCATGTTACTTTGTTATAAAAGCAACAAGATATGATTCACTCAACTAGTGTCTTAGAAGGGAAAATTCAGAGTATTATCGTTCTTTCAACATTTTTGCAAAAAGTTGCTGCTCTTAAATGTCAAAACTGCAACCGGCGTGAGCCTTTTACCATTCCACCAAGAAATAGCCCCTAATTTTATTTGTATTGTATAATATTCTGGTTAATAAAGTATACCCTTTTCCACACTTAACATATGATTCTTTACTGTTAGATTTCCTTCAATTGTTTTAGGCCAGAGATGGAGGTGGGCTATTTTTGTGAAGGTTTCATAAAATGCTAATGGGACTATTTGATCTCTTTATCCATTTTAAGTATCAGACGTAAAATCTATGTGTTGCATGATAATAACCATTGGGAAAATCCCTCATTTTGCCCTGTGTTTGTGTCGATTTGGAAAACAAGCCTTTGTAAAGAATTATCATCAAAATCACTCTGTATTCATCACATTTCATGAATTCAACCTGATTGGTCTAAATTGTAAACAAAGTGGTCTCTCCCTCTAGGGTAAATTCATACAATTTGTTTACAATTTAATCCAATTGGGTTGAACTGATGAAATTTGGCAAATATAGGTAAATTTGATGAAGTTTTTCTTTCAGGGGCTTGTTTGCCAAAGTGATACAAACACAAGGACTGAAATGGGGAGGGGGTTTCCAATATCATTGAATACTAACTGAAAAACAATGAAATGGCGAACTATATTGATTGAACTTTCTGTTTGGATCATAAATAATAGTTCCCTTCTTCAATTTACCCTGATTTGTTGCTTATCTTTGATATAAATTAGAAAACCATGAATGGAGTTTGATGATATGAAGGCTTATGTGCAAGCGTTTGTGTATGTTAATGTAAGAGCCAATTACCATATGAAGATTTTCATCTTACAAAAAAAAAAAAAATGAAATTCTTTTTAGTTAAATTTGGAGTCACTGAACCTTTATATAAGATGTTGAAAACAAGCTCAAAACGAGCTGCTGAGCATAATGCCAACATCCATTAGTATTGAAATGTGAGAAATAGTTCAGCTCTTTCCATCTGGATTGAGTTTCTATTACCTGGTGTATGGTCAATAGACTACCAAAGAATGGCATAGCTGTTACCATTTATTGTCCTGCCTAATCAATCAATATTCTGAATATTTTCAGTGAAAATTACACCAAAATGTGCCCATGAGAAATCCCATGGTCTGTTTCTATCTGTCTCAACTTGATCTCCATATGTATTTTGCTGTTCTGATAATAAGGGGGGGCTGGTTTGGTCAAGGAGTCAAGATGACTGCTTGGCCAAACCAGTCCCCCTTTTTTTTGTTATATGAACAGTAGCAAGTACGGGAACAGTACTGAGTGAGTGTATGCGCAGATGTGCTCTTTTTAGATGATAGGTAAACTAATTTTACAGCATATTCAATTGACAAGGAGGGACAGTAGAGAACTAAACTACTGTATTTTATGATTTGAAAGAGAGCCACATGATTGAGGATGGATAGTTTTGTGAGGAATTGCAAGTTTAGGAGTTCAAGGAGTTAAGAGGGGAGATTATATTTTTAATAAATGAAAGGAACGAGTATCGAAAAGAAATCCCTCCCATTTTCCTATGCTTATTTCAATGAAACTTATAAATGGTACGAGTAAACATCTACTTCGGAAGAGGTGGCGGGTCACATGAGCAAACACATCTGCATGAGAAAGCAAAATGAGCAAGCGTAGGAGGATGCTATCTGAATAGCATATTTTCTTTTCTTTTCGAGCATGGGTGCATTTTTTTGTAAGATCTCATTGAAACTCTTGAACATCAGGTGTTTTAGTGCTGCATATTGAGGCAGTTAATCCATCAGGATTATTCCTTTCTTTTGTATGTGCGCCAATTAGTATAGCAGGCCAAGGTTATTTTTGGGTCGTTAACATGGAGATTTAGACCTAGGAACTACACTGAATGATGTTTAGGGGCATGGAGATGTCATCTCATAAAATTCTCATCTCATCCATCAACATTTTAGGCGATGGGTTGTGGGATAAAGTGGCACAATTGGATTACTGAGGTAGCAAAAACTTTCTGCTGAAACTTATTGCATCTTATCTGACTTATTTTGGCAATATATAACTGCCTTTTTTACCATGTTTTGATACTGAAAGGTCTTAGATATGTTACTATTTGGTTTGAATCCTATTCTTTCTCAACCAAAATAACATGCTTTTTCTGAGTTCATAGAATAAAGTTGCATGCCATATATGAGAATATTTAGAAATACTCTTGTCTGATAAAAGAATATTTCCCTGCCGAGGTCTTCCATTCGATTGTGGACCATTGCAATGTTGTGGAGCAGATTTTTTTTCTTGTAATTTATTCTCCGTTGAGGTGTTAACAAATATCTCACTTGCAGTTGGAGAAGGAGGCTGTTGCTAAAGGTGTTCCGATAGGACAAGCACTTGAAATAGACATTCCACCACCACGTCCCAAAAGGAAACCAAGCAATCCTTATCCTCGAAAGACAGGTGTGGGTCCTCCTGCATCACAGGCTGGAGCAAAGGATGGAAAGCTTTTAACTTCAACTTCTTCTCCACATTGTAGGAAAGTTTTAGATTTGGAGAAAGAACCACGTCCTGAGGTGAACTATCATTTTCTTTTTCCCTCCTCGTTCACTTCAGTTGTTCCTTCCCCCTCACTACGATTTTTTTTATTGTACATTCTACAGAAACCTAATGGAGATGAGAGGCCAACCAATGCTAAGGAAAATCAGGATGACAATTGCTCAGAAGTATTTACCCTTCTCCAAGAAGCTCATTGTTCCTCTGTAGCTTCAGTCAACAAGAATTGTGTACCAGCACTAGAGGTTCTCAAAAAGACTAGCTCTTTCAGGGAGTTTGTAACTTCACCGAAGAAGGGAAATCATGATGCATGCAATGAATCCTTTATCACTGTCGAGCATGAAGCAAATCAAAAGTTGGACAGTTCTGATGCCAATCAGACAGTTTTGGATAATGGCACTGTTAAAGCTTCAAAATCAGAAAATTCTTGCTCTTTGCATGAGATATTGTTTCAGCAAAAGAAATCAGATGATTTTATTGGATCATTGCCAACAGATGAGATGCAAGCCATGCAGAACTATCCAAGGCATGTCCCTGTGCACGTTCTAGATGGGAGCCTGGGAACATGTATGGAAACTCCCTCGGATTTGTCATTTCAGGATTCCATGTTTCATCCAGTAGGAGATATTCCAGCGTGTCCTATTTTATACTCACATCCTGCTGGATCCACTACCACTGATCATCCAACTAATTTGCCAAGATCCTCTATGCATCAATCATTTCCATTTTTTCCTCCATTTACCCCAACTCATCATAATCAAGATGACTACAGATCATTTCTCCAAATATCCTCCACATTTTCGAGTCCCGTTGTATCTACTCTGCTACAAAACCCGGCAGCCCATGCTGCAGCAAGCTTTGCAGCTACCTTTTGGCCCTACGGAAATGTGGTGAGTTCTGCAGATTCTCCAGCATGTGCCCAAGAAGGTTTCCAATCGGGGCAAATAAACTCTGCTCCCAGTATGGCAGCTATTGCTGCTGCTACAGTGGCAGCAGCAACTGCGTGGTGGGCAGCACATGGACTACTTCCCATATGTGCTCCTCTTCACACTGCCTTTGCTTGCCCTCCTGCTTCTGCAACTGCAATTCAGTCTGCAGATACTGATCAAGTTCCTCCAGCCAAGCCAGAAAGGAAGGAAACAACTCCTGATAATCCTCCTTTGCAAGGTCGAATACAGGACCTGGAGCACTCTGAAGCTGTGCAAGCTCAAAAATCTGCATCAAAAACACCAACGTTGTCATCATCAGATTCTGAAGAGAGTGGAGGCACAAAGCTAAACACTGGACCAAAAGTTACTGATCACGAGTTAAATTCAAAAGCTCCTGAGGTCCAGGATTCAGGCAAAACAAAGAGCAGAAAACAGGTTGACCGTTCTTCATGTGGTTCAAATACACCATCTAGCAGTGAAATTGAGACAGATGCATTAGCGAAGACTGAGAAAGGCAAGGAGGAGCCAAAAGAAGCTGATGCAAATCATCCAGCATCTGAGTTGAACTCTCGCCGCAGCAGAAGTAGCAGCAGCATGAGTGATTCGTGGAAAGAGGTCTCCGAAGAGGTGGCTAGATATATATACTTCTCTGTTGATAATTATTTAATGGCATTCCTATAACCCAGAAGAGTAGAGATTATGATTATATTTTGCATTTATCTCCACTCTACTCATGTTTTACTACTTTATCAGGGGCGGCTGGCATTTCAAGCACTATTCACCAGAGAGATATTGCCCCAGAGCTTCTCACCTCCACATGATCTGAAGAGTAAGATGCACCAGAAGGAAGATACTGAAGAAAAGAAAAATCCAGATGAGAAAGATGGAGATGCGTCACTGTTAGATCTCAATAGCAAAACATGGGGTTACTGCTCTGGCTATCAAGAAGGGGAGAAAAATGCTGTAGTGCCTAGATGTGTAAACGACGGGGAGGAAGGGCTGCTGACTATTGGACTTGGACATGGAAATCTGAAGGCTCATCTAACCGGATTTAAACCTTACAAAAGGTGTTCACTGGAAGCCAAAGAAAGCAGGATGGGAACCACTGGTGGCCAGGGCGAGGAGAAAGGCCCCAAGAGGTTACGTTTGGAAAGGGAAGCTTCAGTTTGATGCTTGATATTGCATGCTTGAACAAGGGAAAACCTTTGTTTTTGCATGTAATTTCTAATTTTCTCCCTTGTCTATCATTCCGTTCATGTTTAAATTAGAGTAACTGCAACCCAGGAGACTTTCCGTGTAAGTGTGTGTACTATATATCAGACATTGGCTTATTTACTTTATTGAACCCATGGCTGCAGTTAAGAATCCATCAAATAGACCTAGATAAGAACTTAAGAAGCATTAAGTATTGAATTGGCCTTGCATGGCCATTTTCCCCCGAAGTTCATAAGTCTTTCCTAACATCTAGGTTTTACTGTTCTCTTTCTTACTAATCACACTGTGGCTGTGACCAGAAAGAATCTCCTTGTTGGTCAATTGCCCGTTGCCACTGATGTGTGAAAGAAAATTGAACTTGCGTTGAGATATCTTCTGATACAAGGTTTTTATTATTATTATTATTATTATCACAAAGTTGGATTATGTCTCAAAGAGGATGGATACAGAATGACATTTTAGTGTTTCTTTGAAGCAATTTTCTGAGGTTCGTGCCTTTTTCTCAACAGTCCATATGAAAGATTCCCACATAGGACGAAGGTTTGACAAGCTTCCACATAGGGAAGTTAAGGGCATGTGCGCAGGGTCATACGAGACTTTGCATCTAACAAGACAATGATGGCTGGTCATACAAACGAATAACATACAGAGCGGGTTCAGAATTTTGCCTTCATAAACTAGCGTGCTCTATTTTACATGTAGGAATCTTACTATTCACCTGATCATATTTGATTTTGGATACAACTGATTTGAGGTAAAAATGAGAATTTCCGTGCAATCATCAACTTAGAACTTATGCTAAGAAAGCTCTCATATTTACAATTCTTTCCAGACATAATAAGCAGTCTTACTTACACAGATCCATTAATGAATAAGCAGTCTTATTTACACATTCCTCAAACATTGACCATCCTTCTTCCAGTATGACGGGTCTGCTGTATGTTATTATGTACATCATATATGCATCGAAGGGCTTCCTTTGTCATGTCAGCATATTACTGTGCATCCATTTCAAGAAACATGCAGACTTAAAATTGCACGCCACATCTGACCTTAATTTTCAGGTTGTGTGTTGGTAATCTGCAGCGTAAGAGGGTTTCTAAATATAGCTGTACAACAGTTGTCTTCTACTTGGTAAGAGAATCAGGGGATTATTCAGGAATAGGCTGCAACATTGAGAAGTGAGACCTATGAGACTGCAAGTTGAGAATGTAGCTTTGGATTCGCTTCCTACAAGCAGAAGTTAATGAAAATGGAGGTTTCAGTGGGAGAGATGTTGCTTCTTCTGCTATAAAATGAAGCAGAAGCATTGCTTTGGAATATGAGACATCAGCCCCACCCTTGTTCTCCATATATTCATCTACCTGAAAAGATTACAAGAACTGCCCGGCATTAATGTATTTGTACAAGGAACAGGACAACTGATGCTTACAGCAAAGATGTTGGTCACTTACGGCACCACTTGTCGCAACAGCGAGTGCTTCTTGGAATATCAGTTCCATGGCATCAGGCATCTCAGCAGCAGCTGCAACATATTTGACATATGAGGATATTGCAAAAGCAGTAACACAGGAAAAAATAGAGGCAAGCATATACAGCACATTGATACAAAGCCATACCATCCATGTCTCGGAGATTATGTGATAACTTCTCTGTACGATCAAATGCGAGAATGAAACTTTTTTCTGCCCACTTGCAGGCAGAAGAAGGCTCGATAAAATCCATTTTACCACTTGCTGGCGGGATCAAATCTATGCCTCCATGAACAAATGTAGATTCATTGGCTGAACTGCTTTCAGGTAATTCGCTCCCTTCATTAGAGGCTACCCAGTGGTTGCAAATTTCAAGAACTTTCTTCCATATAGCCAAAACAACAAGCTCAACTGAAAATGATTCCAGAAACATTCCTGAATCATACTGCAAGCAATAGCAATTACAACTTTACATCAGAAACAGAAACAGAAAGGAACCATTTCTACAAGAAATCAAAAGTGAAAGATCAGTTTAAAAGCAACTGGGCATGTGCAAATATGTTTAGCAGTACTATGTATATGTATCCTTTCTACTCTTCAGATACCTAATTATAGCACATGAAACTTTTCAACACTGCATATAATATTATCCTATAGCTCAAGAATTCAAAATTAATATTAAAAATGGTTCTCATAAGATATAAGACGAAGGTTGGTGATACTGTGAGTAGGTTTCCACTGGACAAGTTGCTCATGAAGAAACCTAAAAGAAAAAAGAACCTCTGTTCATATACTTTGCAGTGGTACCATATGCCCCAATGGGCATCTGGATTTATAACCCATCTTGTCTTAGAAAGCAAAAGGGCACTGCTAAACAGAGAATAGCATGACTAATGAGTGATGATTCCGAATTATAACTTTGTATTACATGTCCTGTGCAAAATCGATGGATTAATCAACAAAAGTGAGACAAGAGCTCAGCATAACATACTGAAGAACTCACCTTTTCTTGGGCTAGCTCTACAATTGCCTGTGCATACTGATTTAGGAAGTGAAGCTTAATTGATGGATGTGGTATGGGTAGTCCTTGCACTTCCCTTAATATATTTGGCACACATGATGCAGCTAATGGCTCTGATCCATGGACCTGAGGATCTTTTGCACTACTAACAGAACTACCAGTAAACTCCTCTGTTTGTATAGCAAAAACCATATCCTGGTTATTTTTCTGTGGTAGCTGTACAGAAGATTTGCTGGTGGAGCTATCTTGTAGAGATGTTTCAAGGTAATAAGAGAAATTTTCCATTGAAGAAAAATGACGATTAACAATAACATAATCCTTCTCCAGGGACTCCATTAAATCAGCAACTGAATAGAAAAGAGGAAATCAGTACTTGCCCAAAAAGAAAAAACCACAAGCTGAATTGTAACATATAAGAAAGCAAACGAAATAGAATGGAATAAAAGCAGACCTCGAAGCTGATCCAGTGAAGATTGGCTGCCATAAGCAGATCTCCCCATCCTATCATGCACAATACTTGGCACAATCCCATGAACGCTGTCATTTCTGGATGTACTGTCATGAACCTTTGCCAGCACTGTTATGTTGTCATGCTCAGATGTGCTAGTTAATATAGCATTTCTATTAGCTGAGTGCAAGCAATGCTCCATTTGAGACCTTGTATTAGAAGCAGACGCATCAAACTGCTCAACTACTGATTTCATTTGTGGAAGTAGAGGAGATTTAGCATCCAGCAATAGCCTACAGAATTTTGTGGCGGTAAATATATGTAAGTAGCTTTGATATGCCTAACTGCTAGCACGTCAAAGCAGAATGTCTCAACAGACAGGAAATGCACCAATAAGAAAGCATAAAAAAAAAAAAAAAAATGAAGGTCCGGACTTCAGAACATTACCTTGGCTCCTCAAGGAACTTGTGATTGAAGAACTCCTTGAATGTTAATCGCTCAACTGCAAATAAAAGTCAGAACATCTAGATGAAAATTTCATAGGTTACAGCACCAAGTGACTCAGTAATGACCCTTGTACTTTCTAGCTTGGCTTATATACTTTGAGGGTGTTTGGAACAATGGTAGAAGTTGCTTTTCGAAGTGCTTTTTGGTTGGAAATGTATTAAAATAATTTTTTTTTCATTTTTTAAAATTCATTGATGACATCAATACATCAAAACGATCTAAAATCACAAAAAAAAAAAAATTGATGCAAAAAAAAATAAAAAATATACAAAACTCCTGTTAACGTGGGGCGAACGCCCCCTTCCACCAGTAGTCCACCCCACCCACATGCAAAGACATACCAAGCATGTGCGCATATACAAGAACAAAAATTTCACCATAGTAAACAGTACCAGGGTTTTGGCATAAAAGGCTTCTGCAAAGATCCACACAATCTGGATGGAGCTCCTCCAATGCACCTTGTGGAAACCTCAGCTCTGTAGATGTCAAAATATTCTGGAAAAGCTGTTTACAGCAATTAGCAGTGAGAATTAGCCTTGAGATGTATAATGTATGGCAAGTCTTTAGGTTTCTCGTATGTTTAGTTTGAGTATAATTCTTTTAAAAACCTGATATTGGCTGTTGCCATCAAATGGAGGCTTCCCAGTTACCAGCTGGAACAAAACTGCCCCAACACTCCATAAGTCAGCCTGCATATATGATAAATTATGTTAAAGATTATACTTCCAAAAAATTAATTTCATTACTGTCAATTTTATGTAAATTCAATGTTACATCACCTTCGCATCATACTTTTTATTCTGAATAATCTCTGGAGCCATGTATAATGGCGAGCCACATAGTGTATCAGCCAAGTCCGATGATGTCAAGGACCTGGCATATTTAGAAATTCAGGGAGATAGCCGAGTGTTAGAGAGAATCTCATGAGCATTACAAAGCAGCTTAGTATTTTAGGTTTTTGGCATTCAGATCAATAAGAAATATTTGTCAAGTTTAGCTGCTTAACGAAGCTGCTACTTGCTTGCACAATTTTCTCAGTGAACTAGACTTTTCTACATGGTAATTATTACATAGAGTTAACAAATTTATTTACAAAGCTACTCAAAAATAGTGTTTTCACAGAGGTATAATAACAGAAACCAGCAATGTTACTTCCATGACGACCCCTTAAACCAAGAGCTGATCATAAATCTGATCATTCAATAGTATCTGGTTTTTGCAGTGATTTAAGAAGTTTCATATAGAATTGGATCGCATTATTCAAATTATTCAAGAGCATGTAAAGGCGAGCCCTTTTTATCAAATTGTCTCTCTGAAAGATAAACATGAAATTGGGATGCCACTTATGAAATATATGGGCCTGGATAAACTGTGATAAACTTTGTAGGCAAGCCAAATAAATGGGAATAGAACATTTTCAAATTGGTGGAGTATGCTAAAAACAACAGACATTTCTATTCTTAGAAAAATCTGAAATGAATATCACTTTCCGGGAAAAAAGAAACATCACTAACATCAAAGCATGCTTACCTTGCAAAGCCAAAATCACCTATCTTCAATTGTGGAGTTAAGTCATTTGATAACAAAAGTAGGTTCTGCAAGTATGACAACTTCCCAGTTTAGAATGACAGTAGAGAGAGAGAAGTTAAACTAGCGGTTAATAACCAATGAAAGCAAACTAGAACAGAACATAAGAGTACTGTATGAGTAGACAAAAAACAATATGTGCAATGCAAAGGCCCTGACAAAAAGTATCCAAATGTGATGATATAGCCAGACACAACAACCACAACAATAAGATAATCTCACTAAATGTTGAACTTCGAAAATAGTCAATGTACCTGTGGTTTTAAGTCTCTATGAATAAGATGTTTTTCTTGAAGCGCTTGCAACCCTGCAGCTGCAAAAAACAAAAAAAAACAAAAAAAAAAAAAATGTTTGTTTATTTCCCTCATGAACCGCGGTGAAAGGAAGGGATGGATATAGTACCAACAATCTATTTTGAGAAAAACCTCACGACTTTCCAATTAAGAATATCGATTTATTATAACCTTGCGTTAAATGTCCTCTTTTCCCATTTAATATGAATTAATCATCCTTAAAACAAATAGCAACGCTTTTAAATTTAAACAGACACTCAATTGCTCACTATTATAATATAACAGTAATTAAACAGAAAGAAATATTTGCAGGAACCCAATTGCAGAAACACTCAAAGCATGAAACCCATTATAGTTAAGCACCCAAAACAGCCTCTTTCTAAGTTTAACCATTCAAAAACTATCTGCAAAGTTCATATTTCATGAGAACAGAACCACCAATATATCTATAAAAGGAAGATTAATAATTGATTATGTGGAATACCCAATCGCCTCATAAAGTGCCTTGCTACAGCCTCGGTTACTTTCCCATGGCGTTGAATATACCCAGCAAGATCACCTCCATCACAGTATTCCAATACAAGAAATATCTTATCTTCAGTCTAAACAATATCATTACAGAAAAATCAAATTACAGCAGGACCATAATAAAAAATAACAAGCGCGCGCGCACAAGGGGAAGGAGAGTAGAGTTTACCTCAATGGACTCAAAAAGGCGAATAATGTTGGGGTGATTTATAGTACTGAGAATAGAAATTTCTTTAAGCAAATTATCACTAACTTTTGGACTAAGTAATTTTTTGTCAATTTCTTTAACCGCAACTTCTAAACACGAAGACCGGTGTTTAGCCCTCCAAACAACAGCAAAAGATCCCCGCCCGATTCTCGGGCCAAGAATATAATCACCAATCAAACGGGTCTGGTTAAGATCCATCGAAGGAGGAGAAAAGAAGGAAAACTAAAAAGACTGGGTCTCGGTCTAGGTCTAGATGGGTTGATATTGGTATGATTAAAGAGCGACAAGAAAAAATTGATCATGCAGTTGCTCTTGCAGCTGTTGTCGTAGCGTCATGTTGTTGGTCTTTTACGTGTTTGGCTAAATAGTCCCTTATAGATAAAAAGAAGGACAGAAGATAGCCGGGGGTAATGCGTGTTCCACAGTTATTTTTATTTAAAAATATATTAAAATAATATATATATTTTTTAATTTTTTTTATATTAACACATTAAAATAATTTAAAAATATCAAAAAAAAAATTAATTTCAAATAAAAAAAATTAATTTTTTTCAAGGAATTAATTTGAAAAAAAAAATATTTTTTTTAAATATAATTAAATCACAAATACAAATAGGGACTCATGATTCAGAAACTTCACATCTTGTACACTTTTTCAAAGATTTGTTTAGCTATTTTTTTCAACTTTTTTGTGCCTCTTTTGGTTTCAGTCGGTTTTGGTTAGGCTTTATAATTTATGGAATCTTATGTATTCGAAAGGTAAATGGTAATATTCTATTGGTTACTTACTATATTTACTTTTTAAAAAAATAAATATAAATAGAAGAGAAAAATTATAGGTATAAATATTCTCGTCATTTTTAGTTGGTCATGAGTTTCATTGTATATCTCTTCTTTATCTTTTTTTTTTCTTCATATGGGCTACACAAAAAAAAAAAAAAAAAAAAAACTAATGGAAAGCCACTAATTATTATATGAACACCATAAAAATTTTCAAAGTAATAAGATTATTCTTATATTTTTCTGGATTAATTATATTATAGATTAATTTAGCTCATACTAATTTATTGGCATGCATTATTCTACTGGTCAAATCAAAATTATTTTTAACATGAAAAAAAAAAAAGTTCAAGCACAAAAAATTATTTAATATTATTATTAAACATAAATTAACAATCAACTCTAGCTTCTTACATAGACTATGTTTAAAATGAACTTGCATGAGAGTTATCATGATATGATATCGTTGACTTAACAAACCCAAAAGAAATCAGGATGATCGATAAAATGCGTGGTTTAACTTAAAAAAAATCAAAATGATACTTTTTTTATTATGATAATGATATATTAGATCGATTTAAATTTTATGGCTAACACTCTAAACTCATGACCCAGATCTTAAACTCCACGAGGTTTAACATTTTTTAAAAAAAAAAAAAACTATTTTTTTATTTAATTATATGATAACAAAAAATAGACACTGGAGAAATTAAGCACCAATAAAATACCAGATTATTTATTTGAGACTATGATAACCTAATAGAAAGAAAATCAAAATAAATAATGAAGACCAATTTAAAATCAACCAAATATTAAATGATAAAATTAACAAAATAAAGTAAAAAAGGATTTGATCAAAAGAAAGAAATAGGAAGATGGAATTTAAAAGAAAAGAAAAAAGCCTTGACCTAGCGGTCTAACTTTAAAACCTCTTGATTTAACTCTTTGTCTAGCTTAGGTTTAAAATTAATTCACATAGAAGTTGTCTCAATATGACCTAATCAACTTTACAAGTCAAAGACACATTGAATGAGTGTTAAAAACATAATTTGACTTTAAAAAACTTAAAGATGACATTTTTTTTTTAATATTGAAAGGGTGACATATAAGATCAACCCAGGCTTCGTGGCTTAATATGTCAAACCTATAATCCAGATCGCAAACTCCACTTGGTTTCACAATTTTTTTTTCTTAATGATATGATAACAAAAACAAACGATCGTACAATTAAGCATCAACCAAAAGCAATAATGTTTGTTTGAGATGGCGATACCTCCTATAGAGTTAACAAACACAAATTATGAAGATCAATTCAAAATTAATCAAAAGTTAAAAGATAAAATTGAAAAAAAAAGATTTAATTAAAAGAAAAAAGAAATTGGAAGATTGAATTTTTTAAAAAAAGAAAAAAAAAACAGAGAGAGCCCAACACAATGGGTCAACCTTGAAACCTCTCAATTCTATTTCATGCCTAACTTGGGTTTAAGATTAACTCTCATGAAAGTTGCCTAGACGTAACCCAATTGACTTGGCGGGTTTAAAAAAAAATACGGACAACCAGTAAAAAGCATAGTTTGGCTTTACAAAAAATTTCAAAATGACATGTCTCTTTTTAATATTGAGATGATAATATATTAGATCGATCTAAACTTTGCAGCTTAGCCCACCAAACTCGTGATCTAGATTGTAGACTCCACTCAGTTTAAACATCTTTGTTTTTTTAATTAATTTTTACTTAATAATATGATATAAAAAAATAGACGCTCGTAAAATTAAGCACAAACAAAATGTCATGATGTTTTTTTAGATTGTGATACCTCATGGAAAGTACACCAAAACAAATTATAAATACCAATTCAAAATATACAAAATATTATAAGATGAAATTGGAAAGAAGAAAAAAAGGCAAAAAGGATTTAATTGAAAAAAAATGGAATATGAAATTAAAAAAAAAAGGAAATAAAAAAGGGGGCAACCTATCAAGTCAACCTTGAAACCTTTTGATTCAATTCCGTGTCTATCCTGAGTTTAAAGTTAACCCGTGTGGGAGTTGCTTTAACGTAACCTAGTTGACTTGACAAGTTCAAAGATAATACGAAAAACTGGTAAAAAACATGTTTGGCTTTAAAAAAATTTCAAAATGACATCTTTATTTTTAATAATGAGACAATGAAATATTAGATCAACCTAGATTTCAAAGCTTAACCCGCGAAACCCGTGATAGACTCCATCTTTTTTTAAAAAAAATATTGTTTACTTAATAATATGATAACAAAATTTGGCGCTTGTAAAATTCAGCTTCAACAAAATATCAAGATATTTGTTTGAAACTATGATACCTCATATAAACTAAACCAAAACAAATTATGAAGATCAATTCAAAATATAAATTAAAAAATAAAATTGAAAAAAAAAAGAATAAAAAAAGGATTCAATTGAAAAAAATAAAATTGGAAAATAGAATTAAAAAAAAAAAACTCAACCTACTAGATTAATCTTGAACCCTCTTGACCGGAATTTTTATCTATCCTAAATTTAAAATTAACGCACATAAGAATTGTCTCAATGTGACCCAGTCAACTTGACAGGTTAAAAAATAACACGGAAAGCTAGTAAAAACCGTGTTTGACTTTAAAAAAAGTTTCAAGATGATATCTTTTCTTTTAATATTGAGACGATAACATATTAGATTAACCTAAATTTCTTAGTTTAACTGGATAAACTCGTGATCTAGATCATATACTCCTCTCAATTTAGGATCTTTGTTTTTTTTTTTTAATTATTTTTTACTTAAAGATATGATAATAAAAATAGACTCTTGCAAAATTGAACACTTGCAAAATATCAGGAGGTTTGTTTGAGACAATTATATATACCTCATAGAAAATAAATCAAAATAAATTATAAAGACCAATTCAAAATCAAGCAAATGTTCAAAGATAAAATTGAAAAAATGATTCAATTAAAAGAAAATAATTAGAAGATATAATTTAAAAAGAAAAAAGAAAAAGGAAATAAAAAAGGGGCTCAACCCAACGGATCAGCCTTGAAACCTATCGACTTGATTCCTTGACTAGCATGGGTTTTAAATCAACCCAAGTCGAAGTTGTCTCAACGTGACACAATCCACTTGACGGATTTAAAGATAACCTAAAAAACAAGTAAAAAAAAAGTTTGGCTTTAAAAAAAAATTCCAAGGTGACATCTTTTTTTTTTTAATATTGAGATAATGACATATTAGATCAACTTAGATTTTATAGCTTAACCTATCAAACCTGTGATCCAAATCATAAACTCTACTTAGTATAAGATCTTTGTTTTTCTTAACTATTTTCTATTTAATGATATGATAAAAAAAAATAAGCACTCATAAAATTGAACACCTACAAAATGTCATGATGTTTGTTTGAAATTACGACACTTCATAAAAAAGTAAACCAAAATAAATATGAAGACCAATTTAAAATCAACCAAATGTTGAAAAAAAAAAAAGAAAAAAAAATGCCAAAAGAATTCAATTGAAAGATGGAATTTTTTTTTAAAAAAAAAAAAAGTAAAAGGAAAGAAAAAATAGGCTCAACCTAGTGGGTCCATCTTGAAATATCTCGACCCAACTATTTATCTAGCTTGGTTTTAAAATTAATTCAGTGGGAGTTGTCTTGGCGTGACCCAATCGATTTGATAGATTCAAAGACAACTTGAAAAACAGTTAAAAAACATGGTTTGACTTTTTAAAAAAGTGAAGATGATATTTTTTTTTTTTAATATTGAGACGATTATATATTAGATTGATCTTGACTTTGCAGCGTAACCCACCAAACTTATAATCTAAATTATGGCCTCTATTTAGTTTTCTAATACCCCTTTCTCTAATGTTTTAAGTTTTTTTAGTTCATTTTTTAAAATATTAGTTCATTTTTTGATTATTTTATATTTTTATAATTTTTAAAGAGATTATTATCATTTATCTTTATTTTTCTATTTTCTATTTGATATAAATAAGATTTATTTGCATGATCTATTTATAAAAATAAAAATCATTTGTTGTTTGTAATAAAAAAAAATAACCCATAAGATAAAAATAAAAAGAAAAATGGATAAATAAAAACAATTTTATAATTCTTTTTATTTTTAATTGGATTATTCTAGTTATATAATCTAGACTGCATGTTTGATGAAATATTATGTATTGGCTTAACACTAATTAGTGTTTTTACATATTTTTCATGATTGGTTTTTTATATTATTTTTTTTATAAAATTTCTGGTCCTAAACATTTTTTTTTGGTTCAAAAACTAGTCTAGCCTCACGGAGAATCACGTGTATGAAGGCTAGTATTGTTTCTAAAAATGAAAGTGTAATCTAGATCAAATTCATAATTACATATGGATAAATAAAATTAATTTATAAATTTTGAAAATAGAAGTACAAAATAATAAAGAAGCTTTATAATCATTTTATTTTATTTTTTTGTAATTATTTTGCATTTTTATAATGTTTAAAGAAATTATTATAATTTAGCTTTAATTTTTTTTATTTTTTATTTGATATAATTAAGATTTATTTGCATTATGTATTTACAAAAATAAAAATCATTTGTTGTTTGTAATAAAAAAAACCTATAAGATAAAAAGAAAAAGAAAAATGGATAAATAAAAAAAATCATGGTTAAATATTTACATACTCATTTGTCTCTTTTTCTAGGAAAAAGGTTAAGTTTCTATTTTATTTAAAAAAAACCATTAACAACCTTTTCTTAATTTATCGGTTTATAATGTTATATTTAAATTTAAATTAATATCATCTCTTTCTTGTTTATTAAAGTTTTTAGTTCATATTTTTTTATTTATTATAAATTTTTAAAGAGATTATTATAATTTATCTTTAATTTTTTTAATTTATATTTGATATAAATAGAATTTATTTGCATGATTTATTTATAAAAATAAAAATCATTTTTCTTGATAAGAAAAATTAACCTCTAAAATAAAATAAAAAAAGAAAAATGCATAAATTAAAGAAAATTTGAGGTCGAATATTTGCATACTAAGCTCTTTTTTATTTTTAAAAGAAAGAGTATTTAATTATCTTTAACAACTCTTTCATTGTTTTTTGATTTATATATATATTTTTAAAATAACATCTTTGTGTTTTTTAATTAAAAAGTCCATGTTTGCTTATATAATATTCTTCACATAAAAATTGCAAATCCAATAATATGATTCACGACTATTTAGAACTTGAAATGAATTACAAAATTACACAAGCAAAATTGGTTTGCACTCTCAATTCAAATTTCTTTATTTCTCGTACACATATACACTAGAGTTCTTAAATTAGGTGACAGGTTTTAATCCGGTCATCATTGATCCCAATTATATATATATATATATATATATATATATATATATATATATATATATATATCAAAATGACATTGCTTTTTATAAAATAAATAAATAATTAATTAACGGACTGTAATCGGGTTTTTAACATGATCAACCCGAGTTTTCTACCAAATCACTCAAGTTTTTTTTTTTTCTATTTTTCTTTAAACCCGACTAGGATTAATCTGTTAGATCAAACCGGGTTTTAAAACTATGATATTTGGTGTTCTCCTAACTAAAAAATTGGGCTGAACTAATTTGGATAATGAATTCAATTATCTTAGTTATTGTCTTGAGATAAAAATAAATAAATAAAAATAGAGAAAAAAATAAGATAGAAGAAAATGAAAATAAATTATATTTAATAATGATGTACAAGATATCACTATGTATACTGATTGATTTATAATGAATAAAAAAATAAAATATAAAAAATCTATTATTTTAATATTTATTATTGTTAAACTTTAATTTTTGTTTCATTTAGTGATTCATGGGACTTCCTACAAATCCATGCTTTACGTACTGCAATGAAACTAATCCATAACAAAAATGAGTCAAATTGGTAAATGCATAAAGCTCCTGAAAAAAATATACCCAAATAAATAAATCAATGGAACAGAGCATGTTATTTAAATGGCAATTCCAGATTCTTGGGTCAACTTATATGGAAAAATAATTGCTTATTTGGCGTGGAACATTTCTCCCCTTCTGAATCCTTATAATTATCTTTAATGGAAAAATTACATTAAATATCCTCGGTTAACAAAAATGAATTCATGTTGTTAATGGATTGAAAACAAAGAAATCAAGAAATCATAGAGTTTTTATAGTGGAAATGGATTGAAAACAAAGAAATCAAGAAGTAGGAAACATTTTTGCTCTGCAAAATCACACAGAAGAATAGGTGGTGGTCAGGGCATAGATTAAACCAAAATTAATTTCTTTATTATTATCCAGGATACAATGATAGAGTACCGAGGGAGTTGTCGTAGCTTGGATTTGCTGACATGAAGGTATTTATGTGATGAAACTTGTTAAGTGGCTGTGGCAAGGACATTTCTAGATCAAAACCATGCATGTCTTAAGAACTCTGGTGGTTCCCAAAACACGATTCTGGGGATAAAACTATGAACACCAAGTAGGATGCTATGATTTTTCATGGAATTAAATACAGAGCAAATACATTCCCTCACACACCAACATTCATGTATGATTTCAATCACGCTGGCAACTATTAACGTTAGAAAACATACAACATAACTACCTCCCTGAGCAATTTAGCAATTATAAGCTCCACAATCTTCAACCCATCATCAATTCCTCTAGATATTAGAATTATCCCATCGGATATTCCCTGGAAAAAAAAAAACTCATAATTTTTCGACAATTCAATTCTCGCTCTAGACCGTGACTGAAAATTTGCAATTATCGACCCTTTCGAAAATAAATGCGGTGGAGTAGATCTCTTCTACCAGAGAATAAAGAACATCCACAACATCACCCATGTCTGACCTTTGATATGGTTCTCGTACACAGCAGTGACCTGCCAACTCTACAACGGAATTGAAAGCGATGTTGCTGCTGCTGCTGAAAGCGATGTTGGTGGTGGTGGTGGAGATATTGTCGATGGATTGAGAATGGAGGAGGAGAAGAACGACTACATATGAAAAAAGGGTGAGAATATATAGATGGTACAATTATAATAAGATGAAAAGTGAGAGGTATTTTTGTCAAAACAATTATTAAGATGAAAAAACTTAAGTTGTGTTTGTTTTTTGAAAAGTGGTTTTTAAAAAATCACTTTCAAAACTTTTATATAATTGTTTGTCATTAGAAAAGTTGGTCAACAGAAAACACTTTCCGGTCAAGGAAAAACATTTTCCAGTTAAAAGAAAATTTGGCTTGGTTTCCAGAAAAGTGTTTTCCTTTTATTTTGGGTGGAAAACACTTTCTTGAAGTTGTAAAAAAATTTAAAAATATCATATTATTTGCTGATTATATTAAATTTGGTCCTCAAACTTTTAATTGCTCCCTTAGAATTTAATTTTTATATTAACTTTGGTCCTCATTTTTATAATTATTTTTTGCTTTTCCCTTATCATTTTTTAATTGAAATTTTTTATCTATCAAATTTAATCATCATTCTTTTGATTGTTACTTATTTTATTTGAAATAATTTATGAAATGTTAATTATTATTATTTTAATTTCTTCATCGTTTATTTTTTTTATATTTTAGATTTGATCTCTATTATTTTGATTATTATTTATTTTATTTGAGATAATTTATGAAATTATTTTTTTTCAATTTCATTCTCGTTCAACTTTTTAATTTGTAAGATTTGTTTCTCATTATTTTAATAAATTTTAAAAAATAAAACATTAATAAGTTATTTTTCAGCTCATTTTCCATGACATAACCAAACACTGGAAAGTGTTTTTCAACTTATTTTTCATTACACTTCCAAACATCGAAAAATAATTCACTTTTCTAGAGTTCACTTTTAAAAAAATACTAATTTCCTGCAAACAAACGGGGCCATAATAAAACGTGTTTTCCAGCCCCGTCAAAAGAATGGGGAAATTTGGAAAACAACTTTTCCATGTTTTCTAACTTATAGGTTTGTCTTGGAAACACAGAGAAACTCTTTTTTCTTTTTTCTTTAATAGTAAAAAACTATCATTTAAACACAAATTTATTTTTTCATATTTTCTTTTTCTATTTTCTGTTTTGTTTTTTCTTTTTTCTTTTTTTATTTGTAAAAACACATAATTTAAAAACAAATTTCTTTTTTAATATTTCTTTTTTTCTTGATAAAATAGAGTAATGCTTAGTTAATAAACTAGGGTTCTCAAATTTTAAGGTTAAAGTTTTAAATTGCAGAGAAATTAATAATTAAAAACTCTTATATGTTTTAAAAAAATCTTTTAATTCAATAATTTGCTAAAAACAAATAGCACACAAACTGTTTATATGAAGGTAGAAACTAACATAACCAAAAGAACTTAAAACTATATAGAATAATAAGAATCCAAAATCAACTATAAAAATAATTAAAACATAAAAAACAACAATTTCATGGTCTAATTTGAAGGGCTTCTTGATTTTGGATGATTACAACAAGATGACGGCTTATAGAACTCGTCATGTAGAATCTTCTTACTAAATTTTAGTTTAATTCAATAATCAAATCTAAAATTAAGTTTATTTTATTATAATAAATATTTAATGCGTTTGAGCTTTTCATGAAATTTACTTTCTATCTATTTTATTAATATATTCGTTCCATATCAAAATGCAACTAAATATCATAAGAAGTAAGATGGCTTAGGTAAGACTAGATGACTAGCCATGCTGGGTTAGAGTGAATTTTATTTAAATATAAAATAAATATGCAAGTGGTGGGGAATTTTTTGTCATTGTCATTAAATCTAGTCTAAAGGATCAAATTTGAAAAATCTTGACTCGATTATTTGCCTAGCTTATGTTTCAAATTAAATCATGTGGGAGTTTTCTTTGCGTGACCCAATTGACTTCACGTGTCAAGAGACAAAAAAAGTCAAAGGAAAAAAAATGACAAAAAAAAGTCCAAGCGTGTGAGTCCAAAAACAACTTGGACAATCGGTAAAATCATTGATTGACTTTAAAAATATCCCATAATGAAATTTTTTTAAACACCGAGAAGGAGACATATAAGATTGACTTTGGTCAACCCAAGATAACTTATCAAGCCCGTAACCCAAGTTATGAACTTCATTGGGTTCAATAATATTTTTTATTTTATTATATGATAACAAAATATGAAGATCAATTTAAAATCAATCAAATATTGAATGATAATTTAAAAAAAAAAACTCAACAAAAACTCAATTTGAATGATGAAATCAGGAAATGAAAAGCAAAAAAGAAAAAAAAGGCCAAGTCTAGTGCACGGGCTTAGGTGGCTTAGCATGTCTTAGACATCAAAAAAAAAAAACCCCATGTGCTTGAGCCTAAGAAAGGCCTGTGCACCTAGGCCATATTTTTTTTTTCTTTTTAAGGTATGGACTAAAAAAAATTCTCCTTTTATTTTATTTTATTTAAAAAAAATAACAGGGATGTATCGTCTGTTGCCTTACATACTCAAATTCCAACCATTACTAAATTGGTTAGAAAAACAAGGGGAGGCTTTTTTTGGTTGAAAAACAATTTTTCATATAAAAAAAACCATTCAAACCAACTAATAACCTCTAAAATCACCAAAAAATAAAAATGAATTGAATAAAAATCTTTAAATTAAGATTAATCTCTTCCTTCATAGATGTTTTGTAATGACCCCAACATTTGTATTCAAAACAGAGAGCAAGGACATAATACTTCAATTAAGATAAGGGATTTTTTTCTATGTAATCAATAAAAAAATCAGCAGAGTTTCCTCTATATTTTTAGGTACCAAGTTATCGACTCTTCTTCCATAATCTCCAATTAACAAATCTTTTACTTTTCCTATCATTCAGGACATCATCCTCTCATTACATCACAACTTCTCAATAATCAAATTCACACATGTCTAAACAATTCAATATCTCACATTTACATGGATACAATCTAAAGAATTATTTTAAAAATGGTAACTGAAGTACATTACACAATTCAAAGATTTATAAATAAGGACCATTAACGAAATTATAATCGAAATAAGTTCATAATTAAAGAAGAAATTAATAATTAAGATTATACTACACAAAAGAGCTTTCGATAAATTGTGAACGCATTATATTACATAACAAAATGATAAATTCATTCATTACAACATAATATCCAACAAAATATAAGGAAACTAATCTACTGTTCAGTCCGGTAGGGGGATGTACCTGAAAATAGATTTAATACAATAATTCAATTAAAAAAATGAAAAAAAAAAAGACATTCATAAAATTCTTTCTTCTTTCTTTCTTTCTTCCTTTCTTTTTATAAATTTAGTCAAAAGATCATTAAATTAACTTACCATGTAGTATTATATATCAATTAAATTTCAGAATAATCTATGATTTTTTTCTTACATCGATAAAATATAATTATTCATATCGCCCAATTAACACGGCATTACATTCACTAATAGGTGACTAATTTTTCTATCAGTCCATTCAACAAGCATTATTGTCATCAGTCCAAAAAATAATTTAACATTTCACCTATTCATTAGGGTACAAATCCCATTAACTAGGGAAGTAACTTCATCTCGCCCAATTGTCAGGACACTAATTTCATTAAATCAGGAATTAGTTCAACAATTTACCCATTCACCAGGATACTAATCCCATTAACTAGGGACTCAATTTTTTGTCACGTCCATTCACCAGGGCACTAATCCCATTCATTCAGGAATTAATTCATCATATCGCATATCTTATTTCTCAAGTAAACAAAATAATAATTTCTAATATATCAACCACAATTAATCAGATAAAAAAAATACATATTGTCCAATGTTAAATTCGGGTATCGTGTAATTACCTGACGACTGAACTCGAGCCGAAATTCCCTGCTATGGTGTCGGCCTGGCAGCCTCTCTTGAATTGACTTGTATATCACATCATTATTCTACTTCCCATATCGAAGCACTCAATAAATAAAATCCTTTCAATTATCCTTTCATTTGCCAAAATAAAATTTAACATGAAAAATTCTCTTCTTCCTTTTGTAAATTTCCTTCCTATTCTTTCAATTTCCACATTGTAACACACAATATATATATATATATATATATATATATATATATATATATATTCTTTAAATGTATTTGTTTAATTTATTTTACCAAAATTTAAATTAAAGGAAAACATAAAAATTTCATGATCCATTCACTCTTTAACATTAATATCATCTCTTTTCTATACAATCTCATCATCTTATTCAAATTCTTAAATTTTATTCTTCTTATTATTATTTTTCCAAAAAAATCCCTTCTTCAAGAACACCTAAAATTTTCCTACAATATTAACATAATTTCACAATCAATTGTAATTTTTTTCAAAATTTATCATGAACCCTAATTTCTCATTTCACAAAGTTCAATCAATTTAAAGTATTTATTCTTCAAGAATCTTATTTAAAAGTGTGAGGACACCTTACCAAGCAATAACCAAATCTTTAACTCTTTTGTATTGAGAAAGTTTCCTTGAATTTTTTTTTCCCTCTCCTAGCCGAATGCTTCTTCTTTCTCTTTGAAAAGTAAGTTTTGTTCGCGCGCGCGCACACACACGTATATATATAATTAACTTTTTAAAAAATATCATCCATGTCTTTAAATGTTTTCTTCCGCACGTACACTTTAGCACACATTATTTCTTTAACTTTTTTTTAATGCCTTCTATATCCCTCAATAGTAAATTTTAATATTTTGAGTAAAATTTCCTAAATCCTGATACCTGTTTATGCCAAATCTTGCCTGGGTTATATCAAATTTCACTAAGTTACTCGTTCGTACTTTTAGTTTCATGAAATTCACTTCTAAAAAAAAATTTATTCATATTTTTGTGTTTATTTATTTATTTATATTAACACTTGAACAAAACATTTTAATTTAGATTCTTGAATATATCATCATTCTTATAATTTAATTTATCACTTTTCCTCATTTTTTGTAATCCTGACTTTTATTAATATCAATAATATTATCCGGGGTTTTACATATTTAGAGGAAAAGCCATTGTCATCAAACTCTTCTCGTCGATTGGGACCCATTGACACTAAGAGTAATGAGTTTATTCACCAAAAAATGGCCTAACCAATGATTCTTTTTCTCTCTTTTCATTTTTTCCAGATGACTCCCTTTCCTCTCTCAAAGCCAGAGACTAAAAATGAACAAAATAAATTGTTAGACCTACATGAAAATTATCGATAATGTGGGATTATGTATACTTTTTCTTTGTGTTCAACATTTCAATTTTGTTTCTTTCAATTTGGTCTGTTTACCATAATTTTAAACCTAATTCTATTTAATTAAACCCATAAAAGGATTTGGCTAAAAAAAAAAGGTTCACAAATGGAAAAAAATTCAACCACTTCACTAGTTGGGGTTATACCTCAAATAATTTAGTATATACTAGCTCTTTGATCCACGTTATGTCGGGTCAAATATTTTTTTCTAACCATAAAAAATACAAATATGTTAGGAAACCAAAAATCAAATGCATGTTGGATGATACACTTTTAAAACATTGAGATTGTGATATACTAAATGACATGTTTTTAAAAAATAAGAAAATAAAATATTAGATTGACTCAGACTAACCTGTGACTTGAGTAATGAGATCGTGTTAACCTTATAAAACACAAATCGGCACAAATTAATCAAATATTGAAGGACAAAAATGAAAAAAAAAAGACAAAAAAAAAACCAAACTTGTGACTCGAGTTATGAAAATGGGATTCCTTGTTAAAAAAACAATACAAAGGCCAGTTTATAACCAACTCATTGTCGAAATATGATATTGAAAAGAAATCAATATTTATTTTTAAAAAATTTAAACCAATCCAAGTTAACTCATCAAATTCTCAACTTAAATCATGAGACTAGGATAGCTTCATAGAAAAAAAATATGCTATTTAAAAAACAAAGTTAAGTGAAAAAATATTTATCTTGTCATAATCTAAAAAAAGAAGCAATGATGCATTATTCCTTATAAAAATAAATTATTTGATATTTATTTAGATGAAGTTTAAAACAAAAAATGAATGAAAGCCCTTCCAAAAGAAGCCTAAGAGTCTTGACCTAATGGAAATAAGGGCAGGCGCGCCCATGGCTAAAAAAGTAGGCCAATGCAAATGTTTTTTTTTTTTGCTTACCTAGCTAGTGTGTTTTTATATAAACAACACAAACTATTGTTGTTTATCTTTTCCAGTTTTTGACAACCCTCGTATCATTGAAAAATCTTGTCATAATCCAAAAAAAAATTATTGATGCATTATTCTTTACATAAATAAACTCTTTGATTTTTATTTAGATGAAGTTATAAAAGAAAAATATTAAAGTACGGCCCTTTCAAGAGGAGCCCAGGAGTTTGGTCCTAATGGATTATTTCCTTTCAATTTTTTTTACCTAAAAATATTCTAAAGACCCACATAAACCTCTTTTAGTGCCTTAAAACAACTAAAATATTTATCTAAAAAAAAAGTAATCAACTCAAAATATTTTTTTTCAATCCTTTTTTTACCTAAAAATATTCTAAAGACCCACATAAACCTCTTTTAGTGCCTTAAAACAACTAAAATATTTATCTAAAAAAAGAGTAATTAACTCAAAATTCAAAACTTTTCCAATATCAAATATACTAATCAAAACATTTGAAGTGAAAGAACACCCTAGGTATACTTCTCATGTTGAATAGAACATATAGACACTAAGATTAACTTTTTTTAATGGCTAAAATTAGTGCTAACAAGAACTTTCTTTTCTTATTAGTAGAATTCAGCCAACTTTTCTCTCTCTTCTCTCTAATTAAGATTTGAAAATAAGAGAAATAAAGTTGTGTATCAACATAGAATTTCAAAAATATTTAGAAACTAAAAAGGTATAATTGGAAAAGTAAAAGAGAGATTGCAAACTTTGAAATCGCCACCTATTTTACTCTTTTTTTCACTTTGGTCCTCTGTATTTTAATTTTGTTCTTCCTTAACATTTTAACTTAAAATGGCCTTAAACTTTGTCTTGAAATGACAAAATTGAAAGGAAATAAAAAAGGGGTGAAAAAAAAAACTTGGTGCATAGTGAATCCACAGTACATATGTATCTATAATGAAGGTGCTACAAGAAAAACACCATATGCCTTAGTGTTTTCTATAACTAGGTTACTGCACATGTTAAGTTATGGGTTGTACCAAAAAAAATCTTAAATGTAAAGAACAATTTCAAAGTCACTCAGAACTCTATGGTATTAAATTTGGTTTAGTGGGTCAAACCTGAAAACTTTTAACACAACTTCTTATTTAGCTCGAGTTTCAAATTAAATTGTGTGATAGTCGCCTCGATATGACCTAGTAGACTTGTCATGTCTAAGGGCAACCTAGAAGACTTGTGAAAACATGGTTTACTTAAAAAAAAAAAAATCAAGGGACATCTTTTTTTAAAAGTATTAAGACGTCGATATATTGGATTGACTCGGTTTTTATGGCTTAACTTGTCAAATCCATGACCTGGGTCATGGACTCTATTAAGTTTAATAACTTATTTTTTAAAACTAGTTTTGACTTAATTATATGATAAAAAATAGACACCCTAAAAACCGAATACCAGCTAAATGTCATGATATTTATTTGCAACAACAATAACCCTATAAAAACCAAATTGAAATAAATCATTAAGACAAATACAAAATCAAAAAAATATTTAAATATGAAATTCAAAATAAATAAATAAATAAATAAATAAATAAAAATTCCATGTTGAATGGTGAAATTGAAAAAAATAAGACTAAAAAATAAATCTCAGACGCGCGAGGCTGGGCAGCCTAAGGCATCTAGGCCTTTTATAAAAGACTAGTTGTGCGACCCTTGGGTAGGCCCACGTACCAGGCCCTATTTATTTATTTTTGTCATCCACCCCTAATTATATTTTCTTTATTTTTTACATTTTATTTCTTTTTTCTTTTAATTTTGTATTTTAATCATAATCTCAAGCCTAGTTTCATCTAATTAGACTATAAAAAGGATTTAAATAAAAGAAACACAATTTTTAAAATTTAAAAAAAAAAATTAATTACTTTACTGTTCATATGAACAGGTTCATATGAACAGTGAAGCACTTGAGAAAAAACTCAAATCTTTTAGCATATACTAGTTTACAAGTCCACAATCGCATCTATTTTTTTAAAATAACAAAAGATATATAAGACATAAAGAACTATTTGATATTGTTATTACATATTTGCCTAGCAAGTCAACCTTGAAATCTCTCGATCTGACTTCTTTTTTAGCCTGAGTTTAAAATTAAATTATATGAAAGTTATCTCGACGTAATCCAATCGATTTGTTTGTTCCAAAGGCTACCTAAATGTTCGATAAAAAAAGTGCGGGAAAAAAATTAACAAAAAAAACTTCTCAAACAAACTTTTTACTTGGCTCGAGTTTAAAATCAAATAGTGTGTGGGTTACCCTGGCATGACCTAGTAGATTGGTTGATCCAAAGGCATCCCGACAAATAAGGAAAAAATGTTTAAGAATAAATTGAGATAAAAATGATGAAATTGGCATAAAAAACCCTTGATCTGACTCTTATCTAGTCTAAGTTTAAAATCAAACTGGGTAGGAATTGTCTTGACGTGATTCACATAACTTGGTCGGTCCAAATGCAACCCTAATGATTGTTAAACAAAAAAAACTTAAGGATAAAATAAAAAAAAATTATATTGACATTGAAAACAAAGGAGATTAAAAAAAAAAAAAAAAAAGAGGGGTCGACTCCTTGCAGCCTGGTTTTAAAATTTTAAGATGATATTAAAAAAAAAAAAAAGGTTCAATATTCATAAGTTTTCAAAGGGTTTTTTTAGTACAGTACGGTAGTGTTAATATAATCCTACCCGGAGGATATTATTGCATAGGTGCTTGAAAACTATAACCAAAACATTAAAAAAAAATAAAAGTACCCTCTCTTCCTTTTAAAAAAAGATAGATTAAGACAAAAGGTCGCTTATTTCTTCATCTAAGGTTAAGCACGTAGCTCTAAGTAATTTAATATCCCAACATCAGTGACGGCAGAACCGAGAAGAGAAAACTCAAATTGTTTTTGAGTCTCTGTTTGGATACAGGAATGAACTGACCTAAGGGTGCATAAAAGCACAGATGTCAGCAGCCCAGTGACCAGAAAAGCGGGTAACATACACCCCAGGCGTGGCATTGGCATTGGGGGTTAGAAGGGGTAATGTGTATTTAGCAAAAGTGGCTTTTTCCAAGGTAAAATAACGTAATATATAGATCTGACATTCCGTAATTCTCAAATTATATCTACGTTTCCCAGAAAAAAGCTTGAAACTTGTGCAAATTGTTTTAGAGAAAAGATTAGGTATTGTATAATCCAAGCCATTGAACTTAATTGAAAGGCTAAAACTAAACTCATCGGAAGTGCTCACTCTTAGCACACCATTCTAAATGTAGCCCATTCCACGGACCAATCTTCTCCTTTTCTCCAACTTCTATGCCTCCCTCTCCCCCACATTGCCTCTCTCAGGTGATCTTGTCTTGCCAGCATCTGTGTGATTTGTACCATTTTCGTGACAATCTTCTGACACGGCAATGTATTTGGTATTCGCGAGCCTTGTAATTAACTCTCTCTTCAATATTGGTCCATGAACGGAGTGTGAAGAATATTCAGCTCTCCCTTGCATTCTCCTCTTCCTGTACTTCTATTAAATTCTTTCCTTGATTTTCTCTCCGGTCAACTCTTTCAAAGGCAATGTTAGCTCTACTCTTTGCACCTTTGTTTCTCTTCACATGGCTCCATCAATCGCCCATTTCTCATTGTCTTCAAGAAACACAGCAGCATCCTCAGAAATTAATTAGTCAGTGTGATGAGAAATGCGGGAAGTTGCGTATCCCATTTCCATTTCACCTGAACACTTCTTGTGCTTCAGTTTCCAACGCTTTTCGTCTTTCTTGCTCAAACTCCACTACCCTTTACCTCGACATAGACTCTCTAAGCTATAAAGTCCTTGAATTCTTCTCCGATGGTATATTAGTAGACTTTCCGGGTAGCTCCACTTGCCGACAGTACAATGATTTGAATTCCTTTGGTTTGGCAGGAAATGACTGCTTTGGCATATCGGTTGATAATGTTATTGGTTTATATGATTGTGAGGACTCTTCCTTGTGTAAAGCAGACTGTGAAACGATTGACTTGCCTGGTTGTGATGGCAGTGGCAGTGGCCCCCCTGCCTGCTGTTATCCCCTTTCCGATCATAGTTCATGGGATTTTGGAGATGGATTCTCAGTGTTTTCCAAATTTGGATGCCGGGGGTTCTCTTCTTGGGTTGTTTCTCGCGGTACCAACACTGGAAAGCGCGGGGTTAAGTTGGAATGGGCGGTTCCAAGGAATTCATCCAAGGGAGTCTGTGGTGACAAAGCAGACATTGTAAATGCTACAGCAGTTGATGGAGGGATACGGTGCAAATGTCAGGATGGATTCGTTGGTGATGGATATGCTAGTGGAGAAGGATGCATGAAATGTGAGTAGCTATCGATACCCTAGTAATTGCTTCATAAATTGGGTTATTTGATCTTGTCTTTCTCCCTTTTTATTAATTAATACTCCACAAATACACAAAAGCAAGGGGCATGTGTACACACTACTGATTGTTCAAAGTGTTCATCCTTAATCCTTCACTACTTTCTCAAAGATATCTGCATACTGTTTTAAGTCTTGATGTTTGACCATTCAATCTATTTCTCACATTGTTGGTCTCGCCACCATACGCTATAAACATAGCGGTAAATCTAAGACTCAGAATGTGTTTGATAAGCCTATTTCCAACATGCATTAAACAGAATTCCTTTCATTCAATGTGTCTTAACAGCCAGCATCAAGGATGGAGAGGAAGCACGCGGCAGTGATCGCGATACAAAAAAGCACAGGGGAAAAATGGTTACAATTTTAGCTGGTGTGTACTTAGAATTCAGTAGCTAGATCTTCAGGCCATTGCAATGCGGGCTCATAATAAATTCACTTGCATGATTTGAGTGCAGAATCACATAATGCAATATTGACTTGAACTGTATTTTTCTCATTTTCTCCCAGCAAGAATTTACAGGAAAACAAGCGAAGCAAACGTGCCTTGGGAGTTTTCCTTACTCGTCCATTTTTGAATTGACGCGATGCTATCCATAACTTTTCTTTGCTCCTGGTGGCTGTGAGAATAATACCATCACATTCTTTCTTTGCAGGAGTTGTTGGTCCGATATTCATCATTGCCTCCCTGATTGCACTCTTTTGCCTATTGAAACGGCCGGTTAAGGCTGACATGTACGACCCTGACCATGCTCATCTACATAGCACCATCTCGTTCAGGAAAGCTTGCAGGACTAGATTATTCAATTACCATGAGCTAGAAAATGCTACCAGAGGATTTGATGGTGATCAAAAACTAGCAAGCAGCAATAACAGTACAATTTATGCAGGGGTCCTTGGAGATGATACACATATAGCTGTGCACAAGGTAGAATGCCGTGATGAAAGAGAACTCACTCAGGTCCTGTCTAGGGTTGAGGTTTTATCTGCAGTTTTACATAGGAATATGGCTCGTGTCCTTGGATGCTGCATTAACTCTGTCTACTCTCCACTAGTAGTCTATGAGTATCCTGCTAATGGTACCTTGGAGGAACATTTGCACCAGAGTGGAGAGCAAAAGGTTGGCCTTGATTGGTATAAGAGATTGAGAATTTCCGCAGAAACAGCAGGTGTTCTTGCATTCTTGCAGTATGAAATCATCCCTCCTGTCTTCCACCATGATCTCAAATCCGGCAACATCTTTTTAGATGAAGATTTATCAGTTAAAGTCGCTGGGTTCAAGCTATTTACAACTAGCCTTGGAAACGATACTCATTCATACAGCAATCATGAAGGATCACGTATTCACCAGAGTGATGTTTACAACTTTGGCGTATTGCTTCTAGAGTTAATTACAGGCTCCAAAAACAAGGAGCTCCCAGCTGTAGCATTGAAAAAAATCAGAAGTGGGAAGCTAGAAGAAATCGTGGATCCGGGTCTCCATTATCACGAGCAACCGCCATTTCGCCGGGATCAGATACAGGTAATTGCCGACCTTGCCACAAGATGCCTGTTGTTTGGTGGAGATGGTAAGATTGGAATGGTTGAGGTTGCAAGGGAACTGATACACATTGCAAAAGAGAGCATTGATGGAAGTAGTAAACGGGGACGTGGACTTGAAGAGACCTTCTCAAATTCCAGCCTCCTTCAAATGATATCCATGTCTCCTGACTCTATATATGTTCCTTGATGTCAATAGGAGAATTGTTCTCGATGTGAATAGTAGTATTTGGCAAAGGATTTAGCTCGTCTATTTCACTTGGGAACAAGAACATTGTTTTCCAGCCCAGTCGTGTATGCTTCCATTTTCATTTTGAGGATTCAAACACTGCACAACTCTCTACTGTCTACTGTTAATATATATATTTATTTGAATGCATCTTACTTCTAGCAAACAAGCAGCAATAGAACTCATTGATATAGCTTGAGAATGCTGGCCATGGCCCTCAAGATCTTCTAAGTAGTGAGTGCTGGTTTCTTTGGGGGGATTTCATTTAGGATTACGTGGCGTAGGGCGCCTAGAAAGTTATTATAACCGTGCATAAATGATTTTGATTTTTCCCATCTGGTGAACGACCATAACCAGAGGTTTGAAATCCGGTCATGCCTGGCAGGTCGACCCGTGATAGAAATTAGATTGAGTTAAAAAAAAAAAAAAAAAAAACCCGGTCAAGACTTAGCCGCTAACCCGTTGATTTATTTTTTTTTATCAAAACGATATCGTTTTGATTTTTTAAAAAACAATTTTGACCCGACCGACCCGGTAATCCGGTCAAGACTCGGTAAAAATCTAGAATCCGGGTTTTGAACTGGTGTTAAAACTATAACCAGAACAGTCTTGTGAACCTAGCTTAACTGGGCATGGACTCGATAATGAGGCTCTCCTTTCAAGAAAAACAATTCACACGAGACTTTCTAATGAGTTCCGAGATCTGATGACTCACATTTTCATTTCGATTGTTTGTTCTTCTTCTTCTTCTTCTTATTATTATTATTATTATTATTATGGTGTAAGATAGCTTTGATCTCTTGAGAATGACATCAACTCTTAACCATAGATATTAGATGTTACCCGACCCGATAGATTAACCTGGAATTCTATCCGGGTCTGAATTTGACAAAACATCCAATAGGCTCGAATAACATTATTTGACCTGTTAGAGTCAATTTAAAATTTAGGTGACCGGTAAAATCCGATAAGATCCTTTATTTTTTAATATTCATTTTTTTTTGTATGACCTGCTAAGCTGTTTTTGTTTTTTTTTTCCATGCCAACATTGTTTTTAATAAACTGAAGAATGAAATCTATAGGTATTTTTTTTAGTAAATGCCGAAGAACATTTTTATTCTGTTAGATAAGCAATAGTTTTAGTTAATGAATGGACAAGATATTATTTAAAATTAACTCGTATTAAAATTTATTTTATAACTACTTAGAAGAAAGTTTTAATTAATGGATAGACAAGATATTATTTGAAATTAACTCATATCAAAGTTTATTTTATAAATATTAAAAAAAAAAATTAATGTAGAATTAGAAATCCATTTATATGTATATATATATATATATACAAGAAAAAAAATTGTATGTTTTTAATATGAAATATTTTTTTTTATTTAAATACTTTAATTTAAAATGATAAGACATTATGTTTTTAATGTGGGATAACAAATTTTTTAAATTTTATTGTTTATAATATGTATAATTTATATCTACATAGATTATTTTTTAATTTTTTATATGTAATATTAAAATCTTAAATATTTTTTAATTTTTTTTAAATTAACTCGAGTCAATCCCTATAATTATAAACCCATGGTAGCAAAAGAAGCATAACAGAGAGGGAGCAATCTTATTCCCCCCTTAAAAATTAATTTTTAAGGGGGGGATAAGATACATATGCGAATGTCCCTTCTTTTAGACTTTTCCTATCGGGAAAGTGCACAAAACTCGGCATCAAATTGAGGAATAAACTTTTGTCCAAACAGAATAGAGGAATAAAATAAACCAAGGCCTTGCTGAGTGCTGTTCACTGCCTGTGTTTTATTTATTTTTATATTTAAAAAATATTTAAAAAAATTAAAAAAAAAATTATTTTTTTATTTTAAATTTATATTTTTTAATATTTTTAGATCATTTTAATATACTGGTATTAAAAATAATTTTTTAAAATTAAAAAAAATATTTTAAAAAACAACCATTATCCACTTAAACTCCCAGAGACCCAACCACGGACAGCAGGGGATTTTCCCTCAGTGAAACGTGCAGCTAGCTGGAGACTTGTAGGAGAAATTGGACCAGCAGATAGAAAGGTAGGTAAAGCCTTCCCTTGCTGTTTTTTGTTTTTTTTATTTTTTTTTGAACCCTTAGATCAAAAGGAGGAATATGTTCTTCACAGACCAAAGACTTCGTGGCCAGTAGAAGGCCGATGCTACAAGATATGATGGATACGTAGTTGTCGCCTTACTTTTTCGCCAGTTTCAAATAATGGCTATGGTACAGTTTAGGTTGTTGACGCATTTGAAACAGCACAAGAAAGATAGTAAGTTCAAGAATACAAAAATTTATAAGAAGGTTTTATATAGAAATCTTAATTCTTAGTTTTATTGTTGAATATTTTATTTTCCAGAGGATTAAATTATAGTTAGTAAACCTGTTCTCAGAATTAATCTGATCAAAAAGTCGGGTCATGTGAGTTCATCTAGTTTAATATAAAAAAATAAAAAATAAAAATTTTAATATTACACATTACATAAAAAATTAATAAACTATTCATGTGAATATAGACTATGAAAAAAAATTACATGAGGCTAAGTATTTATAAATTAGTTATATATTTTTTAGGTTTATTAAAAAAAAATTGAGTCTCATTTGGATTATGTCGAGGTCACATGAGTTTTAGGTTGACCCAACAGATTGCCTAGGTTTGATCGTGTTAATTGCAAGTTCGGGTTTTGCCTATTTAAAACTTGATAAAAGTTTCAGGTCGTCTGGGTCTCGGGCCAACTTGTTAGACCAGATTTCATAACAATGATTTAAACTCGTTAAATAAATTCAAAACCCAAACTAAACAAACAAGAAAAATTGAAAATGAAGGGAAACAATAAAAATCTTAAACAAACTAGTAAAAATAAAATTATTAAGAATGTTATTTAATTTCCTAAACTAAATAGAAAAAAAAATACTTATAAAACCTTTTGCATTAGTCTCTCTAGTTTGAAAAAAAAAATTCATATGCAAGTTAAATTATTCTTATCTTAGTCTTATAGATATCTAATCTAGACTTTACAACCCTTTTTCTTTTTTCACTCCGGGTGTATAATAATTTTAGATATCAATTTTAGTCTTTTCATGTTAAATTCTTCATAAGGAATATCAATTGAAAAGTAATTTTTCTTCTAGAGCAATGATTTACAAATGTCAAGCTTTCTTCGTCAACATATATTGCATTCATATAACTCGTGAAAAAATTTATTTTTATGATAATAGTAAACTTGTAATTAAATGGATCAACATAACTTATATTAACAATTTTCTCTTGGTAAGCACCTTTTATATTTTCTTTGCACTCACCTCTAAATTATTGAGAACACCATTAATGATATAATCATTACCATTACTATCATTGTTTATGATATCATTACAATATAATCACCATCAAAATAAACATTATAAATTGATGGAGAATATTAATCTACATCTATTTCACCTTAAACAAGACCACCAAAATCTTCACAAAATTGATCCTAATCAAGAAGCTACATGTTATGCTTGTGCCTCTGAAAAGAGCTTTTAAAACTAGTTATGGATTCGTAATCACTCCCCCCCCCACGTTCTTCTAGTTTTATCTTCTTCATCAGTATATTTGCAACTTTATCACCACTAACTGATTTGTCAATTTTAAAGTTTTTCTTTGTATGTCTTCTATTTTCAATTCCTGAACATCTCTTTCTCAATAGAGAAACACCTCATTATCTTCTACTTGAGCATGTGTTATGCTGTCATCACCTCTTCCATCCATAGTTATTAAACAATATACAATAACTAACCACCATAAATTGTTGAGCTTTGATATTAACTGTGTAAACAAAAAAAAAAAACACAAGAGCATAAAATTTTCTAAGGAGTGGATCACACTAAACCCTAATTCACAATTTTATTACTAAATAATTATTTCCAAGTAATCTATCTTCCTAAAAAATTTACAACTCTTTAAATAAATAAATAAAAAATCAGCCTAAGTAAGTTAGAAAACTTGAAAAATAGAGAAAAATTAATAAGAATTTTTAAACAAACTAGAAAGAATAAAATTATTAAATATATTATTTAATTTTTCAAACTAAAAAAAATTAATAATTTTCCTTAAAAAACCTCTTGATATTATCTTCACCAAAAATAAATTTTTCTAGATGTAATCTATCATTTTGGAGGTATTTGATGTGCTTACTTTATCCATAAGCATAACAATTTGGCGTTGGTTGAGACTTTTTTTTATCATTAGTTTTTGTTTACGTTAGAATTGTCAAAAGGTAATGAAGGGGCAATATTAAATAATAATTTCACATAAATTATTTTGTGATTATACTATTAACTCAAACAATAAAAGATTTGGGTTTTTCTTGTTCCCTTTTTTTTTTCTTTTTCTTTTTTAATTTCTGTGACTTAATTTCATGAGATAAAATTTTAAATTATAGTAAAAAAAAATAAAAATTAAATGAGATAACCAAGATGTAAAACACTTAGAAAATATATGGTTAATTTCAAAGTTTTTAGAATTTTCATTTTGATCCAAAAACTTATTTTGTTATTTTTTCAATTTTTAGATTTGGGAAAGAGTACATAAACTCATCAAAAATTAGCAAAGTTGTTAGTTAACCACGTTCAGGCTACCAAAAAGATAATCATTGTCTTAACAGGTTTTTTTTCTTGAAAGGAGCCTATAAACATGATGAAAGAAGTAGATTTGGTCCATTTGATTTATTTTAATTCGATTGATTTTTATTTTTTTTAGAGTGGTTTTGGGTTGTTAAGTAGTTTTTTTAAGTTAAATGGTGTTTTGGAGGTATTTTCAAGTAAAAATAATTTGAAAATTAAGTTTTTAAAGTAAATAAACATGAACCGATCACTTATTGCCCACCTTAAAATAAATATAGGTGTGGGCCTAGTTTTTTTTTTATTATTATTATTAAGACTAGATGTATGGGCTTGACCTTTCAGTGCCTTGCCTTTTTAATATTTTTTTTTATTTTAACCGTTTTCATCAATTTTTTTATTTAAATACTAATATTTTATATTTTTTTAGTAGTGTGATATTTTAAAGAAATTAGTTTAATTTATAACAATTTTTTCTCCTCTTATATTTTATATGAATTAGTTGTGTTTTTATAAAGTTTATAAAAAAATAAAAATCATTTGTTATTAACAACAACATTTAATCGATAAAATGAAATGAATAAAAACATTTAAAATAAAAAGGATAGTCGATATAAAATATTAGTATATGCATCTATCTTTTATTTTATATTATGAAGATTAGATTCCCACTTTAATATTTAATTATTATTAACAAATATTTATTTATTTATTAGTTTATATACTTTTTCATTTCTTAATTAAATAAAATATGATACATGAAAGTATGTACTTAACATAATTATCTGAAACCCTACCCGCTACACAAACAACATGTTTATGTAAATAACATGTTTTTATTTTTAAATAAGAAAAAATATAATATTAAACAAAATCAAAATATTAATTTATTATTCTATTACATTTGAAACTAACTCGATGTCATGCGGCTAGTTATGATCAAACAAGTTGAACACCTATAGTTGTAGGGCTTCTTGATATTTCCATCCAGAATGTAATTATCGAGCAAAGTGAACAATGAAGTGAATTGCAATTCATCCATGACCATCTCAACCTCAATAAAAATCTTATGTAGAAAGGAGTTCCATTGTTTGATGTCATATCACATGTATGACATTTTTGGTTTAAAAGTACTAAATGGCCAAAACTATACCATTCGTGAAAGCAAGAAAAGATGAAACTATCTAATCATCTACTACGTGGCCCAGTAGTAAGAGTTTAGGGTCAAGAGGTTTGCTCCTCCTATAGTCTTAGGTTCGAGCCATATGGGTGTTAATATAATAGCCACTGGAGGCTTACATGCTTGTTAACTTCAGGGTCCGTGGGATTAGTTGAGATGCACACAAGTTAGCTCGGACACTCATGTTAATAAAAAAAAAAGGGATGGAACTAGTAGGTGGATAGTGGTAAGAACTTAGGACCAAGGGGTTTGCTCCCCCTGTGGTCTCAAGTTCGAGCCCTGTGGTTGCTAGTATGATGACCACTGAAGACTTATATGGTCGTTAACTTCAAGGCCTGTGGGATTAGTCGTGATGCTTGCAAGCTGGCCCGGACACCCACGTTAATAATAATAATAATAATAATAATAATAAAAGATGGAATGGATCCCTAAGTTTGCTCCCTACAGGTCACAAGTTCAAGTTTCATAGACCTCAGGGTTATTAGAGGCTTACATGGTCGTTAACTTCAGGACCCATGAGATTAGTCGATATGCACGCAAGCTGGCCCGGACACCTATGTTAATAATAATAATAAAAAAGATGGAATGGAATGTAATTTTGAGGGGTGTAGCTCAACTGGTTGGGCCCTAGGCTTGCTCCCTAGAGGTCACCAAGTCAAGTCCCACAAACCTTAGAGCTATTGGAGGCTTCCATGGTTGTTAACTTCAGGGCTCATGGGATTAATCGAGGTGCGCACAAGCTGGCCCGGACACCCATGTTAATAAAAAAAAATTAAAAAGAAAAGATGGAATGTAACCTTAAGAGAAGAAGTTCAACTGGTCAGGTTCCAAGTTAGTTCTTTAGAGGTTACCAATTCGAGTCCCATAAATCTCAGAGCCACTGGAGACTTACATAATCGTTAATTTTAGAGCCCGTGAAATTAGTTAAAATACGCGTAAGCTGGCCTAGACATCCACGTTGATATTATATATATATATATATATATATATATATATATATATATATATATATATATATATATATATATAAAAGATTGAATGTGCATGCCTCTGAACTGTGTGCAGTAGGAGTGATGTTTTCCTTTTTCTCTTGGAGCTGCTCATAGGGCTAAAATCCCAAAAGAATTTAATTGGAGATAAGTGGTTGGAATTTTGAATTAACATTGTACAAGTAACAAGGTTTTGTTTTTTTTGTTTTTTATGAGAAATGGCCATGGACAAGTTCAATTTTAAGCAGCAAGACTCTCATCCTTGCATTTCCTCATCCGTCCTTTTACATTAAAGTTCATATTCATTGCGCACAAAAACACCACAGACAAGCTTTTGAAGGATGTTGACCTAAAAAATCGCTCGAGAAAGGAGGTTTCAAGCTACCTTCTCTCCACTTCGTGCACGACGTTTTGACCAGCCCATGTTTCTCTCCCTCCCTCCCTTCTATAAATACCATACATAACACCCTTATACACTACACATCCTTCCCGCATTGCCCCAACCCCTGTCTCTGTCCCTTCTTTATCAATCAAGGTATGTTCTCTTTCTTTCTTTTTGCTCAAAGAAAGTTTCTTTTCTTTCTTTTCCTGATTCTTTCTAAGTACTCCCCAATCGAACTCTTTAATACTCTTCGATTTTGTAGATATCGTGACGCATTTCCAATCTTAAATGGGACTTTATGTTATATCGTGATGCGTTTCCAATCTTAAATGGGATTTATGTTATGCCTTTTTTTCTGGGTTCCTGTCAATATGCACAAATCCCAAAAAAGAATTTAATGGGGGAAACTTTGGTTCTGTTTTTTGCTTAGATACAAAGAACTGATAGCTAATGTCAAGATCAGAGGGATATTCATCTCGAACCTCACTAAAGAAAAAGGTGTTTATTTAGATTTATAGTCTTGGATTCCTGAGAATGATATAATAGCAGGAGATCCAATTAAATGCAAACGCATGCTAATCTCTATGATATATCACCTTCACAACATTCAAGTTCTTTCTCGTTTTCTCTATGATGTTGATGGTGTTGATTCATTGTATTAGACTGCTTAGTAACCTTACATTGCAAGAACTGGTTTAGATTCCCTATCGTCTGGCTGTGTGTTATTGCCAAGTCTTTGATGACACTAGATCAATGTTCATTCATTTAGCTATATTACACCCAAAAAAATGTGAGGTAAGCTTAAAGTGCATGGATGAATTGATCCATGATCTGCATTTTCTCGGGCCCTCTTGGGCAGCATGCTTATAACATAGAGAGACTTGCCTTGAATTGAGCTTTGTTTCTTTGAGAATAATTTCTTGCAAGTTAAACAATCATCATCAGACAATGAAGTAATTTCTTCTTCTGGTTACAGATGAGTGACGTAACAAAAACACAAGAAAATGAAGTTGAAACTAAGCACCAAGCACCCCGTCTGAACGAGAGAATCCTTTCGTCTTTGTCAAGGAGAACTGTTGCTGCACATCCTTGGCATGATCTTGAAATTGGTATTTTTTCTGAAGATGATCGTATTTGTCATTTATATTTGATTTGCATTCAAGAATAATTATGAAATTAACTGTGCTGCAAAGAAAAAAAAAATGTTTTGTGCAGGGCCTGGAGCTCCCCACATTTTCAATGTCGTGAGTATTTCTATGAACTTTATCTATAAAATAAGTTCAAACATCATAGACCCAAAATAAAAAATGAAAGGAAGGACACATTTATGATTCATATGCAAAACATTGCATCAATCATATGTTTCTTTGCTCAATTTTTCACCAATGTTTCTCTTCCCAAGAATCAATCGTGACTTGTAACTAGAGTGTGCATTCGAAATTTCCAAGCTCCTAGTTTATCTTTTAAGTGTTTTCTTGATTATTTGTTTCTTTATCTTGGATTAAACAGGTGGTTGAGATAACAAAAGGAAGTAAGGTCAAATATGAACTGGACAAGAAGACAGGACTAATCAAGGTATAATTATATCTGTATCCATCAAAATTGAAAAATATTAATCCTAGTCTCTGGAACTTTGGAGGAAATGCTTTCCATGGAATTTGATTCCTTCTCACTTCATTCTTTCTCTCACAACCCTTTGTTATTTTTTCTGTTCAAATGAATGCTAGGTTGATCGCATTTTATACTCCTCAGTGGTCTATCCCCACAACTATGGTTTCATCCCTCGCACATTATGTGAAGACAATGATCCCCTGGATGTTTTAGTACTCATGCAGGTGACTTGATTTCTGTTTGATATTTAATTTTAAATTCTACCTTCTGCTCAATGTTTTTCCTACAAACCTAATTGCATTGAATTTTCTAAATTGTGATCCAACTGAATTTCTGATCTGAGTAGGAGCCTGTCCTTCCCGGTTGTTTTCTACGAGCCAGGGCCATTGGACTTATGCCCATGATTGACCAGGTAATCTTCTGGAATTGTGAAGCAAATTGAATCACTGATACTTAAAAGGTTTAGGTTTTATACCATTGATAATTCTTTCCTTCAGAATGCAATTAAATTACCCATCATTTTAATGCAGGGAGAGAAAGATGACAAAATTATTGCAGTTTGTGCTGATGATCCTGAGTACAAGCACTACACTGACATCAAGGAGCTGGCCCCCCATCGTCTTTCTGAGATCCGACGTTTCTTTGAAGACTGTATCCTTTCTCTCTTGCATTGACCAATGTTAATTTTAGCGAGTATTGTTTGATGTTGGTTTACAATTTGAGGCTTACTGGTTTCTTAACACACTTGCACAGACAAGAAAAATGAGAACAAGGAGGTTGCAGTTAATGACTTCTTACCTTCAAATACTGCTGTTGAAGCTATCCAGTACTCAATGTAAGTTTCTCTAAATGACAAAAAGGATATGTGCCTGCGTCTCCTTCCAATACGAGGTCTTGAATTTGATGCAGAAACATTGGTTCTGAACTCATTTTTACTGCTTGGTGCAGGGACCTTTATGCTGAGTACATTTTGCACACCCTGCGTCGGTAGACAGCTGACTTGGCTGTGTTCCCATATTTTTCCTTAGAGGGAATTCCTTTGATTCTAATAAGGGGATCATCAACTGTCATTTAAGATTATGTTTAAACTTATATTTTGACTTTCTGTAATTTGAATTGTTTATGGTACTTGCTTGTTTTAAACAATGCTGCTAGATCATTGATATGTTTGAGTTATAATGTAATGTGCTAAATCGGTGATCAAGGATAATGGAAACTATGAAGTATTCTCTCTAAAGAACTTTTCTTTTCCTTTGAAAGCGGAGGCTCTCATTGCAAATATTAATAGAGAATTCGGGCACAGAAAGACCATGCAGCATTCTCGACCTGAAAGAGCAATGCAAGGTCGTTATCTTGTGGGATGACCACCAGAATTTCAGGTTTCGAAGTTTTCGTGCTCAGATTTAAGATATCATCCACTTGTTTTCCTCAACAGACACTGATGTTCAATCTCACTGGAATAATGAATCAAAGCATGTGGGATTGTTACAAAGTTGGTTCAGCCAAGTGACTTTAGATTAAGAAACTAAAAGGGGCAGAACATTTACCCTAGCTTTTTTTTTTTCTACTGTTGCTCACAGTTATTATAGATTGGAATAGTAAAATTGTGATTTTACTCTTAACAACAGAACACAAATGGCCTTGGAAGCGGGCATAGTGATTTTTTTGTTGATAGATAGAGGTATTGATCACCTTGTTCTTGAAGATTTTAATTCAATTTTTTTTAATGTGAGTTTGCTTTATTAAGAACTATTTACACATTAATTGGTTGTTGTTCAAAATTATCTAAATGATTTTCTTGAACAATAATAACCAATTGTCTTTTATTTTTATGTCATTTAATTGAATTTTATGTTTCCTCAATTTTTATTATTTTAGAAAGATTACTCCAAACTAAGATTCTCAAGGAATTTAACATTTTTTAGAAGGATAATAATGCATATATCCTTTAGAGTTCACTATATAACAAATTAAATATCCACTAGTTCTTTTCAGGTTCAATTTCTTTAACTCAAGATTATAAATTCTTACCATTACAGCACAACCCCATATAAATGTATAATTTAAATTGGCCATCCATCCATTCAATTGAAAAGGTGTCCTAGACATAAATTTGAATAGAACTTTGTTTAAAATACACACAACAGTCTTTAGTGCTTCACTTCATAAGGTTAATGATAAATTATAATTATTGATCATGCTCCTTATAGTGTCTATAAGTGTATATTTTTTTCTTTTTCAGCTACACCATTTTATTGTAGCGTGTCAAATTATGTATATTGTGTAATAATGTCATCTCCTTCAAGTAACTTTGCAAATTGACCTAACATTTGTTCATTTTCTGGGTATCTACCATAGTACTTTTCACTTTTATCTAACCTTACAATCTTTATAGTTTTTTTCCTCTGCCTTAACCTTGTAGTTCTTAAACGCATCAAGTGCTTCAACCCTATTAAATAAAAAATGGAGATACACAAATCTAGAATAATCATCAATGAACAAGATAAAATATCTCTAATCATTTAAACATGGAATATTAAATGGTTTACATATATCAGTATATATAATTTCTAAAAATTTTGATCTTTTTTGTGGCATCTTTAGTGATCTTATTAGTTTGTTTTCCCTTCATGCAATCTATACAAGTATCAAAATTAGTAAAATCAAGAATGATTAAAACTTCATCATTCACTAATCTTTTAATTCTTTCGATGGAAATGTGACCTCATCTCCTTTGCCATAACATATAAGAATTTTCATCAATTTTGCTCCTTTTAAAACTAGAATCAACATATATTGATAAATAGTTGAGCTCAAAAGTGGGGTCTAAAACAATTCTATATAAACCATTAATTAATATTTCACCACCAAGAGAATTTATTTTTTAAAATACTAAAATGTTTTCATAAAATAATAATTCATAACCAACATTATAGAGTCTGAAAACTAAAATTAGATTTCTAGAAAAAAAACCTGAAATTAGATTTCTAGAAAATGATGAAGCATAAAAGATATTTTTCAAATTCAAAATAAGTTTCAAATTTTAAAATTAATCTAAAAGTCCATATAGCTTTAACTTTAGAGCGCATCTAATTTCCTGAATAAATACCTCCTTCATTTCCCTTCGATTTTCTTAGACTTAGAAAGTCTTGTATGGTATTAAAAATATAAATTTGTCTTAATTAGTAGGAGTCTCAGCAAAAAAACATTCATGACATATTAAAGAGATGAGTTTACCCTTTTTTATGAGCCATTTCTGATACTTATAACAATTTTTGTTAACATGTTCTCATTTCTTGCAAAGGAAACATTGGTTATTTTTATCATATTGCTTTATTTCTATATTTCTTCACTTTAAGGGTCATTTTACCCTTCTTGGTATTTCCCTTAACTTTGAAATCAAATGAGCACTTTTAATTCAGTAACTAACTATTTTTTCTCATTTGTCTTATAAGAAATCTTAAATGAACCATATTCCATAAGGAAAGAGTTCAAAATAAAATAAACCAAGAATGATTAAAAAATATCAACCTCCAAGGATATCAGTCAGGCAAAAGTATCTCTCATTTCTATAATGTGCTCATGCACACTTTTAAAATAGTTAAATGATATATCTAAAAGCCTCATCATTGAGGTGCTAACCAATGCCTTGTCAAAATAAACAAAATTATTCATTTACAACTTTCAAGGAAATCTTTTGTCTTGAAGTATTGAGAGATAAAACTCTTAATACTATTATTTATGCAAGACTTTAAAAACATTAAACTTAAATGATTAGATCGCTCCATCATTCATAATCAGTTTTTTCCTTAGTATTACTTGATTTTGTGAACATGCGTGGTTCATTCTTACCTCAATTCAATGTGGATACTTTCCTTCTAATCAATAAAATTATCACCATATACCATAGAAATACAAAATATACGGATAAAAGCAATAGAAAAAGCTGCAATAACCAAGAAAATACTTTAATGCAATGAAACATATATTTTATCTAAATAAACCAATGTCAATTTTTAGTAGTAAACTCTAATATTTATATGGCAGAGGTTGCAACTGAAATAATTAAGAAAATACTTGAATGCATAGAATTTACTAATTCTTTAATAATAAGATTAAAATGTATTCACACTCAAGTGCCAAGAATAAAATTCATCTTTAATGTTCATTTATTATCTTATTCCAATTAAATCATAAAAATAACAACCCCTTTGTATGACCAAGCCATTACTTTTACAAAATAATTGCAGTTAAACTATACCTTATGAGCATAATAATTTAATAAATCTTAATTAGATCATCAAAATAACTTAAGATGCTGTGGCTGGTCCTAAACTAATTAGCATCACAATCTCATCATGCTTAATTATCAAATTAAAACTTTAAGTTGATACACTTTTAATAATCATGTAAACCATATCATGATTTTTTTTTTTTTAGTAATTCTCAATAAATAAATATACTAATAGATCCAAGAAAAAAAATTATAATCTTCGTAGGCAGATGACCCAGTAAAAGAATTGCGAAAATCCCTTGCAATACATTATATGAGCATATAATTAAAATTCAAAAGAGGAATCATAATTCTCCAGGATTGATTTCCTGAATAGATGTTGACATAGAGACTTTTTTTTTTTGTTTTTTGGATTCGAGAAAACCCCATCTCTCGAAAAACATATTTTATAGGTCCAGGTGAGCGAGTAAAACCCCGGCTATCTCATACTCTTATAAGAGATGTATGTCCTAACTCGAACTCAAGACCTGCTATGCAGATCTTAAATTCTTTGTTACCATGTCCCGTTGTGACGTTGACACAGAGACTTGATAATTAAAAAAACAATTTTTAGGATTCATATCTCTCTGCCATGATTATTAATGCACAACTATTCAGGAATTTTTATGTTGTTAAGAATAAATATTTTTCTAATCTATTATAAAACTCTAAGGAAGATTTAGGATTATTCTGCGTGGATGAAAATACAGACTTTTCATTAATTTCTTTGGTAGATTTGCAAGACGAGTTCCATTTGTTGTTGCAGATTCTTTTTCCATGAATTGGAATATTTTTTCAGTGATTCACTTACCTGGCTGGTACGTACCCCCTTCACCGCCTTTCCCAAACTGCTCGACTCTGGATATTATAGAAATGAAACTTTTCAGAATCTCTTATTGATCAGGAGGGTGTCATTGTCTGAATTCATTTTTTTATTTCTTTTTGGGAGCCAGTGGTGTTCGAGTTCTTTTCTTGCAGTGTTGAAGGTATTCCCATTTGAGCCAGTGGTCTGTTGCATCTGAAATCTTTTTGCACAAATGATCTTTTTCAGTTAGCCCTACATCCATCGGTTTTGGTTTCCATCCTGCACGCTGCAGTCTGTCTTTGACAATACAATCTTCGTTTTTTTATACCTTGGTGATCAATGCTAACATGAACACACTGTGTTGCACGGTCGGAGTTTCTCCGGGGTGGCTGGGTTTGCTCACAAGGGTGTCCTGTGCATGCTGATATTCTAAGCTTCTAGGCAAACATTTGTTCTTCTCTGCCGGAACTGATCCAGCAGCTCTTTTTTTTGCTGATTCCAGAATTTATATACTCTGTTATTGGGTCCTGATTATTATTATGAAACTATGCAGATTCAGCCATGGATCTCAAACAAATATAGAGCCATCATTGTTTAGAGAACCACAACATTTCCATCTTGCACATTAATGCTTGTCCATGAAAACAAAAATTAAAAGTTTGAATCTGATCCTGTTCATTTAACAAGGGAACAACGTTGAAGTATACTGACAGCAAATTGGCAATTGCCAACAGCAAGTTCAAAATGGGATGATTACATTTGGATTCCTTGGAAGAATTTTCGGGTTTCTTTATGGATGGTGGGAGGACATGTTTCTAAATTGCCATTTCAGCAACCAATCCATTCAAAAAGCTGCCACTGCTCAAGCATTTACAGCAGTCTTCAGGGACAATGAACTTGATGGAGCTATTCCAAAACCAAATGAGTATAAACTGTAATCAATCGTTATACACTAGTTGACACCAACTCACTATTATTGGCAGGCCAAAAAAAAGAGTGCCAACTGTGTTATTGGTCTCGCAAATTTGAGCACTTCTACTCGACTGCGTCAAAAGAAACAGCTATATTGATGTTAAAAATATACGGTAGAAGGTAGAGTTCCAAGAACAGCACAATTTTTGCGCGGGATTATCCAAGGAAAGGTAGATACTTGAACTCCGCAAATGATGCCTCCATTATTGATATCATGAGTACCGTTTATTTAACAGTTCCAAGAGAAGAACTGCAGCAGAGTCTTTGGCCTTCTTAACACTCGGCATCGGTTCTCCCACACATTCGTCTGTCCATCCTCTATCGGTAGTATTCACACGAACTGAAAACGTAAACCTCTTTGCATGTGCAGGACCACCCTCATTGACACACCTTAAAAGCCGAAATATAAAATTAGTAAAATGATGCTTGTTTTTTATCTATTACTTTGATACGAGGACAGACATTGGATAATATTCTTACCGATAAGATGGCATAGGCCAATTTCTACGCAAGCAGATATCATTTAATGTTTGTCTAGTGAAGGTTTGGTTGCCGCTCCTTTTCTTCTTCCCATTTTCATCACTCTTTTCCTTGGCTTCAGCTGTTTCCTTCTCTTTCAAAACAACAAGTGCATTCCTGGCGGCAAGTTTCTGTGCCATTTTCTTTTGTGGATTTTGTGCAACTCCTACCTGAACACCATCAATGAAAACTTCAACAGTAGCCAAATTGCCACTTCGAGTGGCTTTGTATTCCAATCCTTCAGCCTGTTGCTGGCACCGTTCCTGCAGCTCCCTTACAGGATGCATTGGCAGGGTTTCTGGAGTGACCATTGGATGCAACAGAGGTTGAAAAACCTGTAATAAGGGGGCGCAAGACAAAGAAATCATCATCAAATATCCTCATTTATGAACAGTAGGAACTGAAAAGCTGAAAGGGTTGATGAAGAGGTATGACAGCTGCGCTAGTGAGTTTCAAGATTAAAAACTAACCTTCCACACTGCCGCTGTATCTCGTCCGCTGTCAAGAAAAATAGCACCAGCAATGGATTCAACGATGTCACCAAGAACCTTTGGAGCTTTGCAATCTCCCAAACCAAAGGAGTTGAACCCTGGCTTCAATAGTTCATCTTGAACTTCCCTAACAAAGTCCCGAATCTGTAACATTGTTCACAAAGTGTAAAGACTTCATAAAAGAGACCAAGTAAATTAAAAAACCATGGCCACCCCACTACACTAACAAAGGAATAAGATAGCAAACCTGCTTTTCGAGGGCACTTGACCCATGTCTAAGGTGCACATGAAGCTTATGTTTAACTGCAACACGTGCAAAATTTTCATTGTTTACAGCAGCAGCTCGCAAGTCTGTCAGGCGACCAGGGGGCAGATTTGTATATGTAAAAAACAAGTGCCTAGTAATAAGATGATCTAAGACTGCGTCACCAACAAATTCTAATCGTTGATAGCAGGATACTCCGGAAGATGGTCGTGAAGCATGTGTTATGGCTTCTATCAACAAGCCACGATCATTGAACTTAATATCCAAGGCACCTTCTAAAGTATCAAAGTCAACACTCCTAAGAACACTTTCTGGAACATTGAATGGCCTAGATGCACCATCTATCTCTTCATGATCGAACTCTACCTGAATTCCAGTCCATTTCATAAGGTGGTTAACAGCATTTTTCCCACCTTCAACATAATAAACACCAATTAATGCTTCAACAACATCTGCCAATGTCTTGCTAGAGAGGACTCTGTAAGAACTAGCATCACTCTCAAGTTCACCATCTTCAATTTCATTTTCATACCCATCATCAAGATGATTCATTTCGGTTCTATCCTCAGCAAGTGACTTCTCCTGATCAAATAAGTACAAGTCTCCATCTTTTGTTTCCTCATCAAAGACAGGCAACACTCCAGGAGCAGCCCATCGAGATGGAGCAAAGCGATCTGCTTGGATATATGACTGAAGTCCTTTGTTAAGCGCATATTGATACAAAACCATATTACTTACCATTTGTTGCCTCATTCTAGTAAGTTGACCCTCATGTTTCTGGGGATACTTCAGAAAAAGAAATCGACTAACCACCCATTTCAGATAAGCATCTCCTAGAAGCTCTGCTCTTTCATAGCAGAATGTCTCTTGGCATGAAGCAGCAGTCAAGGCTTCCAAGATCTGTAGACAAAGTAGGAACACATCAGTTACAAGGTAGTTCACAGCCTTCAGACTTTCATGTAATAAATAAAATACCTTTGAAGCAGGGACTGGATAATTTATTATATCCTTAAGTTCAACAGCGAGCAGCATGCTTTCAACCCTCCTCATTATCGATGGTAATCTCTGGGCACCTCGAACAAGTGATCCAGGAAGAGGGTGCACCAGACACAGCTCAGGAGGAAGAAACACATAGTAAGTCTTGTCAAGATTCTCTTCAGCATCACCTTCATTTGCTACAAAAACAAAAATTTGTCCATTTAGCTCAATAAACTAAAAAACTTTGAAGCATGGTTTATGGGAAGAGATGGTTCTGCTCCTGAAGGATAGGGAAATATACATACAATCTGAGTGTTCAAACCGAGGGGATAAGAGATTCTTGCAGTATGAAACACCACGTCCTCTTAGTAAAGGCTGCTGCTTAAACATCAATTCAACTCCATACCTGATAATAATACATAAATATAATCAATATCCTGATGAAAACAAACTCAGTAGTGCAAAAAAGAAAAAAAGAGCTTCTCCAATCAATTAGGGGACATGAATATTTCCATCACAAATTCAGGCAAGTTTTTCCCTCTTCGGGCACAACATTTGAAATGCATCAAAGTTACCGGTAATGGCATCAGCCTATAGCAATTAATAAGGTATTCAATTATCTTCAGAGAGAAGAAATGGGCGAGAGCTAATAAAAAATTATTAGGGAAAGCAATGAGGATCGCACTTTTGCTTGTAGTAATCAGCATATGAGCTGTACTCCAGAGGACCAAGATAACCCTCTTTTCTTGGAAATGAGATCTCCGCAGTCATATCATAGCATATGGAATCCACATAAAACCTCTTCCCAGAGTGAGCAGCTGTTACAATTCTCCCCATCAAAGCATCAGCATTGACACAAGTATCAGCCATCATCAATTTGCCTTTGGTCAGCTCCAGTTTTTGCGTCTCAGTTGCATCCCATCCCCTCTTAGGAATCAATCCAGAAGCTTTCACAACATCAAACTGTGCTACAGCTCCCCTGATGCCATAAGTGGGATGAGCTTTCTGTCCAAAAGCAATTCCATGTCGCAATTTCCCAAAACCATACTCCCTCCTGTCTCCACCAAGTGTCCTCTCATTTGTACCAAGGTAAACATCTGGTCGAGCTCTCTGAAGAGGATTGCTCCAAGCATCTGTTCCAATTATATTTTCAACCAGATCCCAGTCAATTTCTTTTATAGGATCTACAGACTTATCGCTAACCATAGGGATGAATAAATAAGCTTTTGCAGGATCCCATGGAGTGGTGGAAGGTTCAACATCTACATCCAGTACAATGCTCATCAACCTTACATGAAAAGTTTTGAGGGATGCCAGCTGCACACAATCAGGGTCAAACATATCAGGAACCAAATGCAGAGATGTACATTGAGAAAAGTGAATAGGAGTGGTTGGAGTTTGGACCATTATTCCAATAGTTAACTAAAACCAGACCTGACTTTCTGTAATAGCTATGCGACCCCTAAAGACAAGAGATGCCTTCGTTATCATGGTTCGAGCGATAAATAGATCCATCGACATCGATAAGACCTGAAGAAATTGAGGTGTTAAAGAAAAATGCTTAACATATCTATCTATGCTGAAACTGAAAATAAATTGATATACCTCTGCATCCAGCTCATTGCCAAAAAGCACTGCAAAATTTGAAACTTGAGTCAAGAATGGATCATTTGAAGTGCCACTGTTTAAGCATTTGACTCCATACAAGTAGAGATGAAGCACTTTGGAGTTGTTGCAACCATCCCTTCCGCATAAGATCCATTCTCCCTGGAAGGCCAAAGAGAATAAGTATCTATGCTCTACGAGAAGACCATAATTAAAAACAAACCTATAGCAGCACTTATTTTACACTGCACAAAACAGATAACCTGCAATGATATAAAAACACTATCGAAAGGGAGAAAAAAGATAGGAAAATAGAAGGAATAGAAGGCATCTTCTAAAGATTAGCATTTGAATTGGTGTGATGAGAGAGAAGTGACACTTGCAATACACATGTTCTGGGTATTTTTGCAGTTCATTGAGATGCAAGTTCAAAATCTTGTCATCCACGAGCTCCCTGACCCCCCAAATCCCAACACCTTTTCCTGTTTAAAAGAAGACAGGGAGAGGAAGAAATAGAGAAACCCCGCTCCACTAAACTACTGTCTCAGGCTATATTCTTTACCTCTGAAATTCTTGCACCTACTAGGTATAGTAGCCAATGTCTTATAAACTCCCAGTTTTCAATGTTTTTCTTACACCTACTAGGTACAGTAAAGTGCAGGCAAATGACAAAGGACAAGAACACGCTCCTATTCTGATTAGGTATAGAAAAGAGTTTGAACTGGCAAAGCAAAGAAAATGGTGCAGAAATGAAAAAATAGGGACAGAGATATTCACCGACCCAGACCATCAGGATAGTATTCTAAAGTTTGATATCTCTCTGTGTCTCCAAACAACACGAGCAAATTTGAGCAGGCTCCTATTTTTTCTAATCCATCATTGACAAAAATTTCTTTCACTGAACTTAAACATTACCACTCATCAACCCACAGGCAGTCATAACCATGAAACAAACAGTACAAACTTACCTGGAGTGTCTTAGCTACACCTTCAGGATAGAACTCCCGATGCCTAGCAGTCCCAGGAAGTGGTTCACCTTCATCATTCTGGTCAACCTTGTCCTTTTCTTCCTCACTTCCCTTGTCTGGCAAGAGCATGTCAGTAAATGCTCCCATCTCATGAAGCTTCTTGCAAGCAGCCAAACAAACAGCCTGCAATTGATCAGATAATTAACACATTCCTAAATTAAAAGCAGCAAAGCTAGCATGATAGTGATGACAAAGTAGCATGCCTGATGTGCAAGGCGCACTGAACTGCATACAGGACCCTCAAGCTCCTCAAATGGTGCATTACATGGAAGCTGAAGCTTGCATGAATATTCCGTGGGACCTCCTGGCTTCTCATGCTTCTCCATAATAAACCCAGGACGAAGTATTGAATACCTGGATAGCAGAAATATTGGAAAAGAGATTAGTACTCCCTAACAACCAATAAGATTATAGCTGAAGTTATCAACAATAGATTAATGAGGCACCTGTCACTGGGTAACTGAGAGCAATAGAAATGAACAAGTCCAACAGCAGAATTTAAGCTCACAACAGCACCAGTAGACTCCACCTGATACACAGTTCCTGGTATTGAATCTACTGCAATTAACCTTGAAGTATCCTTAAGATGACTGAGGTCAGTTCTCTCAATCGCTTCTTTCCTCAGGGTCTCCTCACTATTCCTAGCATTCCTTAAGAATGCTCCATGAGACAGGTTTCCCCTGAGATATGGTAAAAGTTTGAAGTTATTTCATATCTACCACCAGTTAGAAGATGAGAATGAGATTAGATCCAACACGATTACCTCTCCACCATCAAGATGTAATCAGAGCCTGGTTTTCTTGCACGACCTCGAGACTGAATATATGCAAGAACAGTTTTTGCAAGATCAAAGCGAATAACAACATTGCATTGCCTAATATCAAGTCCTTCCTCAGCAACACTGGTAGCAACTAACAATGTCACCTATACAATATATGGAAGCATTTAGTGGGCATTAGCATAAAGCTTCAGCTTTTGAAGAATTCAAATCAGCAAGTATGGCATTGATACATACACGACCATCTCGAAATTTGGCAATTGTGTCTTGCATTTGGCTTGTTCTCATTTCCTGACTATTATTGTGCCCTATCATACTTGCACACCTAACAAAACTTAGAGATGGAAGCTCTGCAAAGACCTGTGAGACATAACATAACAAGGTGCAATGAGAACCATGTTACAGGGAGCAACACAAAGACAAAAGTATTAACATATGTGACCTTAGGAAGAACTAAAGCAGCTACTACGCGCTCAACAAAGATGATTGCACGAAAATCCTCCGTGTGCTGATATCTGAGAAGTATTTTAATCAGTGACTGCACTTTAGGGGTCACTTTTCCATCAGCTACAGCAGCTCCTATTATCACATCAACATGTTCTCCACCAGAGACAACTACACCACAGAATTGAACAAGGAGAGAAGTGTATCAACATAATTTCCCTTCAAAACTACTTAAAACTGCTAAAGTTGTAAAATCAAGAGCAGAACTGAGGTCTGCATAGCGATACACACTGGTCCGTCATGTCCCCAGTCACATAATGAATATTGCATATGAGAGGTACACTTCCCTAAGTTTCCCTCTATGCCAATAGTAAGGTATTTTTGACACACTGAGATCATTTGTTTCAAGCAGTTTCAAGCATAGATCACTATACCAAGGAATTAATCTAAATTTCCCAACTTAACGGTTCTACACTACTCCTAATTATACTTTTACCGATGCAACTCCTAATTGTACTCATACAATAAATAATGGATTCAACTTTCTCCAGAAATTTCAATTCAATAATTTTCTAACTGTCAAAGTGAAGACTAATTCTAAGAAATTCAGATTGGTACAGATTTACAATCTCATCTGCACCAAGCCTTGATCTCAAACAGGTAATTGGGCTAGCTATAGGAACCATTTTATTTCACTGTTATAGACTTGCTTAATGTTATGTTGGCAAGAATTAACAACACCCACCGTGACTGTCAGGGAGCTCTCCCTCCTCAATCTCATCAAAACCAGGCCCATCTTGAATATTGCCATTCCCATTGTCTGAAACTTTTGTATCCTTGTCTGTAACAGCTCCCTCTGTTAATTGGCATTGTAAGAGCAACACGACTCTTTCCAGGTAGGATTCTTGAAACTTAACATCAAGCTGATAGTTTGCTCTCTCATCATTTTGTAAGGCAGTCAGAAAGGATTGTGCAACCTGCAATAAACATGGATGCAAAACCAAGTATACTGTTATAGCCATACAAAGTTACAGTCCCACAACGCAAGATCCTCAGGGAAAAAAAATGTAGAAAGAGTCCTATCCATTAGCAATTTCAATAAAGTCATCACTCTCAAGATTCATGGTGGCAGGCCCAAGACATTTACCATTGACCAAGCAATGGAACCCTAAACAATTGTGTTTTCAATAACAAAGGACAAAGTAAACCACTTTGTAAGTACCTTGTAAGCACACCACTGACCCAGATCACCAAGTGCATAATTAATTGCCCTCAACTTTTGAATTAAGTTAGCAGCCCCATCACTTTCTGTTCTTTCAGAGACACCATAAACCTGGCGCAGCTCTTCCTTGGCCCCAGCATCCCTAGCTCCCATAAATTGCCATTTACTTCTTCTCGAGCTTGACTGTGCAGCTTCCTCAACAGCCGCTTCAATTTGCTTTATTTGTTCATGAAGGGACCACAAGCTAGCTGCTTTGTCGTACTCCACCACAACCTCTGCCGGCATTGGTACATGCTTTTCCAGTTCCTTGCGGTCTTTTATCGTACAAACAATTGAGTCCAGTTTACTTTCAAGATTGCGGATCTTTATTGCACAATCCACCTGACTTGAAACACCTGAAACACAACACTATAAGTACAAGGTTTTACAGCTAGAATACGAACTAAAAAATCCTGATTAAAGAAAACTCTTCTAGGAATGCGAACAGCTTCAAATTCAACAGTCACAAATTAATTAATACCCTTTAAGTTAACAGGAGAAGCTGTCATTCCAAAAACAGACGGTCTCTTCTCCTTGGGAGTTGTATGGTAAAACTCAGACATCACAAGAGAATATGGATGTTTCTTCACAGCATGATGACACTCATCCAGAATGAGGAGATTTATAGCTTCCATTTTGATTATGCTGTGCCTCAGAATGTTCAAAAGAATTTGGGCTGTCATTACTAAAACCTGCAGAGAGAGAGAAAGGCAACTAAATAGATCAAGGAACAAGCTACCACCAGAGTGGAAGCAAGCAAATTATGTATCTATTTCCTGTTACTAATGGAAATTTTGCATAACCAAAAACAATAAAATTCAATGGACCTCAAATTAGACAGGGATAGCCATAAGAAGCAACTCCATCGGTTTAAAATGACACATTGTTGAAACACACGGGCAACAGACAACATAAGTGTTATGAATGGATGTTGTTATCCACTTTTCTAAAAGAATATATCTAAAACTGTGGCAGCTGTGATGGAAAGAGATTTCCAGGGTGTTTCCCCTTCCCCTTCATTCTTACTAAATGTAACCCCATTTATGGTTTTGATAAAATACCAGCTCGATACATTAGCTACGTCGTAAAATATATTGAGAACAAAATGACAGGCAGATTAGATAGCTCAAGAAAACACATTCATCAATAAAATTTCTGGCATTCCTTTGTAATAATATTACCCAGATATGGAAATAATAGCAAAACACCCTCAAACATACCTATCTTCCCTTCATCAAAACCCGAAAAAACTATTTGCATCAGATGCAAAATTTTCTGGAGGTATTGTCACAGGTATCCCTCCCCTAAAAAATAAATTTCAACACAAAAGAAAAGATCCAGGGCAATGCACAACCAAATGATCAATTGGATTCTAACTTCTTTTCATTCTGCACATTATTAGGGCTAACAGCTCCTTTGTGGCTCGCATATTATTTTGAGCTCAGTCTCTTGTGAATTAGTGACTACGCTTAAGTCTAATTTTCAAGAAAACTTTGGACATACAAACACCAATTTGAGAAAAGTCACAAGGAGCACTGAGGTAAGAGAGAAGCCAGCAAATAAAACTAATATTTATACAAATCACACAATAAACATACTCAAAGTTTGGATAAGAGACTAGAATGAACTGCAAAGGTGGTGACCCGATTCTCTTGCTACTGTACCTTCCCCGGACCTTTGGGGTTGTTAAAAAAAACCTTCTATGATAAATGGTTCAAACTATCAGATGCTAGAAAACAAAGGGTTTCCCACGTATAATTAAAGATACAGCAACCATAAGAAGAAACTACTGTTAACTGCAACAAGACCCAAATTTCTTTGTACTGCTAATGTTTTAAAAAATCATGTCAAATTAATAGCCATTGTCATAATCACTGGTGATGACTACAGTGAACATGTGAAATAGAGAACAGAAAGATATAACAATTGAATTCACCAAAATATTGCTGTGGAATCAAAATCTAACAAAGAAAAACTTGAAGAGCTACCTGTTTTGTTTCAAACTCACGCTGCCATCTTCGAGTATCCCAGAAATCTTGACCCATCTCCCCACAATAATGGCCCACTTGGTAACCAGTGCGCTCACGAATAACTTCTGCTTGCTGAAGTCAGAAGAGCAAAACAATATAATCAAGCAATACTTGCAGTCAATGAAGATTATCAAAGTTTTACATTCCTAAAGCAGCATAGTCTTCAGAATAAATTACCTGATAAACAAGTGGAACCTTCGGAACTAAAAATACAGCAAGAATTTTTTTATTCTGCCTTTGCAAGTCATTGCAGATGCTTCTGATGAGGAGTACAGCAATGAGTGTCTTCCCTGCCCCTGTTTCAAGAAAAGCTATTGTATTTTTCTTCTTAGCCTGGTCAAGAACATCCAATTGATACTGGCGAGCCTGTTCTTCAGGGACTTTCTCTTTACTCTCCTCTGATTTCTTCTCTAGCTCTCCTTTGCACTCCTGAATTTTGTCATTTGCCTCCCTTCCTTCTTTGCTATGATCAGCTTCCCAAGTGCCCAATCGGAAAACCATGTCTTTTGACCCTGAACGATCCCTCTCCCAATAACCCCTAAGTTCTCTTTCCCTCCAATCCCTATCTCTACCATCCCTCCTATTACTACCACTATATCTATCTCTTCTTCGACTAATATCCCTATCCCTTCTATCGCTTTCATCCCAATCCCGTGACCTCTTCCTGCTAGAACCTCTCTCCCTATCCCTATGCTCATGCTGCCCTCTACTAGAATACGCTCTCTCATTTCTATAACAACAAAGTCTAGCCCTTTTACCGCACCTTTCATCACCATCAATACCTTGCTCCGTCGACTGCTCATCCTTCTTCCCATTTTCTTTAACAAAATTGTTTGAGGACCTCTCTTCTCTCTTCCCATTGGACAAATTCAACCCATTACCACCATTCTCCACCTGCCCTTTTCTGTCAACATTGTCCTTATCACCACCATTTGATTGTGATACCGAGCTCCCATTGCAAACTCCATTTTCAACATTAATAAACCAACCATCACCAACAATGCAATCCCGACTTCCATTGGAAACATTAGCTGTCGTACTAGCATTATAAAGAGGAGGAAGACCACTACCATTCTTGATACTATCAAGAATGTGATCAATCCCTCCAAAGAAATCATTATTAACATTGGAATTATTATCAACAGATAATTCTGGAACAATTGAAGTATCAAAATCAACAAAATCATCTATAATATCACAAGAAATATCCTCACATGCATCAAGCCAGTAAGACGGACCACCTCCACCTCCACCTCCAATCCCCGAAACCCTACCATTACTCTCGCTCTCCATTACCTCAGATAATTTAACTAGTAGTGATCAACACTCTAAAAGGAGAAGAAAAAAGAGTAAAGTAAAATATATAAAAAATCAAGAAAACAAAAACAGAATCAAAATCCAAGAAAAAACAAATGAATAAGATCTCGATAAAGCGAATGAAAGAGCGACTGGGTGAAGAGGGGGTTCGATTGTTTCTTTTCTTTTTCCTTTTTTCTTTCTGAAATGCAGATTAGGGTGGATAGACCGTACGAAGCACGCGAATATTTAAGAAGGGTAATAAACAAAAAGAATTTCTTTTTTAATTGCTGGTTGGTTGTGTGATTCTTTTAGATTCACACGGTCTATCAACCCTTAATTCTGCTTCCTTGCTCCTCCCTTTTTTTTCTCCTTTAGTTTTATCTTCTGATTGAAATCAAGCCAGACCTCCAATCCCAACGTGCTTTCTCTTCTTCTTCTTCTCTCTCTTTATGTTCTCTGCAGAGGCTATGGCTTTCTTCTTATATTCTCTTGCTGGTTTAAGGAAGATACGAAGCAAAGAGGGGGCTAGACGAGAAGGATTCTTTTTCTCTTCTTTTTTCAACCAAAAAAAACAAAAATTAAAAGAAGGAGAAGAAGAAGAAGAAGAAGAAGAAGGAACAGAAGACAAAAGGAAAGGAAGTTAAGGGCTTAAGGCAGTTCTGTAAGAAAGTAGAGTAAGACCGTAAAAAAAGTAGTGTTGGCCTCGAAGTAACTTCTGCGTGATTTTTTCGAAACTTCTGGCGGTGTACGATATCTTTTAATGTAGCAAATGATCTCTCGACGCGTGTTTTCTCCGCGCCGTGGGCTCTTCTGAATGGTCAAGGCTGCCGGGGTTTTTTTGTTTTTTTTTAAAAAGGAAATTCAATAGTGGTTGCCTTGTTTGTTGCTTCATGCGTTTGCTTGTTTCCTGATGTTTTCGGAGCAAAAGGAGGGGGAGAGGGTTTAGGGTTAGAGACACGGGAGCATTGAATTTATGATTGGAAAAAAAGAACTTTGACACGTGTCAATTCGATGACAGTAGGACCCACGCGGGTGGAATTTTGGTATCATTCGATGGAAAAAAGATCGCCAGGAAGCTACAAAATATTTGCCGAAATGATAGGTCCGTCTGATGGGACATTCTGGTCCGTTTGATATATTCTTTTTTTACTATTTTTTAACCCGTATGGAAAAAAGAAAAGGAATTATTCCCTATATCTCAGAACTGAATATATTTTATCCTATGAGATCTTCCAATGGGGGACCTAACAACTGTGTGTGTGTGGCCGTGATTGGGATTTTTTGGTTTCAGCTAAATGACCGTAGGTGTCATGATTAAGTTCTTATTTTCCTCATTCATTATTCTATATTGTTTACACGTTACTTTTAAGACGTGTTTGCAGTAAAATGATGATATATTGAATAAAATTCATGTTAATTAATGTTAATATATTAAATTTATGATATGAATTATAAAATCATGTTAACCTATATAAAATAAATTATAAATTTAGTTCTCAACCAACCAATTCAATATTAAAAAATAAAATTGATAAAAAAATCAAAGAAAAAAAACAATTCAACCTGTTAAATCTACGATCTAAGTCATGAAACTAAGATAATCTCATAAAAAAATAAATTAAAATAAATTATGAAGTCTAATTTTTCAATCAATTCAATGTTAAAAAATAAAGTTGAATAAAAATAATTTAAAAAAATAATCAGTGTCATCACAAATTAACTCGGCAAAGCCATGACCCGAGTTATAGGACCGAGATAATCTCATGAAAAACAAACCAAAAAAATAATCCAGATCATGAAACCAAGATAACTTAACAGAAAATAAATCGAAACAAATCATATAGTCTAATTCATAATCAATCTAATGTTGAAAAATAAAACTGAAAAAAAAAAACACCAATTAAAAAAAAGAAAAAAAACCTCAAGTAAACTTGGTTAACTTGTCAAATCCATAACATGGGTCATATGACTATAATAACCACATAGAAAGCAAACTGTAAAATATCATAAAACTCAATCTCTAATAAATTAAATATTAAAGAATAAAATAAAAAATATATAAATTTAAAAAAAATTATTATAATAAATAATATTTTGTAAGGTAATGCATAGTTAAAGCACCACCTCCTTTAGTTTTTTTCATTACTATGCATTGACTATTTATACTTTTTTTCTCTAAGGTTTTTTTTTGGGAATTCAATGAAACCAAAAAAAAAAAAAATAACATCATTAAAAAAATATTTAGAAAAATAACATAGTTTGATAAGTCATAAGCCTCTTCTGCAACTCGCAAGTCACATTCGACTGTGAACGAATTAAATCCTCAGCACCATTTTCTTTCATCTTTTCCCCATGTCTTTCCTCCTCTGTCATTGCCCCTCTCCCATCATAACCTGCCTTACACTACCAGTATCTATATCTCCCCTCACCATAAAATACTCACATATAAAACACGATAGTAACCTCCTTTTCCTCTCTCCACAGTGAAAAAGAACAACCATTACCACCACTTATTATGACCACCACTCACATCCAACACTTAGAGGTATATTACCCTCTTTATCAATTTCATAGAATTGAAATTTATGCTAATTGTTGATTTTAATTATTTCAGGGTTTAGAATTAGGGTTTTTTAAGTAAAATTAGTGTTCTATAAATTAGGTTTAAATTATATTAATTAGTTGTAAAATACATGAATTTGAGTTGTTAATTTTGTTATTTATGAAGAAAATCAATGATTTTGGGTTGTTGTCGATTATGAATTAGGTTTAATATTAAGAAAATCAATTCATGACACCATTTGCTCCAAAAGTTAAGTATGTGAGTGGATATGCCCAAAATGCATGCAATAAATAGGCTTTAGTAATAGAAATTTGGGTTTATTGGGTGATGAATTGAAAGTTACAAAAATTTAGAGACAAGTTTAAACATGTTATTACAATTAAATAATAACATGTTAAGAATTCATTGAAATACAACGTCCAACATTCAACTAAAACTTATATGTAGGTGGTAAACATTTAAGTACCAACATGTAGATGGTATTTGTGTGAGGGTATCACTAGAAATCTGATTTATTTAAGATCTCAAAATTAAAAGGATCACACATATATCAGAACCCATTTCTTTTGCAATGCCATCATCAAATTAACTTAGATTTGATTGTTAAGGTGATATTAACAATTGTAACAGTTGATATAAGTATAAGTGTTGCAAATATTCAAACTATTATAAGTATGAATTATGAGTCATTATGGTTGTATATATTGGTTTATTTATATATGGAAGTCCAACTAGATGAAGAATGGAAAAGGAGTCGAAGGAGATCTACTCGTTTATATTACAAGATGGACGGTAAAAAGAGGCACTCAAAAAATAAATATAATGTATGTGGTGAAAGGAGTCATAATAAAAAAAACATGTCAAAATAGATAATGTATCTCAATAATTGCATTTGTTTTAAATTACTAAAATAAATTATTTTTTTACATTCAAGAAATTTTATGTTTTTATTTTATTACAATGCAAACAACTTGTTTTGATAGGATATCAAGATAACATTATTCAACCTATATGAGGTTGATCTAATTTTAGTGGTGCAAACTAATTAATATGATAATTTAAAGTGACTATTTGGATGTACAACCAGGTCCAGATGATATATCAGTTATATATATGTTGGACAAGCTTCATTCTGAGTTGGGTAGTGTAGACTTGTTAAATAAATAAAAATAATTTCATATTAAATATAAGCATAAAAATTCAAATAATATACATTTGTGATTTCAAAATATAAATGAAAGAAAAAATAATACTAAAAGAAAAGGAAAAAAAAAAAAAAAAAAGAGCACAAAAGCAAGAGTTATCCCTTGTAAAGAAAACTTCCATCCTCATTTACTCTCATACCAGACATTCTCTTAGCTTTCTTATGAAAATCTTACTTTATTTCTGTGAATTATTTGTGGTGAGGGGTTGGTGGGTGCAGCCTCGAGCATTAAAGCAAGGCTTTAATATGCCATGGGAATGGGGAAAATGGAAAGGTTTCAGGCATCTGTGCACTCTGATGAAACGTAAATGTTGCAGACCTCTCTGTGTCTCTGCTCGATCTTGCAGCGTTCGTTTCAGGCTTAACTTGTTATACACACCAAATCACGTCTTCCGGAGTTAGATTCCTTGTACTATCACTGTTTTCTTTCTTTTTCTTTTTTTCCAAGTAGTTTCCTTGTAATAAATAAGATGAAGCTACCGCATTTTGTTTTCATGTTAAAGTTAAGGTAATATTTGTTTTTATATTTTAAAAGTATTTTTTAAAAAAATAATTTTTTTTTAAATTAATATTTTTTTTAGTATTTTTAAAATATTTTGATGTATTAATATTAAAAATAATTTTTTAAAAATAAAAAAATATTATTTTAATACATATTTAAATAAAAATTATTTTAAAAAATAACTATAACTAGATTTCTAAACAAAAACGTTGTAAATCTAGCGAGAAGCATATTGCTCCTGATCACATTACCACAGAACCTGAACCGCGTGTAGAGAAATTACTATGCATTTAATTTAACATGGATTACAATAATGAACTTATAATCTTCCAGGGTAAAATGGTTTTTTTACAGGCTCTATTGTTATTTTTGAATTGTCTTAATCTTTCCGCAATTTGTTCTGGTTACAATTAGAAGCAAAAAAATAACTTTAGTTTAGGGTTTTCTGGGAATTTTCTTTTGACATGCAGTTTAACTATTTTGCTTTAGGGGCATGTTGGTATTTTCATATCAGTTTTTTTATTTTTTGTAATTATTGAGGGGTCCAATGGGATTTGATAGTTTAATTAATAAATAAATAATAATAATAAAAAGTTGCTGGTGTGTTCGTAGAAGGTGCCAGTGAGGGAGCCAATTCAAAGTCTTCGAACAACATGTGTGATGGCTTGTGGCTGGTAAAAACCATTTCCTTGGTCTTTTCTTTTTCACAACGACGAGGCTACCTCTCCATGCGGTTTGTGTGATTTAATTCTTGATGGTTTGACGATGATTGAATTTTTGTTCTTCTTCTCTTCTCTTTCTTCCTCAATTTTCATGCATGTCTTTGTAACATTTCACTGCAACCCTGCAAGTTTTTTTCCTATAGGATTTGGTCCTTGCACTTTTAATTGCATTTATTTATTTGAATTAGTTTAACGAGTTAATTTTTTTTTTTAATTTCATTCTCCATCAATTTTTTTCATTTTAGATTAGGTTCTTATTCTGTTCATTGCTATTTATTTTATTTTAAATAGTTTTTTTTATCACTATTTATTTTATTTTGGATGGTTTTTGGATTTTTTTCACAATCTCATTTCCTTCATTATATTTATGTATCAAATTTTATTATTATTATTTTTATTGATATTTTTTAACATTGACAAGTTTTTTAAATTGATTTTTTATACTTTATGCTTCAACATTGAATTAAGTTTTTTTATTGACCCTAAGTTTAGGATTTAATGAGTTGTAAATTAAAGGTATTAACCCAAGTTTGCAAGTGTTAGGATTTTCAATTTTTTTTAATAAAAAATATTAATTAATCAAAGTTAATTGTGCTTGGGAAAATATTATTTATACATATTCATGGGTATTATTCACTGGAATAATATAATTATGATTTTACTATTCTCATAAAAAAAACCTTGAACTTATTAAAGGTATTGAAATCTTTTAATATGATTGTTAGTTATTAAAAAATTAATTAGGGATGGATGTATCTTTTTCAAAATTGTAATTACAATGCAATGATTATATTTCTATTGAAGATAAAATTTTTAAAGTTGGCTTATAAAAGGTTTTTATCTTTTTACTTTTTAAAATAAATTAAAATAACAATTGCACTCTTGAAAGCAAAAGTTTCAAAGAAAAAGTTAAGGGCTTTTTAATCTTTTTTTATTTTGTTATTACCGAATATAGCAAGGACAATTTAGTTTTTTTAGTAAATATTAAATATTATTTAAATAGAAAAAAGTTGTTAGCGCGTGTAGATCTTTTACCAGTCAAAATCCTCTATTTGCCGTGTTATTGAAAGGGAAACAACATTTTCTTTTAATTTTGGCGGCGTATAAGATTGTATGTGACGTGATTTGCTGTCGGCGACTCCCTCTTTTTTTTTTTCTTTTTTTTCTCAAAATTCATACCATAGAAAATTTTAGAGATGTCATGTAATTTATGGGGATTTTCACATTGGTTTATATTATTTTGATTTGTAATTTTTTTTCTTAATTTTTTTATAAAATTTTAACTTGTTTTTAATGGTATCTTTCCATCAGAAATTTTCTTTGTTATTTACAATTCTTACACGGCACTAAACTTTTTGACAAAAAATAAAAATAAAAATAAATCAGGCGTGGTCCCCAGGTATCCAACTCTATTAGAGAAAACAAAAATTGGCAGATTCTCCATAAGAAATTTAAAAGCCAATTTTTTTTAGGAGACTTCAGCTTGTAGCTTTTGAAATTATTTTTTCTTGTAGTTTCTATATCAGTTTCAATCCAGTGGCCAGCACGATCTAAAGCTCAAATTTTAGATTTTGATCAAGTTATAAAATTATTAGAGTTAATTTTTTTAATTAAAATAATGTTATTTTAGTAAAAAAAAAAAAATCAACGGGTTGCAACCGAGTTTTTAGTCAAATATTACCAAGTTAGCCAAATTTTTTTTTTCCCTATTTTTTTTTTAACCCGATCCAGTTCTAGTTCTGGATTAGCCGAGTCCCGAATCGTTTTGCTAGGCTGAATTTCAAAACTATATCTTTTATTACATCATTTGTCTTTTTTTTTTTTTTTTTTTACCGTGGTTCTTTTAACGAGATTCATTTTCTTTCTTATCACAAATATAACCCCAACCATAATCCAACATATAAAACACGTTTTTTTTAAATTATCTAAAAGAATGTTTGATCAATTTTATATATATATATATATATATATATATATATATATTAGAAATAGTTTTAATTTAGGGGTTAGCAATAATTCAACAAGTATGTTCCGGTTTAAGTGGATGTTATACCGAATTACCGGTGCTCTTGGACTTGTTCCTTCGGATTAACTTGTAAATTAAACACAAAACCGAAACAAAAAAGTGGTAAGATCATTGATATATATATTTTTTTTAAAAAGAAGAAAAGTAGATCCTTGATTCGTTGTTCTTGATCTCCAGAGACATATCTTAGTTGACTGATCCTTAACTGGGGATTTTATCTTATCATCCCAGCATCAGAAATATTTTGGAAAAAGGTGTTCGGACTGGAGATAATCACAAGAGAATGGTTGGTCGTCACAAGCTGCAACAGATCAGTCATTGAAAGACACCATGAAGAAGTTTCCAAGCTCTTGAAGCAAAGGTACATATGTGTGGTTGACCACAGAGATGCCCTAATCCTTTGATAAAGAGGGTTGAGCTGAGGGACAACATGTAATTTTCATCTTTCGACCCTGTTGACCTCTGGGAACATCAAAGGAAAAGGTCTGGGCGCAACTCTCTGGTCTCTTCTTCTAACAAGTTGATGTTAAAGTGCTCGATCCCCTGGACCCTGATAAAGCGATCTTGCATATCTTTGCCCTGAAAAAAAGTGGAAAATGAGCATCGCATTCATCAACCAGTAAGAATAAGGAAGTGGAGCCCTACCATGGCAGCACATGGTCTTGCTTGTATGGCTTGTTACAGGGATTCTGGTAAGACCTAACACATGCAACGAGTCTGGGGTATGTGGAGAGTACAGAAGGTCCTCAATTCTTAGGTCCCAGAATAGATTATGCCGGGAGTATGTTTTTTATACGTTTATGCCTAGTGGTGCCACTTGAAAAAAACTGTAAAACCAAGAAAAAAATTAATAAAAACCAGAAAAAAAATACTCAATTTTCTTCGTTAGTGTAAGGAAGTAAGTTTTTGCTGTCATTTCTTCACAGTTCTAGTATGTTTACACCTGCCTCTTTATCAGATTAGTTTTCCAGACCTTGAAAGCTACGGTGGAGACCAAGACAATTTTGTTGACTGGATGGGAGAAAAGTGGAGCTAGTTTCGCCATTTTAACAGTAAGGTAAGCTTTATTGTCTTCATCTACTCAAGTTGGGATTTGAACCTTTTGTTATAGATAATACAAAGAAGAGAATAAAGGCGAATAAACCATAGCTTTGAAATGTGAAATGGTTGTTTTCAATGGAGACTTTGTTAAGACTTGCAAATAATTGATGGAAGTCTGAGAGTTTATTTTTAAATGGAAGGGCCCGATAGGTTTAGGGTTACAAAATGGATAGTTCAATCCAACCATCTTTTCCAGGTCTAGCTAAACAAGGACCTCCAATATTTTAAGTGGCTAATTAACCGAAATACTTCTAATTAATTTTTTTAAAATGGTAGTATTAAATAGTGATATTGCATTTATATATTTTCATGTTCATGAATTATTATTTTTTTGAGTTTCCAAGTCTTGTACATCAATAAAATATTTATTTCAAAAACATAATAGAATAATTACAATGTCATAAATATTATAATATTTAAACTTTTAAAAAAACTTTCTTAGAGGTAGTTCACCCATTACCACAATCATATTTAAATCCTTAAAGAAGTGATAATGTCATTATTCTACCTTTAAATCTAAAAAAAAAAGTGGGGAGACTAAGAAAAAATTAATAAAGAGAATCAAGAGAAGACCAACCTTCTAATATTAGGAAAAAAAAAAAAATTGCCACACTTTGGTGCACCATTTGTTAGTATGGCAACAATTTCAAGACATGTTAGAGAGATAATAATGAACAAAATAGAGGTGTAAGAGTTGTTGTCAAAGAAGGTAAGAGAGCTGTTGCCAAAAATGAAAGAGGTTCTAAAGGTCCCAAAAGTGGTGTTGGCCCATCTTCCTCACAAACACAAGTTGGTCATTAAAATGTTCAAGCAAGTCTAATTAGTTTATAAATTGGGCAATTACTTAACAATAGTTTTTAAGATTGCAGAGTGGTGCTAGCATTTCTTTTCTCAACAATCTACCCAAACTACCATGCATTTAATGTTGTGGATCAATAGTAGAGATGTGAAATCACATGTGTTTGCTTGAACTTCTTGAAGCAACAAAAACTTGGATATTGTGGATTATTTTGTTAAGAAGTGAATACATGTGTTTAGTTATGGATGTGATGGCATGCTTAAATTTTGAATGTGTTTTTACTTGGATTCTGTATGTACATTTAGTTGAATTTTGGATGTGTTTAGTTGAATAAAAAGAAGTGTTTTTTCTTGAATTTGGATGAGAAGTGGATGATGATTTCTTGTTATGTTCAGTCAAATTTTGAATGTGTTTGGCTGAATAAAAAGAAGTGTTTTTGCTTGAATTTGGATGAGAAGCTGATGATGATTTTTAAAAAAAAACATGTTCTAATGGCAACTAAATTTGGATGATTTCTTTCTTTCTTTCTTTCTTTTGAAATTTTGACAGCCATAGGTATTTTTGTAATTTAGAAAATCAGGGGCATTTTTGTCATTTTTGGGCTAAAGGGCTTTTTAGTCATCAATTTAAATATAATAGCAAACTTGTAAATACTTATGTCTTTTTTTTTTTGAATTTTTTTATGAAAAATGTAAGCTATTATTGAATATGTAAACTTCAAAAAGCAAAGTGTAATTTATGAAAATACAAAGAGAGTTAAATCTAGATCAAACTACATGATTTTTTTTTTGTGTAATTACCCCTATTAAAGTGCTCGTTCCCCTAGGACCCTAATAAAGCGATTTTAAATATCTGTGCCATGAAAAAAAGTAAAAAATAAGCATCGTATTTATTGATCAATATTTAACTTGTTAAAAGAAGAATAAAGAAGTGGAGCCCTATTATGATAACACATGGTCTTTTTTTTTAGATTAATGTGGATGTCCGGGCCAGTTTGCGCGCACCTCGTCTAATCCTATGAGTCTTGAAGTTAACGACCATGTAAGCCTCTAGTGGCCTTGAGATTTGTGAAACTCGAACTGGTGATCTCTGGGGAGCAAACCAAAAGCCTAACTGGTTGAGTTACACCCCTTAGGGTTATGATAACATATGGTCTTGCTTGTATGGTTTGTTGCAAGGATTTTGGTAAGACCTAAGAAAGGAAATGAGAAAGGGGTGTATAGAGAGTATAAAAAGGTCACACAATTCTTAATTCCTTAGTCCCAAAATAGATACACTATAAATTATTTTTTTATATGTGTTATAACTAAGAGTGTTAAAAGAAAACCATTCAACTAAGAAAACTATAAAAACCAAATCAAAGAAACCAAATTAAAAACTAGAAAAAATCACCCAGTCCGATTTGATTTAGGTTTTAGAAAGCTAAAACCATGTGAGCGAGATTTAAACCCTAAAAAAAGGGCATAAACATAAACTTAATCTAACCCCAAAATATTTTTTTTCTTTTCCCCTTTGACAACAACCACCCCTCCCTTGGCCATCTCTCTTTCTCCCGGCCTTCCTTGTTGAAACTTGAAAGGTTACTTGTTGAAACTTGAAACAATTTAGCATCACTTTCTTATTCTCCCCTTTCCCTTTGGTGCATCTATTAGATTACCATCGATTGTAAGCCTTCATATTTTTCCTTTTTGATAGAAGCAGTAAGATAATTAATATGATGTTTTTAATTCTCTTACAAGACGGAGCTTCTCAAACTCTTTTTTTTTCTTTGATTAAACTTACTATTAATATAAGATTTTAGGTTTTTAGGATCCATAACAATGAACTAATCTAATGTTAATAGATATAAATGCTAGATTATTTTATTATTCTTTTTTCTTTGTTAATACAATATTTTGGGTTTTGATGAAGGATTTCAGTGACTAATCTAATGTTAATAGATATTAGTGCTCGATTTATTTAGGTGGTTGTAATTTTTGGGATTTTTGAGACTATAACATACTTTCAATACTTAATACTTTCTGTAATTTTGCACTGCTAAATCTTTTACTAATTGAAATCTAACTTGTTGCTAATTTTTGGGGTTTTTTTTTTTATCTTTTTGGGTTGCTAGATTTTATAGATGCTGTTGTTGCTTGATTTCTTTTCTTCAAACTATGCTAAATGTTTTTCTTCAATTTCATTTAATCTAGATTTGTTTATATTAGATTTGCTAATTTGTTGTTAATATATTTGCTTATTAAGAAACATGAACACCTCTATTAATTTGAGATGCCTATATTTTCCTAGTTTTCATGGTATGGTCTTTTTTACTGAACCAAAAATTTATTTTTATGTACACCTATGGAGAAAAAAATAAAAGACTTAACAAAGTCATAATAAAGTAAATTTGATCATGCATACTTAAGGTGACTAGCTGGGTAGGGAAGAATGCAAATGTTTAATTAGGTTCCTATTAAATTTAATTTCTAGTTTAGTAATGGAGTTGGGTTGGTTTTGTTAAAAAGCCTAATAAAAAATATTTGATTAAAAAGTCTATAAAAAAAAACTAAATTCAACAAGAAATTGTTAAAATCCAATTTGATGTAGGCCTAGTTTAAAAAACAAAAAACAAGTCCATTTATTAGGTATTAGGTTTCTTGATTTTAATGCCAAGAAATTGACCTTGATCAAAACAAACCGGTTTAATTTGAGTTGATTTTTTTATTTAATTTAGGTCATATTCTCAAGAAATAACAACTCTCGACTTGGTTGTTGTTCTTAAGAATTCATTTAGACAGGTAAGTTGTGACCTTCTCCACACCGCCCTAAAGCGTTTCTTCTGTGTCATAAGTTATGGTTCGGTCTTGATTAAGAGCAAGTAACAGATTTAAAGCTGAATTCTTACTAAAGTTTTTTTTTTTAAAAAAAGGTCAGTAATAATAAATACATGTATGTGATGTGCACAACTTAAATAAACAAATCTAGATTTTAGCTTGCCCAAGCCCATCATTCAATTGGTTTGGGTTTAGGCTAAGTCTTTTGGAGAACTTAATTTTCTGTAATAAATTTTTAGAATTCAACTATGAGTCAATTCATGTTCACCATCTTTATGTGTATTCTATGAGGCATGATATAATGTTTAAGAAAAACCAAAGTTGGTCTTCTTTTAGATGGGCTCGAACCTAACTAGATTCCAATAATTAAAGATAAAACATCCTTTTGTGGGCTTATAATCAAATCATTATCCCTAATTATTTTACGGGTTAGAGACTAGAAAACCTTTCACTAATACTTGTTGAAAGACAAGTATTAAACCTCTCATTATTTTATCTTTATGAGACTTTTTCAAGTGTTTAGAGTGTCGCTTACACTTTTCACAATATAATCTCTTAGTAGAGTTGATTGGAATAATACTTAAGCTCTTTAGGAGGATTTTGTCAATTCACACCTAACCTTGTTTTTGGATAATTACAAGTGAAATAAGAGTGTTATGGATTTTTTTTTTTTTGGAGGGAGTATACGAAGATGTTTGCCTTAGGAGTTTTACTCTTGTTCTGGGCAAGTAAAATGCTATTTATAGGCTTAGAAAAGAAACTAGCAATTAGACACAGTTTTCTGCCTGTTGGCAAAATTGATTAGACCTTTTTATAATTGGTCAAACTGTTTTGAGAATCAGTCAAACTCTTTTAGATTTAGTCAAACCATTTTTAAGAGCCCCAATTGTTTTTGGAAATTTTCCAGAAACAAACTAGCTGTTTTGAGAAATGACTAGACTAGTTTGAGAAACAGTCAGACCGTTTTGGCAACTGCTTTATAATTTCCAAAACAATGAGACTGTTTTGTCTAATATCCAGATTTTATCCCATTTTTGTGTTTTGATATTTTCTTGCTTTTTTTTTTTTTTGTTCTTTTGGGTTTATTTAGGTTATATAGATATTGTAAGGTGTGCTATACAAATCTAGTGCTATTTGACAAAATTCTATTACAAATTCTTAATAAGTGATGCCAATATCGTAATATCTAAAAAAATCTTATTCTTGACCTTTATGAATTCTTTCCTTACTTGTTTAATGATTTCTTGAATGTTGTAAACCAGTCTATAACATTGCAAAGGTGTGTGCAACATATAATATATATTCATATTTACATGACATATTAACATATTCTTATTTATGATATTAATAATATGATATGCATATATCAGAACTATATTAAAACAATATTTTTATTATATCCAATGTTTATTTTATCATCAAAACATATAATTAAATCAATATTATAGCCATAAGGCTAACAAATGCATCTTCTCTTTACACATTCCCTTTACCCAAATTTTCTTGTTATTTGTTAATTATATCAAATTTAGTCCTCAATCTTTTGATTACTATATATTTTATTTTGAATTTGTTTTCTTCAATTCCATCCATTAGAATTTGATTTAACCTGATTTTTATATCAATTTGATCCTCATTCTTTTTATTGTTATTTTTTTCTCTTATCTTTTTTTAATTGATTTTTTATCTATCAGATTTAATCCCTGTTTTTTTTTTATTATTGTTATTCATTGTTATTTGAAATTATTTATAAAATTGGATTTATTTTTTATTTTCATCCCTTTTCAACTTCTTTATTTGTTAGATTTGATCTCTATTTTTTTTATTGCTATTTATTTTATTAGAAATAATTTATAAAATTATATTTTTTTCAATTTCATCCCACTTTAATTTTTTTATTTATCAAATTTGGTTTTTATTCTTTTAATAAACTTGAAAAAATTTAAAAGTTATTTTCTAACTTATTTTTCATGACATAACCAAACGCTAAAAAATATTTTCAACTTATATTTTAATACATTATCAAATATTAAAAAATAATAATTTACGATTCAAGAAATCTGAAAAAAATATTCTAACAAATAAATAGGGACCAAAAACAGTACGCGGGGAGGGGAATTAGGATTCTCGATCGGCGTCATTTTCAAATTTTAGCAGCCCTATAATTTTAATTTTAGCAGCCCTATAAACGTGGGCCAGAGCTTGGTCCACGTTTATTTTCAAGAACCAATGGGCCGATGTCCGCTATACCAACATGTTTTCGTGGGAAGATCCGAATTCGTTTGCGTACAAAAGCAAGAGAAAGATAACAAGTCCAGTTTTCGAAGGGTAATTTCTCCTCCTTCTTCTTCCTTTTTTTTTTTTTTTTAATTCCATGCGTGTGTCCGCTATACCAATATGTTTTCTTTAATCAATTAATTACTATTATAGATGTATTCATGGAAGTTTAACCCTAGGGAATAAGATTGTAAGAACAAATAAATAAATAAATAAAATATTCATTTTTTTTATAGAATTTATGGTGAACTCTAAAAGATATTACCATGTATAATAACACTTATTTAATAATATCTGTAATAAATATAATTGATTCTCATTTGTTTTTAACGTATATTAAATACTTCAAATAATGCTTTTAAATATAATTCACTTTTGTCGAATTTTTACAGTGCAAACTCTTTTAAAGGTGCTAAAAGAGTCCTTGGAATATAATTGCGATGTCCAATTCCTTTGCAAAATCTATTTTTATATTTAGTCAATGTAAATGAAAAAAGTTATATTACATTGATGATATTTAGTATTTGATGTTATGATGCATTTTATGTTTAGATTTTAATATATTTTCTGAATATAATTGATTTTGATTGAATCTTTTATTTAATGAAAAGAAAAAATTGAATATGTATACATGTTTTTTTATTATTATTATTATCTTATCAAACGACGCTAAATCCTTTCAGTAAATTGAAGAACCTTTTTATAATTTTTTGCTAGAAGTTCATGAGAGAGACACTTTGGTTTTATCATTTTCATATCAGCTACTAATTCAACAAAATGATATGATGAAATTAGCAAGAAAGTCTTAGAATCTCATTGTTTTTTTTTATTATTATTATTATTATTATATGATTAATTGTATGTGATGTGTCAGTTCCTACCACTTAAAGGACTTAATTGTGAGCAAAAATATAATTTAGGGGACAAGCTATATATTTTAGCAATATTTTTTTGCTACTAATATTAACAAAACACTAAAGAATGTGGCTAAATAACTATAGTCAAACTCACAAAATACTATTAATTGGAAAAGTACTTTATATATTTTTTTAGTTTTTTAATTTTCTTTCAATTTCACCCTCAACAATCCTATTTTTTTTATTCCTTCAATCTTAGGTGATTTTGAGAATAGTACATTGTAATTTTTTCTATTTTTTTCTGTTGGGTTATATACTAGTTTCACAGACTTAATTTTTCTCTATTGATTTTAATCTTCAACATTAGATTTATTGGAAATTAAGCTTCATAATTTTTTTTATATTTTTTATGAATTTATCTTGATCTCATGAACTAGGTTGTGGGTTTAATAAGTTAATCCGAGTTAACTTCAGTTATTTTTTTAAGATTTTTTAATTAAATAATTTTTTTAATTGGGTTTCATAATATTTTTTTACTTTAACATGATTTCATGATCTGAGTTACAAGTTTAACAAGTTGATCCAGTTCATTTTTTTAAATCTTTTTTAATTTATTATTTTATTTTACCCTCCAACAACTCAATCATATTTTTTTTTATTTAGTTTATTCATTATTTAATACAAGGTTATTTAGGAAATAGGCTTCTTAATTATTTTGAATTTGCTTTCTATGAAGTTATCATAATCTCATGGATTTAGTTTTTTTTCCTTGATTTTAACATTCAACATTATATCGATTGGAAATGTTGTTTCGTAGTTTTTTAATTTACTTTTATAAAGTTATCTTGATCTGATGATCTAGGTCGTGAGTTTAACAGGTTAATCTTAGTTGACTCTGGTTGTTTTTTTATTACTTTTTTTAATTTATTTTTTCTCGATTTTATCATTTAACATTTGGTTGGTTGAAAATTGAGTTTTTTTATTTTTGTATTTTTTTTATAGAGATATCCTAATCTCATAATATAGATCATAAGTTTGACAGATTAACACAGGTTGAATCGAGTATTTTTTTAAAAAAATTTAATTCTTCAACATTTGGTTGATTAGAAATTAACCTTTATGATTTATTTTGATTTGCTTTATAAAAGGTTATCATTGTCTTATAACCCGAGTTACAGATTTGATAAGTTAACCAGGATCGATCCAATATGTCATTATCTCAATATTTTAAAAAATATATCATAATATTAATATTTTAAAAAAATATTATCTAATATATATATATATATATATATCATATCTTATATTCATGAATTTTTTTAATTAGAAAACATGTTAATAATGTGTTTTAAGTTTATAATTTATTTTTTATTAGAAAATATATTAGTAGTGTTTGAATATTTTTTTATATTATAAAAATTTATCTGATACATAACGAATAACGAATAAATAATATAAACTCCTTTAAGAATCCAATTACAGCGTGGCCTCAGATACTAACTTGCACTATCGACGCCTCACTAATTGGCAGATGAGGCCCATACAATAACTCTAGCTTCCTACACGTACGTCCTTTTAGAAATAGCTTTTGTGTGCGTGTATAAAATTTCATGTCACTGGGAAAGTTTTTAGGATTATTATTAAACTCAGTCTGATAAATTAAATTTGAAAATTTTTAATTTAATTTTTATTTAACTTAGATTTCAAATTAAATCTTATATGAGTTCTCCTATTACCTTTTAGTTGATTTGATAAGTTCAAAAATAATTTAGATAATCCAAAACAACATGATTTGATTTAAAAAAAATTTTAAAATGTCATATTTTATTTTTATATAGTGACGATGATATATTGGATTGGCCATGACTTTAAGGCTTCACTTGTCAAATTCATAATCCGAGTAATGAACTCCATTGGATTTAATAAATTTATATTTAAAACTATTTTTTCACTTAATTGTATGACAAAAAAAGTAGATATTCATAGAATTAAGTACTAAATAAATATCAGAATATTTATTTAAGACCATAATAACCCATAAAAATAAGATTAAAACAAATTATGAAGCCCAAATTCTAATTAATTCAAATTAACATGTTAAACACGTAATCTGGATCATAGACTTAATTAGGTTAATAACATTTTTTAAGATTTTTTTATTTAATTATATGATAAAAAATAAAAGGTCACAAAATTAAACACTAACTAAATATTATGTTGTTTTTTTAAACAAAAATAATCTCATAGAAAACAAATCAAAATAAATAACGAAGACCAATTCAAAATCAATTAGGTATTGAATGATAAAATAAAAAAAATTAATGCTTCTAATTTCTTTTAAGTGGGCAACATGTGTCCTATCACCGACTAGGTTGTGTTTTCAAAATCCAACAATCATTGTAGTGGTTGAAAAAACAGGAAGAAATGACAGTCTAAAAATTCATTTTGCAACCCTTCTTAACAACAAAAACATCTAAAAATTTTCTAAAAAGAAACCTCTATAAATCACTTTCCAAACCAAAACACTTCAAAATTGCTAAAAAACAAAAATCAATTGAATGAAAATAAAACAAACAGATCTCCATCTACTTTCTCTACCATGTTTGGAGGGAAAAAAATAAATTCAATTTATTATATTTTTAGAGCCGACGAAGGAATAGCAGTGCGGGAGGTGACATGTACATGCATCATTAAAGTTGTATTTTCCAAATTCCTTTTCAAGCTCCGAGAATCCAAAAGGAATTTGAAGTCTTATAGTCAAAGAGAGGGATTTTGAGATAGAATTCCATTGGATTACATGCGGACTTTACCAGGCAAAAATAGTTCTGATTGTGAACCAGACGACAAGCATTATTGATCACAAGATTAATAATAATAAAAAAAAACCTCTCAAGAGTGTCATCATCAAGGGTGCTCTGCCTTAGCCACTTTTCAAAGTACATGTGGATAATGCTTTGATCACACACGTAAAGTTCAATTATGCAGTCGGGGCCGTCCAGTCAGTGCCCTAGCGTCTAAATCTCACTTTCAGCACCTGGCTTATGCCCTACCCGCCAAACAACTTAAAACCTACATAAGCAACATCATTTTCTAAATTGTTTTTTATTGATAGCAGTATTTTTGATCTATTTTTTGCTTTGGTGAAATTAAATTTCTTTCCAATTGATTTTAAGTAAATCATTACTCTGTACAAAAACACAAGGTTTTTGAGAATTACTGTCCATTCTCTCGCAGCATATTAGGAGTTGGAGAGGTATATTTTTTTTTATATATAATTTTCACTTTTGATCCTTAAATTTTTATTTTGTGTGATTTGGTTTTTTGAAGATCAAATCAGCCCACAATTGCATAATTTTTTAGGAGGAAGGATTGAATTGAAAGATAAAAAACTTGAGTAAAAATCTCTGGTAACATAGAGAGCAAGTTAAAACTTTCATTAACACATTTATTTTAATCCCATATCTTTTTTAGATATTAGGTGACCAATCTTGAATTTTTTAAAAAATATATTTTGATATCTAACTTCTTTATATTATAAAAAATGAATCAATAATTAATTTTATGTTAATCACATCAAAACAATTACTAATTTAAGGTCTAATTTTTGCTTTGGTGAAATTAAATTTCTTTCCAATCGATTTTAAGTAAATCATTACTCTATACAAAAAGGCAAGGGTTTTTGGAATTACTGTGCACTCTCTTGTAATATATTAGAAGTTGGAGTGGTGTATTTTTGTTTTTTAATTTTCACTTTGATTCTTGAATTTTTATTTTGTGTAATTTGCCCTTTGAAGCTCAAATTAGCCCACAATTACATATTTTTTTAGGAGAGATGATTGAATTGAAAAATAGAAGACTGGAGTGAAAATCTCGGATAACATAGAGAGCAAGTTGAAACTTTTCTTAACATATTTATTGTAATTAACACAACCGATGTTAATAATTAACCGGAGAATAATTGATTCTTGTTTTTTTAAATTTGAGAGAAGGGTGAGGCACAATATAAAAATTTAAAACTACAAGTTTTTTCTTCATGTATTTATTAAAAAAAGTTCATATATATATTTTTTTTAAAACAAAGAGCTGTTGGCCAACGGCTATAAAAATAGCCATTGGCCATTTTGGCCATTTCTACAGTTAAATGTAGAAATGGCTGTTAAAGAAACAAATAGCCATTTTGGCTATTTGTTTAGCTCTTCCGTTGGAATGCAAACAATGAAGAAATAAAAGGTAAAGGATGTTTGACTTTTCATTTGGCTGCTCCGTTGGAGCTGCTTTTATGCCCTACCCGCCAAACAACTTAAAACCTGTATAAGCAACATCATGTTCTAAATTGTTTTTTTATTGATAACAGTATTTTTGGATCTATTTTTTGCTTTGATGAAATTAAATTTCTTTCCAATCGATTTTAAGTAAATCATTACTATGTACGAAAAGGCAAGGTTTTTGGGAATTACTGTGCATTCTCTCGCAATACATTAGGGGTTGGAGTGGTGGTTTTTTTTTTTTTTTTATATATATATATAATTTTCACTTTTGATCCTTAAATTTTTATTTTGTGTGATTTGGCTTTTTGAATATCAAATTAACCCACAATTGCATATTTTTTTAGGAGGGAGGATTGAATTGAAAGATAAAGAACTTGAGTGAAGATCTCTGGTAACATAGGGAGCAGGTTGAAACTTTCATTAACACATTCATTTTAATCCCATATCTTTTTTAGATATTAGGTGACCAATCTTGAATTTTTTAAAAAATATATTTTGATATCTAACTTCTTTATATTATAAAAAATGAATCAATAATTAATTTTTGTGTTAATCACATCAAAACAATTACTAATTTAGGGTCTAATTTTTGCTTTGATGAAATTAAATTTCTTTCCAATCGATTTTAAGTAAATCATTACTCTATATGAAAAGGCAAGGTTTTTGGAATTACTGTGCACTCTCTAAGTTGGAGTGGTATTTTTTTTTTAATTTTCACTTTAATTCTTGAATTTTTATTTTGTGTAATTTGCTTTTTGAAGCTCAAATTAGCCCACAATTACATATTTTTTTAGGAGAGATGATTGAATTGAAAGATAAGAGACTGTAGTGAAAATCTCGGATAACATAGAGAGCAAGTTGAAACTTTTCTTCAAACATTTATTATAATTCCCCTTATTTTTTTTTAAGATATTGAGCGATGAATCTTAAATTTTTAAAAAATATATTTTAATATTTAATTTTATTTTTCTCCTTATTAGTTCTATTTTAGTTGGGAAAGATTGCAATCATTAAAATAATTTCTTTTTATATAAAAAAGTTCTACAAAAAATGTTTATTGAGAAGGTTTAAATCTGACTGTAAAAATTTAGAGGATAATATTAAAAAAAAACGCATAGAGCAACATCCAAGAAAATTAGTAATTGTTAACCAAAAAGGTCATCGCTAACCAAAAAGTAATTGTTAACCCTTGTCTTATAGCTGGAGCATCATCGCTAACTAATAATAGATTTTTTCCGTCACTAATTAAAAGGTCATCGTTAATTTGGTTAGCATTAGAGTTTTCATCCCTTATTCTTCATTTTTCATTGCTAACCAATGTTTTTAGTTATGGGATATTCCGTTTGGCCTTTTATTTTATTTTATTTTCCTTTCAAAATTTATATGGTTGACATTATACACAAAATCATTACACAATGTCACAAATTAAATGTAATACATTATAACTAATTCTAAGAGGTGCAGTTCAACTGGTCAAACCTTAAATTTACTCTTTCTATAGATTATTAGTTCGAGTCCCACAAACCTTAGAGCCACTAGAGACTTAATAGTCATTAACTTCAGGGCCCGTGTATGGAATTAGTTGAGGTGCATGCAAACTAACCCAGACACCCATGTTAATAATAATAAAAATATAACACATTATAATAATAAACTTCTTTATGCTATAAAAAATGAATCAATAATTAATTTTTATGTTAATCACATAAAAACAATTACTAATTTGAGATTTATCTTACTATCCAAATCATCATATTGTCAATGCATACTATCAAATTACAAGCTCAAGTTTATTTTACTACCCACCGTCACTTCATTATAGACATTGTCTTGCCAAGATGGTTTAAAGTTCAAACCTGACTGTAAAAATTTGGATGACAACAGTACAAGAAGTCATATGGATTGCTGTAGGAATGTCCTAGAAAAGCAAATCGAACAAAACAAAATGAAGTGAGCATTGGCCTACATTCAATCAATCAATTTTATTTAGTTCAAGAATAAAATTTATTTTTTAAAAATAAATTTAATAAAAAAACAACAAATAAAAAGACCAAAGTTATCATATTAAAAAAAAAAGAAGATAAAACCAAGGTTATAGAAAGTATGAAAAAAAAATAGAGCTAAATCTCAAATTAAATAAATATTGAAGGATCAAATTGAAAAAACAATCTCTTAAAAAATAATATAAAAACCAAAGCAATCCTTGAAAACCCTTATGACACTGAGTTTTTTCAAAACTTGAAACTTGTAAAATCTTGGACATGGGTTTAATCAAGAAACTTAACTTCTGACGAATTAAATGTTGAAGAATGAAATTGAGTAAAAAAAAGTCAATCTTGAAAATTTTGCAAAGCAAAAAAAAAAAAAAACAATAAAAAGAATAAAAATAAAATCTAATAGGAAAAAGATTTATGGAGGGTGGAATAAAAAAAATGCAACACTAAGAATTATCTTAGATTACAAAAAAATAGCAATTAAAAAAAAAAAGATCTTCTTAGTACACATGCCTTATATCCATGAAAGAGGCTACGAGACAAAGGTGAACACACTCCAAAATGGTCTTTTCGGCCACTAGAATTAGCTAAAGACAAGAAGGCTGCTAACATGTTTTTAACTTGCATCAATGATTTTTTTTATTATTATTTTTTAAAAGATTAAATTTCTCCCAATCAAAGACAATAATAATAAAAAAAACTAGTTGCACAACGACTAAAATATCCTATAACCCTAGACTTAAGAAAATAGATCTAAGAGCAAGTAGATGTTTTAACCATGCTTATAAACATGGAAAGGAAAAAGAAGCCCTCATTGTCGGTGCAATTTTTTTTTTCTAATTTCAAGGGTAATATAATTAATTTACTGTTTACAATCAAATAAAAAAAAAATAAAAATACCCTCTATTATAGACAAACAACTTCTTTCTTTTAATAGCATCAATGTAATTTTACTATAAAAAAATAAAAAACCCATATTATCCCTGATTAATTTTAAAATGTTAAAATAATCTCATTACAAAAATAAATTCTTCTCCAAATCATTAGCCTACACCCTTGTTTTTTCTTTTTCTTTTTTCAAGGACGAGATGATGAATTAACTGTTCTTGATTCATAGTACAATGTTTTTAGGGGAATGGTGAAATTCACCACCCCTTTAGTGTTTTTTTTTTTTGGTAACACAGTGTCCTCTTATATTTTATTTATTCTAGTGGCCACTATTAGGAAACAATTGTGAGGTACGTAAATGAGCATTTACTTTTAAAGGAGTGTTTTGTGCACCCACCCCCGTACATATTTAAACGTGTCAAATTAATGTTTTGGAAATACTTTAGAAATGAGAACGTTTTCTCAATCATGAGCACTCGGTGGACAATTGGTTTAAAGAATAATATTCATCTGCCCTAATATCAGGTTTGATTTTGGTTACGATAACATATTTATATTTGATGAAATCTATTCATAAGGAATTTTAATATATATATATATATATAGTGGGGATTTTTTTTTATTCACATTGAGTATTCGGATAAATTTATGTGTATCTTGACTAATTTTCATGTCTCAAAGTTAACGATCAAGTAAATTTTTAATAGCCATCAATATTAATAACCTCTCAAATCTAAAACCACAAGAAAAATAAATTTTTTAATCCTGAATTTTTATTAGTGGATAATCAAATAAATAGTTTATAGTAGGGATTCTTATGTATATAGGTGAATATCGAATATATAATATTCTTAATCTGACAAGCATATCATTCACACCCATTTAATATAGACACTTAATTACTTTTACCATCAAATTAATGAGTTATTGAAGATTTTTGATCAAATCAAGTCAATTAAGCATATAAGCACATAAGCACATATCGATTCATGAATTGATTTTGGATTATATAATTTAAGTAGGGCATGAACAGCACAAATTCGAACATATATTTATGTGCATGTGCTATGTCCATCCTCTTCGTGTAAATTTTTAGTTTTTCCCGAATGAAACTCATCCGCGTACACATAGAATTCAACAAATTAAATTGGATTGAGTTCCCTAAAAATTGGGAATCAATGGCGTGCAAGCTAGAGCTAGCTACATAGGCTTAGCTAGGCTGCTTTCGAGGTGTAAAAGGAAAGGGCAAAACAAAGGAAATCCTATATATTTTGATAACAGGCGACACCTGCTACTTTTTTTCCCTTTCTTTGTTACAAAATTTACTAACTAATTAATTTGCTTACTGAAAAGGTGGTGATAAAAAAGAAAAGAAAAATTAGGACTCAGTCAGTAAAAGAAAGAAAACTAATTAAATGATAGCTCCCTGTGATAAAGAGAAAAAGGAGAAGGGAACCATAAAGAAGCAGGAATCGTTCAGGTTTCTTAAGAACCCGACAACTCTAACGACAAATGCAAACAGAGATGAACACGTTCAGAAGCCACTTATTAAGGATCGGTTCGTGTTAGAGTATATTTTGGGCGAAAATCTAACATTTGTTCGGGTGCTGTGCTTCCATCTTGAAGGAAATTAAACAGGAATTATGCCACTGCCATTGCTGATAATTCATTTAGTAACTTGAGCTTTTTAGCTGAGCTTCTTCTTCTCCTTCTTCTTCTTTTTTCCCGCAAGACATTAATGGAATTGTACTATACAATTAGATTCAATCTAAGTGGATTAAAATTTAATTTGGATAAAACTGCCACTGCCACTGCCATTGATCTACCGAGAAATGCCCGACTTTTATTTCTTACTTGTATTTTCCCAATGACTTGCAAGTATATATATGGAACAAGATAGTTCTGCGGTCACCTCTTGGCGCTCGGATATAATGATATTTTGTGAGCATGGTCAGGCAAAAAAAAAGAGGTAGAAAACTAAAAAGAGATTCGTATTGATTAATATATGGCACCACAAACATGAATAAATGAAGGGGCTAGCCAAGTTAGCCATGGGCTCTGTGTCATCTAATGAAGAGCGAAAGCGATTTAACAACCAGAGAGGCTCAACGGTTTCTCAGAGAGGCAGAGGCAATAGACTCCTAGTGTGGGGTTCTAGAAGAGGAGGCTGGTGGTGGTAGCTCTGGCCTCTGGACTTTGTGTGTGTGTATATATATATATATATATATATATATATATATGCATACACACGTATATATGCGGCTGCTGCTACACTGCTGCTGCTGCAGCTGCTAATCCAATTAGTGCTTGAAGCCCCTTGTTTACTGCAAATAATATATGAAAAAGGAATTATTTGGGTATCCTCGCCTCCATTGAAGTTCCTTTTGAAGCTACCTGGTTGATTTGCATGTGTCCCCCTCCCCTACATATGGGTCCACTGCAATAGTCTCTCCCAGTCGCTACACCATTATTTAATCCACAAGTAGCTTAGCCCTCATGAAATTTGTCTCCCACTCTATGCTACTTAGCCCTAGACTATGGGGCATGACAGTTGTTGCCATTATCATCCTCATGAAAGGGATATTGCCACCAGCTACATGATGGAGACCCATCCTTGATGCTTCCATGCATTGGTTAATAATAAATGAACACGATTTATTTGAATAAATAAATAAATAACTAGATGACCATCCTCCTCCTGCTATCCCTGGTTGGCACGTAAGTTCATGGAGACCCTTCCGAAGCGGCTGAGTTTTTGAAGCTATTGAAAAACGGGGATTTGCTTAATTAAAGATGTTATATGTATATAAATATAAACATTAAATACTTCTCAGAGGGTATGTAAGAAGATCAAACACTTCGTTTTGACTGGATCATAGTGCGAGTGATCTGTGTTTCTTCTGTGGTTGGATCTCTAGAGCTAGTTAGGAGCACTGGTCCAACCCTAGCTGGATATATAGCTACCCAGTTCTGAACTGAACATATATACACGTACAGTTGCTAATAGCAGCAGCCCCTAAACATTATTAACATCAGTAGCATTTCAGCTTAATAATCAACTATATATACCTAAATGGGCGAAGCATGAGGACCTTTCGTCTGAATAAATGATGAAAGAGAGGGCAAAGGGGTCCCAGATAGGGTTTTTTTTTTTTTTTTTAATTTTTTTATAGGCTTTTATCGTTAGGTCTAAAAAGGGCACCCACCCACCCATCCTATCCTCACAAGTCACACCCTTCGCCCTCTGGCCTTTGATGTGAACCCATGATATTTCCTCGGAAAGTCTTGGTAACTGTTACTTGCGACCTGTTTGTGTATGAACATATATAGTTACAATATGCTGCTTAATATACACGCGCCGCATGTGAAAACAAGGTAACTAGGTGATATATAGCTAGCTGGTTACGGTAAATTAACAGTACTCTTGTTTGTTCTGCTTTTGCTGTTTAAACTTTAATCAACACTCACCAAAATTGTAGTGCTTTCTAATTAAGTAAAATACTAAACCCCCGCGTGTACTTTTCAGTGTACTCTATCCACAGTTAAATGTATCCCGTGCTGAAATAGAGTTATCTTTTTACCTTTCATCTTTTAATTTTAAAGCTTTACTTGAAAGGATAGATGATATTTGCGTATGATTAATTTGTAATTATTGATTAGTTTGAAAGCGGCATCATTGTTTTTTTTTTTTTTTTTTCCTTGTAGTAGTATTATAAGTTCTTAGAAAATAAACAATTAGAAACTTTGATCCAAGAGCTAGATATTAATTTTAATTTTGTCATGAACAGTCAAACTAAGTAAATACTTTATTATCCTCAGCTTAAGTGGCTTAATTGTCATTTTCTAATGGCTTTTTTCATTAATGTTATTTAATCCTAGGAGCATTTTTGGTTTTTTATAATTTTATGAACAGTTGAATTACTCCATTACCTTTGTCATTCAAATTTTTTAGCTTTGACTTTAAATGCTTGGTTGTAATTTCATAAAATTATTTTTTATTATTATTGTTTAGTCATATAAGCTTTTTTGGTTTTGTGCACATAAGAAAATAATAAAAACAAAGGCTACTAATGTGTGCCTAGCATGCATTAGTGGCTCATGTAATTGACGATGGTGATTGAAAATAAGCTTTCGCCATATAATTTAATGCATCTCGACGTCCTCATCCTCTCTAGGTGGCGCATGTATAGTAGTGAGGTTTGGTTTAGCGCCAATTGCCTTTTTATTTTTCTTTTTTCTCCTTCTCTTTCTTTATCAGATTGCTTGTCGGCCATGCAAAAAATTATACCAACCCTTCACTTTCTTTTTTCTTTTGATCAAGTCCTTCTCTTAATTGAAATTATTTTATTTACATTGATTGTTTCTAATTATATTTTATTTTTGATTTCATCCTTGTTTGCTTGATTTTGTTTTTTTTTTTTCAAATTTGGTCCTTATTCTTTTAATTGTTATTTTTTCAATTATTTTCTTGATTTATTTATTTTTATTCAATTTTATCCATGAACATTTCTTTTCATTGAATTTTTATGTCAAGGTTGGTGCCAATTCTTTCAATCATTTTGTTTTCCAATTCCATCTCTAAACATTTAATTTCAGTTGGTTTTTATGTTGAATTTAGTCATAATTCTTTTAATTGCTATTTGTTTTACATTGTTTTTTTATTGAATTTTTTTCTCATTTTCATCCCTCAATATTTGTTTGGTTAAGAATCTGGTTTTTTCTTATTTTTCCAGGTTTGTCTTTAATAGGATCATCCTAGTCTCATGTCTCAGGTCATAGATTTAAAAGATTAGCCCTGCTCGACTTTGGTCCTTTTTTTAAAGCATTTTTTTTTCAAATATTTCTTTTCCCGGTAGTTTTTTCACTTTGCTATTTATGGTAGTCCCAATTTCATGTTCTAGGTCATGCATTTTATTTGTTCACTTATGTTGGCTTTCGAGTTCACTCAAGGCTTTTTTTTTTTATCTTTTTTTTTTAAATATTTTTTTCTTTACACTTTTTGTTTTTGGAATTTTATTCTACACTGACTAAGAAAATGATGTTTCACTATAGCAATTGCAACATTGTTTCATTTTTCATCTACATTAAAAATTAACTTAAGATCTTACATATTGTTATTAATGTATATGATCTTTATTATGTTTTATTATATGTAAGCGTCGACTTTATGATTCACGTTTATATTTTTTTACTTGAAGTATAAAAATGTGTTAACAATACTTACATATTAATTCTTTTACATTGAAAAAATATATTCAACATGCAGCTAAACAAGTTGAATAGACACGCTAACACTTTTTTCTTTTTTGTATTTATTGACACAAATAGTTCTCATATGCCTATTGATTTATAATTAAATTTTTTTAAGAAAAATAAATTTGAAATGCTTGCATATTTTTTTTTATCAAAAATATTTATCTGACCCATAGTGAAGTGTGGGTCACATAACTAATGGCCTCTATTCCTTGAACAAAATAGTACGGATTTTTTTAAAATCATACAATTAAGTAACATGATGTTTAAAGATGACATTTTATGGATTTAAAACTACTACCATAGTAAGTTTCTAACTTTCCGTTTCAATATATATAATGTGTCATTACTTCTTTATAACATCTAACCCTTACTAAACCTTTTATTTTTCCCTTATCATAACCCTTTTTGAACCCTTGACACAACTAGAAAATTATCAAATTAATAGCATCAAAATTATCAATAGAAAATATTTCATTAGTTATGTTCGATGACAATATTAACAAAAAATATATGTTAGACATTACTAGCGTCATTAACGATGAAATATGTCCCGCTGGTAATTACTGATGGAGTTGTTGATAGAATAAAAATAATTAAAAAATCAAGAAATATTTTGTTAGTGATTCCGTCGGTAACATGTCACTTCATTATTTGCTGGCGAAATGATTGAGGAAATTTAAAAGTGTTATAACCGATAACAATTCCATCCCCCTTTTCTTCTTCTTCCTTTTTTCTTCTTTTTCTTTAACTGCAGAAAACAACAACCCCTACACCTTATTTTACGAAAAATTTAGGCCTCATCCCCATAAATTTGGCCACCCCAACAATCAATAGTGTCAACACCATCATCTTGATTCAATGTTTTCTAAATATTCCTTACACCAAGTAAACAAACCTACCGATTTATATTTTAGATTAATTTATATATATATATATTGACTTTTATTTAAATAAATAAAAATAACTTCTAAATAGTGTTGTTGTATAATAACTTACAAAAGTTTTCCTCTAAATCATTGACATGTACTAAAACACGAGTATCAAATTATATTTCAAGGGCTGAAAATGATGTAGAGGAAAACTTTTGTAAGTTAAAAATATATACAACAACACTATTTAGAAGTTATTTTTATTTATTTAAATAAAAATCAATATATATATATATATATTGACATGTATAATATTAAGTAATTTTATAATACTTAAAAAGTAATTAATGATATTTTATTATTTACTTTTTTATTTTTTAAAAATAAAAAAAATATAACTAATCAAAAATCACTAATTACTCCTATAACACCATATAATTTTCTAGGTTTTGTGTGACACTTCCTATAATTGGGCTGTTTATTAATTTATTTTTTAAGAATATCCAGATATTTTGTGATCTCTTGATTTGATATAGATGGTGCATGAGGAGAGATAAAAATATTAGGAGGTGGGTAAAATCTTAATAAAGTGATATAAACAACTAAAATAGAGGGAGGATTCATTGTAGCCCCCTTATTTTTTTTCTATTCACTATTGTAATGTAATGATTATTTTCTCATTTCCATAAAAAAATTCCATGCCTTTGGACCAAGGTTGTTTTGGTATTTTCATGAAGTGCATTAGTCTTTACTGATTTGTTTGGAGGTATTTTCATCTATTCATTGTTTTGTGAATAATAAAATAACCAAAACACTCCCAAGAGTAAAAAAGGATTAATGGTCTCGGGTCGGGATATTTGGGTTTTTTTTTCATACATAGTAGAATTACACATGCATCCTTGGATGCAAGACATTTAGTTCATTGTAGCCAGGGGTATTTGGGTCTTTTAACCTAGCTTTTGTTGTTAATTGTAAGTTTGGTTAATGGTAGTAATGTAATTTTCCTTTAAAATAATGATTTTTTAATTAAAAAATTGTTGGCGCGTATTGAAATTACCGCACACTTTAGGCGACACGTGCGGCAATTTTTTATGATCAAAAAATTTCTTCAACCAACCCAGTCAATTTCTCTCCGTCTCCTCTTCCATTATAGACAGTGCATGAACTCCAAATATGATTAGTGTATCATGAATGGCAATTTTTTTTGTTCTTTATTTGTCTCTCCTACCCCTGTAATACATTATGGTCCTCATTGTTATTGTTTTTTCATATTTAAACCTTTTAGTTTTGATTCAACTTTTTAAATCATTTTTAATTTTGTTGAAGTTTTATTTTTTTTTCAATTTAACCCTTAGTTTTTAAGTTTTATTATGAGGTATTCCGATTTGTTCCTTCTACTTTTAATTTTTAATTTTTTTTCCTTTGCTTTTTTATCAAAGTTCTTATGTCTTTCAATTTTATCGTTTAGATTAAGTTTATGATTTTATTTTTTTCAACGATAATAATGATTTTAATTTGGTCCATTTTCTTTTGATTTTTTATTTTTTTTCTTGATCTTTTTATAAAAAATTTATAGTTTTGAATTCTATCCTTCAAATCAAGTTCATTATTTTTATTTTTTTAATACAGCAACAACAACAATAAAAATTAAATCAATGATGATAATGATGATGATGATGATGATATTATTAATGATACTAGTGATGACGACAACAACAACAACAACAACAATAAAATTAGAGGAGATAATACTAGTAGTAGTTGTTTTAGTGGTAACACTACTAATACTAATAATAATATTGATGATGATGAGAATGCTATAATTATTACCAGTAATGAGAATGCTATAATTATTACCAGTAATGACAATGTTAGTGATAATATTATAATAATAATAATAATAATAATAGTGATAATAGTGATAATATTACTTATTAATAATAGTTATAATAGTAATTTTAATTCTTATTTTTAAAATTATTATTTTTAAAATCCTTTTGTAATTAAAAAAATTACAAAAGGAAATTATTTGTGCATGTTCATAGTGTTAGAGTTTAGTTGTGTCTAGATAAAATAACTCTATAGAAAATTATAAATATCATTGTAAAATCTGCAATAATGTAACATGTATATTAGAATTTATTTAGATATTTTTTTATATACTATATGAAAACATTTATAAGATTATGAAGTAGTTAAAGTTATTAAAACACTTGAAAATAATATTTGTTTTATTGCATTCATCATATATATATATATATATATATATATATATATATATATATATATATATATATATTTATATAATACAACCTCTTTATATTATCAATTAAAGCATTTTTTAAGTTGTGCTCTTATACCTTAGAATATTTCAATTATATTGGTCAATTAGAAAATATTAAGTGACTTTATTGAAAAGAAATATTATTATATAAAGCGATGTGATGGTTTGTAAGTAGCTTTGTATTAGAAAATAATTTGGGATAATTGTGTACGTGATAGGCTAAGAGCTCGTTTAACATTGTGGTAGTGATTGCTTTTCGCTTAGAAATGTGTTTAAATGATATATTTTTTAAAAAAATTATTTTTTACATCAGAACATCAAAGCAATATATAAAAACTAAAAAATATTAATTTAAAGCTTTTTTTTTTTTTTTGCAAAAGCACTTTCTAACCTCAAAGAAAAATAAGGCTTAACAATGCATATGGCATATTCAACCACAATTTCCATATATTCCAAGGTTCTGCCATTATCAAACCAGAAATGTCTTTGCTACCTCATACATGTAGTACAATTATTAAATTTGGTCTGGCTGGTTAGTACAATATCTAGTTAACTTGCACCCAGCCTATATTAGGTGTTAAAAATAAAAGTCAACCTTAAGTTGATTGTATTTGACTTGATCGACCTGGTGAGACAACCCACAACCTGGTCAAAACTTGAGTTGATTTTTTGTTCTCAAAGCAACATCATTTTAATTTAAAAAGTTAAATGATATTGTTTTTTTTTACCCAAATCAAATTGAGTTAACCCGCTTAACTCGTAATCTAAGCCTTAAATCAGGTCATGATCCAGACCAAATTTAATTACTATGGCCTATATTATTGAAAGTTGAAACGAGTAAATAAATGTCATTTGTTTAATAAAATCCACCTACATAAACACAAATTGAGTGTAAGTATTGTTAGATATTAGTTGAAATCCTAGTCTAAGTAAAAATCTTTGATTAGTTAGAGGTTGTAATCTCCCTATAAATATAAGGCCAATGTATTAAGAATTTAAGAGTGTTAAACATTAATGAATAACACATTGGGAGGTTAAAAACTGAATGATTAGTGTTTTTAATAATTGTTATAAGAGCTATTCGATTAAAAGGATAGGTTCTTATATAAAATTTATGGATTATTCAAATGTTCAAATTTGTTGGCAAAAACAACTTTGAACCTGGAAAGTACAAATGCAATCTTTCTTTAAGTATATTGATGTTTAAGATCTTATCGAGAACAAAGTTTCAAAGTGAACGAATGTGCAAGAAAAAAATTGTACCGAAAAGAGAAATCAATAAGCTAGATATCACATCTTTTAAGAGGTGGAATTATCTGTTTTTGAGAAGATTATGAATGTGGAAGTTGCAAAGGAAGTTTGAGATATTTTAGACAAGTCTTACAAAGGTTTATACAAGTGAAGGTAAAGTGGAAGACTTTATGCATATAATTTGAACTTCTTCGAGTGAAAGATAATGAGACTATTAATGAGTATTTTTTGCTTGCATAAAAATTGGTTAATAAGATGTCAATGGAGAAAAGATGACATATTTCCTAGTTATAAATAAAATTCTTCGAAGTCTAACACTTCATTTTGAGAACATAGTAGCAACTATTAAAGAATTAAAAGATTTGAATGAGATGTTAATTGATGAATTATAAGGTTCATTAGTAGTTCATGAATATCACTTGAAATCGAAGAAGTTTGGGGTAGCCTTTGAAAAGGAATTGCAATCTTAGTTAAACATGATGAACAAAGAGAACGTCTTATATAAGATTTAGCACAATCAACGTGGTCAAAATAGTTGAGGCAAAGATGGAAGAAATAACATATTCGATTAACAACAAAGAGATTCAAATTAGAATGATACATCTCAAATTTAATGGCATAAATTTTAGAAAATGGTCAGTATAAGAAAGATTGGAATATTATATACAATGTCATCATTGCAAAAGGTTTGGTCATTATCAATATAATTGTTGACTAAAAAACTCAAATAATAGGAATGTGCATACAAAATTTGTGAAGACTGATAAAAATGCTTTTGAGACTTTGTTTGTGGCAAACCATAATACAAAAAAAGTATATAAAAATATATGGGTTTTGGATACAAGTTGCAACAATTGTATCAATAGTGACAAAGAGCTATTTTCTAAATTGGATGAATCTTTTTATACATCGATGATATTTAGGGATAAAACAAGAATTCCAACAATTAAGAAAAGTAGAATGGTCATTTAATTAAAGTATGGGTCAATTAATTTTATTTCTGAAGTGTTTAATATGTCAAGCTTATGGCAAAATTTATTAATTATGGGACAATTACCAGGAATAAGGAATGATTTGCACTTCAAATACAAGACTTGTTTATGAACAAGATAGGTTAATAACATTGGAACTATTGCTAATAATCATCTGTAACAATTAAAAATTAATTACAAGGAGTTGTTTTGCTTTAGTTTTATGATTTTTTATGATAGTTGGTTATGACATTTATGTCTTTGAAATTAAACATAAGAAGTTTGAAATTTCTTGCTATTAAAAAATTGGTTTATGGTTTACTATAAATTGACCTTTCTATAAAACTTTATGAATCATGTACTTTGGGATAAAAGCACCGGGATACTTTTCTGAAAAGCAAAGCATGGAGAGCTAAAAAAACACTTAAACACATGCAATTAGATTTGTGCTTGATTAAAATTTCTTCATATGAAGGTAACGGGTACTTCATTAATTTTATTGATAATTGACTTGGGTTTATTTTTGGAAATTAAACTCAAAAGCTTGTAGTGTATTTAAGAATTTTTTTGTCTTATGTTGAAAAATAAATTGGGCACTTTGTTATGACTTTGAGAAATGATAGAAGGATAAAATATATTGTTTGTGATGATATCTTGAAAAGGCATAGTATTCTACATCAATTAATTGCTATATACACTCCTCAATAAAATAAGGTGGCAGAGAGAAAAAATAGAAATTTGACAGATAAGGTTAGATGTATGTTAAATAAAATCAACTAAAGCTTTTTGGAAGAAGTAGCTATTAATGCTATTTATGTTTTGAACAAGTGTCCTACAAAAAGTGTTCATGGAATCATCAAGAAGCTTGGAGTCAAAGGAAGCTAAATATTAGTCATCTCAAGGTGTTTGGTTCCATTGCTTATTCTTATATTCCTAACAAGTTAAGGAAGAAACTAGATAACAAATCAAAAAATGTATTTTTATTGGTTACAAGAGTGAGACAAAGGGTTACAAACTATACAATCCAAAAACTAAAAGGTTATTATGATTCAAGTTGTTATTTTTTATAAAGATGGAATTTAGGATTGGTCAGTTGAAGAAGCAAAATCTTTATCATTCCTAGATAAAGTTTACAATAATATATTAATGAAAGATCAAACTCCACAGTCTTTAACACCTATTAATGTAGAGCTTTCTAGTCATCCATAACATCAATATTGCTTGCCTCCACACTTACAATATTATATTCTTGTGAGTGACAATGAGATTTTTGATAATGATGTAGTGTACCTTGCTTTTATTTATTGATTGTGATCCTATTTCATAGCAAGAAGTTGCTACTAATTATTGTTGGCTTTGTATAATGAATAAAGAATAAGAAGAACAATATTTGGGAACTTAACACTCTTTCATAAAATAAAAGGCTAATTAGAGTCAAGTAGGTGTATAAGATAAAGTACAAGCCTAATAGAATAGTGGATTGCTTCAAAGCATAATTGGTGACCAAAAGCTAAAAGCAAAAACAAAGTATTATTTATTTTGAGGTTTTTGTTCTTATTACTAAAATTGATACCATTCATATAATTATTTCTCATAATATATAAAATCATTGGTGTATTTATCAAATAGATATGAAATCGACCTTTTTGAATGGTGTGTTTAAGGAAGAGGTTTATGTTGAACAACCTCTAGGCATTATGAAGAAAGGGAAAAGAATAAAGTTTATAAATTGAATAAGATCTTGTATGGTTTGAAACAAGCTTTTAGAGCCTAGTATATTCGTATTGTATATTTATATGTGGTTGATTTGATTTTTACAAGTAACAACTTAAGATTGATGATGAAGTTTAAAGAAACCACAATTGCTAGTTTAAGATGACAAACATGGGTCTGATGTTTAACTTTTTTGGTCTTGAGATTACATAAACAAAGGATGACATATTTATTTCATAAAAAAAATATGCTAGTAATGTGCTAAAAACATCAAGATGGAATCTTGTAATCTAATTTTGACTCTAATGGAAGAAAGATTAAAGGTTATGAAAGATGGCAGTGATAATTTGGTTGATTCAACCAATTTTTAAAGATTGATTGAAAGCTTTTCATATTTAACTACTACTCGGCTTGATATCATGTATGGTATTGGCATTGTTAGTAGATTCATGAAGACTCTATGTCAATCTTATTTGTAAGCATCAAAGTATATTTTGAGATATGTCAAAGATACACAAAATGATAACATCTTTTATTCTTATATTAATAATGTTGAGCTTGGGCGGGTAACACTATAAAGAAAATAAGTACTTCAAATTATGTTTTTCATCTTGGTCCTAATGTGTTTTCTTGGTCTTCAAAGAAACAACAAGTGATTACTCTTTTTACTGTAGAGGTAGAGTATATTGTAGCTAGAAGTTGTGTTACTAAAGTTGTGTGGTTAAAAAGAATGTTTGGTGAGCTGCAAAATTATCAAAACAAGCTAATAAAGACCTTTTATGATAACAAATCCGTTATTGAATAAACAAACACTATTAATAATAAGGCTATTAGCATTATGTTTTAGCAACAAAATAGTTTAGTTATTAATTTAACAGTGAATTAGAAATGAAGCATATGTGTGTGTGGTTTTCTTACTATCAACAACGAGTTTAGCAATGATGAAAAACAATATTTTATCTAATAAATAAATAAATACTTTTTGCTAACATTTGTAATTGAAAATTTCCATTTTTCACTCCACAAGAAAACCACGATCGTGCTTACCTTGTTTCCACCAATCACATTCAAGCATTTAAAATCCAATGGCTCAAAAACCAAACCTCACCCCTCACATGGATCACCATTTAATCCAACAACCACCACTCCACCTCCCTCTTATAAAATGAAAGAAATTGAGAACACAACATAGATCCTTTTTTTTATTGAATCTAGTTTTTTAGGAGAAAATATTATATTATTCAATATGCAAGGTGGCTTTATATATAACTATATAGAAGGTAACTGAAAAACAAATACAATGTTATTTTAATAAACTCGGGTCATAACCAAAGAATAAGCCATTGCCCTGATTTCCAGGGATTATCAATAACATAAAACTGAAATACTAAGTCAACACCTAAACTAGTCCCTCTCTTAAACTGATGACATTATCTTTAGTTTACTTCTAGATCCTAACAAACACCAAGCCACATACATAGCTTCTCAAAAACAACTTAAGTCAAGGGTTTGGTAATGATATCAACCAATTGCTCTTGAGAATGACAATGTGACACGATCAAAAAATTGATATCTTATCCCAAGTGCTGGAGTGTCGAAATAATAAATAACCCAGCAAGACCGGGATCGAATCACAGGGAGTTGAACTATATAAAATTATAAACAACAAATGAAAGGGAGTTGAAGAGAACTTTTGAGATGTGATATTGATGTGAGTATTAATCAAAGATAAAAGTAATTGTCAAGGTTAGAGAATCCATTAATAGTATTTATTAATCAACTGAAAACCACACACAAAAGAGGTTCTAATTGGATGATTTATCCTTAATAGTTCAATATAAATTTTAACATGATCATATTAATTATCTTATTTTAGTAACACTATACTTTTAAATATTGTCAGGAATTCATGATGTTAACTTATGTTAACAACAAATCAAATTCCTTTCATACCATATGTGTAGGTTATACCATACGGTTGACTATGAAAGTGCCAAGCATTTGTTGTACTAAGTGTTATACAACACAAATCTAGATTAACCATTTAACAAGCAAGGTATTAAGAATTAATAAGATAAGACATGTTAATAATAAACTTTCTTGGATATAAACATTGAAGTCTATGTTGAGTTTATTTTATACCTATTTTAACACCATTAGTGAAATCTTTTCACCTAGACATAATAAACTTAGCTAAACATTATGAAGAAGAAAAACATAAATAAACTAGATAAGAACATAATTATAATGAATAAACAAGAGATTAATAAAAGCAAAACTTAAACATTACAAAAATACAAAGAGAGAAAGCAAGAATATGATCTTGATCTGAAAACCAAGATGCCTAAATGCATGGCAAATGCCTCATTTTATAGGCCAAAATTCAGAACTATTGATTTGATGACTAATTGTTGAGTGGGTGGCCACCTCTTGACTTTGTAACAATCCTTATCTTCTTATCTACAGCAAACGTCATTGCTAACATTAGAATTTGAACAAATAGTCTTCATGAAAGTTCTGGTAAATTGTCTCAACTTTTCAACACAATAAGAATGAGGTCATTTAGACTTCTAGAACTCAAGATATAGGCTGAACACTGAATAGTGTCTAGGATGCAGGATAAATTCAAACTTCTCTTTTGATGCTAAGATTTGGACTTCTAAACGGCAGAATTGAGTCTTGGACCCTTGTGAATGTTTTAGACCTATGTCTTAACTTTCTAGCCATATAAACCAAAATAAAATTCAAGATCTACAGCTCTAGATATGACCCAATGACTAAATAATGTTCAAGTTTGAATTGAATCAACATTTCTTTTCTAAGCTTAGCACTCCTTTTATCTTCTCAATTTCAGTAGTTAAACTCATCAATCAATCCTTTGATTTATATGATAAACATGTATTTAAAATGAATATTTACGATAAATCAAATGTATCTTATATTATCAGACTTGTTATTATAAAACATGCTCTATTTAAGGAGTTATTGATACTTCAAGTGCAAAATGATGATATAAAACCTTGATAAAAATACATTTTTAAGTACTAATCACAATGCAACAATGTCACAACTCTATCTTGAGTCAAATCATGAATGAAATGAAAGAGAACATTAATATGTTTGCTTTGACTGTGCATGACAGCATTTTTTAAGAGTTTAATAATAGAAATATTATCATAGTACATCATCATAGCTCTAATAAATACATGATTAAGCTTTTTTAACATTTTTCGTAACCACACAGTTTGATATACATAGAAGGCAGCGACAATGAACTCGGTTTTGGTGGTGGAGAATGTGACTATAGGCTACTTCTTTGAAGACCATAATATAGCTCCTAAGCTTAGCCAAAAAAAAAAAAAAAACCCAATGTACTTTTCCTATCATCCAAACCTCCTACATAATCATTATTGGTGTAGGCAAAAGGCTTTTTATAACCACTTTATTTATAAGAAATTCCATATGTAAGTGTCCCTTTGATATGACAAAGTGCTCTCATAATAGTTTGGAGGTGGATTTTTGTAGCATGTGTCAAATACCTACTAAGCGAACTAACAACAAACATAATATTAAGTCTGGTTATTGTTAAATACATTAAACGTTTTACCATTTGCATGTACAAGGTTTGTCACTACCATACCAGCAAAGTCTTTAACCAATTTGAATCCTAGAATAATAGGATGAAATACGACATTATAACCAACCATATTAAACCTCTCCAACACCTTTCAGGCATACTTCTTTTGACAAATAAAAATACCACCACATCATTGTAGGTCTTCTGAACCAAGAAAATATCGCATTCATCCAAAATTCATCATATAAAATTCCTTCATTTGGAATGTTTAAAAGAGCTTAACAAAGTCTCATCAATTCTAGTAAAGATGAGGTCATCTACATAAAGCCACACAAGCAAGAAGGTACCTTGTGAAGATTTTTTTAGGAACAAAGTATGCTCATAAGGATATTTTTCAAACCTTTCCCTCAGAAAATAATCTTTAATACGACTGTACCATGCCCATTTGCTTCAAACCATACAAAGTTATCCATAAGTAATACACCTTATTTTCTGCTTATTTTACCATAAAAACAAGGGGTTGCTTAACATACACCTCCTCATTTAACTCATTGTGAAGAAATGTAAACTTAACATCTAATTGAAATAAATACTATCCTTTTTAAGTTGCTAGAGCAAGCATCGACTGTATAATATCCATATGAGCCACGAGTGTAAAGACCTCTATGTAATTTACCCCATGTTGTTGTTTATACCCTTTAGCGATAAGGCGAGCCTTGTGTTTTTCAACTTCCCCAAGATCATTTAGCTTAGTATTGTATACCCATTTCACCCAACTAGTTTTGCACCACAAGAAAGATCAGTGAGGTCTCATGCATCATTTTTTCGAATGGCTTCAATTTTAGAGTTTATGGTACATCTTTATTTGGCACTTTGAGCTGCGCCCATATAGGATAAAGGATCCCCATCAATAAATAAAGCAAAATTACCTTGATGATCATTATTAAAGAAGCCCTCACCATTGTCATAGTCACACATCTAGATTGGTGGGTGTCGAGAATGGCTTTGAGCAAAACTAGAAATAAGATCAATATTTGTGTATTATTCAGTTATTTAATGCTTCAAATTCTTCTCATTAAAGCCACCATGATTATCAGCACTAATGGATCCATTGCCTCTCTCATGACTAGTCCCACCAGAATTGTTGTCTATGGCTTTATCCTGGATATTAATTTTAATGTCTTCATCTATATCACTCCAATCAAGAGATGCTTGAATTGCTTCAGCATGACTATCATCTCAGGGCCAACTTTCATCTTCATTAAAGATTACATCATAACTAATAAGCATTTTTTAAGAAAATGGATCATACAAACGATAAGCTTTGAACTCCTTGTTAATTCCTAACAAAACATATTTTGAGCTTTTGTTGTCCAATATGGTGCATTTGCTATTTGGAACATGAGCACAAGAGACACTCAAACACTAAAAAATAAGCAACATATGGTTTAATGCAACTTCATTCCTCTTCTGGAGTTTTATTTTGAACTGCATGTATAGGACTTCTATTGAGAATACGTACCGCTTAGTTGGAAGCCTTGGGTTAAAAGGTTTTTGGAACTTGTCTACTAGTGAGCAAACTTCGAACCATGCTCATGATCATTTGATTTTTCCTTTCTGCCACTCTATTTTGCTGAAGAGTGTAGGTTATGGTGAGTTGACAATGTATCCCATTGGTTGCATAGAACTCAATAAACTTGGTAAATGTGAAATCCTCACCTCAATCAGCTCGCAAACCCTGGATACTAATGTCAGCTTGTCAGCTTCTTTCTTAACCTTTATTTTGAAACGCTGAAACATTCTAAAGCATCTGACTTCTTTGTTAAGAAAAGACCCATAATTCTGGTTAAAGTCATCAATAAAAGTTAAAAGATACCTTTTGTGACTTTGGAGATAGGAGAAATTGGCTTATATATGTTCAAATGAAAGAGTTGAATTGGTGGTGATGTTTTCCACATACTTTCTTATGAAAAGAAACTTTTATGTTGTTTTCCCAGCATATAATCTTTGTATAACAAACTGGAACATTGCAGTTGTGGCAACTTATAAACCATCTATTTTTTTCTGTAGAGTTTTGAGGCCTCAAAAACTTAAATGGCCATACCGACAATGCTAGAGATAATCCAGATTTTGTGTTGGAGTGAGAAAACAATGCTGGTCTTGAAGTTAAATCTTGGTAAGAAGGATAAACATCATATTAAGAGAAATGGTTGTTTCGATAATAAAACCTCTCTCTAAGTGGTACACCTTACACTTGTTATATCGAAATAAAATTACCAAACATTTCTCCTGCAATTGGCCAATGTATAAGATATTATTTTTCAATTTAGAAATATAAAATAACTATATAATAACTTACGAAACATGATTAACTTAGAGATGAATATGACAGTTTCCCATTTCACCAATGTTGGGGTTGTCACCCAACTTTACGGACTTGTGAAAGCTCACATCTAGTTATGAAAAGAATTCATTATGTATGCATATATGGTTACAACATCTCAAGTCTAAGAACCATGTCATTTTATTAGGTGCTTTATCGACATGAGTCATGAGAAGTAAATCCTTCGTGCCTTTATCAACTTTAAAAGTATCATGTTTTGAAAAATAGCCTTTTGACTCTTTATTATATCCTGCTATCTTCATAACATCAATATATGTCATGAGCAACAGCGATTTAGTTGTTTCAGCGTAATAGGTTTGTGACTCATTTTCCTTGCCTTTCTTTGGACATTCACATTGAAAATGGCCAAGTTCATGACAATAAAAAACATTCAACAAATAATTTATCAAAACTTTATCTCTCACGCCCTTATCCCCTACCTCGAAAAACACCTCCACCAAGGCCTGGTTTGCCAACACTGTTGTCATGAGTAATCTTTAATGCTTGCTTTTCCACAATATATGTTTGCATGTGTTGTTCATGAACCAATAGGCTACTTTGCAATTCGTCAATGAAAATAGTTTCCAAGTCTTTTCAATATTACGTAAGATCTTTTCAATAATAATAACATCAGTCATTGTTTCACCATAAAAGCACATTTCATTAGCAATGATAAGAGTACAAGAAAAGTAGTTAGAGACAGTTTCACCTTCCTTCATATGAAGGATTTTAAAGTCCTTGCAAAGGACCTACAATTGTACACACCTGACCCTTGCATTCCATTGAAACTTTTTCTTCATAAAATCCCAGATTCCCTTCAAAGTCTCTTTGTCTAAGATAGTTTTAAGGATTGAATGATCAATGGTCTGAAAGAGATAATTCTTTGCTCATAAGCCTTTCAATCTCTAATTTGCCACCCTTTTTTTTTGTTCATCTGAGAGATCAACATCCTTCATTATGATAGAAATTCCACTCTCAACTACATGCTAGTATTCTTTGGAGTGAAGAAAATTCTCCTTCAGCATGCTCACATGATCGTAGTGCCTAGCAAATCATGGAACTATTGGTTGAACAAAATTGCCTTTAGTTGTCATCTTCAACTACGGCTACAAGATTTGAAAAACTTTGGCTAGGTCTGAAAAAGCTTTGATACCAAATATTGAAGGTAGTTTTTTTAGAATAAAAGTTTATATTCTTTAATATGCAAGGTGGCTTTATATATAGTTATACATAAGGTAACAAAATAAAGAATATACAATGTTATTCCACATAAACATAGGTCATAGCAACAAAAAAAACTAGCGCCCTCATGTCCAGGGATTATCAATTACATAAAGCTGAAATACTATGTCAATACCTAAAGTTTGGTAACATCTATCACTCTGAAATCAAAATCTTCTTTTCTTAATTGCTTTCTTAACTGTTGTCGATTTTCATTTTCTTTAAAAACCAAAAGGAAAAATACACGACATCGTTCACTTTCTCTCTTTAAGTTGATGTTATTATTGTTGAAAATAAAATGTTGAGATTGATTCATGTTCCTATTTGTTATTATTTCTTGTTTTCTCTTTAATATCAATTATCGAGTTAGTAGAGGGGAGAAAGGGAATGATAGTATTTTGGGTGATCAATTTGAATAAGAGGTCAAGATAGTTTGGGTATTTTGAATTAAAAAAAATGTTCGATGCACATGATTTGGGTGGTCAGTTTTAATAAGCCCAGCAGATGAAGAGAGAGATACACTGCAAGATATGGTATGCCCCACAATTGATTCTTATTGTTAAATCACCAGTCAATTAATAAGCCTATGACCAAGACATGGAAACAGAGCACAAGCTTCCCATGATTGTCTGACAAAGAGGTTATTGTTTCATATAAAAGCTCACTGTACCGAAGGCGCAGAACTCAGGAAAAAAAAAAAAAAACTATAAAGCTATATCAGCAATGAAAAATCCTTAACGGGTATTTCGTTGCTAATTAAATATGTATTGAATTTTAGTTTTATTGTAATGAATTAGACAGTTGCCCCTCATCTTATTTTTTAGCAGCAATCGTGAAAATAATAATGATATCAAGTATTATTATATTCGTGATTTGATGAAAAACCAAGAAATCATGATTGAGTGTTGTCCGTCTAAGGATTAAGTTGCTGAAATTTTCATAAAATCTCTTAACACTTTTTTGTTCTTTAAAAAAGATGATGTGTATGAAAAAAAATTTAAACTTGTTCGCATTGTAGAAGAACCTGTTTATAGAAGAGTTTTTTTTATTGCTAAACAAAGTATTTAAGAACATCATATTAAAAGAAAGATCGGTAGATATTAGTAGGAATTCTAGTCTAAGTAGTAGTTCTTGATAAAAAATAAATAAAATTATGTGCTGCAATGTCCGATTAATGTATCAAAAATTCGACAGTTAGCATTGAATATTAATAAATAATATAATGAAAACTATCAATTAAATGGTATAGTAGTAAGAATTTAGAATTAAAAATTTTATTTTTCTTGTAATCTCATATTTGAATCTTATAATTGCTAATATAATATCTACTTGAGATTTATTTTATTATTAATTTTAAAACTTATAAGATTAATTGAATTTCATACATAATAAAATAATAATAATAATAATAGCATGGAATGTTAAATATGTAGTGTTTCTGAGAAAGAGTGCATGAATGACTCAAACTCCAATAAACTCTCTATACAAGCTAGCTGACGTTTTCTTTTGATGCCCCGTTCGCCTTTCATAGCTTTATTAATTTGGAGTGATTTCTGCATCTGAAATATTGCGAATATATATTCTTTTTTTTTCTTTTTTTTTTTATCCCTCTTTATTACACTTGTATCATGTGTTGATTTATTATTTTTAGCACATTTCATTATTGACTCGGGTTTGAACCTTGCTCACCATGCGTCATTGACAAATTCGTTCACAAGGAGCACTTAACCAAAGACAAGAGACAATATTCTACAGCACACGAGAGCTGAAAGGTTGACGTTGTTGATTTCAACCCCCCCTTATGTCGAGAGAATAAGAATTTCAGGAGTTATTTAACATATGATATTTCTAATAAACGTGGGATTGATTCTGGTTAGTTGTAAAATCGAAATTGTATCCATGGAACTAGGAATTTTAATCTGGGAGAGCCGAAATAGAGGAAAAAGACTTCACGTGGAGCTAAAATTTAAAGTTTTCTATTTTTATTGAACGAGGAGGATGGAAAAAGGCACCTAGTAATTAATAATTAACCATATGAAAGCGTAGATCAAAGGCAATAAGGTCTTATAAAGAACAGGAGTGGAGAAACCTAAATGGGTTTGGTTTGTTGTGCAAACAAGCACGAGATAAAATGGAGGAATCTATGCCCACTAAGCTAGATGAGGATAGGAATAGGAGGGCGCCAGGTCGGTCTGTTTACCCTCACTACCTTCTCTCCTTTTCCTCTCTCTCTCTGTGCCAGGACCAGCACACAATTTAATCAATGGCACCGAAGTCAAAACTCAAAACCTAACTTGAACATACCCTTTCTCTAGCAGCAACTGGCCTGTAGAAAAAAATAGAAGAAACCCCAAAAATAACCATAATGATGCATGTGACTTGAAAGTAAAAAAAGGGAGGAAAAAAAATCATCTTAAGCTGATTGCTCACTCCCTAATATATAGAGAAAACCCAAGAATGATGAAAAGGACAGAGCTCACATGAGCAGAACCAGATCATCCATGGGCCCATACGCACAAATCCTCTCTCAATCCTCAATCCTCGAATCCTCATGGGTCTTTCTTTAATAGCAGAAAGAAGCGAGAAAATATTTGTGGTTCGTTGCTTGTAGAGAGAGAAGATTTTAGGAAACTATAACTGGGAAGCAAAAACCCTCATACAACACCTCTCTCTCTCTCTGATGTAGCTAGGTCAACCACATGATGAACAACTTGCCTTCTTTCTTTCTAATATTGAATTACCGTATGGCTTGTCTTGTTTAGGGTTTTGAGTGTTTTGTTTTTATATTTTATTTTTAGTCAAAGAAGAAGGCACCGACTCTTTGGTTTGTATTGAGCTAGATGATTGCTCCCCCTTTGCTTCTCTTCTTTGTGGCCTCACAGATTTTGAAAGAGAAAATCTTCTAAACAAGAAACCAAATCCTCTATAGAGCAGGTGAGGTAAGGCCTTGTTTGTGCTCAATATTTCGCTAAAAAGTCGTAACCCCACTTTTTTCTTCTTCTTTTCTCTCTTTCTCCTCAATCATCATTTCTATTTTGGTTGTTGGATTTCAATTCTTCAAGATCCACTGTGATCATAAGAAGCTCTTAGTGGGTCATCATGAACTTCGTTGAAGGAGAAAGAGGGGATTTTGGTAAAGAAGAACAAGGGGAAGAGAAACAAGAAGGAGAGGAAGCTGTGAAGACAAGTAAGCTCCTCTTTTCTTCTCCTTGTACATCATCTTCTTCTACCAAGTATAAAAATTTTCTTCCTGAGCACCACAGCATGTGGCCTGGTTCATTTGATCAGTCACAACAAGATAGCAAAACCCAAGAACCATCTCTCAATTTTGATAAGAAGCTAGAGCTCATGGAACTATCACTGGGAAATAACAATGAAACTGAGAGCACTAGTGCCGCTGCTGTTGTTGGTGCTAGAGAGTCTACTGAGAGAGAGCACATGTTTGACAAAGTAGTGACCCCAAGTGATGTAGGCAAGCTGAACCGTCTTGTTATACCAAAGCAACACGCAGAGAGGTACTTCCCTCTTGATTCTTCATCGAATGAAAAAGGCCTCCTCTTGAACTTTGAAGACCGGAACGGCAAGCCATGGCGGTTCCGGTACTCTTATTGGAACAGTAGTCAAAGCTATGTAATGACCAAAGGTTGGAGCCGGTTTGTAAAAGAAAAAAGGCTCGATGCAGGCGATATTGTGTCGTTCCAACGCGGTGTTGGTGAGTCAGGCAAGCATCGTCTGTTCATAGACTGGAGACGCAGGCCTAATGCACCAGATCCAACAACATTCTCACATTTAGAGCTCCAAAATCAGCAACACTATCCACAGTCAGTGCGGTGGGGCAGGCTGTACTCACCCCAATCTAATTTATCCATGCAGCAACCTCAATTGCGACATTTGAATTACAGCATTCATCCTTATCAACAACAGCAACATCAGAACCGTAATCATCAGAATCATTATCATCAACCGTCTACGATTAGTTATGGCAATTCAGCGCATTATTACTTAAGGCCATCAGAGACACTTCAGAATGGGGCAATGCATCAACAAGCTGGAGGAAGTCATGTCCCACTGGTGATAGATTCGGTGCCAGTTGTTCACGGTAAAACTGCGGGGAAGCGGCTCAGGTTGTTTGGTGTAAACATGGATTGTCCTACACAGGATGATGATCAGTCATCTTCGATCACAATGACACATGGCACAATCGGTTCATTCTCTTCTCATTTGGCTTCATCTTCTCTCCCTCCTCCTCTCCAATTAAGGGCACCCACTAGTGCCCCAATGCAAGCTGAGTTTTCAAAGAAAGGAAAGAATTCCTTATCTTTTGATCTGGATCTTTAATCACATATGAAGATACCATTTCTTCTGTTCCTTCACATCTGATCTCTCAATATGGGTACTAGATTTAGGTAAGAGGCTTTCAAGAAATTTTCAAGTTTAGCCTTTTTTTAGTTTCTTTTTGTTGATTGTTTAAATATTGTCAGCAAATTAAACGATGAGGTTTTGGGTATATTGTGAAGATCAAAAGATGGAAGAGTGGTGCAAGAAATGTGGAGTTTGAAAAACTCTTTTAATTGTGTATAATACATTTATACAGATAAATATCAGAATATTTCCATCAATGTTTTCTTTTAGTGACTGGTGGCTTAACTTATTGCTATATATTGACTCTATACATGCAATGGACTCTCCCCAGTTTGTTTGGGTTAATTTCTGTTCCCTCTTTAGCCATCAACTTCAAGCTTACTCTCTCTCTTGATGACAGCATTTTATGGTTACATTGCTAGAGAAAGGATATAAAGTGGAAACTTATTTCGTATTTTCTCTTCTTTTTTTTTTTTTGTTTTGTTTGTATTACCTCATTGGGTTAATATTCTTGGTGATGCTTAGTTGAGTTGGATTGCAGGTTCTGCGCAGAAAGTTTACAGCAGCTGTAAAAGTTAGCTTCTGTATTCTTACTCTTTTTTTTACTTTATTTATTTTTAATCAATCTCTCTAAATCTTAAAAACTACTGTTAGCATTGTTATATTTCTTTCTCCGCAACACATTGTTTCTTTTACAGCCACCTTCTTGTCTGGATTGCAGCAAACACAAACAAAAACTACTTTTGTGCTGAAAGAGATTTATCAATAAGGTATCGTGATACCACCGAATCTTTTTAAGCGGTCAAGTGCTTTGTTTAATGTCTTTTGAAGCCCATTTTGCGTATGGAAATCTGAGGTTAAAGAGAGCACTGTATTCTGTGTGTTTCAGTTTTTATATGATGGTTACATTGTATATTTTATGGTTCTTTGTTTAGAATCTAGCTCGCTCTAACATTGCTTGCATTGGCTACCCTTTCTAACTTTAGCGGTAGAAAAATTAATGGGGTGGTCTTCAGCAACTTAACGTTTTTGTTTTTGCAAAATCCGACAAGCATTAATTCTTTCTTAATTCCTTGGTTTGTTCTTGAAGCTCTAAAATTAACTACTGTAGTGATTCTATAGTCATTGTATATACGAATTCTCAATCATGAAAGAGTTATGAATCCTTTGCTTCTCTTTGAAATTCTGGATTTTTTTTTTAGTTTTTCCAAGCACTATATCTAATTTCTACTGATTACTATTTAACAATCGTAGCCTTGTTCGATTTGATTCGGAAATGATACACACACACACACACACTGATCCCTTTTTATTTTTTCATTTTGTGCGTGTGTCTGTGCAGATCGATGATGAATATGGGATTCAATATGCATCCTTCTTTACATGATCATCATCTTCACAGCCCATAACATTTTGTAGTGAGCTTTGGCTCTGTCTGTGGTCAAGACTGCTGTCATTTCGAAGGTACAGTTACTGCCTTCACGGATGGTTCCTGAAAGTTCCTTTTATGGTATGTGCACTGCCAACAAATCTTCTCCTAGTGCTTTGATGGTTTTGTTCATACTTCAAAACCTAATAAATTTCATCATGTTAGAGAGATCATATCTTCGGGAAGCTGCTAAAATATTCTGTTTCTAATTGCACAAAAGATCATTAATTTGGGCATTGAGCTCAAGAGAGACCACGTTAAGACCCTTAAATCTTCAAAAATATTGTAAATCTTTGGAATTGGTTCTTCAATTGATGGAAGCTTGATGGATAGCGCCTCTGTCAGAAACTCTGCAGTTTTTCACCTCATGTGGTCACTACAAAACACCTACCGGTCATAAAAGTAGAATCCAGAAAATCCTTGCAAACAAATCAACTCTCAATTAGGGAAGAAAATGACTGTAATTAATATAACAAGAACAATGATTGTAATAACTAAGTACATTAAGAAGAAGTTAATTAGATCAATTCATGCGAATACGTGTACGTGTACCTACACACACTACATGTTCTTTCACATGTGATTACTGTTAGTAATTCGATGAGAACATGTAATTAATTATGTACATTGGTATACTTAATTTGGGAAGCATGACGTTATGGTCAAAGTAGTTGATTAATTTGGACACCTGGGTCACGACTTCAATTAAAGTAGTTGAAGCTTTGATAATTTAGACAGTAAAACGGCCTCTTTTAGACAATTATGGAGATTTTATTAACTTTTGGCAAATAAGAAGATAGCCAAAAAAGTAGAAAAAGAAGAAGAAAAGCCATTAAAGCACGGCTGCTGCAACGAAAAAAAAAAACGTGATTGCGGCCATTGACTATGGATCCATCATATGGAACCAACTGTTTTTCACTAAAAGAAAACAGAAGACATTCATCGAATCAAATTTAAACAGTTCATTAGCAATAATATTCGATAATTACTGTATGTTCAATGTAAAACTGCTCCATAAAGCTATATAATTACACATTTCTTCTTCTTCTTCAGACCAACGATGTTTTTGTATGTATGAGAGTCCATTTGCTTTGCATGGCAAAAATACCTTTGGGAATTGGTGATAAAATTAGTTGAATGTTTTCCCAATTAGAAAATACTGTCCACGATTAGAGATAATTAAATAACGAATTATAAGTTTTTCATTATGAAATGCAATAGGGGATTACAGATTCAAATTCGAATATATCACAGAAAGTGAAGATTTAATGATGCGATATGATATCAACCAAATCCTGAGCAGATATATACTTCATGCTTCTTTCATCTGAATCATGTGAACAAATCTACCTGATATATTATCTTAGTCATATTTTAAGTAAGCTATCCACATCCAGACTAATGTAATCACAGATATATATATTCTTTCTTGTGACCTGCCCTCAAATTCAAACCTCAGATGATTAGTGGGGAGGAAATCCACTAACCACCAGATTCCAAGGTGTCTTATGATTTGTAGCAAAATTAATGTATATGCTGTTGATGTGTTAATTTTAGTGCAGGTAGAAGAAGGCATTCATGGTAACCATATATGTCATCATTTTTATGTTTTTATTATCAGTAGCTTGCACAATGGGATTATGTTATTAAATGAGCCTTTCAATCTATCATTCCTTCTATATATGATCATCTTGTCGGTAAGTGTTTTCTTAATTTAAGATGATGCATCATTAATTGATTCCTTCTTAATTAGGTTTGATTTGTACAGCCCTAAACTGAGTTAATGATCTTACACCGATCATCCTCCTGCTGCACGTATCAGAAATGCTCTATTATACATTTTGCATCCAAGCAAAACGATGATATATATATTTTTTGAGGAATAGAATTGGCATGTACAATCTCCCTCCCAGCTAGCTAACCTACTGTAAGAAATTGCTGAGAAGCTCCTTTTATATCCGGATAAGTGGTTTAATTTCGAGATATATTCTTAATTTATGTTTCTTCTACAGTTTGATTATGAGAATGCAATCGCCGAGTTCGAAGGCAACCTCTGGCTAGCTAGGATGTGTGCCCGTTAGGGGGTTGCAGCTGATCAGTCTTTGCCATATGAGCCAAGAGCTAGCAATCCAAGCTTTCTGATGTAAACAGCTGACCACTACTGCTTGTAATAGCACACGTGTCAGGGTACTTTCAAAAGAAACGGACGGCAAATACGTGCCACCCACTTGTATTTCTTGGGTAGTATTTACCTAATTTGGCCTCAAACCTGCACACATGTTTCTTTATATATGCTTTTATTCGGCTTTCCTGATCGAAGCAACGTTACATTGAAAATAATCTCGAATCAATGCAGAATATTACATTATCTCATGTTGGGAATTGTGCCACTATATTTATGCGTGTGTATATATATATATATATATATATATATATATATATATATATATATACATATATATAGGAATCATGCCACTGCCTAGCTAGTTTTGAAGCGCAAGCTTTGAGATATAGTTAAAATTCCATACTGTAGATGAACAGAAACAGCAGCTAAAGAACAACTATAAATGGTGGAAACAGGCACATAGAGGTGCACTGCTGATTTCCCTTTGTCTATGTCCCCGGCCTGATCTTGTAGATATGCTTCAAAGATGCCGGGCTAGAGTCTACAGTACCATGCATTTATAATTGAGAGAAAACCCAGAACAGCCTGCATGCTTACCCATCTTAATTACCATTGATGCACAAATATTCCTGCAACTGTATAGTTAGCTCGATCTTGAGAGAACGGGGCTATGGGATGGTGCACACATCACGGACCAAATTCAATACGTCTTGATGGTGTGGGCCATGTACACTCACAGCTTGCACTTAATTAATATTGCTCCATACAAGTTTATATTCTCAAAATAAATAAAAAAATGAAAATGAAAGAAGAGAGCTACCTCATACAATTCCAGTAATGACGGGGTGCATGATATATTAAAAGATAAAGCTAATGAATGCAGGATGCTGGGAGATGTATTGGGGCAATAAACATATATATATATATATATATATATATATATATAGTCGTAAGAAAGCACCATGGGCACAATTATACACTGACATAAAGATTCATCTGCAACTTGGTCCAATTATAGTCGTAAGAGATTCATTGATTTCTCTCACAAGATTCCTATGCTCAAAGTCTTGAAATTGAAGTCCCCTCCCGGCCTATAAAGACAGTATATGTAGGTTAGGTTTAATAGGCATAATTGATGAGGATAAAGAAGCTACATGTGTGAGCCATAGCTGGTACAAAGGAAAGCAAAAGAGATTAAAGTTGCTTCACTGTTTAGTCCTTTGTTTTTTTTCCAGTCTCAAAATTAGGAACGGGGGTGATGTACAGCACTGGTATATGTGTCGCTAAACCTGCATGGACCACGTTCTTGTTTCTGTGCATTTAATGCATCAAGTACCGCATGCCATTCCCTCTCTCTTTTTTTTTTTAATTTTTTTATTCAAGGAAACATCACCCTTAAAAAGTATATCTTGTGAACCTAAATAAACGAATAAAACTTTGATTATCTTAGATTTTTATAAAAAAAAATATGCGAACTTGAAATTTACTATGCAGATTTAAATTCTTTGTTATCACGCTACATTTGATGGGACCCTTTCCCTCCTATTGCTTTCTCCATTCTCTGGTTCACCTCCCTGCCTCTGCTTTTACTTCTTTAATATGAAAAATAACTTGAGAGAATGATCAGAAGCCATTGGGTTGCGCTAGCTGAATTGATGGGTTCTCGTCTTCTTCGACTCACTGTAATCATTTTTTCAGACTCTCTGCAAGTAGTTTTTGCTCGTCGCTCTGCATATATACAGTATATTAGCGCTAAAATCACAGTAAGATCATATATGCCACCATTTCTTCTTTATCGATCTTGCTCTCTTGAGACCATCGATCGACCACCCAGCCATTGATGGAGTCCATGTAATCCTACCAATGGCTGGTAATCTTTTATTATTGAGATTAGAGCACATCATAAGACAAGCCATCTGAGCAAGGAGTCCAGTCCAAGAGCAGCTAGCGTCGATGGAGGATGGATTGGACCTGGCTGTCTGTAGCATACATGGCTTTAGCTAGCTCATTATGGCGAGTAATTATAAGCAGTACGTTTCTGTAGCTTATCAAAATCGATTAAATTAGAACAAAAGATATAATTAAACCATTCTTGGGATTTTAAATATGTCAATAACTTACCCCCTTCGTCTTATTTTTTTAGATGTAGCACTAAGCTGTCTTAGATTTTAATTTTATTTTATTTTTAAGAAAAAAGGAATGTTTTTAATCGAATTTGGAATTTTCAAATCTAATTTAATTCCTAGTATATATTCACCGTAGTCAATCATCCTATCTAATTTTTCTCCACACTAATTTAGACGGATGATTATTTTTTTCTACATAACAAGATGGGGAAAAAATTACAACTACAATTCTTCTTGTCAAATCAAACCTGTTAAACCCTATTTTATCTTTATATTAAAAATATTATTTTAAAAAAGTTAAATTTTTTTATTTAAAAGTAAAATTTTAGTATTTTTAAATTATTTTAATGTGTTAATGTTAAAAATATTAAAAAATATTATTTCTAAAAAAATAAAAAATAATAAACTTAAAAGTATGCAGCTCATTAAAAAGTGTTAGCATGAAGGTATTAAAAAAAAAAAAGTATTGGTTGGATATAGAAAACGACAGGGTCAGAGGTTGGTCGAATTTGAAGCCATCAATTACTCCGACAACGCCCGAAACAGACACAGAGTGATCCGAGGCACCAAGAATCTGTCCTAAATTCCAATCCTTTTTCAGCTATGTCGATCGAGGGTATAATTATGCTTGCATGAGTGCTGTAATTCCTAGGCCTTCTTAATAAAATTAATCAGTCTGCTCTCGATTTGAAACGCTTTTGAAAAAGGTCTTGAGAGAAAATCTTAGGCTCGGTTCTAGCCTTGACCCAACAGCCTAACAAAATTCTTGACACAACTCATCAACGTACGGTTCTTCTAGTTAGGAGATGGAGGGCGTCTCCCTGCCTGGCTGTCTCTTTGTGCGGGTGCGGGTGCGGGTGCGGGTGCGGGTGCGCGAAAACTCTTGAGTACAGAACTCTTGAGTATAGAGGATGGTGAGGTGAGAACTTGCATTGAGAACGTTAGAATAATGATACAAGAATCAAATAATAAAAATCTTGTTCCCTTTTCAACCTTAATTTATTTTTTATTGTTTTAATTTTAGAAATGTTCTTCTGGAAAGATATTAAAAAGTTGATTTTCCATGAAAATAAAAAAAGGATCATTTTTAAACTTTTTTTTAATTTAAATAATAAAACACTAACAGAATATAACTTTTTTTAGAGCATTTAGAAACAACTCATATTTTTTAAAAATTAAAATTATTTTTTTATTTTTTTTGGATTTTTGATGTATTGATTTTAAAATTAATTTTTTAAAAATAAAAATTATTATTTTAATATATTTTAATATAAAAAATATTTTAAAAAATAACTACAACCATATTTTCAAGCAGATTTTTTAACTATGAAATTTAAAAATCAAATTTCAGCTCCTTTCAAGCTTAAAAAATTAATTATAAATTTAGAATGGAATATGCTTACGATCATGATCATGAATGGTTAAAATTTTGGAAATAAATTTTTGTCATTAACCAAAAAAAAATTGCAATCATCCATAAAAAAGATTCCTGGTATGGCTGCTTTCAGAAAATTCAAGGTCCATATTAGACCCATGTTATTTGGGCTTACGCCCCAAATAGAAAAAGGTTGGAAGAGAACTCACACAAATATATATATATAACCAAGGGGGGAATATATATAAAAGAGGGGGGGAAGTTGCAGAAAGCATACGAGGGAGTAGTTAAAAAAGATGGAGCATAGATGTGTAGAGTGTGGATTCCCGATAGAAACTCTTTTCCTCCAATACTCGCCAGGCAACATTCGACTCATGAGATGTGTAAATCTCTCTCTTTCTCTCTCTCTCGTTTATAAAATTTTATTTTCCATTTTAAATTTCCCAACTTTACCTTTTTTAAAAGAAAAGATTTGTTCCTGTTGCAGGCGAATTGCGAAGCAATTGCAGACGAGTACATCGAATGTGAATTCATGGTGAAATTCTTATACACTTTTGATTCTTGACTTGTCTTTGATTGTTTTTTATCATTTCTTTTTTTGGTTCCCTTAGTGAAGATTTAGAGTTTTTTTTTTTTGGCGCGGGGTTGTTAATGGGTGTAGATTATTTTGATTGATTTGATTCTGCACAAGACAAAAGCGTATAGACATCTTCTCTTCAGTGTAATCAATCAGCGTAGGGTCAATTTTGAGGTACAAACTGCTTCCTTTAGTTATGTTTACTTCTTACAGTTTATAGTGAGTTTTTTCCAGGATGCTTTAAGGATATTATTGCTTCTAATCAGAGTTTTTTTTTTTTTTTTTTGAGGGGGGAAACTTATAACTAATTATGTACTTTCTGTTTCAGTGTTTGTAATCATTGATTTGGTCAATACGGTTTATTAACACTAACATAGGGCTGCTTTGCAGGGCTTGTTATGGAAGTCAATCTTTGTGTTTCTTCTTTTGGATGCTTGTATCCATTTCTTGTCTTGGTTATTTTCTTTGAATACTTAATTACTCCTTTAAACTTGTGGTACGAAATGGTGTTGTATGCCTTAATAATCAAAGATAGAAGTCTTCTTTTGAAAATAAACGAGGGAGAGTGGGGTTCTTCCATGAGCTTTTCTTCAATTGTTTCGGCATTCCAAGAGGTTAGCAATGATGGTGGGAATTGAACATAAATTTCAGTTTTAAAGTTGGAGTTGGATTATATGTGCTGCTTGAAAAGTGGGTTTAGTATTTTCTTCTGCAGATACTTGTGGATGTCTTTGTTGGAAACTTTATGTTTATCTGTGTTTTTCTTCTTTCAATGAGGCTGTTGCTAAACACATCGATTCAAATCTCCAGGTAAACTTTTGCTTCAGTATCAAGCTGTTTATTTCTTTAATATACTTCTTGGAGTTGCATTATTATGGGTGTGAGGCCCTAATAGCAATTGCCATGTGTGCTGCTCCTTGTTGTTTTGGTTCAAGCTTATAATGGAGATTGCCTGGGGGGGAGGCTTTAATTCTAAACTAGTATAATTATCTAAAAAACTGGTTTCATGTGTGAATAAAAATTAACTGGGATGGATGAAGACATGGTGGCAGAGGTTTAGGTTTGTGTGAACATTCACTACTTTTTGTACGTACGATACATGCACCTATCCTCTATTTGAAACTAGAATCTTAGTATTATTTATATGGATTGATCAGAAAATAAAATTCAACATTTTGCACTTGCAAGAAGTTAGAGGTATTCATATTGTAAGAAGTTAGAGGTATTTGTTTGGGAGTTTTTATGAGAGAGTTGGGTGATACAGATGTCTAAGATCATTGAGGAGAAATGGCCAAAATAAGGCAAGATAGAGAAAAGTTGCTTTTGTTACCAACTTTGAGATTTATCATGCTGTTGTTGGCAGGTGCAGAGACATTTTGCTTGCAGTCCTAGTTTCAAGTCACTTCAAGATTTTTCTTATTGCCACAATGGTATGGCTTCTTAATGTGGCTTAATGAAAAGCAAATTGAACATAACTTTTTCACTTTCAGCTTCTATAATCTTCTAAGCATTGGTTCTTGTTTAATGTATAAGCTTGAGTTTGGTTTAATCTAACTTTTCTGAATATTCATTTTTCAGGTTTGGGAATTTCCATTTTCTGTAATTTTCATCATTGATTTATTTGTTTTATCATCCAACACAGTGGCATTAAAAGGTTAGATAAATCATTTATTGTCCTCTACAAGTATGCTTAACCTTTATTCATCAGTTTTTATGGTAGCACCATGCTAGTTGTTATTGTTATATCATGCTTGTGTTGATGCTCAAAGAAGTCTCAGCATGTACTATTGTGTAGATGCTGATTTTTCTAATTACAGAAAAACATTCTATGGACTGGCATGAATCTGTTGCCTATGTTTGAGTATGAAACAAAAAATGTAGACAATTATGTAGCAATATATCCTGAATGTGAACTGTCAATACTTCAAACATAGCATATGGTTGCTGTAACAACTGTAAGTATTTATTTATTTATGTCCTTGTTATATTGAAAATATCCTTAGCCGAAAGCTGAGTATCCAGGTCTGCAGGTATTTGTATGCACAATTAGCAGAAAGTTCAAACATTCCAATTGACATATAAGATATTTAGAAATGTACTTTAATAAATTTATTACTCATTCTAGTTTTCAGCTGTTTCAGTTCTTAATACTGAAGTTCCCAAATATTTCGTTGAATGTTGCCGGCTTTCCTGCTTTTGTGAAGTACATTTATCATGTGGATTTGTTCTGTCAAATGTTAGAACATTGCTAGTTGATTTTTCTTTTCTTTCTTTTTTCCTTTCTTTTTTTTTAGTAGATTCTTGGTGGATTATTGATCAAGTTGAAATGAGCATTATAGTTTCACACACTTTTGCTCTTTTTATGAAGCAGTGATCAGTGAGTCAGCTATGAATAGATGCATTGCGGCCTGCTTCTGTGCACATGCTGTTAAGTTGCTTGTCACTCAGATATCCACTCATAGATCATTGAGATTTTAAATCATCGAGTATTGTTCATCTTCCTCGTATTCAAGCACATCATGACACGCTAGCCATTTTGGTTAAAATGCCAATTTTGGTTCACTGCTGAACATGAGTTGTGCAAATTTGATAGCCAAAATTGCAAAAATCAACATTCTGGAAATGTGATTGTGTCTTGGAGCCCCTTCAAAGCTGCTTGAGTCTTTTTAAAGCTGGCGCTCTTCCAAGTTGCTGGAGTGACGAATCTGCTGATAAAGCATGCACGCACCGAAGTGTCCTGGGAGAAAGCTGTGAACGTTTAATGATTAAGAACATTGCAGTGAAATAGCAGCCACATCAATGCAAGTGATTCAAGGGAGTCAATTTTGTTAAAGAGCTGAATGATTTAAATTGCAAGCCACTATATATGCTTGCTCCGTGCACCCCTTCCCATGAAAGTTAATCTTACCGCTCTACTGCAAGATCGGTAGCAATATGACCTCTCATTCTAGTTGTCTGTTCTATCTCCATTTTTTCAGCTGGGGAGAAATTTCATTTGTAAGTTTTCATGTCTTTCTTTCGGTTCTTTGAAATGAATTCAATTTGCTATTCAAATTAAGATTTAAGAAAAAAAAAGTAATTGAGTTGGTTTCAGTTCCTATACTACTCGTTTCACCTTCATCACAGGCCTGGATATCAGTATTCCCATCCCCCTTTTCCTTCAATTTACAGACAGTGAGAGCCCTCTGCAAGAGTTCAAGAACAAAACAATGTATACGCCAGTGAGTTGCATGAACGTGAGCCACCTATACATAATACTAAATTTCTATGGCCGAAGAAGGGAAAGAAAAGAGCACAGAACAAACAGAAATCATACACTGAAACCACTCCTACTACCTGCATTTCGTTTAATCACCTCAACGACCTTCCTATACACAAGAAGAAAATTCAATTGGTCCCTTTTGTTTCTTTAACAAGTAATTAAGCTTGCAATCTCTGATGAACTGGGTTCTTATGACAGAGGTGCTCGGAACATTCTGCACAAAGTTAAAACTTCAGAACACGGACCAAATATTGAAAATCAAGCAGAAAACTCAATCCATTTGACTTTTGAGACTGCCAATTTCATATCATTAACATTCAAATAAAAAAAATCATATGATCACAAAATGTCACAGGAGAGATTCCTGAACCCCCACGGTAAAAATATACAACCAAACACCTCATTCCATGAAGACCCGGCAAGGAGAGTGAAGTGTTATAAATACCATGGATAATCCAATTAGTCTTAATACCATCAGGGACACGACCTTCATGAATAACCAGAGTCTTTTTTGTTCCAATCTCTTTCTTGGTTCGCCTAGTCTTTATTTTACGATCCCTACCAGTTGATTTCCGGTATCCAGCTTTTGTTGCTCTGTTGACTCTTCGGCTATTGGGATATTTAGGTAGTGTTCGTTTTGATGAACTGAACATGATAATTTGCTGTGGAGTTGGTTGAGGTACTTTTATACATTATAAATATTAATTTTTTTCATGTCCGAGGGCTATTTTAGTAGAGAAGTTTTTGTCTCATTAAAAAGGGTAGAATAAGCTTGTCTAATTCTCTGTATAAGAGTTAATCTAATTAATTCGGCTCAAGGGTAAGAATAAAAATAATTATTATCATAATTTTAAAACTTGACAAAAAGCTTACTCGAGCAAGACAAAAGATGCGCGTTGAGTTGACCATTGACGCGAGTCAACGCAAGGATAAAAAAGGTTATTGTCATAGTTTTAAAACCCGACTCGATTGAGAGTTGAACCGGAATGAGGCCCGATTCATGGGTCGGGTTGACTATTGACTTAGATGAATATAAAAACAAAAAAAATTATTATTATGATTTTAAAACTTGACTCAGGGGCAACTCGGGGCCAGTCGCGAGTCGGGACTAGGAACCCAGGTTAAAAAATCAAGATAAAAGTAATTATTATTATAGTTTTAAAACTTGAAGCGGGGTTAGATTTAGGGTCGAGCCCGAGTCACGGGTCGGGTTGACCATTGATCCAAGTCAATATAAGAATAAAAGTGGTTATTATCATCGTTTTCAAACTTGACTTAGAGATCAACCTTGGGTTAGGCTCGGGTCACGAGTCAAGTTAACCATCGACCCAAATCAACGTAATAATAAAAATAATTATTATCAAAGTTTAAAACCCGACTTGGTGGTCGATCAAGGGCTAGGCTTGGGTCACATGTCGTGTTAACTATTGACTCAAGTCAATGTAAGGATAAATATTATTATTATTATATTTTTAAAACTCAACTCTAAGGTCAATTTAAGGCAAAGCCCAGGTCGCAAACCAGGACCATTAACCTGGGTTAACATAGGGATAAAAGTGGTTATGATCATAATTTTAAAACCCGACTCGAGGATCAATTCAGGATCAGCCTCTAGTTACGATTCGCATTAACCTTTGATCTGGGTCAACATAAAGATAAAAGTTGTTGTTATCATAATTTTATAACTTAACTTGGAGGTCAATCCAAAGCTAAGCTCGGGTCACGACCCAAGGTCAGACTCGGGTCATGGGTCGGGTTGATCATTAGTCTGAGTCAATGTAAGAATAAAAATAGTTATCATCATAGTTCTAAAACTCAACTAAGATGTCAACCTAGGACAAGGCCTAGGTCATGGGTTGGAATGGTAAACTTGGGTTAATCCAGAGTAACGTAAGAATAAAAATAGTTATTATTATAATTTTAAAACTTGATTTGAAGGTTGACCTTGTCGGGTTGACTCAAATTCAAAAACAAATATAACAACCTTGTTTTGACCAAAGAAATATATAAAAAAATCAATATAATTTTTACTCATATTTTATTTTGGGTTGATTTGAGTTTTTGATCAAGTCAGGTTAGATCAGTCCTTCTTTAAACTCAAAACAATCTAGACCTCAGGTTGGTCGAGTCTCATATAATATCTAACAAACATAAAATAAAATAAATTATCCAATCCAATCCAAAACACACCAAACACAATACAATATAATTATATGTTCAATCCAGTAATATCTAGTCCTGTCTAGTACATATTGTCCATCATACGTAAGAGTTGGTATAAAATCACCCTCTTTCTATACTTAGAAGAGCTCAAGAAACAACCAAAACGTTGAAGATTCTTAAACAAAACAAGGGGGGAAAAGATGGAGGTCTTTAAACTTTACTTGGTAATTCCCGAGGCTCAAACTTGCAAAGATCAGCTTCAGGAATGTCATTGCCAACAGAAGAATCAGAACCATCCATCTTGTGTTTGATGAGATCATGAGAAAGTAACTGATGATTTCTTCATCAGTTGGATGGAATCCGAACCCAAGTGGAGCCCAGAGGGCCCAGCTTGCTTGAGAAGCTATAGGAGAATGACTAGGTCAGATGGCTAACAAAAATTGGGTTCGGATTTGGGAAAGCCACATTTTCAAATACAATTGAATCAACTGGAGCCCTACTCCAGTGACGTGTCCTAGCAAAACAAGGACTTCTATTATATATGTTTTTTTTTGTGTGTGATCACATTTATTTAATTTTCTTAATTAGATTACACAAGAAAAAAAAAATGGAAAAAAAGTGCTGAATTGAAGAAAAAAAAAACCATGTTCAATTTATTTAGTACAGAAGGTAATTAACAAAAACGTTTTATATACTTTTTCATTTTAAAATTTGAAATTTCCATAACTTAAAAATTGTCTATGTCCGGAAAAAAGCTAGGAGGCCTTGGCTTTAAACTTCCTCGACAAGTTTCTCCGTTTCTTTTTTTTTTTCCCTTAAATTTTCGATCCCATAAGTATTAGAGTGTTTTGAGAGTATAATTATTTTTTAAAATATTTTTTTATTTATAAATATATTAAAATAATATTATTTTTATTTTTAAAATTTTATTTTTGATATTAACACATTAAAATCATCTAAAAATATTTTTAAAAAATAAATTTAAGCTAAAAAAAATTATATTTTCATTGTTCACTTAATCTCATTCCTTTAACTTCATGTTTTTTTATTGCTTTATAGGGTGTTTGGAAATGTAATAAAAATTATTTTTTGAAGTATTTTTTGTTTGGAAATATATTAAAATAATATTATTTTTTTATTTATTTATGATATCAGCACATCAAAACGATCAAAAAATATTTTTTAAAAAAATTAAAGCAAAAAAAATTAAATTTTAACGAAATGCAGATTCAACCTCAATGTTAAATGAACACTTAGAAGATGTTTAAAAATATAATTGTTGTTACTTTTCAATGTATTTTTTGCTCGTAATGTATTAAAATAATATTTTTTTTATTTTTAAAAAATCATTATTGACACTAACACATCAAAACGATCTAAAAATATATAAAAAGTAATTTTAAACAAAACAATTTTTAAAATTTAAAAAATATATTATTTGGATCATAATATCAAACAACCCCTTAGAATTATAGTGATTATACCTTTTTGGGATTTTACATGTTAAAGTCTCATATTAGAAAATTTCAAAATAAAGTCATTTTAATGATTTTTCTTAAATGAAATTATTACAAGTACAAAACTAAAACGTGTTAAATAAGTAATATTGAGATGACACTGTGCACCCTTTCACTATAAACCTGCTATTCACTATTTTTTTTTTTATTTGATCTTCAATTTTTTTTTTGATGCAATGCAATTTTTTGGGCTAAATTCAAAAACAATTAAATTAAATTTATTGAATAAAGATAAAATTAATAGACATGGCAATAAAGTAGAAAAGGCACCCCAAATAGATAATAATTTTAAAATTCACACATAATATTTAATTTAATCCTCATACTTTAAAAATTATACTTATTTGGTATTTTAATATTTTTTCAATTTAATTTTGATATAAAAATTTATTTTTATTATTTTTAGTTCCTGGTTTGAGAAAAAAAACAAAGAAGTTGCCAAATTCTGGCACAGGAGAGAGAAACAAATATCATTCACACCAATTGAAAGGTCAATATTTTATGTCAAATGATTTTCTTTGATAATTGGAGTTTATATTAGATTTTTTTACCTTGAAAGTCCATAAAAAAATAGATTTGACTTGGAAAGATTTTTGTTTTTGGTTAATTTTGGTTTTTGGAATGAATGTTTTTTTTTTTTTTGAGTTTTTTGAAACTATGGATAAGTTTGTTACCGTATTTAGAGTGTTTTTAAAATTTTTAAATTAAAATAAATTGAAAAAGTTTTTAAATAAAAAAAATTCAAACCTTAAATTTTCAGCCAACACAATAATCTGAATCTAAACAAAATCACATGATCTATAGTCTGAAATTTTTTCCAAAAAAAAATTCAGCAGACTCCACTCTAGATGCTTAAAAAAACAAAGGGCCCCTGTTACTTGTCCATCATGTGATGATCATGTAACTAGGAGACTACAAACTTGATCGCTCAAAAGGCTCTTTTTTTTTCTCTTTTTTTTTCCAGATACCATCTTTGGTCATCATGTCTCATTATTTCCTTGTGTTGATGCTGTGAAACCAAATCTGATATTCCGTTTTATTCTTTTTAGCCCAGCTTACTGGTGGTAGCCGGTACTTATGTCTGATAAGATAAAATACCTGCTAGTTGTAAAAAGTTTTTTTATAATAAATTTAGATATTCTTATATATTTAAATAATTTTTTTAAAAAAATAATGATAATTTTAAAAAATAAACTCTAAAAATATATATGTTAAAAATATTTATTTAAAAAGTATTGAGAGCTGAAATGTATTTTTATTCAATTTTTGAAACCACCACTCATTTCCTCTTTGGTTTATATTTTGGCCCTTTTGTTTTAATTTTGTTCCTCCTTAAATGTTTTTGATAAACTAGCCATGAATTTAGGCATTGAAGGACACAATTGAAAAGAAACAAAGATTGAGGACCAAATTAAAAAAAATAGACACCACGTTGAAAAACCCATGCTCTTTCGAGTTTTCTTGTAATAATTATAACATAATATAATTTATACAGCAAACAGTAACTACAGTCTAGCCCCGGCAGCCATGAGAAAGGGGCAATATATATATACAAGCTAGCAAAAGCAGAAATCCATTCCGTCAGCTGGTTGAGGGTTTATTAAGATTTAGGGATTTCAAGTCCTCCTCTTGCTGACCTTTTCTCGCAAAACATAAAGTGTTCTTGTTATACTGGAAACTCTTGACGATAGCCTTGTAGGAGAAGCTTCTCTCAGTGAACAATCAGCACTTCTCTGAGCATGAATAAGAACAGAAACAGACCCACGACTAAATTGAAAAGAAAAACAGATGGAGGAGTCGATGTATGGCTTGATGTAGTTGTTTCAAGGTGAATGAAACGGCCCCACCTTCCACTGCCAGCCGAGCCATTTGATCTCGACTTCACAGCCGGCTTTGCGTTCATAACCTGAACTTTTTTCCTGTCTTCTACAGATTCTATGGCTACCTTCTTAGGCAGATCAATATTAGCAGCTTGCCTTGCACCTTCTCTGGCCTGCAAAGATATACCGGAAGAATTTAATTTCATCCACTAGATAGACACAAGTCGCTTCCATGTTTTTCGTCCTCCAATTTAAGATCCTCACCTTATGTTTGGATGCTGTGCTTGAAAACCCACCCAGAAATTGATCTCCTTTAGCAGAAATTACCTCCAGCTCCAAGAAGCTGTTGGGTATTTGTGCATTCTGAGCTTTGTGGATCCTTGGAAAGCCTGAATTAACCTGTTCATGCCTAGTTACAGTGGTGGAATCCATGGAGGATGCCCCCATCAAGAGGGTATCATCACTATGAGCCATTTGCTTCCGCCGGTATGCTCTTGAACTACCGTGCCCACCAAACAAGTTTGGAGACTGTCATGAAGATACAAACAGACGAATTAAATTTCAAAGTGTCCTCAACAGAACTAAACTGCATATGAAATGCAAATGACATCCAGCCCATAAATGCAGGCGCAAGAAATCATAAAAAAATCCTCACTTCATCTTAAGATCTTTCATGACTGTAGAGAATGTACTTGGTGGCATTGAAATAATGAGTAATCACATACTACTTCAATGCTCCCATTAACATTCTCTTGTATAATTATTGAGAGAACCAGGCGCTACTGAAGGAAACATTCCTCAGTGGCCATTAGAGATTTTCTATTACCTCTCCATAGGCAAGATAAGTTTCTCTGTCACTGCTATCCAAAACATAAGCATTACTTGATGACCTTGGTGTTGGTGGGATGTAGTCATTTAGGAGTGAATCTGCAAAATCTATATCCTCTTCATCAGAAAGGTAATTCTGCACAAGGTTATGTGGCTGCAGTGCGAGGGGAAAATCGAAACCCGCCTCATGACTGTCGAAGAGAGATTGCAGTTGCTCTGCATCTACCTGGACTCAGAATCATAGGCACGTAAACACATATGCTTCTCACGCTTCACATGAAAAACTATATTGTAAAAATTGGAATAGGAAATGCTTCATCTCACCTCTTGGTTATTATCGAAACCCACCTCATGACTGTCGAAGAGAGATTGCAGTTGCTCTGCATCTACCTGGACTCAGAATCATAGGCACGTAAACACATATGCTTCTCACGCTTCACATGAAAAACTATATTGTAAAAATTGGAATAGGGAATGCTTCATCTCACCTCTTGGTTTTTATTCTGCACATGGTTCTGTGACTGCAGTGCGAAAGGAAAATCAAAACTTGCCCCATGATTGTCAATGAGAGATTGCAGTAGCGCTGCATCTACCTGGAGTCAGAATCAGAGGCAAGTAAACACATATGCTTCTCATGCTTCACATGAAAAACTATATTATAAAAATTGGAATAGGGAATGCTCCATCTCACCTCTTGGTTATTATTCTGCACATGGTTCTGTGACTGCAGTGCGAAAGGAGAATCGAAACCCGCCTCATGACTGTCAAAGAGAGATTGCAGTAGCGCTGCATCTACCTGGAGTCAGAATCATAGGCAAGTAAAAACATATGCTTCTCATGAAAAACTATATTATAAAAATTGGAATAGGGAACGCTCCATCTCACCTCTTGGTTATTATTCAGCACCGCATTATTTTCAACATTAGAGCCCATAACCCGAATAGGCTCACCTTCATCATCAGGCAAATTAGCAGCCGAGTCATCTGCCTTATGCTTTAACTTGCAAAGAACAAGAGCCCTCTACAGGAGAAAAAAAAAAAGAAATAGAAAACAATAAGAACTCAAGCAGCAGTCTATCAACACAGTTCCAGGATAGAGCAACACAAATAAGAACCCAAGCATCAATCAAGCTTAGATGTTGCAGACATTCTTCTAATCACATTGAAAACACTTTCATATGACTCAAAAGCAATGAAGAGTAGTAAAACACTCCCCATGTTGAGCAAGATGAACTGGTTGGAGTTTAACGCGAGCAATATCCAATAATAACAAGGAATTTAGTTATAATTCAATTCCATTCAAGCACGACATCGAACACCAAAACTCTTTAACTTCTTCCACACAACCAAATAATAAAACACGGTCAAACCTTAACCCCAGGATGCCAAGAAAAGAAAATGTGATGATCCCATATACACTATATGGTATTATATAATACCTGGTCAGGAGTGGAAGTTTTAGCATGGAATTCGTGGATGACCCAGCTGGTCCCGACCACTTTTTTAGAATCAGGACATCTGTGTTGGAAAACCAGAGTCCTCTTAGTACCAATCACCTCATCTGTGCGTCTAGCCTTGATATCACGAACCTTGCCGGTCGACTTCCAGTATCCATTCTTGGTTTCCCTCCTAGCTCGTTTACTATTTGAGTGCTTGTAATCAAGCCGACAAAAGTAATACCACACTCGATCATCATCTGACTTTATTCTCGCAGAATCTACAAACACATGATCACACAGATGCGCACGAAAGAGACATTGGGATTTATCGAGAAAGTGTGGATTTAATTACCAAGAATAACTTAGCATATTTGTAATAATCATCACTGCTTCATCAAAAATAATCATCAACGTTTGTGTTACTAACCAGGTAATTCCCATGGATCCCGCCGATAAAGATCAACCTCACCAATAAGATCATCAACGAGGAAATCACGGCCGTCCATTTTGTGTTTCAGATAATGACGGATGATTTCTTCTTCAGTTGGATGGAATCTGTATCCCACCGGCGCCATCACATACAATCACTGGTTTTAAAAGTGCTAGTTGAACGTAGAAATAAAGCAAAGTTGCAAGTAAAACAAGAAGCAGGGCTACTAACAAGAAGGCAGTTTCATTCCTCGTCCTAAAACAGGTTGTGGATTGAGAGACAAGGAGGAGGGTGTCTTGCGTTGTTCTGTTGTGATCTTCAAGAACGCATTGACTTGAGACTGACTAAGAGATTATGTTGAGGGGTTGGAAGAAATGCCGTACATATTGTAGAAAAAGCGACCCCACCAGTCAATGGCATGGGTCCTAGTTCAGCCGGGACGAAGAAGTTGCCCACTGCTACTTTACTTGTTTAGCGGCAAGAACCAAGAACTTTCCCAAGCCCGTCTTGCTACCTTCTTCTTTTCCTATGACATTACAAGGTACAGTAGTTACATTATACTCTATGGTATAAGAGATTTGACTTTCACTGTCAATTCGCATTTTGAATGCCTGACTTTATGCTTGATGGATATGTTTGTGTTTAGAGATATGAAGGTATTTTTAATGGAATCTATTAGTAATTATATTAAAAAAGGGATTAATTAATATTTTAAAAATCCTAAAAAAAAAAAAAACAACCGTTATTATCATTACCCCGTTACCGTGTCGAGATCATTCTAATCTAATTTCGTGATTCCAGGAGGTTTCGTCCCATATACGAGAGTAACATGATATAGAAGCGGGAGTTTCCACCATGCTTCCCCCATCCTCCTCCTCCTGCTCCCACCAACCTTCTTTTCTAACGCTGACTACAGCTAAATAATCAACAATTACCAGTCGATAAACAAAAACAAAGCTGAGCACACATTCAATTCCTCTTGGGAAAAAACAAACAAGGAGAAACACCATAAAGAACAATGATCAACCACACGTCGCCCAGTACATATGAACTCTGTTGTTCCAGGCTAGGTTTAATACATATATATAGCAAAGTTTGATAGACATCGACGATCGAAAACGCATTGCAGGATAGGGTTTACATATAACTCCCAGGTGAAAACTGAAGGGCAGAATTCAGGTCATAATCTCCATCATCAAAGCCACGGAATGATTCCAGTTGTGTTTGGAGTTGATTGATGTCTTCCTGTAAAACAAACACAATTGCTTGATATTCTCTTATTATGAAATAATTTGCCATAAGAAACTGCCTGTTAAATTCGTGCTATTTCCCACCTCTAGCCTATTGTTTGCTAAATTAGAAGCCATCTGGGCAGTATGTCCACCTTCTTCAAAGGTCAGGGGATAATTACGCACAGTTGGATTTTGATTTCCAAAACCATGAGGAACATTGGAACTTGATTCACTTTCTTCAAATGTTGGCATGTTCTCATCTGGATATTTCTTCAGTTTGCAGAGCACGAAGTCCCTCTACACATAGCATAATTAAAATTCTATTTTATCAATATAAAAATGAAAAGAAAAGAACAGCAAATACTAAAATTTTCAGAGAGTTCTTATAAACAAGCTTCTCGGGGCAAAAAAAAACACCATCATTAAAACAAAATCACCTGTTTATAACGAGAAAAGAGTATTTCAAGTCTAGCGAGTGACCATTTTAGGTAACTGATATATAGATATAAACACAAAAGCGTGATCAATGGGCCTGATCTCATGTATTTCTGTTAATCTTTCTCTTCTACTATTCCTTCAAATCCAATTCTCCTTTTTGGAATGAAAAGGGAAGAAAAAACAATAGAACAAATTAAGTGAAGCTTGACAGTACCTGGTTGTGGAAGCTGAAAGTTGGATGGTACTCGTGTATGATCCAATCCGTCTTGACTCCATTGGGAACACGATTCTCGTAGAAAACCAGAGTCTTCTTGATAGCAATGTGCTCCTTGGTAGATTTAGCTTTGATTATACGATTCTTGCCGGTCCCTTTCCAGTATCCAGCTGCAGTTGTCCTATTAGCCCGGTGACTATTTACGTACTTATAACTGCGAGGACAAAAGAAATAACACTCTGGATCGTTTGACTGATATGTAGAAAGCCCTGCGCGCACATTAACATGAGTTTTTGTTAATCGACAATTGCAAACAAAGATAAACAGGGAAGTAATTTAAAACATTGCACATGACACATGAACACGTACCAGGGAGCACCCAAGGCTCAAAATCGCACACATTAACTTCGGCGATTATGCTGACTTCTTGTTCATAGCCGCCATGCATTTTTAACTTCAGGTAATGATTCACCAATTCTTCATCGGTCGGACGAAATACATAGCCCACTGGAGATGATGGGAAAGATATAGCTCTGTTTGTCATCCTTGCTTGATCAGGTTGTTTGCAACTGAAGAAAAAAGAAGGCAAATCAAAACAAATTAAATTGCTAAAGCAATGGAGATTCCAAGATAAACATGTATATATAAGATGCAGTGCAAGTACCCCGTATTTTGTAGAAGAAAGTGAATAAGGAGAGGCAAACAACTAGGAAAGAAAGCTGGTGGCGTGCACAAGAAGCTGTGGTTCTGCAGGATGAAGGGCGTCTTCTTTATATAGGCAAAAGTAGAGTAGTGGTGCTTTTATATTCAAGACATCATCAATCCCCGCACAGAATCTACTTCCCCGAGAAGTTTTCATTCCAATGTCATTGGTCTTTTAGATAAGTGGGTCCCATGTTAAACCGTGTCCTGAATGGCCGTACAATGTCTGTAATAGCTGTTTGGAGTGTGTTAGATGTTAGTTTTAATATTTTTTATTTTTTATTTTAGTTTATTAAAATAAACTAAAATTTTAAATTTTTTTAAAAATATAATTTAACTGCATAAACAAGTTGTTTTATATCCATTGATAGTTTGTCCAACTTGACTGATACGATAAATTCACTCAAAATTTAATCTTACTTATCAAACCCAATCAGGGATTTGATTGTGTTAAAAAGCTAGGTCTCAAACTTTATATATCAACTCGAATTAGTTTAAATTAATTTAAAATTTTAAAATTTTTAATATTTTATATAAAAAAGTTATGAAAAAAATTCATCTGAATATAGGCTATATAAGTTATAAATAATAAAATTTAAAAGATTATTTATAAAAAAATATATTTCATATTGAAAAACATAACTTTTTTTTCATGAATATTTAATATATATATATACTAAAAGGTTTAAAATCTCACATTGAAAAAATAACTTCTTTTTTATAAACATAGAATATATAGTCCTTTAAATTTTACTTTGAAAAAACATAATTTTTTTCTTGTGAACATATAATATATATACGAAAGAGCTTCAAATCTCACATTGAAAAAACAATTTTTTTCTTGGAAACATAGAGTATATATATTAAAGGGTTTCAAATCTCACATTGAAATTGAAAAGATATTATGTTATCCTTTTAAATTGAAGTATTTAAAGTAAAAAGTTTTTTTATCTAACATTGAAAAAACATAACTTTTTTCTTGTGAACATAAAGTATATATATGAAAGAGCTTTAAATCACACATTAAAAAAAATTGAGGTATATAGAGTATATATATTAAAGGGTTTCAAATCTTACATTGAAAAAACATAACTTTTTTCTTGTGAACACAAAGTATATTTATAAAAGGATTTCAAATCCCATATTGAAAAAATAATATTTTTTTTGGGAACGTAGAGTATATATACTAAAGAGTTTTAAATCTCACATTGAAAAAATAAAATATTTTTCTATTATTTATATAGTAAACTTTAAAAGTATTAATAACTAACTAAAATAATATATATAAAAAATATATAGTAGAAAAAACACAATTGAAAAAAAAAATCTCATCTGAGTTCACCTAGATCATGGGTCGACCCACCGAGTCAACCAAGTTTTTTCAGGTTATTGCACCAGCCGATTATTTAATAAACCTGGACTGGTCCAACTATCGAATCAACCTGTCAATCCAAGTTTAATAACTGTGAATTCGATTGATCTGAAATCTAAATTGATTTCCTTAAATTAAAAAAAATCAAATGATTTGATTAAAAATTTTAATTGCCTTGCTAATTAAGTTAAAAACAGGTCCTCAACCTCTTTATCTTTTATACATGTTATTGCATTATTTATAACTCGAGTTTTGACCCAATTCTACTGCTAACTTTGATTTTACAACTATGAGCAATATTCTTTAAAAAAAAAAAAAACCATTTATAGTATAAAAGGTTTTTCACCAATCGAGAAACAAACAAAATAAATTAGCAATTCATTTCCACAACCGCCGATAAGATGAAAAGGTGATGACTTGAATTCCACAACTTGCAATCCAAGTTCTGCTGGCTCCACTGCCTCCATCACCATCTGGAATATTCTAGAACAATCACCAATTAATAGCTTCCGATGTAATAATATATTCTCCAATATTCATATTTGTGTTTGTTTTGCTTTTAATCCACCGAGCAATATAATAAATGAAAGAAGAAAAACACAGCTCTTGATTGCTTTTGTTACAACAAACAAATGACCATTCTATGGTGTAAGATGGATTTTCTGAGGGGATTCTTTTGGTTTTATGCAATTAATCACGGTATATTAACTTTTTTAAACAATTAAATTACATACATGCCCTTAAAATGTTAACAAAAACAAAAAACAAAGGATGAGGGAGTCTTTTGCATCATTTATGGTTTATATATATATATATATATATATATATATATAAAGACAATTACTCCATTGTGCTTCAGTCAAGAAAATTAAAGAAGGAATCGAGGGGTTTTTCAGTATATTTCTTATATTTTTATAATATATTTTTATTATGAGCAAATCAGTAGTTTAATAAATAAAAATAATAATAATAAGAAAAGGGTGATATGTATATATCAGTGAATGGATGTTGTTTCTGCCCTTCAAATAATGCATGTGGCGTATTCTGGCGACCAAAAAAGTCCTACCATTGTGTCATTGGAAGCATTTAATGTCGACGAAGCTAATGGGATGTAATATGCAGTCCAATTCGAGATGGTTAGGCACTATTTAGATTTTTTTTCTTCTTCTTCTCTTTTCTCTCTCAATTATGGTTATCCTTCTTTTGATTTCCTCATTGAGTTCGTCAAATTTCAGACTTGTCTTCTCTTTTTTCTTCAATTGTGGTCATTTTTTTTTATTTATTGATCTTTATTTGTTTTAGGGTTCTTTTTGGATTTCGCCCATTTTTATTTAGTTTTATTTGATTTTTATATCAAATATGACACTCATTTTTATATATTTTTTAATCATTTTCTTGATTTGTTATTTCCTTTCTTTTTTTATTTAATTTTGGTCATGGTTCTTTTAATTGCTCTTCTTTTATTTTATTTTTTGGGTTTTTTTTTCAATTTTATCTCTTAGTATTTGATTTCACTTAGTTTTTTTTTCAATTTAGATTTTCATTCTTTTAATCATTCTATTTTTATCCTTTTCTTAAAAAAAATTTCAATTTTTTCCATTAAAATTTTATTTCATTTATTATTTTTATTCAATTTTGGTCTTCGTTCTTTTGATTATTTTTTTTGTCATTTTCTAATTTTATAGGATTATCTCAAGTTGTGGGTTAGTCAAGTTAATCTGGATTGTTTTAGATTATTTTTTTCAATGTTTTTTTTTTCAAAAAAAAAATTAATTTCATTTCGTGACTTTAGCTTCTTTTTTTTTTAATACCTTTTTTTTATAGGGTTATTCTAAGTCATGGGTTAGTCAAGTAAAGTTGAAATGACTCAAGTTTTTTTTTTTTTTAACTTTGATCCTTTTTTAGAGGTAATTTTTTTTAAGAAAAAAATAAAACTTTTAATCTTGATCTCTTAGCATAGGTGACGGGTTAGTAGAGTTAACCCATATTGACTCAGGTTTTTTCTTTTGATATTTTTTTTTGTGTTTTTTTTTCGCTCTCTATTTTATAGGGTATCTTGATCTCAAATTACACGTATTTGTTAATTAACCTGGGTTGACTCAAGTTATCATCACCTGGACATCTTTTTTTACATTAAAAAAAACTTGACTTGACTTACGGTATGAACTTCATAATTTGTTTTGATTTACTTTCTATGGAGTTATCACGGTATCATAACCTGAGTCGCGAGTTTTACGGGTTAGGCAGGTTAACTCAAGTTTTTTTATTTTTTTTAATTGAATATTTTTTTTCAATTTTATATTTTAATATTAAGAGATTGAGAATTGAAATTTATAATTTCTTTTTATTTTCTTTCTATGGAGTTTTTGGTCTCCTAACTTCGATTTTATAGGTTGACGGGGGTTTTTTATTTTAATTTAATTCTTCAACATTGGGTTGATTACAAATTAAGCTTTATAAATTTTCATTTGTTTTTTTATGAATTATCATGGTCTTATGATTTAGGTCGTGGGTTAAATGGTTGAGTTTGGTTTTTTTTTATCATTTTTTTAGTTGATTTTTTTTCAATTACATCTTTTAATATTGGGTTGATCTGAAATTAGGCTTTATATTTTTTTTAGATTGCATTCTATAAGATTATCTCAATTTCATAACCCGGGTCATGAGTTTGGTCAATTGACTCATATAGTTTTTAATATATTTTTTTAATTAATATTTTTATAATTTCATCTTTTAACATGGGGTTGATTGGGGATTGAGTTTTATAATTTGTAATTTGATTTGTTTTATATGGGGTTATCTTAATATCATGATCCAGGTTTTATAGATGAATTCGGTTTGACTCGATTCATTGTTTTAGTTGATTTTTTTTTTAATTTCATCCTTCAACATTAGGTTGGTTGAGAATTGAGTTTAATAAAATAATTTTATTTATTTTTTATAAAGTTATCATAATCACATGATCTGAGTATCAAATTTGGCAGGTTAATCCTAGTTTATCTAAGTCAATCGAATATATTGTTGCTTCAATATTTGCAAAAAAGATGTCATGTTGATTTTTTTAGTGAAACATATTTTTATCGGTTGCCTAGGTTGTTTTAGAACTTGTTAAATTAACCAAATCATATTATATCAATTCTCATATAGTTTAATTTTTTTTTCCTACTAAAAAATACATCAACAACACTTAAGTATTTTTTTAATATAAAAAAAAATGATCCAACCCGCAGCAAAACATGAGATATAATCTAGTCTATCCTCTAATAAACTACACATCACCAAATTTTAAAGATTTTTTTTAAAAAAACATAGCACAATAAATTAAAAACATTAATGAAATAGCATATTTTAAAAAAGAGAATTGGCGAAATTGTATAGTTTCAGCATGTTAACATCTGACCTCCCTTTTTAATATCGTGTTTTTTAAAAGAAATCATGAATTGGAAAACTTGACGTTTTTCTAATGTGGTGTTTCCCAATCACGAGATTTTTATAAGACACATTGTGGAACCAAGATAAGCACAAATTGTGTTATTTTGTCAAGACATTTTGTAACTGTGTTATATTGTGAAAAAAATAGATTTATTTGAAATCAATTATTATATTAAATGTTCTCCATGCTATGCTGGGGTGTCTGTTTTGGGGGAGCTTTGATATCAGCTTTAATGGCAGGCGTCAGTACAATTAGTATCCTCTTCCTACAGTAGTCTTGTTCGATTCCATATCCAGTTCACTTAATTTTACAAGTTTGATTTTTAGGTTTCTCCTCAACAGAGCATCCCCTTTGCTTTTTTCTTTTTACTTTCTCTCTCAAAATATATTAACAACAACCATGCAGGATTCATATAACATTCGATAAGAGCTTTTCAACTATATATCCAAAAAAATAAAAGTCAACCACGACAGTACATCGCCATTCTCCGGTACAGAATGCTGAACACAACTGTTCAATGCTGGATGAACACATAATATTGATCTACGCATATTTCTATGTTTTCAGCACCACTCAACGCTCACACTCAGCATGCCAAAGTTTAAAAAATGTAAGAAATCAGAACAGGAATATATCAATTGAACGTACTCTTTGCCCATTGATCTTTGAAACACAGCTGATACATTCTCAAAGCTCATACGAGCTGTTTTCACTTGTTACAAATCCCCCTTCACACACTAAGTAACATGTAGCTTAAAACAACCAAGCAACTAAATATAGGAATTACAAAGTACTTTCTATTTAACAAATCCAGAACTGGACAGCAGCAAATGCATCGGGATTCTTGGACAAAACCAATCATCTTTTACTACTAGTAATAAAATCTTCCTCTACAGCCGCAAACTTTAGAAGGCATGGGCTGTAAACAGCCCCCGGAGCTGCATGGACTCGTCAAACTCAGTAGCATCCACCATAAAGAAAGTGAATGTGCAGATCAGATACCATGCAAGAAATCGAACAACTAGAGCAGCATAAGTTGTATCGTAGCAGATTTGGGGGTACACGGTGGCAACATTAGCCGCATGTAACTCCAGTTTGAATATTGTGTTATATAAATACCCAAATAGGGCAGATATATAGGAAATAACGGATGTGTTCAATATGACACAGAACCAATGCCCGTATAATTAGGGACTTCCTCGGTGCTTGTAGATGCAGGTGGCTAAGGCAGAGGGTTAAGGCTGTCCCCTAGCTCCAGGAATGCTTCCACCTCAGCCAATAGTTCAGGGCTTAGCTGCAGGAAGTATCATTTTCATGTAAGAATCAACTGGGTGTTTTCTATTTATACTCCATATGACTGGGTTTAAAACTGCAAGGCATGTTACTTCTATGTAAATTTTTTTTAAAATGGCACTTTGAAGTTCTAACCTGTGGAAACTCTGGCAACGAATCATCTGCTGGACTGTTTTCTGGTGAAGCCATCAAGCAACACAAACCACCTTCTTCAAGGGTTGACATATCAATCTTCCCCTGAGGATTTCGATTTTCCAAATCCAAAGGCATTACTGTAGGAGAACTCCTTTCACCTTCATCGGGGGCTGTTATATCTGTTTCCTTGTCTATATTTTGATTTTCAAAATCAAAATCCAATAGGCAATTTGGAAACTGAAAAGGCATCTCCATGGAAGGACCGGTTTCACCTTCAAGTTGAAGAGGTGATAATGGATCTTCCAAATCAGAAGCTGTAAAACAATTCTCATAGGGTGACACATAAGTCGTCTCCATTAGGTTTTGATTTTCAGAATTAGAAGCCATATAGTGGCTCTGTTCACTTCCATTATAAGCTGAATTAACTATCAGCTCATTTGGGTACTGAATTTCATAATTTGAAGTCATGGAGTGGAATAAACCACTTCCATCATAAGCCGAATTAAAAATCAGCTCATTTGGGTATTGAATTTCATAATTTGAAGACATGGAGTGGACTAAACCACTTCCATCATAGGATGAACTAGATATCAGCTCATCTGAGTTTGGATTACCAAAATTAGTAGCCATGGAGTGGTGCAGCCCAGTTCCATCATAAGCCAAATTAGACATCAGCTCATTTGGGTTTTGGTTATTAGTAGTTGAAAAGTAGCTCGACTCACTCACTTCCGTCGGCAGCTCATTTGAATTTGGATTTTCAAACTCAGAAGCCAGACGGTGGCTTGATTCACTTTCAACACAAGCAGAATTCATTGTCAACTCACTGCGATTTGGATTTTCAAAATCAGAAGCCATACTGCAGCTTGGTTCAGCTTCAAAACCTGAGGTAGAAGCGGTATGGTTTTTTGGTACACCTTTACTGGTTTTCTCATCTAGTTTTTTCTTCAATTTACAGAGAACATAGCCCCCCTGCACATGTTGAAAATGAAAACCTCGAGTCATTGAGTGAATTATCCGTACATGAGAGCATACACTAGTAAAACCAAATTTCTAAAAGCAACCTAACATTCAAACGAAATTTGAACAAACACAACTCATGAAGCCAGAATTACAGCCTATGCACAAATGACTATTTCTTACACCTCGAGATAATAACCAATTAACATCCTGGTTTCCAATTTCGTAGAAACGATAGCCATAAATTAAGCTAAGTTATTTTTTCCTCCCCATTTAAGAAAATCGTAACACATTAATTCAAATCAGCAATTAACTAATGTTTTTGCAAGAAGACTAAGATCTATACTATTGCAAAATAAACTACTCTTCAAACACAGAGTCACTAAATTACATAAAATAATAATAATTAGCACTTACCAGATTAGAGAGCCTTGAATCAGATACGAACACTTCGTATTCATGAATGATCCATGCAGTCCTCTCGGCTTTAGGACTAGCTGATCTATAGAAAACCAAAGTCTTCTTAGTACCAATCACCTCCTTGTTACGCTTAGCCTTTACATTAATAGTTTTGCCGGTTGGTTTCCAGAATCCGGCCTTCGTTCTCCGGTTAGAACGTCTGCTGTTTGAGTACTTCAAATCGCGAGGGCAAAAGAAATACCAAACTGCATCATCGGACTTTATTTTCGATCTAACTACATAATAATCACTGCGTTAATCCACTATTGCGACAGAAACAATAATAATAATAATAAAAAAAAGAAACGGAAAGAGGTGTATAGTTACCAGGTAGATCCCAGGGTTCATGATTACAGACTTTGATCTCTGCGATGATGAGTAAGTCTTCCAAGTCAACACCGAGCAATTTTAGCTTCAAATAATTGCTAATCAACTCTTCGTCCGTTGGACGAAACCTATATCCAACTGCTGGTGCGGATGGCATTCCGTCTGTTGGATTTTCCATAACTAAGAAAACAATATGACAGTTAGAGAGAGAGATTGAGGGGGTAAAAACGATCATTCAAAAGTTGCATTACGAGCAAGATCTGACTCACCTGATTGGATCTTGCTATTCATTCCGCTTCCTAAAACAGGAAAGAAGGGAAAGAAAGCCATGCCTGAGTTGAGATGAGGTTGGGATTGAAAGGGAGGAAGGAAGGACCAGCAGAATCAGCAACCGACGAGTGACATTTTTTCTTTCCTTGAAGAGTGGTGGGTGATTGGGTTCGATGAGAGAGCGACTGCGAGTGTTTATATACTGGGGAAGATGGAGAGATTCTGTATTGTGAACAAAGAGTCAATAGCCTTCCAGGAGAAGTTGTTAAAAGTAGAAAGAAACAAGAGGGTGTGCTGATGTGGCATATTGACATTTGATACAAAGACCACTACTTCGTTGGGAAGAAAGTTGAAGGGGGGTGGACCCCACCATTCGGACCGCCTCGAATGGAAAAAAGGTGAGAAAAAAGGAAGAAAGGATCACTCTTCTCCACCGGGGCTTGAACTCCACTCCAAGCTTGATGCCCAAGTTTTATGGGGCCCCTTCTGTAACCCTATCCAGAAATCAAAATCTTGCTTCCCGTCTTCATTCATTCTACCATCTTCTAGAATGTTCTCCTGATAAAAATGCCTCCTAGCTGGTTGTCGAGATAACTTGTAGTAAAAGTAGGATAGAAGAGGATGGATGGCTGGATTTTCTTTTGGTGTACTGCTAGCCTAATAGAACCATACAATACAGATTTACCATGCAATAACTAGCAGCAGCTGCGGTAACTGTTCTTCAGCAGCAAGATTATTTATATACCAAGCAATCTTAGTTTTATCGTCCAGGTCCAAGCCTTGTCTAAAATGAAATCGATCCTCAGAGCCCAAGTCAGGGCCGTAAATGGACCAGACTGAGGAGGCGGGTGGCATCTGGACTCTTGGGATGCCATCGGTGAGCATGGCCTAGAGATAAGATTGTCTCACGGGAAGGATGAGACAAAAAACAATCTGACAAGCTCTATCTTATCTCACGAGGACCAAAAACTATACTTTGTCAAAAAAAAAAAAGAGGAAGAGAGGAAAAAATGGTTTCCATGGTAGTTGTTTAGGAAAGAAACAGTTACTGAACAGACGCATTCAGGCAACCCATAAAAAGGTTGCATCCAGATACGACATGACAAGACGGAAAACACAGTTCTTTAGAAAATTGATGAACAGATTTATCAACATTTGGAATGGTTCTGATTTGGCGTTTCACATTACAAAACAAAGACAATATGGGATACATAGTTCTCTCTTTGCCTGAAAATTTTGGCCAAGGGAACTAGTTATTCCCAGGGATATGGATCACTATAGACAGTTATTTCTGATTTACACACTTCACTCTCTTATCTACCTCATTATTTTTCTAAGCCAGTTTTGTCTACAAACGTGTCACCCGCTGATAACCCTGTATTCTTACTGGAGAAAACACCACGGTGAGTGGAGCATGATCTGAGAGGGAATAATTTTCAGGCCAACTTCCTTTCTCAGCTTCTCGAGGGAATAGAACTGCTTTCTTTACATTGAAACCAATGGCTTCTTCCTCTAAGCCCTGTTCAGAGTCCCCTGTCCTCTCACTGCAATTTTCCTCTCTTAGCTCTGAGCATTCTGAATTCCATATACTCCTCTGCAATTATTAAGCATTTTCGTGAGCAATACATAACACATGAAGTGGTAGACACCAATCTAACACGGATATAAAGAGAAACAGAATTCCACGTATTCTTGATATTCATAAGCATGCCTGGAATTGTAACACACAGCTATGCACCAGCTAATACCATGGATCAGGGATGTACCATACCTTAAATTCTTCATACCCAACAACTCCATTTCCATTAATGTCGACTTGCATCCACAAATCTTCTGTCTCCTGGGAACTGAGTCCATAAGGAAGACCAATTAAATTTACCTGAATAAGATTAAAATATGGTAAGTTCATCTTTCTACTTAAAATTGCACGTTTATTATCAAGCTGCTTGTAAAAGTACCTGGCGGAGTGCTTCACAGAAAGCTGAGTAAGTTATAAAATTGCCATGGTTGTCAGCCTTTAGAAATGCAAATGTATCATTTTCAACCAACGAAGCTTTTTGGAGCTGACACTGGAACCAAGAGAAATTACAGCAATCAGGAGTTGACATCAATAGATTATGTGCAGTTCAAAATCAAAAGACATTTATGCTATTGGGGCACTTGGCCAGAGCCAGCTCTAAGTTTTATGCCCCTTGATTTGTGAAATAAGGATGCTAAAATGTAATTCAGTTTAACTTTCCAATGTATAGTGTGCGAACACTACTTTGCATTGATGAAATGCTAAGGGCAAGAAGTGAACTGATCAGCCTAGCCATATATACAACACGGTATGTAAATTACTTGTAGGGACTTGGAAACTAGCATGATGATAACCGGTTCTTGACTACAATTTCAGTGAAGTTACCGAATCTTATATGTCAGAATAGATGGTACTAGCTGCAACAAGCAGCATCAGCTGTAAATATTAAGATTTCTTAGGCATAAATTCCTACTGTCCATGGTTGGATTGCGATTACTTAGCTAGCAGACAGTAAACAACTGTCTTTCTTTTTTTCCTTTTTTTTTTTTAAAACGAAGCTTCCTCCAAATAATTACTTAAGAAAAGGAAAATAAAATAAAGGATTTCCGAACATCCTTCTCTGATACATAACAATTGTCTACTATCTCAAGATGAAATATTAAACTAGTTTTCTGAGACATACAAATTTTAGGAGAAGTAAAATAAATGGTCTTGACTCATCTGTATAGTACAATTCTGTTTCCTTTTCTAACAATATCATTCCATGTTTCATCTTCAATTCTCTAGCACAAAATATCAAACTGGCAGAGTGAGCAAGTAAAATGATCTGATGTGCTGGAAAATGATCGAAAGCTAAAAAGAACTGAAGAGTACAATATGAAGAACATGTGAGAAATGATTGAAATCACCTTTATTATTCCAAATACTGCTTCAGACCAGCTTTTCTTCAATGGTTTCCTTGATTTAATAGGATTGCACAGCCATATGAAATCAACACCACAGATGTTACCCCTATGATTTCGGTGGCTAACCCACTGTGTGATGCAGAAAGAGAGACGAGGAAAAGAAATTGAAGTAAGTAGCGGATTTAGATGTTGTTATCTAGTGATATGGAATCACTTGGATTGGGACTTGAAGAAACTTACCCTGTGAGCATCTGCATAACTGTCAGTATATTGATGGGCAATGTCATATGAAGATACAAACCCCTGAGACCTCAGGAATTTGTAAACATGTCCACTCTTGCTTCCATTCCAATCACTGGATAAAGCAACAAACAAATGAAAAGAAAATAAGGATGTCTATATTCAGAGGCTATGCAAGAATTATCTACTACACAAATCAAGACGAGAAGCTCACCCACAGAGTAGGATTGGCATAAGGTTGAGTTTGTTTTCTCTCTGATATTGTTCCACATATTGTAGTATTTTGTAAACCTGGAAAAAAACCATTTACAAACCTCAAGGTAACTATTGGAACAAACATAGCTAAGAAGAACTAGGACTGGAAATTCGAAACGAAGTAGACGATTATAACTAAAGAGATATTTATATACCTGATCCAGTCTAACTACAGACAGACAGGAATCGTGAGGAAATAACAAGTGAGTGTTAACAATAAGAAATTCTTGCTGGGCAGTGCCTTTCCGGTTTTGTGAAAAGGGAAGCGCTGATTGGACATGCAGTAACTGAGCAACACGGTCTCCACAGTCATGGAAGAGCAACTCTCGGCAATTTAGAACTGTAAAGTAGTCCTTACGCACGGCAGTTAGCAGGCCTGTGGAGAGAATAAAATTTCCAGTCCAATAAGCACTCGCTTGGAGGTCAGTAAAATCATATAGCAAAAAATAAGCATACTTAAGGGTAGAAATAGCATACAAAATGCAGTTTACATATGACTACCAAAATAAACAAAAGAAAATAATAATTCAAATTACTGCAAAGACCCAAGAAGATGGTTTTTCCACCTCATGGCCTGCCAGTATGTGAAGTCGGCTATCCAGAAATATGGCAAGCCTCATTTTCATTTCATCATGTTTGTACGAAATTGAATGGCAGTCAAAAAATCAGCCTTACCTAAGCTGATGACCATAGATGTCTTTTGAAAAGCATGAGAACATTAAAAAAAAAAAAGTTGCTTGCTTTAAGGATCCACATAGCCCAAGAAGAAACTAAAAGAAAAGAAGGAGCTTAAACAGCATATTCATTACCATCTCCCCGGTTATTGGTTCGTGCAAGCTGGAAAGTCACATAGCCAGCATCACCAAGTCTCTGCTGGTACATATGCACAAGTTCTTCATTTCCAACCCAGAATTCCTACAGAAGAAAAAACAAGATTTCAACACAGAAAAAAGCCAGTTAGCATAATTTTCAAATACTACAACCAACTCTTTTTATTTTTTCATACCAGGTTAGATCCACAGTGACAGTGAAATATAAAGGGAATTAAGCACCCACCTGGAGACATATAATTGAAGATCTCTCGTGAAGCAACCAATTCAAAATCTTCTGGTTTCTAGAGAGCCAGACTGCTCTGAAATTGCTTTCACGAACACTTTGATTCTATTTCACAACAAAATAAAAGCACACAAATAAATTCTAAAAAAAATAAAAGAAGATCAAAAACAAGAAGAATTAACACTAATTTCTGAATTCAAAAGGGACAGGAACAGACCTTTTGATCAAGTCGCTTGTAGATAGGAGCCAGGATGTTAAAAGTAGTGCAAGAAACACAAGGCTCGTCAGTCATTGCCGCACTCGTTGAAGACACATAGCCACAACCACTGTTGGTTCTTGAAATAGTTCCATTTCCATTTAAAATATTACTCTCATTAAATCCTGAATTTAACTGACCCACGATGTTTGAATTCGCATTAGACTCCACGACCGCAACCTGTATCAATCATTCAATCAAACCCCACGTTAGAAAGACAAAAACCCAACAAAAACACTGAGAAAATCGGAGCAAACAACAAAGTTACCATCTTTTAGTGTTCTAGCCACCGTAGGAAAAACTTGTTGTCTTTGTTGAAGGAAAGGGGGAAAGAAAGGAGAAGATAAGATATTGCAAATGAGGGTTCGGGGAAACTTGTGGATGGAGATTGAGATTATTTACTTCTTTGGCAAGTGTCACCCTCGTGAAGATGCTTTTCGCAATTTATAGAGAGACCAGAAGGGAGAATCCCTGTGCTGTTTTTGGAGTTTATTACAGGTAAAACCTCTTTTTTGAACTTTCAGAGAAATCTTCAATTAAAGACCTTGACAGATTGGAATCCGTGTATGTTGCTGTTGGAGAGCTCAGACGGGGCCCGTGGCTGTTTTTGTATTTTTCTGCTTGCTTGCCTAATAGGACAGCTTAGCACACTTTCCTGTCTGTGGGCTCCAAGTTCATATATCATACTTCTCAGGCCTCGCAAATTTTATTAGATTGCGGTAAAAAGTTATATTTTAAAAGATTTTTAAAAAATAAAATATATCAATGATCTAAATATATTTAAAAATTAATTTTAAATAAATAATATTTTAACCGTGATACTAAACACTATGCTTGTTTTCTTCCATTAAAAAAAAATACTTAATACTGTGTTAGCATTTTTTTTCTAATTAAAATAATATTTTTTATTTTAAAAAATTTATTTTTAATAATAATATATAAAAATATTTAAAAAATAACCTTTATGAAGAAAAGTGTTGAAAAACAAACAAAACCTATGAAGGCAAACAACGGACTGATAATTTCATCTATCTTTTCACTGTTAAAGATTAATCATGTTTCTTCGGTGATACAATAATCGCGTTTCTTCAATGATACAAGGATTGATTGAGTTATTTTTTATATTTTTTTATAGAACTGTTTTTCTTTATACTTTTAATTATATTTAAATGTATATCAAAAATGCATTTGGCTTAAAAAATATTTTATCTAATTAATATTATTTTTAATAATCTTAATATATTGATGTTAAAAATAAAAAAAAATTATTATATTCTTAAATAAAAGTTATTTTTAAAAAATATTTATATAACAGTATCAAAAACACTTCTACACAAATAAACGGAAGCTTTAGATGTGTTAATTGAGTAACACATTTTAATTTACTCATTGATTTTCGTTTATAAAAATTATATTTTAATATTGTAAAATTATAAAATATTTAAAAAAAAAACAATTACATCACATTATCAAGAACACTTCTACACAAATAAACAAAGCCTTAGATGTGTTAATTGAGTAACCATTTCAATTTACTCATTGATTTTCATTTATAAAAATTATATTTTAGTATTTAAAAATTATTTTTCAAATATTTAAGGAATTCAATAGAAATTAGAATAAATAAATAAGTATAAGAAAATATTCTCATGATAGTAAAGTTTAGTAATTATTAATTAAATATTAATCATACTCGAACCATAATTTAATTTTTTTATTTTAAATAAAGGTTTTTCTGTTTTGTTTAAAATAATCAGGTTTTATTTTTATTTCTTAAAATAGGAAAAATGTTTTAGTTTAATTGCTTTCTTTCTTGTTTTTTTTTTTTGTTAATTTGAAACATTGAGTTCTTTTTCTTATGTTCTATTATTTTATTTTCTTTCAATTTTTTTTTATTTCAGCTTATTCTATAATATCGAGAATGATTTATAATATTAAAAAAGTAAAATATATTCATGAAATGTGAAAAAATTACAAAAGATGTGTGTGGAATCATAAGTGATGTTATTGATCATTGTTAACGCCATTCCTAACCGAGGGTTAGTGATAAATAAACGGCTAATGTAAAGAGATCCAATCGACCCTTGTATTAGATGAGTTACCTGTTTTTATAAAAGTTAACATGTTGTAATTAAATTTTTAATTAGATTTTATTGAGTTAATTTGACAGGTTAGTTGGGTTTTTTTTTTTAATTTAGTCCTATTCCAGTCTTAAATTCCAGGTTTTAAATTGACCCGTCGGGTCAGATCAAATTTCAAATCTATATCTTAAAACATGGTTTATTCATATAAAAACTAACATAATTAATAATCCTATAAACAACTATTGAGATTAAATAGATAAATATGTTCAACCTCTTTGCTAAAAATATTAGAAATGGCAATAGATGATATTAGGGTATGGTGTAAAATCCGTGTTAAATAGTATAATTTTTAACTAAAAAAACAATAGTACAGAGAAAATTTTATAGCTATGAATGAAAATCATCATTTTCTTAGTTAAATTCTTGGATGAAATTAAAAAAATAAATTACTAACAAAAAATAAATTACCACACGAGAAAATACCAACAATCAGAGATCGGATAGAAATAACATGTTGAACATAAAGCAATGTCATTTTCGTAAATAAAAAAATAAAACCCCTTCACTCTCTCCTTGGTGGAGTTTTCGGGCATAATAAAATGATTTTTCTACCGTAAAAACATCATTTAACTCTAGTCATGGCTTTTTTAGGCATTTTACTTTTTAAATACACATTAAAATTACAAGTTTGACCTTGAAGTTAAAAAAATTAAGCCATTGACACAGGTATATTAGTGCGTTTTCATTTCAGTTTTTTTTTTTTTTTTTGTAATTGCTGATTTGATTAAAGATGATAAAGTAATTTATTGTTTAATTATTATTTTTTAAATTTAAAAAATTATTGGTGCGTAGGAGGTTACACGCATTTTAAGTAGCACATGCGATATTTTCTAGTAGTTGAAAATATGCTTCCGCCGTCTATTTTTTTTTCCATTATGTTCTCTTAATTTATGGGTGACGCGTGTTATCTAAAAATGACAAGTTTATCGCTGGTAACCCTTTTTTTTCCCTTTTATTTCTCTTTCCTACTCCTAAAAAACTAAATCTAGCCCTCATTGTTATAGTGTTCTAAAATCCATTGTTTTTATTTTTATTTTTATTTTTATTTTTATTTTTATTTTTAGTCATTTTCTATTTTATTAAACTTTTATTTGTTTTCAATTTAATTCTTCAATTTTAATTTGTATATATGATGTTTTTTTATTTGATTCTTCTACTTTTGATTTCTATCTTTTTTCATTGGCTTTTTGGTTAAATCTTTTTATAGTTTTTAATTTTATCCTTTAAATTTAGTTTATGATTTTTTTTCATTAATAATAATATTAATCTTAGTCTGATCCTTCTTCATTTTATTTTGTTTTTTTGTTTTTTTTTGTCAAAGTTTTCATGATTTTTAATTTTATCATTTAAAACAAGTTTATAATTTTAATAATAATAATAATGATAACAACAGGGATAATGATAGGGATATTAATAAGGTAGTGATAGTAATAATATTAATAATAGCAATTATAGTAATTGTAATAGTAATAATAATAATAATAATGATACTAACAATATTATTAATAATACTAATAATAATAATAATAATAATAATAATAATTTATTATGGTAGTAATAGTGATAATGATAATGATGATGATAAAACCAATAATAATACTAATAAAACTACTAGCAGTGATGACCGATGATAATTGTATTACTAATAGTAGTTTTTTCTATGATAATAATAATAGTGATAATGATAGTAATAATTATGATTATACTATTAATAATTGTGATAATAATAGTAATAGTAATAGTAATAATACTAATAATAGTGGCAATAATAATAATAACAAATAATAACATTAGTAGAGATAATAATAGTGATAATAATAGTTTATTAAAATAATAATGATGATGACAATAATAACAATGATAACAACAACAACAACAATAATAATAGTCATGATAATAATACTACTACTGCTACTAATAATGATGATGATAATACTACTTATTAATAATAGCAGTATTAATGATAGTTGTAATGATAATAATAATAATAATAATAGCAATAACAAAAAAATGACAATAGTAATAATGATAATGATTGTGATAATAGTGATAATACATCATACAACGTTATATTTGCTAGGATTGAATTTCATTATTTTTTTTATATATGACTTCTATTCTAATAACCCGGGTTAGGGTTTAAAAGGTTGACGTGGCTCAATGTTCACTTTTATTTTTTATCTTATTATTATTATTTTTTAATTTTATTATTTAATATTAATTTTTTAAAAATAAAAACTAATTACTCAAATTTTTCTTAAATTTATTAAATCAATCAATTCACATTAAATCAGCTTTCACATAATTTCACTAGAAACGCCAAGAAATTTCAAGATATATTTTCTTGAAAATTCCTCACGCTCACGCTTTTAATGTTTTTTATTATTATTATTATTATAAAAAAGAAACTGGTTCGGCCCATGAACCAACAGACTAGTATAGAATATGGTACAAAGAAAACAAAAAACAAATTACAGGGAATAAGTCTAAGACGGTAAAAGCAAGTGGAAATTCATGGGTGAAACATTCTCGAATGCCGTTGTAGTCATGGAGAGGTTAGAAATAAAGTATGTTTTGACGTTTAATTAAGATGCTCGTATAGATAGTCCAAGCACTAGAATTCTTATTGGTTCGATAATGGAGACCTAGTCTCAATAAAAAAATGTTTAGCCTTCGTCCCTGGCAAGACTTCCTGCTGGCAAGCCAACAAGAGCCGTCCTCGTACCTTAATAAAACCAATCAAGATCTGTGTGGTGAATTATACATACAATTAGAAATGTGTGCTTTTATATAAATAATGAATTAAATTAATATATTTGTTTAGTTAATAATTTTTTTTATTAATATGTTGTCCAGACCAACATATATTTTGACTAATTTTACAAATTTTAAAATTAATAACTATATAAACCTTCAATAACCCTAAAAGTACTTAAACTATAACTATCAGGAAGCAAATACAAGATCTAATAAATTAAATTATTTTTTAGGTTAATAAATTTTTTTGATTAACGTTGGTATCTGAGCCAGCTTACACGTATCGCGACTAATTTTATAGACCCTGAAGTTAATGACCATGTAAATTTCTAATAACTATCATATTAGTTATTATATAACTTGAATCTAAAATCATAGAAAAAAAAAACAATTGCAAACTCTATTTACTGGCCACCTTAGGTTAATAATTTTATACCATAGCTCAGTGTTTAATACATCAGTGTAATGTCAACATCGTAGGTTTGAAAACAAATTTGATTTTGTTTCTTTTTAAAGAAAAGGCTCCTTATTAAAAGCAAGGAAAAAAAAAAAAAACAATCCAGTTGCGTGAGTCTGTCTCATGACCATGCACCTCAGCTTTTTGGCCTATAGTTTTTTTTTATTGGTCATTTTATTTTTTGTTTTGTAATTTTTTTATTTTTTTAATATTAATTTTTCATTGAATTCTATCATTTAATATTAGATTAATTATTAATTAATTTTTATATTTTTTATTATATAATATAATAAAATAAAATAAATTTAACATACTAGAGTTTATAAATCAAATTATAAGTTTAACGAGTTTATGAAAGTAAATATAATCTTTTTTTTCTTTGAAGGAATCTAGTGGATAAGATCGCTTCGAATCAAATCTCGTATAATTTCTAGAAAAAGGATGATGTTGAAATTTTTTGAATTATCTAAATGATAATAAATTCAACTTGCTTGCAGCGAAATGGATAAACTTGACAGGATAAAAATCAGAAATTGGGGCCTCAACGTTTTGTCCCGTCTTTTTTTATAATATCCGTTTAGTTTGGTATTTTTTTAAGAAAAAAAAAAGAAAGAAAAGAAAAGGAAAGGAGGTGAAGGGTATGTTGGCGTCGAGGAACCAGATTTATTGAATGAGAGGAGAAACGAAGAGCATCTTATCATCTACTTGTTTAAGCAAACAAACTCAAGTGACACGTATGTGACAGGATGCACAACCGCGTACACGTGGATGTCGGTTCATGACGGTGCTATTTTCTGGCTGCCACTGGCAAGCTGGGACTCATGACGGTGATGTGACCTTAATTGTGCCAGCCTCTTTCGGCGGTCAAAACTCATTGAGTTTTTTTTGGATTTTATTTTAAAAAAAAACATATTTTAATGGATATTTTATAACTAATTAAAATAAGAAACTATTATAAAAAAAAATTGAATAAAAATATTCTATTTTTTAATATTAACACAAAACTACATTATATTTTTTTTTGCATATGAGTTCACTGTAAGAAATTAATAAAATTCATATTGTCAAAAAAATAAACAAACCCATTATTATATCAAAAAGGCAACCAGATCATAACAATTATTAATAAAAAACACACGTATATTTTTCATTGATTTCCACAGGAAATACAAAAGGAATACCGTTGGAAATTAATTCTTCAACGGGATATTGGAACAGGAAAATTCACCCATAAAATACCCATCAATAAAAAAAATTGTAATTAATTCGTTGATCAAAATTCATCAATGGTTTTTTTTTTTTAGATTTTACATATTTCATTAGTAATTTTATCAGTAGTTAAAATAAAAAATTATATAAAAATATAATTTGAATTAAATGAAAATCCAAATATTCTATATTTCAATATTGACATAAAATTACATTATATATATAAAGAGATAGTACAATAAATAAGAGAAAAAGAAAAGCAACATGAGTAAAACAAAATATATCAAAGAGAGAAAGTACTGATTAAAAAAAATTAAAGAAAGAAAATATGGTGAAAGGATGTTGATGGATTTGATTATGAGACGTGAAGAATAAGAAAATAGAAGGATAGAGATAATGGAAAGAAAATAAAAGAGGGTATGAGAGGAAAAAAAATATTAATTTGTTTTAAAATATTTTCTATAAAATTACTATATATATATATATATATATATATTTGTTTTTGTTGCTAATTTCATCACTAATTAGTGACGGAAACCATTAATTCTTTTGATAATTAACGACGAAAAGTCCCTGTCATTGATTTTGTTTACAATTAGTTCGCCGCTAAAAAACCAATTTTATGATTATGATGTAATGGTGTCCATTTCGGTCTGGGTATTTGGCGTTGTGGCTGTGTTTATAAAAAATTATCGTTGTCATGTGTTTGGTTACGATATAAACACACATTATTGTTTGTAGGACCCATGGACATTTATGGTTAAACATCAAGACAATCAAAAGCAATTTCAAGTTGTCTTTTGTGCTGAGTTGCAAACTGTGTTTATAAACACAGTAAACAGAGGTACCGAAGAAGAACATAAATAGAGCACAACATAGCATAGTGGAGAGCAGCTCCCTCAGCTTACCATCGCCCTCTGCCATTTCCACCGCCAGCCACTGCTCTTTCTCCTTCTCCTTCTCCTTCATCTTCCACATTCTCCACTGTTCAATTGCATGTGAATAGTGGAGAGCAGCTTACCACCGATCTCCTTTCACCACTAGCCACTGTTCTTCCTCTTTCTCTTCCCTTTCTCCTTCATCTTCTGCATTCTCCATTATCTGAATAAGAAGGACAAAAATATAGCACAATAAAGCACAGTAAAGAGTAACTCCCTCAGCTCACCACCTGCCTCCATCATTTCCACCGCCAGCCACTGCTCTTTCTCCTCCTCCTCCTCCTCCTTCATCTTCTGCATTGTCCACTATTCAATTTGCATGTGAACAGTGGAGAGCAGCTCCCCACCGGCCTCCACTGTTTTCACCACCAGCCAGTGCTCTTCCTCTTCCTCTACCTCTTCCCCTTCTCCTTCGTCTTCTGCATTCTCCACTATCCGAAGAAGGACAAAAACATAGCATAATAGAGCATAGTGGAGAGTAGCTCCCTCAGCTCACAACCGGCCTTTGCCGTTTCCACCACCACCCACTGATCTTCCTCTTTTCATTCTCCTTCTCCTTCATCTTCTGCATTCTCCACTATTCACGTTGCATGTGAATAATGGAGAGCAGCGCAACACTGGCCTCCGCTGTTTCCACTACCAACCACTACTCTTCCTCTTCCCTCCTCCACATTCTCCTTCTCTTTCGTCTTCTGCATTCTCCACTATCCGAAGAAGAAGAACAGAAGCAGAGCATAATAGAGCACAATGGAGAGCAGCTCCCTCAGCTCACCACCGTCCTCCCCTGTTTCCACTGCTAGTCACTGCTCTTCCCCTTCCCCTTCCCCTTCCTCTTCACCTTCCCCTTCATCTTCTGCATTTTCCACTATCCACGTTGCATGTGAACAGTGGAGAGCAAATATAAACAAAACTTTTTATTTCTTTTATGTTAATAATGTAATATAATTTTTGAATTTGTAGCTAGAAGCACTAGGTCGTCTGCTTGAGCTTATGCAATTTGGCCCGAATTCATTTTTTTTTTAAAAAACAATCTTTTTTGTCGCACCCGACATCGCGGCGGCCCTAAAAAATAATTCTCTAGAATTAATTAAAAAAAGAACAGATTTCTAGCATTCGGTTCTTTTAAGGGAAAATATCTTGTTTAAGGAGTCGCCACCTAGTATTATGGTCACTAGGAACCCTAACTGGTCAACAGAGATTCTATGACTCGGGATTGGTTACGTAAAAGGGAAGATATTATCACCCCTTAAACGTTCTGCCTAAGACAGACTGCATTGTTGGTTTTGTCTTAAATTGCTTAATATTTATTAATTTATGCTGTGATGATTTGTTTAAATATTCCTGACTCTGGCGCCAGTGAATATTCGAGCTCGAATAATTCCAACTCTGGCGTTGGTAAAAATTCGTAGCTACGAAAAAAATTAGATAAATATATTTTTTTTCCTACTCTAGCGCCAATAATTAAATAAAAAAATAAATTTATTTTTTAAGCATGCATATATTTTATTTTTCTAGCTAAATAAAATAAAAATACAACGAATAAAAATAATATAAATTTAAACCGATATTTTTATTCCTGACTCTGGCGTCAGTGAATAAACCAGTAAATTTATATTATTTTTATTCATGCATACATATTTTTTAATTTTTTTTAATTTTCTGTTTTTTTCTATTTTTTAATTGTTTTTTGGGCTGGGCCCAGCTCAGCCCACATGGGCTGGGCTTGACCCGGCTGGGCCACAGCAGGCACGCGTGATCTAAATCACGCGTGCATGGCCTTGTAATTAAGAAACAGACGGTGAAACAATGAAATGAAGCAAAGCGGGGGAAACAGAGCTGAAGACTTACCCGTTTCGTTTGCAGGGGATTTGCGCATGATTGCTGAGGACAAAGCTTCGACCTTCGAGTTTCTTCGTACTCCTTCTGTTCTTTCACGTTTTATTCCTTTCCTGCGTCTCTGTTTCGGTTTGTTTTTCTTCGTCTCTTTTTACTCTGTTTTCTGAACAAAACCTCTCTCTCTCGGTCAGTTTCGTTTTTGTTCTTTTAGGCCTGTATTGATGATGGAAAGCTTTGCTTCTGGCGTGGGGTTATAAAGAAAAAGGTTAAAAATCTGGCTGGTAATATGTGTGTTTCTCTCCTCTGGTTTCGTTCGTCCCTCTCTCTCCCTCTCTCCAACCAGCCCTGTTCTTCGGGTTCTCTCGGTTTATATAAAGGTCGGCGGGTTGGTAACGGGTGGCAGACTGAGGGTCGACCACCATTAAAGCACCCATAACTGAAGCCAACGAACGATTACTGCTGCAACGCCTCTCTGCCTTTACTGTGGAAAACCATCACTGGCTTAAAGAAGAAGAAGATGAACAACGTCTTCAAAACGACGCCGTTTGGAGATAACAGTGGCCATTTTCACTTTAACCCGTGAAGTTTCGAAACTTTTATAATTAAGCCCCTGGTTTAAAGTGTAATTGGCCCCCTGCATTTGAGCACCTTTTTCAATGTAATCCTTGGATTTTAATTACGCAATTTGGGCCCCAAACGTTAGTATTTCTTCAATTAAGTCCCTGATTTCATTAATTTAATTATATCCAAGTCCAATTAAGTCTCAAAACTTATCAATTCTCCAATTAAACCCTTAATTGGATCAATTAAACCCTTAATTGGATTAATTAAATCAATTTCAAGCTTAATTAAGTCTCAAAACTTATCAATTCTCCAATTAAATCCTTGATTGGATGAATTAAATTAAATCCAAGCTTAATTAAGTCTCAAAACTTATCAATTCTCCAATTAAATCCTTCATTGGATGAATTAAATTAATTCCAAGCTTAATTAAGTCTAAAAAATTATCAATTCTTCAATTAAACCCTTAATTGGATTAAACAAATTAATTTCAAACTTAATTAGATTAATTCCAAAGTTTAATTAAACCCCAAAACTTCCAATCATGTTGCCCTTAACCCAAAATTTAATTCATTCTTCATTTATTTCATTTTACTTGTTTTTTTATTATCATCATTATTATTTTTTCATCATTTTTCTTTTCAGTAAATAAAATACAGTAAAATGGTCAAAAAATGGGTTATGACAGTTGCCCCCTCTTTATAATATTTACTATGCCAAGATATTGGAAAATTTCATTTTCTTTTATCTTTGTGTAGTAAATTTATAAAGAAAAGTAGATAGAGAAAGAACCTTTTTTTTTCTTGAAAACTTAGAAAACAGTAGATTGACACTCAACCTTTACAGAGAGATGTAGAAATCAAGAAACAAATCATCTGGAAGACGACCCCCTTTTTTTTTTTTAGTCTTGAAAATGGTAGATGGACACATGACCTTTACAGAGAGATGTAGAAAACAAGTCATTTGGAAGACGACCCACTTTTTTTTTTTTGTTTTTTTGGTTTTTTTTTAGAAGTGGTCTCATTGTGATGGGTGACCTACCCAAGTAAAAAAAAATGAGGGCTCGAAGGCGCACTCAAAAGAATATGAGGGCTCAAAGGCGCACTCAAAAGAATGTGAAAGCTCAAAGGCGCTCGAAGGGGAAAGCGAGTGCTCAAAGGCACTCCAAGAAGAAAGCGAGTGCTCAAAGGCACTCGAAGAGGAAAGTGAGGGCTCAAAGGTGCTCTAGAAAGAAAGCAAGTGCTCAAAGGCACTTGAAAAGGAGAGGGAGTGCTCAAAGGCACTCAACAAGGAAAACAAGTGCTCAAAGGCACTCCAAGAGGAAAGTGATTGCTCAAAGGCACTCAAAGAGAAAAACGAGTGCTCAAAGACGCTCGAAAAGGAAAGCGAGTGCTCAAAGGCACTCCAAGAAGAAAATGAGCGCTCAAAGGCGCTCCAAGAAGGAAAGCGAGTGCTCAAAGGCACTCCAAGAAGAAAATGAGCGCTCAAAGGTGCTCCAAGAAGAAAGCGAGTGCTCAAATGCACTTGAAGAGGAAAGTGAGTGCTCAGAGGCACTAGTGCTCAAAGGCACTTGAAGGGTAAAGCGAGTGCTCAGAGGCACTAGTGCACAAAGGCACTTGAAGGGGAAAGTGAGTGCTCAGAGGCACTAGTGCTCAAAGGCACTTGAAGGGTAAAGCGAGTGCTCAAAGGCACTAGTGCTCAAAGGCACTTGAAGGGAAAAGCGAGTGCTCAAAGGCACTCGATGAGGAATGCGAGTGCTCAAAGGCACTCGAGGAGGATGGTGAGTGCTCAAAGGCACTTGAAGAGGAAAGTGAGTGCTCAGAGGCACTAGTGCTCAAAGGCACTTGAAGGGTAAAGCGAGTGCTCAGAGGCACTAGTGCACAAAGGCACTTGAAGGGGAAAGTGAGTGCTCAGAGGCACTTGAAGGGTAAAGCGAGTGCTCAAAGGCACTAGTGCTCAAAGGCACTTGAAGGGAAAAGCGAGTGCTCAAAGGCACTCGATGAGGAATGCGAGTGCTCAAAGGCACTCGAGGAGGATGGTGAGTGCTCAAAGGCACTTGAAGGGGAAGCGAGTGCTCAAAGGCACTTGAAGGGGAAAACGAGTGCTCAAAGGCACTCGATGAGGATGGTGAGTGCTCAAAGGCACTTGAAGGGGAAAGCGAGTGCTCAAAGGCACTAGTGCTCAAAGGCACTTAAAGGGGAAAACAAGTGCTCAGAGGCATTTGAAGGGTAAAGCGAGTGCTCAGAGGCACTAGTGCTCAAAGGCACTCGAGAAGGAAGGTGAGTGCTTAAAGGCACTCGAATAGAAAAGTGAGGGCTCAAAGGCACTCGAAGAGGAAAGCAAGTGCTCAAAGACACTCGAAGAGGAAAGCGAGGGCTCAGAGGCGCTCAGAAAGGAAGGCGAGTGCTTAAAGACACTCGAAGGAGAAGGCGGGTGCTCAAAGTCACTCGAAGAGGATGAAAAACACGAAGATTTTTTCAGATGGCCTATTTCTTTTGGGCAGCCTTCCCATGTTGAAAAATTCTCAAAAATGAAAAACATTCAACAACAATTTCGATCTTTGGCCATTTCAAGTTGGCCTTCCACTTGATGGATTCAGCTGGAATTTTCTCATATGAAATTTGTGAAACTCATTGTCCAATGCTTCTAAGTTTAGATGATATGCATGCATCTTTACCTCATTTGAAATATAGGCCCCCATTTCTTCTTAGTCTTCTCGTTGCTTGACTGATGAGGACTTGCTAACTCTGATTTGGGTCCTCTTTGTCACTTGGCTTCTAGCCTACTCGAGTTGGCCCATGTAAATCTATTTCCAGATTTGTTTGCACAACTCAGCCTTTGTGGTGCCCATCGTGACCCACTTGCTTGTTAGAGATTTTCTATCTCGTCAAATAATTTGAGAGGATCATTCATTACTCCTCATCTCACTGATAAAAACATTCGGTGTCACTTGCTGAAAGGATCAAATTATCTTTCGTAAACCAAAATGCCCCCTTATCTTGTTGTAGGAAATATTCCTCTCTTTTTCTAGAAGAGAAAATACAATGTTGCCCCCTTGTACTGGTCATTGCCCCCAAGTGTACTTTGCCAGCGACTCAGACAAATAATGGTTTTAAAAGACCATTCTCTCATTTCTTTTTTTGTTCATTTTGGTGAAGGAATATAGGTATATAATGAATCTTGAAATCTTGATCTTGCATTTTAAAAACAAAAATTATTTTGATGTGAATCTAAAATAATTTGCTTTTGAAATCTTGCAACTCCTTGGCTATTTTCTTTCTTGGAAAAAAAGGTTATTTGCTCTTGTGTTTGGCAATGAGATCTTCAGTCATGAGATGACCTTTTTTTTCAAAGTGAAGGGCTCGAGAAAAAACTCGAGGTTTTATATGAGAAAAATTTGTCTCTTTTTGAATCATTCATTTTTATCAGTATGAATAATAATGAGTAGTTTATTCTTGATGTCATGAATCTTATGAAAAAGTATTCTTTGCATTTTGAGAGCATTGTTTATTGTTCCAGGTTGCTTGCTTGCTTGATTAGAAAGGACTTCTACAGGGACGTAACGTAGGCTATGGTTTTTGGCTATGAAAGAAAAGGATTCATAAGGCTCAAAGAGTGTTTCAGGGTTTCAAAGACTAAGGATCACTATCAACAGTTTGACTCTTGACGTCATTCCTATTTTCTTTTGCCGCACTTCTTTGATTTGTTGCTTCTTCTTCTTTATTGCTTTGCTAGGGTATACTCACTTTATCTTGGATGTCACTTTTTCTAGTGATTTGGGCATGCCCCCTAACATTTGAGTTTTTTGAGCTTTTATGCCTTTTTGGCTTTCTTGCAGCTTTTTTCCTCTTTTCTCATTGAAATTTTCTCTTGCCCCCCAGTGTGTGGTGTGATCCTAGTCGGGATTTTTTCATGAAAGAAAAATTATTCAGGCTCAAAAAGGGATCGCAAGGGATGTACTTATTTTAGAACATGAAAGGAATAACAAAGATGGTCTTTCCTCATTTCAAGCGCAAGCAGTTAAGATCAGTAAACTTTGACCTCATCCAGTATGGTGGTTTGGTCTTTGCCAAGATGCATTTCATGGGTCATGAGCAACGAGTTCACTACATACCATTATTCATACATTTAAAAACACACGATTCAAGAGTCATGGGGTAAGTGTGTTTATTCATTTCTTTTTTCTTTTTTCCTTTTTTCTTTTTTGGTTTATAATTTAGTCACCTCAATGATGGAGTTGCTTGATTCAATTGTCATTCTATAAATAGAATGTTAAAAATATCATTTTTGAATAAACATCAAATTAGTTTTTGAAATCAAAATGCCAGATCAATTTTTCAAAACTCCAATAGGGAAACTGATTTTGGTAAGATAGATGAATTGCCTCTATGAGATCACACAAGGCTTCAAAGATGTGTTTGTGAGTCTTTATAAGAAAACTCTCTAAAAAAAATGAATAATGATTGGTCGTAAACACAATTGAATGAGAAACTCATTATTTCATTGAAGCTTTGGAAAAGAAGTTTAACAACAAAGAACTTATGCCAACATGAATATTGGCATGATAACACATAAAAGGGCTAAACATTTAGTGATCATTCATTGGAATTTTCAGGAATCTTTCAATCATTCATTCTCCTTGACAAAGGGCATCTCTTCAACACTTAGTTGCAGTTACATGTAGACCATTCTCGACCTATTATTACTATAGCTTTATCTTCAAAATAGTTGATTTCTGGGAGTCGGTGTGAAGCAATTAGCTATAGGAACGATAAGTGTCTTGGCAATCACCTTCAGTGAAACCGTTATTCTTAGTCGGGTTAGCAATCTTGCCTAACCCAATGGCTTGTTCAATCCTCTCAGCTATAATAACCAGGTCAGTGAAATGTCGTGCAGAGCTTCTAACCAAGTATTCAAAGTACGGAGCTTTAAATGTATTGAAAAATAAACTGATCATCTTTTTTTCCAACATGGGAGGATTAACTTGTGCAGCTACCTCGCTCCATCTCCGGGCATATTCTTTTATGGACTCCTTGTTGTTCTTCTCCATAGCTTGCAAGTTTAACCGATCAGGACCCACGTCTATATTGAACTTATATTGCCTTATGAAGGCATCAACTAAGTCCTTCCATCTTTTAACCTTGGTATTGTCCAACCGCATATACCAAGTGAGGGCAGCGTCACTCAAGCTGTCTTGAAAAAAATGAATCAGTAGTTTCTCATCATCAACCACCTCAGCCATTTTGTTGCAGTATCCTTTGAGATGAGTTATAGGGCATTGAGTTCCTGTATATTTGACAAATTCTGGCACTCTAAACTTTTTGGGAATGACAACGTTGGGCACCAAACACATATTGACAGCTTTCACCAGGTCATACAAATGGTTTCCCTCAACTGCCCTTATCCTCTTCTCTAGGGTAGTCCATTTTTCCAAATCCTCTTCTTTCACCATCTTGCCCTTTTGAGATTCTTTCTCGGTGGAATCAGTGGTAGATGAAATTCTTGAAGGGTATGCTGGCTGGAAATGCATAGCTTGTTGAAATTCAAATGACACCTTATTTTCCCCAAATTCTGTGGATCGAAATGAGTTACATGCATATCTTCAGGCTGGGCTATAAGTGTTCCTTTTCCGGTTTTATCTTTCAAGGCCTGCTCGAGTAGACTAGTAAGCCTTGCGACGTCTTCTTTAAGATTATCCACCTCTTTTTGATGTTGGGCTTCCAACTGGGCTCTTTCTTCGTTTTCCATTTGTCTTTTTCTCAAACGAGTGTTATAAATGAGTTTCAATGGGGGATCTATATTTCAACCTGCTAAATGTAAATCATGCAATTATGCAAAAATGCTAAAGCAATAAAAAAATGCGTATGAAATGCGAACTTGCCCTTCATGGGGTGACAACCTAATAGAAAAATCTTAATTATTGAGTGCATCAAAGGGTTGGTCATTATCTAGTTTCAAAAGGGTCTCTCGCATGCTCAGTGATCGTCCATGAAAGGTCGATATGAGGCTTACAAGTAGTGTGAAGATAGAGGCCCTGAGTAAAATCAGTTTGGCATATCAACCACTTCCAAGTAAACAATCAAGCGAGAGTTGGATGGTTTCACGAGTCTTGCCCAGGCTAAAGCCATTGGGGTACCGTTACTTTCCCACTTATCCTAGGTTGTCAAGTGTGTGCTCTCAAAGTGATGCATGACAACATAAATAAGGATGCATGCTAAAGCAGTAAATACAGGAAAAATAAACAAATAAACACAAAAAAAATAGCAATAATAAGACAAAAGACAAAGCTTAATCCTAGGGTCCCCAGTGGAGTCGCCATTCTGTCGCACCCGACATCGCGGTGGCCCTAAAAAATAATTCTCTAGAATTAATTAAAAAAAGAACAGATTTCTAGCATCCGGTTCTTTTAAGGGAAAATGTCTTGTTTAAGGAGTCGCCACCTAGTATTATGGTCACTAGGAACCCTAACTGGTCAACAGAGATTCTATGACTCGGGATTGGTTACGTAAAAGGGAAGATATTATCACCCCTTAAACGTTCTGCCTAAGGCAGACTGCATTGTTGGTTTTGTCTTAAATTGCTTAATATTTATTAATTTATGCTGTGATGATTTGTTTAAATATTCCTGACTCTGGCGCTAGTGAATATTCGAGCTCGAATAATTCCAACTCTGGCGTTGGTAAAAATTCGTAGCTACGAAAAAAATTAGATCAATATATTTTTTTTCCTACTCTAGCGCCAACAATTAAATAAAAAAAATAAATTTATTTTTTAAGCATGCACATATTTTATTTTTCTAGCTAAATAAAATAAAAATACAACGAATAAAAATAATATAAATTTAAACCGGTATTTTTATTCCTGACTCTGGCGTTAGTGAATAAACCAGTAAATTTATATTATTTTTATTCATGCATACATATTTTTTAATTTTGTTTAATTTTCTGTTTTTTTCTATTTTTTTATTTTTTTAATTGTTTTTTGGGCTGGGCCCAGCTCAGCCCACATGGGCTGGGCTAGACCCAGCCGGCCCAGCCCGGTCACTAGCCCAAGCCAGTGACCCGGCTGGGCCACAGCAGGCACGCGTGATCTAAATCACGCGTGCATGGCCCTGTAATTAAGAAACAGACGGTGAAACAATGAAATGAAGCAAAGCGGGGGAAACAGAGCTGAAGACTTACCCGTTTCGTTTGCAGGGGATTTGCGCGTGATTGCTGAGGACAAAGCTTCGGCCTTCGAGTTTCTTCGTACTCCTTCTGTTCTTTCACGTTGTATTCCTTTCCTGCGTCTCTGTTTCGGTTTGTTTTTCTTCATCTCTTTTTACTCTGTTTTCTGAACAAAACCTCTCTCTCTCTCGGTCAGTTTCGTTTTTGTTCTTTTAAGCCTGTATTGATGATGGAAAGCTTTGCTTCTGGCGTGGGGTTATAAAGAAAAAGGTTAAAAATCTGGCTGGTAATATGTGTGTTTCTCTCCTTTGGTTTCGTTCGTCCCTCTCTCTCCCTCTCTCCAACCAGCCCTGTTCTTCGGGTTCTCTCGGTTTATATAAAGGCCGGCGGGTTGGTAACGGGTGGCAGGCTGAGGGTCGACCACCATTAAAGCGCCCATAACTGAAGCCAACGAACGATTACTGCTGCAACGCCTCTCTGCCTTTACTGTGGAAAACCATCGCTGGCTTAAAGAAGAAGAAGATGAACAGCGTCTTCAAAACGACGCCGTTTGGAGATAACAGTGGCCATTTTCACTTTAACCCGCGAAGTTTCGAAACTTTTATAATTAAGCCCCTGGTTTAAAGTGTAATTGGCCCCCTGCATTTGAGCGCCTTTTTCAATGTAATCCTTGGATTTTAATTACGCAATTTGGGCCCCAAACGTTAATATTTCTTCAATTAAGTCCCTGATTTCATTAATTTAATTATATCCAAGTCCAATTAAGTCTCAAAACTTATCAATTCTCCAATTAAACCCTTAATTGGATCAATTAAACTCTTAATTGGATTAATTAAATCAATTCCAAGCTTAATTAAGTCTCAAAACTTATCAATTCTCCAATTAAATCCTTGACTGGATGAATTAAATTAAATCCAAGCTTAATTAAGTCTCAAAACTTATCAATTCTCCAATTAAATCCTTCATTGGATGAATTAAATTAAATCCAAGCTTAATTAAGTCTCAAAACTTATCAATTCTCCAATTAAATCCTTCATTGGATGAATTAAATTAAATCCAAGCTTAATTAAGTCTCAAAACTTATCAATTCTCCAATTAAATCCTTCATTGGATGAATTAAATTAATTCCAAGCTTAATTAAGTCTCAAAAATTATCAATTCTTCAATTAAACCCTTAATTGGATTAAACAAATTAATTTCAAACTTAATTAGATTAATTTCAAAGTTTAATTAAACCCCAAAACTTCCAATCATGTTGCCCTTAACCCAAAATTTAATTCATTCTTCACTTATTTCATTTTACTTGTTTTTTTATTATCATCATTATTATTTTTTCATCATTTTTCTTTTCAGTAAATAAAATACAGTAAAATAGCCAAAAAATGGGTTATGACACTTTTAATTATTTTTTTAAGAATTTTTGTTTGGATCTTTCAAAATTAATTATTATTATTAATTAATTAAATACAAGTGAAAAACCAAAATTTATATATTTTTTAAATATCTTCTTAACAAAATACTTGAAAGGCAAATGAAAAACCAAAATTTATCTTTTTATATGAAATATCACCCTAAGATTGAGAAAATTAAAATTTCATTTAATATTTTAATAAGATAAAAAAATATTTACACGATTTCTAAGCTATACAAAGAATTTAACTGGCTACCACAGTCTCTTTAAATAAAGAATATCAGTTTCAAAGGAAAATGAAGCTTGCAATCTTGTACTGGATTTTAGAAAATTATATTAAATTATCTTACAAAAAATACTAAATGAAAGTTAAAGCCTAAATTAGCAATATAGTTATACAATATGATATCCAGAACGATATTTACGAAAAAGAATGAAGTTTAGAAATCTTTTACTTATTTTTGAAAAACCAATTTCACACAAAGTTAAGATAAGAATCATTTTTCTATTAAAGATATTTTAGCTCCAAAACACTTTTATTGATAATCAATTGGATGCTATCCTCGAAACAAGACGTTGAAATCTCATCCATATTTTAGTAAGCAGATATAGATGAATTCAAAGAAAACAAAAAATATATAGTTTTAGTATGATTTTTTTAACTTATTTTTTTAACTTATTTTTCTTTCTTTTTGATTTTTTTTAGAATAATAGAAATAACTACCATGTAAACATGTTTGAAAGTGTAGTTACAATTACTTTTTAAAATATTTTTCACTCGGAAATATATCAAAATAACATATTTTTTTTATTTTAAAAAAATTATTTTTGATATCAACACATTAAAATGATCTAAAAACACTAAAAAATATATTAATTTGAAACAAAAAAAATATATTTTTTAATTTTTTAAAACAATATTTTTAAAACATAAAAAAAAAGTTTTTAACTTAAACTTGCCTCGTTATTGTAAAGATACAGTAACATTTAAGCTTCATTCTTTTGAAAGTTGAAGAAAAGATGTGGCCTCGTGGGATTATGAATCACACTAAAATTTCATTGATTTTTTTCTTGTGTACTATAGAAGAAGACTTATATTTAGAGGAAAAAAAAAATCATTCCCCTCCAAATCCTAGGTTTTTCTCAAAAGAAATGGTCTGATCTAACACGAAGAAGGCCCTTTCCAATGGTATTATAAGTAATAATGAGTATATTAGTAATTATATAACAACTTAGAGAATAAAAAAATAAAACCCTATAGCAACCTCCTATTAAAACCTCCAAAAAGAGAGGAATAGTACGATCAAGGAGGAGATTTGATCTGGGGCAAAATCTTTGTTTTATTTTATCAATTTAAGATGTGTATTTACTATCTCTATCTTTTAATTAAGTTTTCGTATGTATATTATAATTATTGAAAAAAAGATTTAGGGATTAGAGTTTTATAATATTTGATTTTTAATTATTTTTAAGGAGTGCATGTTATTCTAATGAAATCTTATATTGATGAGAAATCATTGAGAGTTATTTTATATATCTTTTGGTAGATTAATTTGAAGTAATAATGAAATAATGGAATTGAAAAAAAAAAAAGATGAGTTGATGATTTTAGGCTACTGAAATTTAGTCTTCTAGCTAGTGTTATGGTTAGAACTTGATAGCTAGTTATAGTTTCGTGGGTTCTTTGATTTAATAGGTCTTTTACCCAAATCAGGTATGATTTTTAAAAATAACTAACTTGAATTTGTAATTTTTAGATTTATAAAAATAAAAATGTTTTTAAAACCCACTTTCAGTGTGGAGAGTGCAATTCACCCCGAATATTTTATGGACCCAAAATTTGTTGTTTCAATTTTTGAGCTTTTTTAATATTGTTTTGATAATTCTTATGAATTTATGAGAAATTGCTTCTAATTAGTGAAATTTAGTAGTTAATAACTGAATATTTTAGAGATTGAAAAGCTTTTATAGTTTGGTTTTAATATTTTTAATATACTAAATTTATTTTTATTTAGAACTTGAATACATGGAAGGTGGTTTCATAAATTTTCATATGAATTAGTTTATTTACTTAAAATAAATGATTTTTTTTAAATATATCCGCAATTAATAACACTTCTACTTTAAATATACTTAGAATACTGCTATACTTGAAATAAAAAAAGTTTCTTATCCTTTTAGAAGCATAAAAATACAAAAAAATTCATAATCAACCTGAAACGAAAAAATCTTTTAAAGTTCAAATATGGTTTTAGATGTTTTCAAGATAATAAAACACATAATCCTAACTTCTCTCATCATATAAAGTTATTTGATATAAAATCAACTGTTTTGGTGGTTGGAATCGTTTCAAACAACAACTTTCTCTCTCTAAGAATCTAATAACCCTCTCTCTCCTCCACTGAAAAAGAACTAAAAGAGAGAAAAATGAAGTATGGTATCAAAATGTAATTTTTAAAAACTATAGGGACCAATTACCTGATAATTTAAAAAGATGTAGGAACTCAAATGAACTTTTGAAATAAATTACAAAGTCATTACCTATGTTACTCGCATTTTCCACTTAAGCCGTCTTTCTTTCAATTCAACTCTCACAAAAAAATTAAGAGGTAATTGGGCTTCAATTTGGGTTTAATTATGCAAAAATAAAGTTTGATGATCAAATTGAAAATTTTCAAATATTTCACTATTATGATTCACATTGAATTGTGAGAAGATGAACAATATAAAAAGCTATAGTAAAAAGCCACACACTTTATATATTACTAGTTGCCACGCCCGTGGGCTTATGATATATTTGTGCGTTGTCATGGATTTGTAGAAAAAATCATATTTTTTTTTAAAAAACAATTATATGAAGAAACACTATTGCAATCCACAATATTTTCAAGAAAAATTAAATTAAAAAGCTAAATTCTCAATCAGTTTAATATTAAAAAAATAAAATAGACAAAGATAATTTTGGAAAAAATCATAAAAAAACAAAAAAAAAAATCATGAAGGGAAACACTGCAGCAATCTATAATATTTTGTGAGGAATTATAAAATTATAATTCTCAACTAACTCAAGATTAAAAAAAAATCAATAAAGATAATTTTAGAAAAAAATCATAAAAAAACAAAAGGAAAAAAAAAACTATGCAGGAAAATACTATAGCAATCTATAGTGTTTCATGAAAAAATCTACATTTATAATTTTCAACGAGTTAAATATTAAAAATAATATAATTAATAAAGATAATTTTGAAAAAATATATAACAAAAAAAATCATGTGGAGAAACACTTTAGCAATCAATGGTGTTTTAAAGAAAAAAACTACAAAACTAAATTTTCAACCAGTTCAGTATGAAAAAAATAAATTTGACAAAGATAATTTTGGAAAAAAGAATCGATAAAAAAAACATGTGGAAAAACACTGTAGCAAGAAAAAATCATGTGGGGAAAGCTAAAGTTAAATTCTCAACCAGTTCAATATTAAAAAAAAAATTCAACAAAAAGAATTTTGAAAAAAAAAACATGTAGAGAAATATTATAGAAAAACAAAAATCATGTGGGGGAAATACTCTAGCAATCTACAATGTTTTTTTTTTTTTTTAATATATAAAAAACTACAAAATTAAATCCTCAACAAGCTCAATATGAAAAAAAAAAACCCGAAAATGATGATTTTGAGAAAAAAAATCATAAAAAAAATTAATACATGAAAACATTGTAGCAATTTATAATATTTTTTTTAAATAATAAAGCTAAATTCTCAACCAATTCAATATTAGAAAGAAAATCATCAAAATTAATTTTGAAAAAAACATATATATTTTTTAAAAGAAGTAAATCATGGGAAAAAAAACATGTAAAATTAAAATTAAAATAAAATAAAATAAATAAAAATATTAGCACAATAAAAATAAAAGGTATAAAAAAAATTATAGTACTAACCCCCCACGCCTTTAAAAATATTATTAATGTTAATTTTAGCTAAATTCTCCATTCACATTCGCGCAATTTTCTTTCTTCAACGTTTCTGTTTTATTTGGCAAACTTATTTTTTTTAATTCAAGGTTGATCCCTTTTATTTTCTCCACTTGGCTCACTTTTTAAGGTTTTCTCTCTGTTTTTTTTTAGTTTTTAAAAGTGTTTGGAAATATTATATTACTGTACAATTTAGTAATGAATTTGAGCCATATTAAAAAAAAATAACAAGCAACACACAAGCAAATTGAAAGAAAAAAAGTCAATAAGAAAATTAATAAAAACTCAATGTTAAGGGTTAGAGTTAAAAAAAAAATTATATCATAAATAGTTTTTTGAAAATAAAATTATCAAATCAAATTAAATTCATAACTCGAATCATGAGTTTGTTAGGTTAACTTGGTTTGATTGACAATTAAATAAAAAATGATTAAACAAATAAAATTATCAAACTCAGTGAAGTTCATAACACGGATCGTGAGTTTGGTAGGTTAACTTGAATTGATTAACAGTTAAATAACTTAATTTTATGAACGTCTATATTCTTTATTACATAATTAAATAAAAAATAGCTTATATTTTTTATTATTATTAAACCCAACGGAGTCAAAACCCCGGGTCATAAGTTTAACATTAACTTATAAAACCCAAGTCGATTTAGTATGTCGTCTTTTTAATATTTTTTTTAAAAATTATCCTATTAGAATTTTTTTAAAACCAAGTTAAATTCTTACCAATTATTTAGATTTAATAACATTGTTAAAGAATTTTCTAATATAGTGACATTGTTTTAATGTTCAAAACAATTTTATTTTGACCCGCGTCATAGGCATGTCACTAACCTAGTTAATGTTTTCCTTCTGTTGTGTGATGAAAAAAAATCATAATTGAAATAAAATTCGATCTCCTCCCCCCTTGCTGTAAAGTTCAAATAATGTGTTTAAGCTACCTTTCTATCTTAAGAAGTAATGGAGATTAGGTGCTTCATTTGTTTTTTTTTTCTTTATTGTTTCAACAATTAACTTTTGAGTTTACTTAATTTAGATTTTTATTGAGTGCTCACAATGTGTTTCACCTTTAAGATCTATGTGGATGTGAGTAAGAGGAAAAGTCTACACATGTTGATCTATGTTTTCTTTTCTCCAGGTTTAGGTCAAAAATTGCTGGTAGAGCCGACAAAAGTTTAATTAGGAAAAGTCTATACATGTTGATATGTGTTTTCTTTTATCCACGGCTACTGCATATGGCATGTTCATTAGATCTAAAAAGTTTGGATTTGATATGGTTGTAAGATATATATTTTTTATATCTGATTTGATAATTAGATCTTAAAGTTTATAAAAATTTAAAAATTTTATTAAAAATTCTGTTTAAAATATTTTAAGGATATTTTAAATAATTTTTATAAAAAATAAAAATAATTTATAAAAAAATTAATTATGATTTTTATTTAAGATACTCCAAGAATAATTTAAATGTTTTTTTTTTAATAAAAAATAAAAATAATTTATAAAAAGTTTAATTAAAATTTTTGTTTAGGATATTCCAAGGATAATTTAATTTTTTTATAAAAATAAAAAAATTATAAAAAAAATTATTTAGAATTTTTATTTATGATACTTTAAGGATATTTTTTTTATATATAAAATAGAAAAAAATTATTTAGAATACTCCAATGATAGTTTATTTTTTTGATAAAAAATAAAAAATAATAATAATAATTTCTATTTAGAATACTCCATATATAGTTATAATGGTTTTTACAAAAAATAAAAAATAATAATAAAAAAAATTATTTAGGATTTCTGTTTAGAATAACTTAAGGATAATTTATTTATTTTATATAAAAAATAAAAAAAATATTTATAAAAAAAATTATTTAAAAAACTTCAAGGGTAGTTTAAAGATTGTTTAATGAAAAATAAAATAAAAATTAATTATAATTTTTTTTTAGAATACTTCAAGGATAATTTAAATATTTTTTAATAAAAAATATAAAAAATTTAATTAGCATTTTTATTTTGAATATTTTAAGGTAGTTTAAATATTTTTTTTTGTAAACAATAAAAATAATTAATTAAAATAATTAATTAAAATTTTGCTTATAATCACTTTAATAATAATTTAAATGTTTTTGTTATATATAAAAAATATAAAATATAAAAACATTAATTATAATTTCTATTTAGAATATTTCAAGTATAGTTTAAATATCTTTTTATAAAAAAAATTAAAAAAATTATAAAATAATTAAATAAACATGACAATCAGACTTAAAGCTCTTAAACTTGATATAAACCTACCAGATCCAATTTACTTGAGTCTTATATAACTGTTAAACCCAAAAAACTTAAAACATTTTCTATATTCTTAACATTTTATTATTATTTGAATTTTTCTTTTATATTAACCTGCGGAGAGTATACCAATATACTAGTTTACAGTAAAATATTTAGGAAAAAGAAAACCAAAAAAATATATATGCTTGATTGAAGTGGCATGTAGTAACAATTGTTTTTCAATATATATATATTTTTTTAGAAATGTATTAACATAAATTTTTTTTATAATTTTTTTTAATATAAATACATCAGAATAATTAAAAACAATTTTTTGTTCTTTTTTTTTGGTATACTTCAGATATAAAAATGCAACCAATAATCTTTCATAAAAAAGAGAAAGAAAGAGAAATGCATCACACAATCAGACAAGAAAAAGATATAGAAATTAAGAAAAATCATGACGTGTCAACATAATCAAATGATAAATATATTCATATAATCTTCAAGAGTTCAAGCATTCCATAATTGAATAAACAATTGGGCAAAACTTATCACAATTTTCATTTTTCTATTTTTAAATTACACATTACAAATTTGATCAGGATTTTAACATCAGTTGTTCAGGTACCAGCCCGGAATGCAACAAAATTTGCTTATGCACCAAGACAAATAAACTGGAACGATCTGATGCAACTCACAAGAAAAACCTCCTCCGGCTGGTGTCCATTTCCGGCTGAAATTCAAATGAGAAGAAATATGAACAGTTTCATAATCTCACAAAATTTGGAGGGAAAAAAATCGTCAACAAATCAAATCAATATATATACCAAGCAGAAACCATTCAAAAGCTACCTTGTGAACCCATTCATATTCACCACCTTTGGTATCAAATGTTCCATGTTGCAGACTTCTCAACTTCAGTGTAAATCTAGGACCACACTCCTGCATGTTTAGAGGAAAACTATTGGCACACAGACTACCAAGATAATAGGGGTTCCAGACAGATTTTTGGGTAAAATTGAGACCCATAACTAAGATGGAGCATCCAAATGTAGTTGAAATTATCAAGGGCCTAGCTAAAGTTCCAGATGCGTTTGATGTTTCACTAGTGCCCTAAGGCAGAATATTAAGATTACAAGGTTTGACTCAGTTCATAGAGTTAATCAACAAGAAGAGAAAAAGAAAAGTATATCTTATGATCCTGTTCGAAAGGATATACACTCCACAACAACAAATGTTACCAACAAATTTGATAGGGAAACATAACCTGAAGGCGTGCAATCACTTTCTGTTGAGAGATCTTCTCACCCTTGCCATCTTTTCCTTTTTTACCTTTTGAATCACTCTGTTTACTCTCTTTGGTTTCAAAGATGTAACTGTGCACATAATAGATGGAAAACTCTATCGGAAAGGTGTTTATAGACAAGAAAAGAAAAGATTACCCACAGGTTTATTCTTGGTAAAATTTAATGAATCCAAAGCATACCGGTGATGCCGGAAGAATATATAATCACGTTGATTGTGAAAGGTTACAACTCTTCGACCCCGGAAATTGGGTTCTTGCGGGAAAAGTGACTGTATTATTCTGGAGGGTACATATGAACACAAGAAAGTTTTATTAAGAAGAAAACCAGTGTGTAAGAAGTCAACAAAGAAAATGACACAGAGAAAAACTGTGAGATCATACAAACCACACTGAAAACATGGATAAGTTATAGAAAACAAGAGCATTATCATTTTTGTGGGAAGATAGCACATATGATCACACAGCTTATCCCAACTCATTGTTCCGGTCAACTATAGTGAGGAAAATTTAGATGTTTAACATGCAACATGAAGAAAATTTAATACCTCCCAGCACGATGTCCCAGACGAGTTGTAAAGTTAGTCAAGACCAGCTCGGGCTCATGACTGGTGGGATTTCCATGATTCTGCAAGCAACACAAGGCAGCAAAGGTAAGAAGTTACCCTCCTAGAAACTACATCAGACAAAACTGCAATTACACTCAATACCCCGTAAAATAAAATCAGCTTATTCTAATCCATTGAAACCTAATTAGATAACATTTCTAAAACCACATTTCTCTCTTCATTGATCAATTTCTCTTTGATTAGATATTATTGCTCCAATAAAACAGGCCATGTCCACTTAAAGACCAGACAAATTAGATTTCATTGATGAGAAATTAGATACAGTTTGTTGATGCAGAGTCATTAAGGACTGTAACTTTCTTTAGTAAATGAATAGAATCAATTAATTTTAGAATAGAAGGTAACATTGCATTAAATAAAGGTTATATATCAATATCCACAAGGTCAGCCATAAACCTTGATATCCTTGCGTAGAACAAGCCGTGACAGTTTGAAATGGGCAGTAGGGCCATCAGGCAAGCCAATGATCAAGAGAGCATCTACAAACAGTGAAAATTGTTAAGATTCTGATAGACAATCGCAGTCACCCAAGGTTTTATCCATTGGTAAATGAAATCTATTTCCAACTTAATATTTATTGGAATAGGAAATCACGGTAAGAACATGCATATCCTAAGCAATTTGGCACGTGTTCTGTATTGAAAACTAAGAAGTACACCTCACCTGGTTCCCTGCGGTTGGTGTGAATAACTATAAGAGAAGTAAAATCCTGCTTCTTTGCATATTCTACAATCTACAAGAATGTTATGCACATCTTAATAAGAGATGAAGCACTACTGGTACGCCTCTTATATTAGACAGAGTGAGGGAAGGAAAACCAATAAAAAGCACCTTTTTCAAGTCATAAGTTCCTCTCTTGTAATAATGTGCATTTGGGATCACTTGAAGTAGTTCTGATATGAATGCCGGTCCCCTCTGTAGACCGCAAATCACATGTAAAGGCAATTCAACCATATCACAAGTGCAGGGAGAGATTTAAATTGGCATCAAAATAATATTTCATCTTCCATGGCTATTCAATGACAAAACAAATTAAAAAGAGATTACGAACTTACAGTAGAGTTAAAACGGGAAGTGGTGATCAATATCTTCGGAGTCCGTTCACGTTTTAAGATGGAGCTAAATTCATCAGCATCATTGCCAGCGAATAGCTATAAACCAAGAGAATTAAAACATCAGCTTCAAGAAGCATTTGCTATTTTGGCCATGAGTAGAAATATCTGATTCAATCGCAGAGCATGAGCTATGAGTTAGTACCTCATCGTCGTCAGGCTTGCATACAGTCTCGTCATTCTCTCTAGTATTTTCAATGGTGCGTGGAATCTTCCTTGGAGGAGGCTGCACAAAAATCACACCACACCACACCACACCAAATCAATTCTGATTAAAAAAGAACAAAAGCCCTAATGCGATATTTCAATTGGGGACCTGACCTCCTCACCGAGCTCGAGAGCTCGCTTCTCTTCGGCGTCTCGGGCTTTAAGCTTCTTGCGTTTCTCGACTTTCTTTTCATGCTTGAGTTTGGCGTGTACAGCAGATCTCTTCTCCTTGTTCTTTATCATTGACGGGAGTATTTCTCTCCTTTTCCCCATCTCCATCTTCTTCTTCTTCTCCTTTCTGTCTAACTCTGCATCGCTGCCATATTCTTCCATCGCCTCGCTTTCGCTCTTCCTTCTCTTCCCCCCCATTTTTTGCTAGTTTATTTTCGCTTTATAGATACAACAGTTTCCAGTAGCAGTAAACACCGTAGAAGAAGAAGAAGTTACTGAAACTAGGGTTTTTGAATCGTGCAGGGTATTAGAAGAGAATTTGTTTATGGGCCGGAGAGGCAAAGCCGTCCATGCGGAGGCCTGTTCTTATGTAAGAGAAACGACATGTAGTTTGGTTGGGGTAAACGACTGCTGAACTAATGACTATTCGTTGATCCCTTTCAATCATCTAGTTTTTTTATTGGTTCCAATTGCTTACAATTTTTTTCGAATTAAGAAAATCTTTTTTATATTTATTTTATATTTTTTCATCGATTTATTTGCTTACAATCCTTACAATCCTTATTTAATTGAGAACACTCAAAGAAATATTTTTTTATTCATTTAAAAAAAAGTTAACAAGAAAAAAAATACTAGATTTTTTTTAAAAATAATTGAAATAATGACTTTTCTTGCTAGGAATAAATTTGATAGCTCCTTGCAGAACGCGATTAGATATCTTGATACAAATATATATATATATATATATATATATATATATATATATATATATCTCAATTTTTCAGTTTAATTCTTGGTTAATATCATAAGTTTTTTTAATATTTATTAATATATATAAATTTTAATTTATTTTATTAAACGCACATATCATCTTTTAGGTTTACAATTAATTTTTTTTTAGTGATGTAAAGTACTATGTACTATATTTGTGTCCATCTCTTTTAATTACACAAGTGGAAATTGAGTATAATTGTATAGCATCATTTAATTTTTATTTTAATATAGTACATGGAAATTGGGGGCACGAAGTTAAAACTCAGCTAAATGAAGTACCAGGCAATGACTTCTCTATAAATTCAAATGGTGCTCGTTCATGGCAGACTCGAAACTTTCTTGCCTCCAATTTCACTGCACTGCCTTGAATAACCAGCCGCCTGCCACCAAAGAATTCACTTAGAGAGAGCATTCATTTATGGATTACTTCTTGAAATTGTTGCTGGCATCTGTGCTTCGCCGTCACGGTGCTCCTCTTCCCCGGGTAGGTGGGCTTGCTTCTCTCCACAATCCCCTGCTTCAATGCTTTTACCCCAAAGTAGAGTGTACAGACCTAGTATAACCAGGACAGAACCCAGGACACTGTTCGTTGAAATGAAAGACTGTTAGGAACAGTAAGTAATCTGCTGTAAAGTAAAAGCATAATACATGCAATGAAAGGAAACAACCTTCCCAGATAAATTTGTTCGTGGAGGATGGAGAAATCAAACATTGCAGCAAATATCTGTGTGAAAGGGGTGAATGCTGATGTGAACACAGGACCCCTTCGTTTGACGCACCATGACAAGCCAGCATAGCACAAGCCAGATCCTATGATTCCCTGTATGAACAAGTGAAACGGTAATGTTTCAAGCCTCCTGTGTCAACTGAAACCAACGAAACAACTTCTCTCTTGACATTGAATGAAGCTAGCAACATTAATTTAAGCTTCCCGGAGAATACTTACAGCATAAAGGACGCTTAAAATCTCCAATTTTGTTCTCAGAATCCACATGGAAAGATTCCTTTCAATGCTTAAACTCAAGATAGCAGACTGGACTGCGCCCAAGGAGGACATAAGGGCGGTGCTAGAATATTGAAATGGGTAACTTTTGCTAATCTTAGCTTGAATGAGGAACCACATAGACCACATGAAGCAGCCTGCAAGAGAAAGTATCGAACCGACCACCCACCTTTGTCTCTTCTTCCCTGAGATCATAGTGTCAGCATGGTTTAGGATGTCAGTTGTTGCAGCTATTGAATGTGAATTGGTTAATGGGATTCCCTTATAAAAGATTAACAGGACAGCTCCTCCCATGCATATAAGTGCACCTAACACCTTTGTTCTTCCCGCCTTGCTTGTCATGCTCGCTTTTTCTATACTGGGAAGAGTTTTAACACCAGTTACCAAGGAGTATTATTTTTGGTCAGAAAATGCAGTAAACTACTCACTGCTTGCTGCGCTTACCCAAAAATTAGTGCTAGTATGAACGTGTTTACAGGGACCGTGTTGAGGAATGCACAGGCGAAGGTAGCAGATATATACTCAAGTCCCTTGAGGAATAAATATTGTGTGAGAGTTAACCTGATAGACATCAACAATTCTCAGAGAATCAGAGTCTCTAGACAAAATCATGGCAATTGTAGTTATATATTGCGAAGCATAACGCACAGAACCATCTTGAAGATTACAAGTATAGTTTAACTAACCCGAAAAGGGCACCGAGGAAGAGGTAGCAGAAGATGGAAGCTGTTAGCCTAGGTCTGCTTTTCCTGCAATCAAACTAGCTATATTACAGACCCTTGTAAGAACCTTTGTACATCAAAGAAGTTCATACCATGCTCCAAACTCGGTGATATTTCCAATGAAGGAGCAACAGAGAAAATAACTAGCTGACAATCGTGCTCAGAGGAGCTAAACAACCATGAAAAAATAATTGCGCAGCAGCTGAAAGACTACCTTTCCCAGTAGTAAGAAACAGGCGCCAAGAAAATTGCAGAAGTTGATAGCCGGTATGTAGCAATAACCATACTGTTCGTTCCTTGATCCAGAATCTTTTTAAAAAGCACATTCACTATTGCGAAGGCAAAATTGACGACCACCATTCCCACAACAGGCTTCCATTGTCCTCCGTCACTCATGTTTTCTCTGCGAGTGCAGTATGAACAGATATTTTGGAGAAGCAGTAGTTGAAGAAAAGTTAGTTCCTCTCCCTAAGAGATACAAGTGTGTGCAATGGTAGTGTTATCGGACTGAGAACCTTCATCTATATATATAGGATCATCACCACTTCCCAAAGGGGAATAAGCATGATTACATAATCGTCCGAGGACAGATCTTTCCATTTCTTTTTTTTGTTTAGCAGAAGGAAGGCTCTATGTCACTTAGCCTTTCTGCTATTGAGCATGCAGCGATTTAAATATTCAATAGTCAGTAAGCATCTTTTGACAGTTGGAGGCAGATATGATCCAAGCGTCCCTTTCTGCTAAGTATCTAATACTTCTGAGAACAGATCAACCAATTCTTTTAGCTTGGTGAATGGAAGAACAATGTGTCAAATCTTAAAAGTAAAATTAGTGCCAAAATTAAATAATGGGGTGCTTTGTAGCTGTAACTTGTTCGAGCTATGTTTTTTCCCTTCTGTCACGCATTTAAAAGCTTAGTTTTGAAAGCTTTGCTTACTGCACTACCATAAATTTAACAAATACAAAGAAAATCATCGACAATTTTTTTTTATTGGTATTTTACAGTGATATTTATGGACAATATTTTTTCCATCGCTAAAACCATCGATATATAACGACAGAAACAATTCGTTGGTATATACCAAGGAAATCCCAAATAAAATATAAAAAACAAAAAAAAAAAACAAGTTGTGCGATGACGTGTAAGTTTTTGTGGATAATTTTACTGATGTAAATACATTTGGATTCAAATCAGGCTGTCCATATAGTGACATGTCAAAAACACCGACATAATTTCTGACAGAGTGAAGGACAAAATAATTCTGTTGGAAATTTTATCGGTAATATTTAATATATGACCAGGTATCGACCATTCACTTCCCTATTTCTCCTTCTTCTCCCCCCCTTAACATTAACAACCAGCTCCCTCCCCCTCAAACATCCCCCTACATCTCAACACAAACTTTTCTAGTCTCAACATCTGTGTTCTGATTTATTGCAGATTTTTGTATTTTTAGTAAGTAAATCTATCTATTTTTACTTTTAATATAATTTTAAAATGTTAGTTTTATTATTGAATGTTTTTTTAGTATATGTATTTTGTTTGGGTGTTTACTTATTTTATTGTTTTTTTCTCAAACATGTAGTATGGATTTATAATTTTGTACTTGTTTGTTTTAGATTTTATGAAATTTTATTTGTATGTAAATTGTTGAAACTTATGTCAAATTACTGACTTAGGTGTGTTGTAATGAAATAAATAATGGCTTGTTTAACAGGTCTGTTTTAATTTTTGTCAATTTTATTGTCGATTTGTAATTTTTGTAAGTTAATGCGTATAAATTTGTATGTACGTAAATAATTGATAATGAATATTTAAGAGAAGTTTGACATTAAGTTGGATAATCTAGCCAATATTTTTGCAAATTTATTTACTTAATATAGTTAATTAATACATGTTATCATTATTTTATAGAGGTTCGATATAAATCACAGATGATTGTTTATGGATGTATCGAGATTCACCTCAAGGATTGCGGATGATAGATTATTGTAATGAGTTTAAAGTTTTATTAATTTCACAACATCTATTCCAAGAAATATTAGTGGAGGCAATATTAGGTGTCCATGCAAGAGATGTAAAAATAAAAATTTTCTTCATCCAGATATTGTAACGATGTTTATTCTACACGAATAGTTCATAGAGGATTACTTGTGTTGGTATGCACTCGACAAAACTATTTGTTCGTAACGAGAGCATGGTAGAAAGGATAGCTGGGTCAAATTCAAGTGCTACCAACATTCATGGAGTTGTAAATGACAACAATAATCCTTACATGAATATAATTATGGATGCAATGAGAATGGATCAAGGTAATAACAATCAATGTCCAATCATAGAAGAAGAACCTAATGCAAACGCGACCAGGTTTTTTAAAACTTCTAAAAGATTATGATGAATCATTATGGGATGACTGCACAAATCACATCAAATTATCTATTATTGCACATGTGTTTACCATCAAGTCGGATTATAGGTTGAGTGAGGTTAGTTATGATATAATTATAGAATGGACGAGAAACATTTTACTTGAAGGGAACAAACTGAAAGAGAACTTCTATACTGCTAAGTCCATGATGAAACCCATCGGGTTAGGATACCAGAAAATTAACATGTGTCCAAATTTCTGTATATTGTATTACCTTGAAAATACTAAGTTGACTGAGTACATGATATGTGGGCATTATTCTCATTACAAACCTAGAACTAGTATGAGAAAGACTCTTGTAGCATATAAAAAACTTAGATACTTTCCAATCACGCATAGACTACAGAGATTATTCATATCACCAAAATTTATTGAGCACATGACATGACACCAATCATATGATACGATGGATAGAGTGATGATGTATCCTTCCGACAATGAAGCATGGAAACACTTTAACAATGTGTATCCTCACTTTTCAGTTAAATCAAAGAACGTACTTCTTGAGTTGTGTATAGACGAATTCAATTTATTTGGGTCATTTGCTGCTCCTTATTCTTGTTGGCTAGTTATACTCATAGTTTACAACTTGTCACCAGGGATGTGTATGAGCCGAAGTTTATGTTTTTATCTAAAGTCATACCTGGTCCTAACAGTTCGGGCCGAAATGCTTGTCTTCAACTATTAATTAATAAGTTGACGTAGTTATGGTCTTCCAAGGCTTTGATTTATGATGTATCGAGAAAATAAAATTTTCTTATAAGGGTAGCTTTAATGTGGGCTATCAATGATTTTCCAGCTTATGAAATGGTTTCTAGTTACAGCACGCATGGAAAACTAGCATATCCATATTGCATGAAAAACAACAAGGCTTTCACGTTAACAAACGAAGGTAAAACATCTTTTTTAAACTGCTACTAGGGTTTCTTGCCAACAAATCACATATATAGAAAGAACATAAATGATTTTTTTGTTGGCAGAGTAAAAAAGGACATTGCACCCCATGTTTTACTAGTGAAGAATTGTATGACATGGTGTTAGAGTACGATGACATTGTGTTTGGTTTTTAATCCAGTAAATAGAAGTTTCCTGGTTTTGGTTTGACCCATAACTAGGTAAAGTGAAGTATTTTCCAGGAGCTTTTTTATTGGAAAACCAATCTCTTTCGGCATAACCTTTACGTCATGCATATAGAAAAAAACGTGTTTGAAAATATTTTCAACACGGTCATGGACGTGAAGGGGAAGACAAAGGACAACATCAAAGCTAGAATGGATATAATGTTGTTTTGTAATCATAAAAATATAAAGTTGGTTTTTGATGGGTCACGGGTCGCAAAGCCTAGAGCAAGCTTCGCTTTAAAAAATAAAATGCATAGCTACTAGTCTACCAATGACTTAAGAGTTTGTGTTTTGCTGATGGGCATGCCTTGAACATACCAAGGTTGGTTAATCTAAAAAAATACAGATTGCATGGAATGAAGAGCCATGACTGCCACATGTTTATGCAAACATTCATTCTATTAGCTTATTGTGATTTATTACCAAAGGAGATATAGGATGCACTTACAGAGATTAGTCATTTCTTAAGAGATATATGCTTAAGTAAGTTGTAGACGCATCACATTAAGAGGCTTGAAACGAATATCGTCGAGATAATATGCAAACTTGAGATGATATCCACTCTATTATTTTTTAACTTGATGGAGCATCTACCCATACATTTATCGTATGATGAAAAAGTTGGAGAGCCAGTCCAGTATAGATAGATGTATCCATTTGAGAGGTTAGATATTATAGATGCAATGTAATTATTAATTTATTTTTAATGTTTTTTTAATTTAAAATATTTGTTTAATTCCATGCAGGTACGTGTTCAATCTTAAGAAAAAAAAGTTAAGAACAAGGTGCATGTTGAGGCTTTGATATATGATGCCTATATTATTGAGGAGATCTCAATATTTATCTCGTACTATTTCGAGCATCATTTAAGAACAAGAATCAATCGCGTTCCATGACATGATGATGGTGATGAAGTGCCTTACAGTGAGAACTTGTCAATATTCTCCAATCTTGGATGACCCATACCTAAAAATGTTGTAAGGGGAATATATTTGTCTGAAATATAATTTAAAAAACCACGTAATTATATGTTATTTAATTGTGATGAACTGAGACCTTTTATTTAGCAAGTATATATATTACTTAAACTTTGTTATAAATGGACTATTTATCTATTGTAATATCACAAACTCATGCAATTTTGAAAACCTTATAGGTAACATCGATAATATTTATTATCTAGGAACTCACAGTTGACTGAATCTCAAATCTTTTGATTACAAGATGAATAATTTACCACGTGGTTCAAAACACATATAAGTAGTATCATAAACTCATTACTTATCATGGTACTTAATTTCATTACATAATTCTCGTTTACAGTTCATTGTTGTATTTGATGTACAAGGTTTATTAAATGGAAATGAATGCTAGTGTTTCATTGTCTTTACTAAGCCTGGATCCTAAACGAATATGTGTTTCATACTAAAGAATACGGGCATGAAAGAAATATATATATATAATAGTGGTGTTTGTGTTAAGGGATCGACTTGTAATGAGTTTGAAGTTGACTATTATGGTAAATTAGAAGAGGTCGTTGAATTGCAATATCATAACGAACATAATAGAGTGTTTTTATTCAAATGCTATTGGTATGACACTACTGACAGAGAAATCAGAGTAGATCCCCACTATAGTTTGATTGAAATTAACTCAAAAGCCCGACTCCGCAATGTAAAAGATGTCTTTGTTTTGGTCAAATAATGCCAATAAGTTTATTACACATATACCCAACACAAGTGTGGGAGATGATGTCTTTCAAGTTAGTGAGTTGGTTAAACCATATCAAGTTGCTTCATTGCTTGAATTAGAAGAAAAATTAAATTTTCGCATCTTCGATAATAGTTTTGTTGATGTTGAAGAGTTGAATGTTGTTCTAAGATCCAGCGAACAAGCACAAGTCGATGAAGATGATGATGATATCAACAATGAAGATTGCGATGGAGCTGATGGTGATTCAATTGAAGAAGAAGAAGATAATTCTAACTAACTATCAGAATATGAAAGTGTTAAGGAATTTTTTATCATGTAATATTTATGGATGAAATTTTATACAAATAAATAATTATTTTATAATTATTATATGAACTGATGTTATTGTGTTATGCGTGAAGCTTTCAATTTAAGTGTTTGTAGGGAGGATAGACATGCAATACAGACACAATTTGTCATTCATTGTGCACATCATCGATGGACTGTGTCTGTTGGTGTATTTTAGAGACGAAGGGAACTGTTTCTATCTCACATCATCGATGGAAACACTAACGAACATATTTTATCGATGTATTCCAGAGACGAAAGGAATTATTCCCCAATCACCGATGAAAACACCGACGAACATAAACCATCGGTGTATTACAGAGGTGAAGAGAATTGTTCCTACATCACCGATGGAAACACCGATGATTTGTGTTTGTCGATGTTTTTTCAGAGGTGAAGGGAACTATTCACATCCCATATCAGTGATGCCAGTTAATAACCTCTGAGTTAGTTGCAGGTTACTGAAAAAATTACCGACGGACCACTGATGGATCATGTAACCTAAAACGCGGGTAATTAATGCATCTCTGGCTGTGTATACTTTTTAACATTAGCGAGGGAATTATTGACAAATCAATAATGGAATGAGAAAATTTTGGAGGGCTTTTTTGAAAATTTAAGTGCGAAATTGAAATTTGAGAGCGAATTTACCAATGGAATCATTAAAGGATTAATTAAAAATAATATTATTTAATAGTCCATCGGTGATTTCATCGATAAAAATACAATATAAAACCCAATGAGTACCCCTTTAGTTTATTTTTCCTCTCTTTCAATTCTCTTAAATATCTCTCGTTTTTTGCTCTCAATTCAAGTGATTTTGCTTCAATTTCTAGTTCTATCTTCATTTTTAAAGTTTAAAAGGTATGTATTGTGGTTCTCCACACTTGTTATGATTTTTTACTTTTCATCTTTTCTTCGGTTTATTAACAATATATTATCCTTTTTTTTGTTTTTTTTTGTATTGTACGTAGATAAAGTTTAAAAGTAAACACACTTTTTAGGTACACATTTTCCATTCCTAAGTTCTATAGTTTTTTTTTTGTATTATTTTTTTGCCTATTTTATTGTTTTTATTGCAATAATAATTGATTGTTTTGTTGAATTTTAATTATTATTGTTGAATTTACCGCATAAATATTAATTGAAAATATAAGATTAAATTTAATTGTTTTATCTCAATTTTATTATATATATTGCACAATAGAGTGTTTGATTATTTTTTTGAATTTTGTTTGTTATTGTTAAATTTACATAGATATTAGTTGAATATATAGAAATAAATTTTATTTATTTTTCTAAATTTTATTGTTAAATTTATATAGATGTTAGCTTATAAATAGGATTTCTTTTATCTATTTTATGATTAAAAAAAATTATATTATTACATTGAAAATGAAATGAAATTAAATAATCTAAAATTTCTGGTATAAATAAAATAAAATAAAATTAATTGGTTTGTGGCATATATCTTGTTAATATTTGCAAGTTTGAACAATTTAGATATTATCCAGTATAGAGGAGGTGCTTCCAACTTTTTTTTAAAAAAAATTCAAATTTAATTGTGTAATTATTCATCAAATTTGTGTAGATGTGTAGAACAAAATCAACAGCATGTCGTGAGCATATGGTCATAGCTAGTTTTTCTAGCAGCGATGATGACGTGACCAAGAAGAGGCAACTGCGGTGACTAACGACGCTGCTTCTTCCAATGCAGTTCCACAATGTAGAGGCGATGTGTCTTCATAGCGGGGTTAATTCACTTGCAGGTACGAGAAATATTGGAAGGACGACCTTCCAATGTAAGTTTGTTTTGATTTTAGTTTTTTTCTTTTACGTAATTTATGGACAACTAATTAATATTTCATTAATTTTATTGATTTTTAGGTTCACAAACATTGAGGCTGCCCAAGTAATAACATCGGGGTTTAAATTGTCAATGGAGATTCTATTGTTTCAATGGAGTCAAGTTTCCAGACATCCTGATGTGATATCTTATATCGATGCATGGTTTAGAAGATTTGAGGTTAGTGTTAACTTTAAATTTTAACTATTTTGTATGTTATGTTGAAATTATTGATTTATTTTAATAAATTATTTATACACAACACAAATTCGAGTAGGAGAACACAAATGACAATATTGCGAGGAGGGTGGTGGAGAATCATGTGACAATTAGGTAATATTAAAAACGATACGATATATATTTTTTAAAATTTATATATTAAAATCTAATTTGTCATTAATTCATATAAAATTCATTTATAGATGTAGGTTGCGTGACTTTTGATATGAACCGCAGAAAAAAGCAAAAAAATATGTTGGTGATAACAATCTACAATGCTGGAATGATGTGGCGGTTTGGAGGGATTTTAGGTTGCCATACATCCCAGAGGATATATGGGCATAATATATCTAGCAGGTGACATTTGAGCGGTTTACACAACACTTATAGTCTGGTGCCAATAACCGAAACTGATAAATTCACGGTTCGGTTACCACTTATACTGGCAGCTCCGTTCCATTTATTACACATGCGAAGCGGGTGGTAAGATTAATTTTAATGACATCTATCTTTAATTAATCTGTTGTTATTTATAAATGTATTTAACTTGTAATTTTTTTTTCTTGCAAGCTACGTCTCTTGGATGTGAGACGAGCTCAATAAAGCTTTTTGTAGAGTCGTACGTGCGGAGGAAAGACCGCCAAAATAGGGTGCAACAGTTTGTAGACAACCGTGCTCAACACTTCGTGGTATGCTTGTTCAACTATTTTCTTTCGTTAGTTATTATTTTCTTAAATTGAAATTGATGATTTCTTTTTTAATTTTCAAGAGATATATAATAGCCAGTTGAGGGAGAGATATAAGGACAATCTTTCGACCCACCAGGATTTGAATCTGAATTTATGGATGGAGGCAAGATTGTCTAGTTAACTCGATAAAAATCAAGTGTACAAACTCTTCAATATCAAGACTGAGAATTTACGGACGGCCTGTAGTGTCTCAATCATTGGAAGCTCCCAATCAGTATCGAGCACTCAATCTCAGGAGTTTGTGGCCTTACAATAACACACGATCATCTCACTGAAAAATATGAGCGACTTTTGACGGATTATGAACAACTCCGCTAAATGGTCATGAACATGAGATCACGGATGAGTGGTATGTGCACGCCACCTTTTGGCCATATGGTATCGGGAATGACCAACCTCTTTCTCTTTTTCTAGTGCCACCATTGTTTTAGTTTAATTTTTATTTGTACAAATCAAATTGTAATGAATATTTAGATTTTATATTATTTAATTTTATTTTTAAATATTTCAGTTTTATACAATTTTATTTGCTTATTTTTTTTATTATTCTATAGAATTTTATATTAATTATTTTATACAATTTTATTTTTTTAAATATTTTTTAATTATCACCGATGGATTTACAGAAGGATGATATTTGTCGGTATTTTGCAGAGAGTTGTAAAACTTTTATTGCATATACCACAATCACCGATGAAATTATTCCGTTGGTGATTTACCGATAGTAATAAAGACAGAACCAATCCATTGGTATATTCCAGAAAAATTGAGAAAAAATTATTATACATGCCACTATTATTGATATATATTTTAATATAAAAAATTATTTAAAAAATAACCATAACTACCTTGCCAAACAAATAAGCCTCTAAAACAAAGAAATGTAGTTTCTTCAGTTTTTTTAACCAGCACAAAACAGTAGCTAACTTTCATGATCATGTCCGTAGCTTTCATGGTGAAGTGATATCCTTTTACATAGCATAGTATAATGTTGATGATGGGCATGAATGATGTCTAGATGGGTCCATGTCAAGCAAGGTCCACGAGAAGCTTGTAAGCTTAAAGTTTTAATGGAACATGAAGTTTATTCATATATCCTGCTCCGTATATATCATGTCGCTGCTTGCTCCACTCAATCTAGAATCAACCACCCATGTGACCTGTGCTTTGTTGTGGTTCGTAAAAAATTCTATATATATAAGTTTTTTAATGTATTTTTATAGTTAAAAAAATGTAATAAATTAAAAAAATATATACATACATGTAATTAAATAGACTAAAATTTATATACGCTAATAAATAAATAAAAAATTATTAATAACATTTAAAAACAAACCTTGAAAAATCGACATATTTAATTTTGAAAAATAAAACATTAAATTGATTGAATTAAAAAAAAAATATAAGGCTACACATATTAAAAATATAATCTGAAAATAAATATTTTTTATTTTTAAAAATATAGTTTATCTATATAAAAGATAAAAACAAAACCATAGATGAACTAGAAAAATCTCTCTGAAAATTAAACGCATAACTAAAAAAAAAATCAATATTATTTAAAAGAGACCTTATGAACAAAATAAAAGAAATGGAGTTTTTTCTATTTTTTTGGCTTTTAGTTTTTTAATCGGTCACGTCATTTTTTTTCTTTTAAATTGTATTTTTTAAAGTTAAATTTTTATGACCCAAGCATCTTGGGTCTGGCAACTTACCCAGATTCCAGTCACTGTGGTGATCATAAAATAATAATCTATATTTTTTATATCCAAAAACCTATTTTACAACCCGTTTTTATACCTAAAACACCCTAGAAACCATGAAAAACTCATTCATGACCTCAAAAACAACCCAAAAAACGAACTCAGCTGGAAATAAAAAAATCAATCCGAGTTCAGATATGTTTTTTCACAAACTTTTAAGGTATAAAAAACCTAATATGAACTCCCCTAATCAAATAAAACAATTTGAAACAAACACCTTTTATTTTGGTGGTTTAAATCGGTGTTAATGACAAGTTTTTCTCTTTACCGTCGGAATTTGGCGACCTCTCTCTGTCTTGTCTCTCAACTATGGATAAAAAAATAATAAAAATAAACCTCTGTTCCAAAATGAAATTGGAACAATTTTGAGGAACCAGAATTGTATAATTTGAGTGATTGTTTAAGTTGGAGGACCAAAGTGAATGTTTTCAAAACTTATAATTTACCACCCATATTTGCTGTATTTTTTATTTTAGGCCCCCTCTTCCAATCCCATCCTTTCATAAAAATTTGAAATCAATTCCTCCTTAAATGGGTCTTGATCACTCAAAAGAAAACTTTGAGGACAAAATTAAAAAGAAACAAAATTTTACACGGTAATAATTGTACATTATACAATGAAAATCCCACACGTTTTAGTATAGAAATAATGGTTCATCCCTTAGAAACCTCTTTGACCCAACAAGCCCACTTTCTCATCTCCAAATTATACATAATATATAAACTACAATCCATGAAACAATAAATTAACTATTAAAAATAACAGTCACTTGGCCCACCACTAGCAGTCACGTTATAATAAATTTGCTCAAATTAATAAAGGATCTCCTGCTGGGTATGTCTTCTAATAAATTTGTATGGTCAAACTCCATAACCTTGGCGTGCATGGTGGTAAAAGAGTCACGTTGCTGGGCATTAATTTTCAGATTTCGGCAACTTAACTTCTATTAATCATTGATGTTCTTCAAGACATCATGATTAGTAACGATGATGAACTCTTTCTATACCAAATTAATAATGATTTTAATGCTTTAATTAATTGCTAAACAATGACATCAAGCTGATCAAGACAGTAATTTCTCTTGGCTGCGGACACCTTCAATCCCGTACCCGAGGCATCACAATTAACCTCGAATAATTTATCAAGATCAAGAAAGGCAAGGATTAAGAGCTTCCATCATCTTCTACCTCGCCAGCTGAAACTGACTGCAACTTTCTCTATCCACCAGAAAGTTTTTCCTTTTTGAAGTACTCAGTGATGTATGTATGCGATAAAAAAAGTTGAGATGGCGATTGAAATCACCTAGAAAAGGAGGTCAAGTCATGAAAACCACTCACATTATAAATATTCTTAGGAGTGGGCCACTCCACAATAGCTACCACCTTGCGCTTGATGAATCTACACCATCAACATATATATATCAGAAAAGCAGCCACTATATATATTAGCGAGGCTTCCTTGACTGTGCAGTGTGCATTCCACTTCACCACGTACGTAGCTATGCGCTTCCTGCTTTTTTTCTTCCTCTAATTATTCTCCATCCAATATGATCTCCATATCTATCGTTCATCCACCAGGATCATATCCTACGGATCTTCTCTCTTAGCAATGAACTAACAGTGAAGGCAATCCCAACAAGCAATAATGGATAATATTAAATATGATTACTAGCTAGAATATCCGATCGACAGCCTGTATCTGGTGCAATGTGATAATGTTGAGTGCAATAGCGTCTGCTTTATTGTGATATAACAGGTTGTATCTTGAGTTAATATAAACGACGTTTGATAATTACACCGCAACTACGTCTTTGAATCCTGTAATGAGCTTCGTTGAAATGCAACGAGCATCTTATATTTGGATCTTAAAAACTGGATATATTATTTGCAGCACGACAAAAACAATTAGAATCTGCAGTACTGTATCGATCGATCCCAGACTCATGGAGTTTTTGGATTGTTTCTTAGTTACTGATGTGGGGCATCTTTCTACGTTTATGATTCAAAACGAAAAGCATCATTGAGGGCTTGGTAATGGAGATCATAACGGAGATTCTGTCACCCTACCCAAACATCTAGTTGAACCTCAGTAGTATATATTCAGTACTCTCTTTTTACCATTTCCAGTCTGGAATAATTAGGAGCATGTCAAAAGCTTCCCTGGAGTGTATTGCGAATGATGCAGGCGGCGATGGTAGGAATGGTGTTGGAATTGAAAAGGTATCAAAAGATTATAATGCCTTTGAGAAGCCACCTCAGTGATTCATGCAATGATCTGTCGTGTAAAGATGAAACGCAGAAAAGTTTTTACACAAAAATTAAAGAGCTGTGTTTTATATGATTCAAGCAACGATCAGTGATTCAATGCAGTAACGCTCTCCAACTACTGTTCAAAATTCACAAAATAATTAAAAATATATATTTGTTTAGTTTATAACATGTAAGAATATGGTAAACATGATAAAAATACTACACAAAATTTAAATCATTCATAAAAGATTGGAACTATCTTCTATCATGTATCCTAAAACATATATTTTGAAAATATATTTAAAACAAAACCAATAAAAAATACTTATTTATTGATAAATTTAGTATGTAAACTGATGTAAAACTTATTATTGTTGTCAATGATCAATTATGTATTCTTAAAACTTTATAATTAATCCTCACATAATGCAAATAAATTAAGATCAATAAATTTTTCAAGATTTCAATAACTTTATTTTTTGTTTAGATAAACTTCTAAATAAAATCTAATGAACCAAGAAAATAAACTTAGGAATCTCTTTACAAAACCATAAAAAAAAAAAAAACTATTGTAACTACTCTAAATTTCTAATACTCTTAGTAGGTAAACAAAGAGCAAAATAGAATCTAGAGAAATGAAGGAGCTGACTAGAAATTTATATGAAAAAGAGTGTCAAAAATTCAATAAACCCAAACACTTTTCTTTACCTAAATGATTTTTACTAAAAAACTGACATAGATGTCTTTTGAATTTAAAAAATAGACAAAATAATTATCAGACATTTTCTCTTTAAAAGCTTAGGAATTCTTTGAAGTAGACAACACCAAAATTTTTTTGTTTGTTTGTTACGTGGAATAAAGTTTTTTTAGAGTGTTCACCGAAAAATATCAACTAAGAGTTATTTAATACTAATTTTTTATTTATCTATAATTTATTTATATCATGTTAACATTTTACGTTAAAGAGTTTATATTAAAAATTAAATTATAATAAGATTTTAATCTAAAAAAATAAATAAATCTCATTTTTAATTTCACGTCAAACATTCATACTAACCATGTATTAAACAAAATTTCCAACATTAACCTAAAAAGAGTTTTGATTGGTATGGAATAGTTACAATATTCCGCAACTGTCTTGTTGAAGATGACTTAGTCAAAAAAGCTCCTGTTTGTTTTTCTGTTTTTAAAATATTTTTGAAATAATCTAAATTTTTTTATTTTTTTCTTTAATTTAAATTAATATTTTTTGATCTTTTCAAATTATTTTGATGCATTGATATTAAAAATAAATTTTAAAAAATAAAAAAATTATTTTAATAAATTTTTAAATAAAAATATTTTAAAAAATAATCATAACTATATAAATCTTGGATTGCGCTACTCGCGAGTGGCTATATACTCCATCTTTTTCATGGCATCGCTTACCCTATATAAGCATACATCCATCCTTTCATCCAACACCCCACTTCCAGCACTTCTCTCTTTAGCTTGAGCTTAACAAAATCTTATGCTTGGTATATCCTTCTTTACATATCATCCTAATGGCCACCTCTATGATAGTTGAATCCTTATGTTTGATGCTCTTTTTTAATTTCCGATCTTTGCTCGCCAATGGTTCAGTCTCAAGGTTATGGTATGCACTAAGGAGGATAACGCTGTGATTTCAAACTCGTTTGTTTTTGTATTTTAATAATATTTTTAAAAAATTTAAATTTTTTATTTTTTTAAATTATTTTAATGCACTAATATTAAAAATAATATTTTTAAAATAAAAAAAATATTATTTTAATATATTTTTAAATAAAAAATATTTTAAAAAATAATCACAACTTCAATAAAAAATGGATCCTTCTGACGCTGTTTGCGGAACTGATGGTGTCCCACGCTTTCTGTAATGGAGTGGATGTTGTCAAGAAAGGGGAGTGTTATGCCTAAAGACTTTGAGTCCATAAAATATTAATGTCTGCCCCATCACCCCCCATCTTCCTTTTAGTTCATCACTAGAAAATTGATATACACTCACAATATATATTTTTTTTTTGGTGTAAACACTTTATTTATCAAAACTGTTGGTAATTCTATCAATTAATTTTGTATTAATGGATGGACCAACAAATTATTATCATTAGTGATAAAAATAAGCACGGATCATTCTACAAGTTTAGAAAACAATTTTTTTTAACTATTATATTTTTCACATAAAAAAATTATTATTCAGCAAAACATGTACAAGTTTAGAAAGCGTTTAGAAATACGGTTCAACCCACGTTTCTAAAAAATTAAATGTTTTTTTGCACTAAAAATTAATTTTTTATTATATTTTTAAATTATTTTAATATGCTGATCTCACAAATAATTTTTTTAAAATAATAATATATTATTTTAATATATTTTTAAATAAAAAATATTTTAAAAAATGACAACAATTATATTTCTAAACATATTCCTGATATATTTCTAAATACCACCCATGCCTAGCTACCTTAACCTCTGTTATTGTTTTCGTACATGTAAAGATTTGGCGGCAAAAATTAATAAATGTGAATAAGACTAGATCTTAAGTACATTCAACCTGGATCCTCTAAGGCCCAAGAATCGGAGTAAGATGGGCCTGAGCTTCAATACAATTTACCCACTACGCTTGCTTTTTTGCTCTCCCCCATTGCTTCGGCCTTGTGCTGTTTCACCAATCGAATCGAAAACAAGAACCGTTTTCCCCTTGCCCCGTCTCAATATTTTCCCAATTTTTAGAGTTAGGTTAGATCCACCGATCCTAAAACCTAAACAAAAAATTAATCTATGTCGAAACTCTCAGCAATTTTCACATGCATCACAATTTTCTTATTGAGTAGTCTCTGCTTCCCGATCGCGCTATCGGAAACTGGCGCTGGAATATTGATCCAAGAAGTCACAAGAGAGGATGGTAAGGGTGATGTATGCGCAGGATTAAAAGCACCCGCTTCATGTCCGGTCAATTGTTTCCGTGCGGACCCCGTGTGTGGCGTCGATGGCGTTACTTATTGGTGTGGGTGCGCTGACGCTTTGTGCAGTGGCACTCGTGTTGATAAATTAGGGGCTTGTGAGGTTGGGAGTGGAGGGAGCTCTTCTCTTCCTGGTCAGGCACTTCTTTTGATTCATATTGTCTGGCTTATCTTGCTTGGGTTTTCTCTCTTGTTCGGGTTTTTTTAATCTGACAGATTTACAATGACTTTGATCTATGATTATTTACCCCGTATATATTATTTGTGCTGTTGTGCTGGGGCTGAGATGATTAGGGTTTGTGCGAGATTTTGTGTGCGTGTAAAATATTCATTTGAGTTAATATCATAATTGTTTTATTCATTTTACTGATATTATTTCTATGGTTCTATGTGACTTGATCATCTTGGTGCATATGGGCATCGTATTCAAGGAACAGAAACCTCTTCTTTTTTTCTTTTTTTTTAACATAAGTTTCATTGTAATTTACGTTTTGGATATTCTCTTTTGTTCTTTCCAGAGAGGTTATCTTCTGTTAGCATGTAAGAATCCTTCCTGTTAGTATGTAAGAACCTATTTTATTTGCTGTGCTTGTTGATCTTTGCAAGGAACAATCATTTAGAGTTCAGCTGGTATGTACACGAATATCGAAAATTAGGCTCATATAGAAACATGTAAGGTCCTAGCGGAGGTATTTCAGTGTGGGAGGGATGGCACCACTCTCTCCACATTTTAAATGGAAAAGGATAGCCTAGAATTGTCTTTGATGCATTAGAATTTCTTCAAAGGTGTTTTCAGAAATTTGTGTAATGTGCCCACGTTCATTTCAAATTTAATTTTATCTGATTTATCGACTATCATGCTAGCTCACTTTTTGTATAGAAAGATCGACTTGCAATAAAAATTGCTAGCTACTCCAATTCCAAATAGTACTCCTAGTTTATGGTGTTTTTTTCTTTTCTTTTTTTTTTAAAAAATCATTGATCATTCTCACAGAGTATTAACGGGAGCTACATCTCGATGGTCTCTGCATTCACTGTTTCATGCGTTGAAAAGGACCAGAAAATTTGAAGAGCTAACTTTCTATATGAAGTAGCTTCACTATAAATCTTAAACTCACGGATTTTTGCACAACTCCATTTTTTATTGTGTGCCTCGTTTTTTAGTTTTCCACTCCATTTTCTCTTCTTTCCATCGCAATTATTTCGGAGTAGGTATATTCATAAAATAGTTGGCCTCTAAGAAGTCCTTCAGAATAAACGACAATAGAACCAGACCAAGCATTGCCAGTTACACGCACACACTACATAAGGATATCCTAGTTTTTATCAAACAAACATCTGGGTGCAAGAAGATGTTCCGTTTAATTATGTAATCAGACACAAAAACCACTACACTAAAATTTATAAGTTAGCGCAATTGATTATTGCTTCCCCAAATCAGTTATTAAACTTGGCATGGAGTTGACTCGGCTAAGTGATAAAGTCCTTGAAAAAATAAAATAAAAATTATGTTTAAGGTTTCAATATTTTATAAGAAAAAGTTTTGAAATAATATATGTGAATGGAGGCTATAAAAAAAATATAATATAAAAAAAATATAAGATATGAAATGTAGTATAAATATCTCACATCGAAAAATTAAGATAATTCATGTAGATTTTGGCTATAAAAAAAATATAAGGCATGAAATATAATATAGTTATATTATATTGAAAAATTTATAAATTTATATGAATAGAGATTATATATATAGCTATCTCACATGGAAAGTTAATAAAAAAGTCATGTTGATTTTGAAAAGTTAAGAAACAATTCCATGTAGATATAGGCTATATATAATTATTTTATATTGTAAAATTAAGAGACAATTTATGTGGATGTAAGATATCAAAAAAATATAAAACATGAAATGTAATATAGTTATTTAATATCAAAAAATTAAAAGATAATTCATGTGAATGTAAGTTATATATAGTTATTTCATATTAAAAAAATAAAAAACAATGTAGTGTATGTATGCTATAAAAAAAACGTGAGGCTATGAATTTATAAATTACTTTATTATTTTTAGGGTTTATTTAAAATATAAAAAAATTGGATTTCACTCAAGTTATGTTGGTCACTAGGGTTTTAAATTAATTCTGTGGGCTGTTTAAGTTTGACCAGGGCAATTATATTATTAAGTTTTTATGATTTGAAACCGACCAAGAGTTCCAAGAAACTTAGATCCTAGATCAACCCAGGTTCATAACCATGCTCCAAAGCACGCCTAAGCAGTCAGTCATGTTTCCCTATAGCCACCCAAAGGATGATATTGCAACAGTACCAATGTTTTCATGGTGTGAGCAGTCTTCAAATCCACTTCTGAAAGGATGATAAGCAAAGCATATTTCATAGACACCTCCAATAAATCATCATCAATAATTCACCAGCAAGTTTTCTATGCCATCCAAAGGACATTGTCGATTACAGTAACACCCCACTTGCAAGAAGAATATCAATCTGATGTTACCTTCACATTGGTCTTATCAATTGTGATTTGAGGGGGCAATTCACAAAACTCCCAATTCTTCCACTCTCCAGCATAAACAATAGTAAACTCATATCTACCAAAGGAAGCACGCAAAAATGTCAGTTCTGTTATTTTGATCCCAAACAAAACGACAATAAGGATCAGCGACAGTTAATTACAGAGAAACATATTGCCTTCTGGTGCACAGGACATTAAAGGGACAAATCAAGATCATTACGATCCAAAACTGCTCAATGCTTGGTACATTACCTACTGGCTTCACCATTCAGAGTCGGAGATTTAGGATGTATGCTGCCGGTCCATGCTTCATATTGGCCTCTTTCCTGATGATTTTTTCGAGTACGTTATGCAGAGACTACTGAAAGAAGAGTAGAGAGAGCAATAAGTTCCAGATATCTCCGATCTATTAAGGCTAACTCAACAGATAATCGCGAGTAGTACTCTTATCTAGTAAATCTCTTGAAGGATTGGTCAATTTTCCATATGTGTAGGTATCTGGTATTGGCGTTTTATTGCTACTTGGATCCTGCTACCGTGCATGGTGGGCAGTCTCTCTGGAAGTTGGCACAAAATAAGAGAACAAGTCACTAAAGTAACCGAGAAACAAGAGGCAATGAAAACCAGAAGCCAAGACCCAACTAAACATTTATAAGTACCTCTGTCTCGTCAGCATTGTAGAGCGACTTGTTCAGTGCATTACATGCTTAACTGGAAGAATTGTCAGTGCGATTTTTGTTGTACAGATGGCTATTAATTCCAATCCGTTCCATTCTGCATTCTGCTGGTCAATAACAGCAACAGAGTGGCGAGACATTGACTTGAACAACTAGTTTATGGCTCTACATGGAGCCTGATCCAACCCAGGTATGGTACAAATGCTCGCTTCAAGATTATCTGGAAGCAGTTCTTGAGAGAATTATTCACTTGCTGGCACAAATAATTCTTATGATCCTTGAACCATTCTCGTGAGGAAAATTTTGTTTCAGGGAGAATCATCTTTTTGGCGCATAATTGATGCCTTTTGGTACCTTAGTTTTTCAATCTCTTTTGCTAGAAAGTCCAAAGTCGTGTCTGTGACGTGGTTTGGCAAGCAGCCTGCGTCCAACATCATTTTTAAGAATTTATATGCGTCTTTCAACCGACCTGTCTTGCTATGAACTTCAATCATAATATTATAAGTGACCACATCAGGATTTAATCCACTAGTCTTCATCTGTTCAAAAAGATTGTTAGCTTCATCAATCCTACCAGCCTTTCCCAGTGCATCAATCAGGGTGTTATACATAACAATGTCAAGGTAACCACCTTGCTTCATTAGCTTATCTAGAACGGAGCTGGCTAGATCTGCTCTCCCCATTTTCCCCAACCCTTGAATCACCAAATTGTAAGTTGCGATGTCTGGTGGGCATACCTTTTCACCCATTTCATTAAAAACATCCCATGCCCTATTGAAATAACCCCTCTTCACAAAAGAACTCATGATAGAATTGTAAGTGTAACTCACAGGGTCCACGCCCATATCAGTGAATATCTCAAACAATTTGCAGGCTAAGCTCAGCTTTCCCTTGGCCAAAAATATAGACAAGAAGGTGTTCACCATATCAATATCAAAAGAGCCTGCCCCTTTAGCTTGAACTCTCTGGCCCCTAGCCAGCGAAAATAGCTGAGAAGAAAGGTCAGTGGATTTCGCTTGATTGGCCAAATGATCCATGTACGGAGATGATGACCACTGATCAGTGTCAGCAGACGAACTCTTCTCATCCTCAGTCGCACCATCTTCTGACCTTGACTTAGGGGAACTTATTGAACTCATAATTTCCTGGAGGCCACCAGTAGATGGAAACATGGGAGTATAATCCTCTCTACTTCTTGGTGGATTTTTCAATGAAGCCTCCATATCTGCCCTCCATTTGAGAACATTTGGTAATAGATTAACATCCCTTATGTGCTTCATCAACCTTTCTGTGCAATCCCACCTACCTTGTTTATGAAATGCAATCAAGAGCGATGTTATAGTAATTAGGTCAACAACAAACCCTCTTTCCTCCATTTCTTCCACTAAGTGCAGTGCTTCCTCAAGATGACCTTTCCTACAAAGTAGCAGCACAACAGTGCTGTAGGTAACAGCATCCACAAAGTGACCCTTCTTCTTCAAACCACAAAATAAATTGTAACCAGCTTCAGCCCTGCCATTCTTGCACAACCCATCAATCAGAATATTGTACGTCCAACATGAGGCCCTTACTCCATCCTGAACCATCTTCTCGAACAACTGGCATGCTTCCATAACTTTCCTTGCCTTGAACATCCCATCTAAAAGAGAATTGTACACTACGGTATCTGGAAGGAACCCATTGTACTGCATTTCACTAAAAATCTTTGTTGCATCTTCCATTTGATAAGATTTACAGCACCCTTGTATAAGTATTCGATAAGTAAAGGCATCAGGCTCATGACCAGACACCTTTAATTCCTCATACACAATCACTGCGTCCTTCACCTTCCCAGCCAAGCATAGAACATGAATCAGGCTATTATAGGTGCACAAATCAGGATCCAATGACCCAGAAGCCAAACTCTTTTCCTTCATCTCTTTAAAAAGCCTCAAAGAAGTAGTCAGATCACCCCAACAACCAAATGCATGAATGCAGATGTTATAACCCCATGTATTCAACTCGAACCCCCTTTTTTCCCTCAATTTAGCAAAAACAGTCTTGAATTCTACTTTCATTTCTCCATTTCGAAGCGCAACCAACAAAGCGTTGCATGCAACGGAGCCCGGAAGTGAAACACCAACAGCATTCTCTTCATTACCATTAGAAGCTTCTAGAAGCTTAAACATTATAGACAATGCTAAACCCACCTGGTTTTTCTTAGCAAGTGCAACGATAATAGAATCATACATATGGGGGTTCGGGTTAGATCCTAATTCCTCCATGTGATCAAGAATGTCAAGTGCAGAGTCAAACTTCCCAGATCGAATAAATGCATCAAGCAACAACTTAAAAGTCTCAGACCCAACAACAACACCATCATTCTTCATTGAATTTAGCAAATTAGGAACTTCTTCAAGGTACCCAGAACGGCACAAAGTGGAAAACATTTGAGAGTATGTGCTCACCGAGTGTTTGTAGATATGCCGGAGAGAACACCATTTGAAAAATTCCATTTTCTTAGAGCTGTCAAGAGAGTTCCTCCGTAGGATTTGGAGAACCAGAGATTCTGATAGGGGAACTGAATCTGGGTCCAGACTACGAGTGCCGGACTCGGAGAGGGTCTTGGTTAGATAAGCCACCAGGAGTATGTTTCCCATTTGGGACGATGACGATGAAGATGTTGATAGAGGGGTTCTTGCGTGGTGTAATGTGTTTGGTTTCGGGGTTTCCTTTGGGAATCCAAAACATGGATGTCTTAGTTGTCTGGTTGTTGTTCTGCATCTTGACATTGCTGCCACCTGATTCTTGTTTGAAAGGATTAAAAGGCTGTGAAGTTGAATTGATTTCCAAGTAATAAATTTTATTTGATTTCTTTTCATTAAAGAATTCTAATGTTTGGAATGAAACCTTTAGTGATAGAACTGGCCTCGGTGCCTGGTTTTACCGCGAGGCTGTATTATTTAAAAACAAAAAAAAAATATTCAGGCATTTAAATGGGATAAAATAATGATATAAAAAATTAGTTAGGATAAGATTGTAAGAAGACTGATTAAAGTTAAGTTAACAAGATGATGTCCAAATTATATAATTGAAATAATTTAATAAAAATGAAAAAAATTATATATTTTTTAAAAATCATATGTTAATTTTTTAAATATATAAGGCCATTTATTAGAGTTGTCACACTTAATCTAAAAAAATCACGAGATTTAATTTTTAATAAAATAAATATTAATTAATAAAATAAACTATACACAATTTTTTTAAAAAATAACAATATAAAAAATATATTCAAAATCATTACTACTATTAGTATTAATAAGTAATTAATTATTATTATTATTATTGCTGCTATTAGTATTATCATTATTAATAATAATAGCAATAGTCTTATTGACATCGTTGTCGTCATTCTTCTTCTCCTACCCTAATATTATTATTATTACTATTATTATTATTATTATATTAGTAATAATGGTATTAATAGTAATAATAATAGCATTAATATCTCAGCATAGTTCCTTGTCACATTTTCTTTGTAGCATCAGGAGATTATCGAGCTTCACCCTTGTATGATACAGTTGCAGGTTTCACTAAGGTGGCTTCTCAACCGAAGGCATTAGTCCTTCGACACCTTCCCCGCAACAATTTTCACAGAATTCACAATATTTTCTGCAGTATTTTTAATACATTCTATATGATTTATGACTGAATATCACTGAAAAGGACTGAATGAGTTCAACCATATGTTTGACAAGGATGACATTTGACAGAGTTTCGGCCATCCCCACTGCAATTCCTTCAATTTCGCTTTCAATTCATCGGTGTAGAAAAAAATCATCAGTAATTAAGAAATAATTCAAAGGGTCAATGTCTTCGACTCCCACATGTTTTCCAAATTTAAATCTCGTGTTTTCCAATCAAAACATCATCAAACTATGCTATTTCGCTAATAATTTTTTAAAACTGTTATTTTGGCTTCTTTTTTTTCTCTCTAAAAAAAGTGTTAATAAACAAAAATACCCAATATTTTATTATAAAATTTTAGAAATGTTTTTAGAAGAATTACAGAACCTTCCTAAAACATGATTATCCATTATTGTCTGATGTAATTGCCTTCACTGTTTACATTTATTTCGAGAACACGTATATCAAAATCGATGAATAAGGTTACAAATAAGTGAAACATTTCCGCTTCTTGCTTCCCCGGTGTTGAGCCATCTCATGTGCTCGTTACTCAGGGCTGCCAACCTGTTTCTTTCTACGGGCTCCTGTTCAAAGGAAATGAAAAGGAGTTAACAAACAAGGGATGGCATGAAACAGAAAACAGGAATGCATCGCCTCCTGAGCAACAAAACATTTGCGAGTTAATTCCAATGTGTCTTTTTAATTCTTATAGGTGCAACTATAAGTATTAATGATATGGTTATCCCATTATATCCATAGACTAGTATAAATGTAAGTGTTGAGAATATTGTAATCCAAGTCCATAAAGAGAAACACAGAAGAAGCCAAGAAAGGCTAGGTGAAGGTTGACAGGTTCTTATATAAGATATGAGGTGGTACAAGAGAGATCCCATATGAAGAAAAGAAGAGAGAGCTCTAGCTAAAAGAGTTGGAAAATGGACAAGGAACCGTGATGGAAGGCAGCAATCTGATGAAAAGGTGGGCAAATACAAAGGTCACTTGAAAAACCAAATCTTGAAAGAGAGATGTTTGAATCATGAAATGCGGCAATAATGACAAGAGGAGAAAAATGACTAAGAGTAGCCATGTTAAGACAAATACAATTGCTAAAACAAAGAGATTGAAGGGATGCTCAAGATGAGGATGTAAGAAAAAGGAAATTATGGCAGCAACGTAGTCTTCTAACCAAATATAATGAGACAGTAGCTACAAGCCTACAACAAGGCAATGATTGTGTGCCAAGGGAAATGGTAACAAGAATAAGAAGGTTTGCAAGAATCGGCTACACATTTTTAAATTTCAAGAATTGTGAGATTTTTAAAATTAAGGGGGTGTTGGAATTAATTTTGAAGTCTACATCAATTGTCCTTTTACTTCTGCAACGAGCCCATATAAGGATTACTGATATCGTCATCCTATTAAATGTCTAGAATTATCCATACACTAGTATAAATATATGTGTTGAGTGTAGACTTCCTCTCATTTGAGAGTAATATAATACAAGTTAGAGTTCCCTTCCTACCTTCTCTCCTAATTTTCTCTAACAACAGTTGCTGACATCAGAGAAACACATGGCAAGTGATGTAAAAAGGAGAACATGAGCCTCACTTTGGTATGAAATGAGATAGAGCAGGGGAAACCATGTTCCTGGGATATATCTTTTCATAATCAAGTGAACGGGGCAGAGAGAAATCAAGCATGATTTTTTGCAGCATAAAGCAAAAGTGAACAACCTAGTACTGCACGCGTTTCCACTGTCTTATGTACATTGTTGCTTAAATACGAAACATCTGTAACAAAAGAATGACAACGAAAATAATTTGGTCTTAACTCATAGTGTTAGTAGACAATTCTGACAATTGAATAAGTCATTCTATCCAATAGGAGCATTTTCTCTATCATATTTATATGAAGAATCATCAGGATTTTAAGCTTCTTATTAACAGGAAATGGATTGGGTAATGTGCACAAGTAATATCAGCCTAAACTTTCAATGAGCTTCGTGCATCCATTCATATGCTAAATTTTCTATATTTATGGGTTGTAGATTATGGTCCTTGATATTTAACTACACAGCCTTTCATATGCTAAATTGTCTAAAAGTCATGGGCAAGAAGATCATGGTAGTGACAATTAACTACACCATGCAATACAGTAATCCAAGGATGAGAACTATGAAACTTATTATCAATTGGAAATGGCAAGTTAACAAAGAACATTTTGATAAAAAGATGAACACAAATTAGTATCAGCCAGCAGTACAGGTCATTGGTCGTAAGTAATTTAATTGGTTTCAATTCTTTGCCAGAACACATGCAAGAAAGCGTAAGGCACCAATATGCCAACATACAAAGAAGAAAGCTTCAATTTTGCAGGTCCTAATAGTTCTTGGTGACACGCTCTGCATGGATGTCCTTAAGAGATACTATCCATTGTATGCCTAGTAAAGTTTAAAACATGTACAGATGACTACTTAAGGGTTGATCAGCAAGCACTTACCTGCATGGCTCTTGCTCCAAAGGACCTGACCATCAACAGTGGTAAGGTGTTCATCATCAAGGCGCTTCCATGTTTTGATAGACTTGACAGCTCCCCAACTTCCTTGCTGTGTCTTTTCCAAAGATGCCAACACCACCCTCGCCCTCCTTGACCACCCTGCCTTCCCATAGGCATGGTATCCAAAACCCCCAGCGTAACAAAGTTGTATACCAGTAAGCTCACCACAGAAGTCATTGAGATGATCATGTCCGGTGAAAACAGCTTTCACATCCCCAGCTTCTACCATGGTTGTGAAGAAGCCCGAGTTCACAGAAGCAGAGCTAATGCCTTCTTGTCTCACTCCTGTGAAGTTTGATGAATCAAAACTTGCAAACTCAGGCAATGGGATGTGAAAGTACACCAGCCCAGGTGCAGGTCCTTTCTGAGCCTCTGGCTGTCTCGTGTATGCTCTCTGAATGGAAAGGGAAAAATGGGAATTCAACAGCTAATAATTAAGCTAATGCACCTTTTAGAAGTTAAAACTATGCATAATGTAGATTCTACTTGTGTGTAGACAAACTAGTGATTCTTTTTACTGATAAATGATGGAAGTAAATCATACAGTGACCTACAAATTACTTCAACCGTATATAAGAGTGGTGCTATTACCCGAAGCTTCGCAGAGGTGCGTTGGAACCAAAGCTGCTGAGAGGGTTTAATCCAACCATAGCCAAGGATTGCCGGAACTGTGGAGTAGTCTCCGCTATCAAGGAAATAAAGATTAAGAGCTGATTTATTTTCAAATCGTGAACCTTTAACCCCGCCAATCTCCAGGTTATAGTTCCCAAAACCATCAATGATGTGTACCTCCGCAGGATTGACTTGAGAGAGAGTATTCTTAAGGCCAACAATATGTTTCATGACCCCTTCCCTTGACAAAGTGGATTCTTGGTCATGGTTCCCCAAAACAGCAGCCCACGGGATGTTTGATGCAATTGCAGGCTGAAATGCAGCACTCAGTGATTTTGCAGCATCCGTGGCATCAAAGCCAAAAATGTTATCCCCTGTTTCCCAAAGTGCCAACAATACTTCCATTAATGCTCAGATTGTGAAAGGAGCATACTTGTTAGAGCTTACCCACAACATGCCATATATACTGTTACCAAATCAGGAAACATGCTTCGGTAAACAAATTAACAACTGGGTTTTGTTGGTTATATCCAAATTTGAGAATAACAATCATATATAGACCACCAAAAAAAAAACAAAAAAATCAGAACCAAGAACATAACTAGGAATTAGAAAAGGAAAGGGTAAATAAGAGTATAATGGGTACCAGTGAAAACAATAAAATCGGGCTTCTCAGCTTGAATCATGCGCTCAACAAAGGCAGTGGTGTTGAGGTCAGAGCAAGAAGGCATCTGATTTGGGAACACATCGAGGCAAGACGTGGTCTTGCCATCCGCAAAGTGCATATCTGCCACTTGCAGTATCTTGAACTCTCCATTTTTTCTAAATCGCAGCTCTTTTTTCTCACCCAACACAGATTTTGGAACGAAGAAGCAGAGAGAAAAAACCACAACCCCCAAAAAGTGGGAGGGTGAAATACTTGGTGTGCTCTTCTTCGCCATCGTTGTTATCTACTTAAAATCAGCAAACCCGATGCCTTCAGCATTGTCTTCCAGCTATAGATATAGGGAGAGTGAGTCTAGACCTAGTTTGGCGTGTAGCCTAGAGCCAAAGTGTGCAAGTCAAAATCACATTCAAGACAAAGAAAGCTTCACATACTGATCATCTTCTTAATAAAATCAAATATTTAATAGTGCCCAAAAGGACATTCCTTTCCTTGTTGCGTGGTCATTGAAGGGTGTCTTTTTTTCTAAAACAATATTTGTGTTAGAATGAAACAGGATTTTTGGGCAACGCGTGATGCAGGACAGGGACTGTTTTATGTTCTAGCTCTTTTACTCAAATATTATTTTATTTAGATCTTAATTTTGTGAACTCTACGATCAATTCAAAAAAGGTATTTGATCGAAACATTAAAAACATGCTAAATAAAAAAAAAGTTCATGTATTTTATTAAAATAAAATACAAGGTAGAATATAAATAGTGATTTAAAATTTGTTTATTTTTGTATTTCCAAAATAACTTTTTAAAAAATTAAAATTTTTCATATAATTTTTTTATTTCAAATCATTTTGATATTTTATTATTAAAAATAATTTTTTAAATTTTTTTTAAATATATTTGTAAAAAAAAATAATTACTATCACCATATAATATCCTTTAAAGTTAATAGAAAAATTAATGAAAGATAGGCTGAAACGTTTATTTGAAAATTTTGAAAAAATTCGATGTATTTAAATAAAAAATATTAAATTTCATATACTAGTTTTTTTTAAAAAAAGGAAAAGATAATGTACTAATATTGTAATTAGCCCTTTATTTATTTACGACAAATTGATTTTTTATGTTCGTCTACGACAACGTGATGCTTATTTTGAACTTTAAATGAATGTTTAGAAATTTGATAATTTTTATTTATGGAATTCACTTGATAATTATTAAATTACTATTTTTTTATTAATTTTTAATAATTTTAATATGTTAATATTAAAAATTAAAAAAAATCTAAAAAAATACTGTAATATTATGATTCAAGCAAAAAAAAAAATAGAAATATTTTAGACCACTTATATCCTCTTTCAAAACAACAAATTGCTTCAACTTCAACATTTAACGAGTTTTTTAAATATTAATTTCAATATGAATTTAGAAGTGTTTGGTAATGTGGATAAAATATTTTTTGTTTAAAATTTAAATTTTGTGTAAAATTAATTTTTAATATTTTTGCATGGTTTTAATGTCCTAATATTAAAAAAATTAAAAAATTAAAAAACAATTATTTTAATAATTTTTAAATAAAAAAACTTTAAAACACCATCTCTAAAACGGATCTTGACATGTGATGTGGTTACACATGTAACGAGGCTCATGGACCAAAAACAAAAATAAAATTAACTGGCACAGTCCTTTTCAATACTGGTCGTGTTCGATCATGGATTCATTTCAAAGTCCAAAAAGAAGAAAAACATCAAGCAATCATTATTAATACAACCATTATTGATACAACAGCTTTGATGTGGAGATTAAAATAAAAAATCCGCTGCGTTGACAATGTCAAAGGACCTTGAAATCTCTGGATTCCTTTTCTTTTTCATTAATAGATATTCACGGACCTGTATTTAGATCCAAGTTGTTCTCTAACCGGGTCCAACGCAGGCCATCTACCCACAACCACCGTGAGGGAGCAGGCTAGTTTCAGCCGGTTAAGCCTCAAAGTATAAGGCCATCTATATTAACTACACCGCCGGGCTGCTGCTACCATTGGCGAGCCTTCAACTCACACGACCAGCCCTCCATATTCCAAAAGAGTTGAGGGACTCGGATGCTTTACTGAGATGGCAACTGATAGACAGAACTGACCGGGAAAGAGCGAGAGACCAAGATTTATTTGATGTCTTCTCCACTGGGAATTCAATAAGATTTCCATATCTAGTATGTAGAAAAGACATCTGTTTCAACTTTCTAGTTTGCTTTTTAAGTTGATCGAGCAAACACAACATGTTTCTAAACGAATGGGTCTTCTCGGATTTGAAACATCAGTATTGCCTGAGTCACTTGCATTCATTTCAGGTGATAACCAATCACAAGGGCATCGATCAGTTTAGACCCTCTTTTCAATTGTTAAAACCTTTCCTGTTACTAGGGATTATGCAGAGCAGAAGAGAGCCCAGCAACATTCCCTTGCTCTTGATGGAAGGATGGCTGCCATTTCTATTAACACGATCCTGGCAGTTTCGCAACAGGGATATGATTTTTGAGGGACTCGCCGTTCTGTGAAGCAACATCTGTTTTTTAAACTAGGTGATCAAAAAGAAAGAATCTACTGCTAGAAACCCATACAAGAAAAAGAGAAGGGTCCCTAGTTTCAAGCTTGTGCTAGGTGTGCATTACACATCCTTGCATTACGGCATTATAAGAAATGTGAGCTTCATCCATAACCATTAGGGATTTTGTTACCTCTGTCCCCTTGTTCTCTGATATTACAGATTAGTTTTAGTTTTATCGATGAGGTCACTATGTGGGAGGTTCACGGGTTTAAAATGAGGGACCAAACTGCTGATAGGGATTGACACAGCTCATGCACTCCATTAGCTTCTCACAAGTCGTCAAAACTCGGGTCACGCGCCGTTCAAGAATATGTTAAAATAAGACAGTGATAGTCACGCGCAGTAATGACTATAGGAGTACAAGTTGAGCAACAGCACCTTGCTTGAGAGGGAGGAAAGCTACTTCCCACGAGTAATGACATGTTAGAACAATATAGCAAAAGGAATCATGAAACCTTCAGAAGAAAATTACAATACTTCAACATTTAGTACTTGAAAGACAATATATAGGCTAAGGGATTGCCTATGCAGTATGTGAATTGGACCAGAGCATGCGTGGCTAGTCCTTTCTCCATTTCTATTAATGGCAATTTGTGTACGTATTTGCTGGCTCTAAAGGGCTTTGGCAAGGAGATCCCCAATTTCCCCTTACCTGTTTGTAGTAGCAATGGAAGTGCTTTCTTGCATGCTGAATAATGTGTAGGGAGTGATTAATTTTAGTTTGGTTTGGTTTTAATAAAAAAAATAATTAAATTGAATTTTTTTAAAAAATCAAAATCAATTTAAACTTTCAGTTTGGTTCAGTTTTTTAGAACAAAAACTAGTTTGATTTGGTTTTTTTGATTTGACTCGAAATGGCTCGGTTTTTTTGGGTTTGGCTCAGGTTTTTAAGGCTTATAAAATCAAATTGAACCAGTTAGTTTTTTCAAAATTCTAATTGATTTTTTTTTCACCGTTTGGTTTTTTCGGTAGTTTTTTTTTTCTGATTTTCTTGGTTTAATTGGTTATTTGGGTTTTATGCTCACACCTAAATGCTGCTATTAATGAGTATTGTTCCCTATCATCCAAAATGTAGTAAGATTAAACTTACACATTTGTGCTTTGTGGATGATCTTATGATTTTCAGAAAGGGAGATGTTGCATCCTTACAGGCTATTAAAACTATACTACAACTCTTTTTCCAGATATCTGGTTTGCAGTGTAATTCTTCAAAAAGTGAATTCTTTTGTTGTGGAGTGGATGCTTCATGCAAAGGATTACTGAATTTAAAGATGGGAGGTTTCCTGTAAGATATTTAGGGGGGTGCCATTAATTGCCAAAAAAACTGACTTACGCTGATTTTGCAAACCACTTCTAGATAGAATCTGTTAAAATACAGCATTGGGTAACAAAAAGGCTTTCTTTTGCTGGGAGATTGCAGCTGTTATCCTCAGTGATCTTAAACATGTAGAATTACTAGTGTAGAATCCTCCTGCTTCCTGCTAGTGTTATTAAGACTTCGAAGCAGAAATGTAGTGCGTTTCTTTGGTAGGGTAAGGGGGATAATACTGCTTTGGGTGCTAAGGTGGCTTGGTGTAAGGTGACATTGCCTAAACAAGGACGGTTGGGCATTGAAAATATTTTAAAATGTTTTCTTTGTAATATTTTATCATATTGATGACATTGAAAATAAAATAATTCATATAAACTTATCCCACTCATTGAGTAATATATATATATATATATATAATTATGAGATGTTTACTATGATTGTGGTATCTTCAATGATGTTTACAGGCTATGTTACGTATGCTCTAATGGTGGCACCCAGAGTATAAAAACCTTCACTGCTCTGGTCCCCCAAGGGTGTGTTTGTTTACAAGGCGCATCCCATTAAGAAACACTCTCTTCCAATCCTTTGGTTTCCGCCTCCCTACCTCCCGTAATCTCCGCAGAAAGATAGCAAACAGCTTTCAAATGTTGGCTGCCACGCCAGGAGTGAAGTGACCATAATCACAAAGTCACAACCAATGGATGCTCGAAACATTTTTAATGGAACTTAAAGCACACCACAGGGACCACATTTTGAAGAGGTAGAAATATTTTCCTTAGCATGGCATAGGTGGGAGAAATCAACTTCTTCTAGCATGTATAGGTTGCTAGAGAATAGCATCTTAGAGATTATATGCTAACACATTTGTGCTCATAACACTACCACCGCATGGATTCAAAATGAGCAAATGGATAAAGAAAGATATCTATTTGCGGAGCAACAACATCAGGCACTTCTACTTCCACAGAAAAGGCATCGAAATACCACTCTGACAGGTAATATATATCATCTACACATGTAAAGGATAGATTGAAACTTTGAAAGACCTAAATTAAATGGAAAAGATTATGAACGAAAGCTGAATAAAAAGCAAGGAAAAAAAACATTAAACAGGAAAAGCATATGGTTAGTTGAAGAACAAGAGCCTCCGTTCACTCATATTCTGTCCCTAAGAACAACTCAAAACACCAACACACAGGTACAAAAGACACAGGTATTCAAAAACGGTGAAGATGCAAGAACACAAAAAGGAAATGAATACAAAAAGGTAGGGAAAGAAGGAAGAAGAGACCATTAAAGAGCCACATAACAAGTTGCGATTGATTTGAATCCAAACAGTACTAAAGATACTTGCCACCTTTTGCAATATCTTTTTTTATTTCTCGTTGAATCCATTTCACAAGAAGCCACTGCAACATGAAAAAGAAATAACGAATGAAATTGATTATATGAACTGGTTCTACCACTAAAGAATACAGGAGTTAGATCACATAAGCTTTTACCTGAATCCCTAAAATAAGAGGAATAAATATCTTTCCCCTGTCATTTGACTCAGACCCACTAACCAACTTCTCATCAACTACAAGAGCTTTCTTCCCATTTGTTGCAACCAAAATGATCTCTTTTACCAGGCTTGGAATCCAAGCATCCCCGTTGGGGAGAATCTGCAACTCAAAATTAAGCAATTCACAATAAACCACTTGAACAAATGAATAAATTGTCACAAAGTCAAAGAATAATGAGTGAACCTTTTCATCATTCTCATTTTTGTTGCATCTCCCACTGTTCTCAACCAGACCAACTGGAATAGCAGAATCCTAGAAGCATCAAAAGCAAGTGAATGATTGATTATATAAACAATCACACTAAAATAGAACCCCCAAAAATAAATAAACAAATTCTCATATTCTATTTTCACATGTTCCATAGGGATCGATCTTCAAATACAATTATAGGCTATCAATTATCTCATGAACTGGAAAATTAATTTATTTCCCATTAATGCCTCCTCAAAACTATAACAATGATAATTCTCAGAAAGGAAAATAAAAAAGAAGATAGATCTGCAATTTTATCAATGAAGTTGATTTCCAAACGCAACTACAGGACATATAAATGTCCCATGAAGAATGCAGTTCACTCATGAACCACAAAACTAGTTTCATTTTGGTAACACCCTCTTCAACTCCAAATTAATAAGTGCTTAGACACTGGAATGAGTATATCTCAATCCCATGCATCCAACACTGTAATATACAACTTTTGAAGTAAAAAAGTTCTCTCAATCAATTCACAGAATTCTGAAAATAGAGATCATACAACACCACAATATTTCAAGCATTAGTTATAGCTTGAGTAGCACCACCTTTTCAAAGACGTTGTAAATAACCCTCATTTATAGACTTCAGATCCAGGATGAAAAAATTATTTGGAAAGGGAGAGTTTACCTTTTCCACAGATAATGACATGCTTTCAAGCCATCAATTGGCATGAATAAAGGTGAGAAGTTACTCCAGCTTATCTGATTTTCTAATCAAATTTGCTTATTTTTCCTCTCTTAGAGTAAAATCATACATAATCACTTCTTTCCCAATACAAATCTATAAGCAAACATAAAGAACTAGAAATGGTGCCCTAAAATCTTGCCGGAACTCCACCATAACTCATGAAATGCCATTTTTCATACTTGAGAATATTTGACAATCCAAAAGATAAAACATTGCAAAGCAATAAATAAATAATAAAAAAAAAAATTCTCCCTTAGGATATCCTTGATAATACTTTAAAAGGATGCAGATGAACTCCACAGAAAATTTGGATGAAATTAAAGAAGACAAAGCAGGAAAAAAAGAAAAAGAAAAAGAAAAAGAAAAAGAAAAAGAAAAAAGAGTCCAGAATCACTTTGTGCATTAAAGGAAACAAGTAGAAATTTCATGGTGTCCCTTGGTTTGTGAGTTACAAGAAACTGGGATGATTGCTAAGTGTTTTCCAACTGACTTCCACAGTGATAATGCAGACAAAGGGGGAAAGGGCTCGGTTAACCGCATCACATAAGCCACCATCACACAACTCTTCTTCCCACCACTCTTGAACTTGATATTCATGAGGTTCTCAATTTCCTTAGGAACCTCATCTCTTCCTTTGCTTTGAAGCACCAGAAAAAATCAATTCTGAACTCTCCATAATTTCCTCAAGCTCCTAAATCAAATCGCCTTGTATACCAGCACAAAACATCCCAAGACATCCAATTTGTCAGATATGAGAATACTAGATACTCTTGGTGCAGCACTCCCTCGTTCACATGAAAGATGGACCACCTATGATACTACCCATGGATCCTTTTTTTATAGGAGCAATATAACAGCCTCTCATCAGATTTATATAAAAAATGTCCATCTGACGATTCCCCAGCCTACCAAAAAGCTAACTTACTTCAAGTAAATTGGTGGCAACAGAAAAAACCATGTCCTGACCCTCAAGCTGGCCTTAATTTGGAGCTTGTATCCTGAATGCCCCCCCACCCCAACCCCTGATCAGAAATAGAACATGACTTTCACCAACAGGCACTAAGGTTATTACTGATTAGGATAAAAATATCATCTACTTTGGTTTAACACCAACAATCAAGGCCACTAAATTTAACACATTTGACAGCCTCCCTTCACTGATTCCCCACTCAGTCCTCTACAAAATGTACCAGCTTCAACTACCATGATAGTCCTCAGCATCCAGGATGAACAAGGATGTCATGGTTGAAGGAAATGAATTTGAAATAATTTTCCAAGCAATTCATGTGTTGGATATTAAAGAGAAGTGAAAATGGAAGTGGATATCTGAAAACATGCTCAATGAATTGAAGGTTATTTTACCATTTTGTTTACTTCCTTGAATAACAAAGTTCATTTTTTAAAGTATGTGAACCATATTTGAAGATCTGTATGGTGCTACAAGCAGTAAATAATTGACAATGCAGAAAAAAAAAAGAATGATTTGACCAAAGCAAAACAACAAACCTCCATTTTTAGCATTCCTTTTCATTTGTCAGCCAAATGTGTACATTTGAACAGGAGAAAGTTGCAAAAACCCATGGTAAGTTTTTAACATAGTGGATAGAAAAATGAAGATATGCTTCCCCATTAATTTCTTAAAAAAGCAAGTCACAGTGTCTCTTGAACCAGCGCATCATGAACCTTAAGTTTCTTAAGAGGTTATAAGATCTATAGCATTAAAAAAAGAGGTCTACAGCACTATTCATTAGCATAAGAATGTGTATCTCAGAGAGGGGAGCTATTTATTTTAGAAGGAATAACGTCTATGAAAAAAAACCCAAATCACCCTGCTATTTGCAACAGATTATCAACATGCATATGCAGCAAATTATGCACTTATCATTTGATCAGAATATTGTTGCACATTCAGAATACCAATTAGAAGCTGTTGCCAGTAAAATTAAAGAAAAAAAAAAAACTAGAAGAAGGGAGAAAAACAACAAGTTAAGAAGAAACAATTTACCTCAAAGTCTCGTTTCCTAATCCGTGCTCCCATACGAATGGTCTTCAACACAGCCTCTGATCTTCGAGCACAAAAGACATCATAACTTAAATCGTCTGGTGGGCAGAGTTGAGCATGAGTGAGGACAAGCAAACTTTTACTCCATATTTCTTTTCCAAAACTGTCAGATATAGCACCAATTATCTGCTTGTCCAGGTCATCCACTCTATATGCATCCAGGCGATCAACATAGAGCAAAACATGTATAGTCTTATTCAAAAGAAACCTACATTAGCAGACAAACCAGAACCTAAAGTCAAATTAATGCACGGTCACCACATCTTTAATACAGGAATTCCAGGATAAAGAACCACAGAAGTAATGATTTCATAGGAATCCTAGTGAACCACATATGAGGTTCTAGTAGTACGAACCGTTTAATCATGTCCAGAGCTTGGTAACTGACATAACCACCTTCCACAAGGCCCGGAGTGTCAATGATGTTTAACGTGAATCCAGCCCGGTTGCGTGAAACCATAACAGGTCTGAACGCCTCTGACTGTAATGCAAGCATTGTTATTATCAACCATATATAAATATATGGAGCATACAAAGACCACAACTTGCCCTTGGCCCTAAAATTCACAGGAAATTGGTTACCTGGAAAGAGCTAACATTGACCGCTCGCTCTCCGAGAAGAGAATTGACAGTGGAAGACTTCCCAACTCCTCCTTTGCCCATAACAAGTATGGTCAGTTTATCAACACCCTGCAATTACAAAATAGTCCAAGAAAATAAATAATTACGAAAACAGAAACGACGAAATGGAACAAATATTTTGAATTGAAACAGCAAAAAGATAGAAAGTCTGAACCTCTTCCTTTAACTTGGCAAACAATTCTACAAGTTTGGATTGAGTAGCAGTAGGGAATTGCTGAAACCCTATCCATTCACGAAGTACAGACCCCATTGATGCCTAAATTGACGCCAAGGAAAGAAAAAGAAGCTGAAATTATTGTCAACGTTAGTAGAAAAAAGGAAACAAAATTGTGGAATAAACCCTCAATCCTAAACCCCAGAGATTATTTCTAAAATAAAAAATAATAAAGGGGGGGGAGAGAGAGTAAGTATATCACCTCCTGAATATGTCGCCTAACTGCGGAAGAGAAATAGAGATGGAGAAAGAGAAAGGGAGAGAGAGGGGATTGGGTTTTACTTTGCTTTGCTTTTGTACAGTGCAGTGTAATGGATTACCTTATCAAGCCGAATCCTAAACATTTTGATTTTTTCCCTTTCTTTTGGTTTGGTTTTGGGATTTTCTTCTTGGCTTTATGTTTGACTCAAGGTAGAAGATCCAAATGCTGCCCTTGGTTCTGTACATGTAGCGACTGCTTGCTATTATACTACCGGTTATTTTTATATATATATACTAAAATAATATTTTTTTATTTTTAAAAAATTGTTTTTAATATTAAAATATCAAAATAATTTTAAAATAAAAAAATTAATTTAAAATAAAAAATAAAAACATTTCAAATTTTTTTCAAAAACATTTTTAAAATGTCAAAATAAATAGGTTTATATTCAAATTCTCTCTTTAAAAAACTTATTTAAGAAAAAAAGATTAATCAAATATTTGATAGTTTATTTTTTTTAAAAAAAAAGAAATGTGTTTTTAAAATGATAAAAATATATTTATTATGACAAAAATTAACAGCAAGCCAATGAACTTTACATACACTGAATCATACTTATTTTATTTATACTTATCAACACTAAATTTATGGTAATTATCTTCTTCTTTTTTTCGTTATATCAGCTTCAAAATAATTACATTGTTTTGTATGTGCTTCTCAGCCTTTTTTTAGTTAAATTAAAATATTATTATTTATAAAAAAACCAATATAATAATTTGTTAAATCAAATTCGAGGGGGAATAAATAAGAGTAATTATTTTCATTTTATGTTTACAAATTCTACAACATACGGGCTTCATGCCACAAGTCAACTATCCAGTGAAATGAAAAAGGATTCCAGGTCCAAGAAAGGCCCAAACAGAAAAAAGAGAAGATGCTTTGACGGGCTAACGCCTAAAATTTAAAAAAACATTTAGGCAAGGGCCCGGTGTTCTTAATCAAGGAAAATCGTCGTCTCCACCGCCATTATCAAGCTTCGAGGAGGACAGAAATCCCAATCCCTATTGTCTGAAAACCAGGAATCCAATCAAATTCTCTGATATTTTTACAGACGCAAAAAAGAAGACAGAATGTCAGCTAGGTTACTGAAGAAATTCCTGAAAGAACAAGAACTACAGCAGCAACAGCATCATGTGGAGGATGAAGAAGAAGAAGAAGAAGCAGCTGAATCTCCTGATTCGGAAAATCGCCCTGCAATAAACCCATTTGACCTTCTCAATGATGATGACGTCGATCAGGTTTTATTCCTCAGTCCTCGCTCTTACTGTACAGCAATCAACTGATCAAAACCAGAAAGTTGCCTATACTTCAAGACGAATATTGCTGCTGCTTTTTTGTTTATTTCCTTCATTTTTTTAGGTGGCTTGCGATGTCTTATATAATGGGTATTCAGTGTTTGGAAGGTGCCCCAATAAATAATATTCTCTTTTAAGTTTATATGTAAGCTTCCAATACCTACATATGATGTATTGTTGTGTAAAAATTGGCCCTTTGTAAAATTATAATCAGTCTGGCAGTCTCTTATGAACTTGAGTCGTTTTGAGATTTTAAAACATACAGTAGTAACGCAACACCAAGAGGTACTGCTTTTCTATGAACCCATAAACCATGTAGCTAGCTGAAAAACCGAGACTAAAAAACATGCCCATGCTTTTTTTATGACAGTATGTGCAATGCAGTTGATCAGTTCTTTTGCAATAGCTTTAGTTTGCATGGCATTCTTAGCGTTCAATTCAGTTTTTCATGGAAGCCTCTACGACCAGTTCAGTTTTCATAGCATTCTTTACATTTGGTTCCCATTCAGCTGCCCAGAATTATGTATTTTTGTCTTCTTATGAAGGATTATTACTTGGTCTTTCTAAGCATTCTGTTCAGTTTTCTTAGGATCCGTTACATTCTTTTCCAACCATCTTTTTATCTGATATTTTACACTACTTATCTTGTGCTTTGCTCAATGGTCGAATTGCTCTGGAGTGTGAAAATTTAGTGAGATAACAAGGAAATTGGTGCGTGCATGTGAAATTTTGAAGAACATTTGATATTGCAGAAGAAGATCCGTTAACAGTGTATTTTCAAGTTTACCCGGCAGATTTGTTTATGTAATTGTTGTTCATCATCTTACATTGTTCTCAAGTATGATTCCTTAAAAGATCTAATTTGCTTAAATCAAAAGCAGCACTAATGGTTGTGAAAGGAAAGTGTGGAATATCTACTTTCCATTTATTGTCAGGTGCTAATGTTTGGTTTCAGCTGCAGGAGGATGAGCCAGAAATTGCAGATGAAATGGTAGTTGGTAAAGATCACAGACAGGAACTGTCTGTGATGAAAAGCATGACGGATGCCATTTCAACTTCCAATCAGAAATCAAAGAAGAAGAAGAAGAAGAAGAAGAAGAAATGCAAGGCTGGTTTGACTTCAATTACAAATAAAGTTGAAGAACCTTTGGATGATACATTAGATGCTTTATCCTTGGATGCAAATTCTTCAAGACATAAGCTGGGTCCCACCAAAACCAAACCAGAAACATCAAAACTTTGTGCAGGATTTGTTAAACAATGTGCACCTCCCGCCTTGCAACTGGATCCCAAATGTTTGAATCCTGAGAATGAGTTAAGGAGAATTTTTGGTTCTAAGGTGGTGAAATCATTTGAGAAAAGTAATCAAGACAGCAGTTCTAGACGGGTTCGTGGCGGCAGACGTGGAGCCCATAATGCTAGAAAGACAATTCTAGTCTCTCCATTAGAACATTGGCCTCGTTGGGATGGATCGTTATCCATGGAGTTTTTGGAAACTAAGGACGGATACCATCATTTTAGGTAATGAATATCCTTGCTTTCTAGATATTGTTGGCATTAATTCTCCATTTTTCTGCTTTATGTCCCAGGTTATGCATCTGTTATGAAATTAAAACATCACTGGTAGTTTCTTCATTGACTCGTATTGAATGTAAATTCCTTATTCTTGTTTGCCTTTTGGGGACTCTTGCTTGTGAATTGTAGCATTCACATGGGAATTTTTCATTTTAGTCATGGGTTTAAATTGGTTATCAAGATACATAATTTTTGGTGTCTTTCAAGGATTTTTTTTTCTATGGGAGTGAGGAGGGGGCATGGTGGGGGATGAAGTGATGGTCTTATGGCTTTAACCTACCTTATGAGACTTTGAAATGTTCAATGATAACTAGGACACTTTAACGGACTGTCTAGTTGCAAGCAGCCCTATGGAAAGGAACCTCCCTCATCCTGATGGGAGCCAAGGTAGCTTAGTCCTCAATCTGCTACCTCCTGAAGGAAGGAGGCCTTGATCTTAAAAGTCTCAAAACATGGAATAGAGCTGCCACCATGAAACACATATGGTGTATTCTAACAGACAAGCATTCAATATGGGCAACATGGATTCACACCACCTTACTTCGAGGGAGATCCTTCTGGCAACTTAACATCCCCTCCAACCCCTCTTGGTCTTGGAGGAAGATTCTTCAAAGTAGGGACTGGTGCAGAGGGAAATATACGACATGCATTGGCAATGGGAATACAACCTCTCTTTGGTTGATTACTGGCTTCCAGATGGGAAAAGGATAAATGACATGCCTCCCCTCAGAACTCTCACTTACAAGGTTACTCTGGAATGCAAAGGTCTCAGGGATCATCAAAGAGGATGGCTGGAACTTTCCAAGCAGTATCCAAGCCTTTCAAGCAATTTGGAACGCCATTCCTTTTCAGCCAGGACCCCACATGGAAGATCACCATGTCTGGAAATGGAATCCCTCCGGACAATTCACCATAGATTCAGCTTGGGAGTTGCTTCGAGAGACCAGACCTGCAAATACCATTCACCATTTGCTATGGTTTAAAGGCCATATCCCTCGTCAATCCTTCATCCTTTGGCTTGCTTCTCAGGGGTGCCTTTGCACTATAGATAGGCTACAAACCGTGGGGAGCATAACAAACACAGCATGCATTCTATGTGGAATGGACATTGAAAACCATGACCACTAATGTTCTTATTCCAGCACAGTTCGGGGAGCCATGATCAGCAAGTCGGAAGTGCAATGGCCTAACATCCCTTGGCATCAGCTTCTCTAGTGGGCCTCCTCCAATTCTAAACTCGTCATGAAATCACCCATCTGCTAGCTCGCCTTATCCTGTTCGCCTCAGTGTATTTCATATGCTACGAACGAAACAACCATATCTTCTGCCAACATTTCCAGCCACCTCAGTCCATAAGTGAGGACATCATCCAACTAATCCGAACTCACCTGATAAGCTATGATCACAAATGTACCCTCCCAGCTTCTATCCGAGAGTCATGGGACCTGCAAGAGCCATAGCTTCATGCCACTTCTTCCCCCTGTAATTGAATCTAAAGAGTTGGCTTTTGGTTTCAAGTCAGCTAGCCTTAGTGTAACTCCCTTTGTCTTTCTGTTTTGTATTTCCTTTTCCTTTCTTGAATTCGTTTTCCCTTTTTTCTTGTATCCCGGGAGGTTAACCCCTCTTTATTTGGACCTCTTCTTGTTTTAATACATTAATCTTTTCCAAAAAAATTGTCTTTTGCAGACTGGCTGCAGAAACAGCATTATCATTTGTATTTGTGAACTTATTCAGAAATCTGTGTAAAGTATTTGTATTCTGCACAAGATGTGTTCATATTCTACATGGGCTGCTAAATATGGTTCTTTTCTATTATATCTATCAGTTACTTGAATTGCAATCCTTTCTTGTGTTTTCTTGAGGAATTATTGCGTCTCTGCCTATCAGTGAAACTACAATGTTTTAATTCTCATGTAAAAAAAGCTAATATATCTCATTCAAACTCATTTCCAAATAGGATTTTCCTTCATTTCTTCTCTCTCTTCTCACCTATCTTCTATATATCTTTAGTTGGTGAAGCTCTTTTGTTGTGAGCTTTGATTCTTCATGCATGTCCTGATTCTGTGTTGTTTTATTTATGCAGGTATGTTCACTCTTCTTACTATGATCAAGCACAGAGGGCATTTGAAGCTGCCAAAGCTATTCAAGATCTGAATGGCATAGCAAGCATTCTATTATACCACCCTTATCACCTAGATTCACTTATAACAATGGCAGACTATTTCAAATTTTTGGGTGAGCATCAAATGTCAGCTGATGCTATTGCAAAGAGTTTATATGCCTTGGAATGTGCATGGCACCCCACGTTCACCCCCTTGCAGGCAAATTGCCAGTTGAAGATCAACCATGAAACAAACAAGCCAATGTTTACAACACTTTTCACTCACATGAAAAACTTGGACAGGCGTGGTTGTCATCGTTCTGCCCTTGAGGTTTGCAAACTTTTACTTTCATTGGATTTAGATGATCCAATGGGGGCCATGTTCTGTGTTGATTACTTTGCTTTGAGGGCAGAAGTGTATGCGTGGTTGGAATGGTTTTCTGAAGACTATAAAAGTGATAACTCCGTATGGTTGTTCCCAAACTTCTCATATTCTCTTGCCATTTGTCGGTTTTATCTTGAGCGTGAGGAACCATCAAAAGATGATGATACTAGTGCTACAAAGTCTAGTTCAGCTGATTTGATGAAGCAGGCTTTGATGCTCCACCCGTCAGTCCTTAAGAAGTTAGTAGCCAAGGTACCTTTGAAAGATCAGGCATGGACAAATATTCTAAAGCATGCCTTTTTTCAATCAGAGAAAACAGGGTCTGCATCCTTGGATCATCTGATTAATATATATGTAGAGAGAAGTTATATCATATGGAGGCTTCCAGACCTGCAAAAATTGCTTCGGAACAGTGCTTTACAAGTGATTGAAACTCTAGAACATAGTAGCAGTGATGCCAAGGATTGGGCTTGTGTAAGAAAAGAGACCTTTTCATCTGAGAACAATGAGTAAGTGTTTTGAATTATGGACTTTTTCCTATATTTCGCTCTAACCACCTATTAGTAGCTGTTAATGATTGTTGTTGATTGTTGTTTTGTCCCAAGAAATGATGTTATTTATTGTTATTAAGATGAGTAAATCAAGTTTATGCTTGTGTGCTGATTTGAGGGTCTGCAGAATTATCATTGGAACTGGACTGAGATAGATCCCTTGCATCCAATGATTGCTGTACTTGATGTTGTTGCAGAACTTGATACAGTCTGTTTAATTATAGGTATGGCCATTTGCTGGTTTCAGACTTCTCTGATACAGTTCCAACACTTCCACCTGAGAACCTGCAAAACTTCATGGTTGATCCAAGGATGAGAGAGGCAGAGCAAAATGGGGGACAAATTGCCAACCCACTTGACGGCGGCCCTGCTCAACGCGATGTTGCTAATCGCAATGCATTGGCAGTCTTGTTTGAATCTATGTTGCCATGGGTTAATTATGGGGGTAGAGGGGATGAAGGAGGCAATGAGGAGAACCAAGTTGATGGACATGAACAAGACGACGATTGAATTAACAATGTTCTCTCTTTAAAAGGGAGAAAATAACAGGCATCATACGTCTGAAATGCAGATATTTTTTGGCATGGGTCAGAAAATGAATTCCTGCTGTTTGATGTGAAGTTAAGAGCAAACCATTCTCAAAACATGACCGAGTGTCGACGCACCGCAATTCCTTTTGTACAGCAGAATTAAAACACTCTCTTCCGCTGAGAACAGGCATCATGTTTGCACAAATTATCGTTGTGGGAAATTGTAGCGCTCGTGTACTTTTAGGTGTTTGGCCTTGGTGTTCTTACTGATATGATACTGATAATAAATTGTTGTGTTATTCCATTAGTAAAATTATTTAAACTAAAATTATTATTATTAAATATATGACTTGAATAGGTTTTTTTATATATAAATCAAACATTTTCTATAATAAATTTGATAAATTGCTTAAGAAAAAATTCTTTCTCTAGAAATTATAAAAATATTGTAAGAAAAAAAAAAAACAAATGAAAATAACAATAAGACATTAAATAATTTTTTTTAGTAATTAAAACTATTAAATAGAGCCATACGTGTTGAGATGTAATATACTTGAAATGAAATAATCAAGGTTAATTAATTTTAAAATATTTAAGATTATTTATTATATAATTAAATATTATTTTATGTATAAAACAAGCTTGTTAGTTTTAAATATTTGAATTAAGTTTTACATTTTAAAAATAATAATAATTTTTTTTTTACAATGTAACGATTACCTCGTCATTTATAAGTTGGTTGGCTAAAACTGAGATATAATTAAAATCTTGTTTTTTTTAAATTTAATTTTTTATTTAAAATTAATTTTTTTTATGTTTTTATATCGTTTTAATATGTTAATGTTAAAAGTAATTTTTAAAAGATAAAAAAATATTATTTTATATATTTTAAAGTAAAAAAATATTTTGATTTATAATTATTATTACACTCACAAACATCTTCAAAGAATATGTTGACTTTATGTTTTTTTTTTTATATTGTTTTATTTTAAAGTGGAATATTAGAATAGAAGTGGTTATAATATTTTTAAAATAAAAGTGGTTGAGGCAAAAATAAAATTGACTATAATTTATAAAACTCGAATTAATTTGATATGTTGATCTAAAGAGTTATTAATCCAAATTCTGACCGGATTATATTTTTATTAAAATCATCCATGTAAATAATCTAGTTAAATCTGAGTGATCCAGTGTATCATTCTATGACTTAGGTAATTTGATTTTTTATTTTTTTATCATTTTTTTCTCAAAACTATTGTGTTTTTAATTATATAAAAAAGTTGTTTTAAACAAAAGTAAAAAGAAAAAAAATGATTCAAGTTTACCCATTGACTCTTTGGTTGACTAGTTAAAATTGTGATGTCCTGGCGTCATAGTTTTAAAAACTCGTAACCATCTAATCCGAGGCTAAAATCAAGTTGAGTTTAAAAAAAAAAAAAAAAAAAACTCGGGTAACCCAGTTAAAAACCCGAGTTCACTCCAGCTCCCATATTCTCTTGGTTAATCACACTGTTCAAAGAGAGCAGGGAGGCAGAAGAATGTTATATATATGAGAAACTGATTTGACAAGGATGGCACTTGGGTCACACGGGATGAATTGATGGCGTTTTCTTAGTAGAGGAGCCTTGCTTTCTGCGATGGAACATTTGCATGGTCAACTAACTAGCTCTCTGTGTTTCGAAGGGATGATTTCCGTTGGTAATTAAGAATCCTGCTATGGCACTAGCCATTGTTCTTGTTTCAATTTTACACTGCCAACCTCCCAACAACTTACGCATCTGGCTTTTATTGAAGGAAGGAGACAAGCTGACAAATTGATGCTACAATGCACTCTACATCACAAAATCAAATGTCTGGAAGTTTAAGACAAGAAGACACACTGGAGATGGTGCTTTCCGAATGCCAATGCTATATTGGTGTTCAAAGCTGCCAGATAGTAATATTACAGTCACACCTTATCTAGAACCTATATCAATTATTAATTGACAGAAACTAAAACACTTGGTGAAAATATTGTTCACCATGCCACCATAGCTCTTCTCGTGGTTTGCTATTGGGGTAGTACTTTTTTTTTTTATTATTATTTTTTATTTTTTTGCATTTTAGGCCTTTTTATTTAAGGAAACCACTTTCTTGAAAAGTAGTTTCCAAGTTTTTTTAATGATTGATAAACTCTAAGAAATTATTTTCCATATATATATATATATATATATATATATATATATATATTTCCCTAGGAAAGTGTTTTTCTCTTTTTAATTAAATTTTATACAAATTAATACACCCTCCACGAAATCTTTCTCTTTTCACAACCTTATACAAAATAAAATTTTAATTAATACCATTAACTAATTTGACTTTTTCATTAATTTAAAAAAATTATTTTGAGGTTTTAGAAATGAAATTTACTTTAAAAAAAATATTTAACAAGGTTATGTCTATAATATTATATTAAGAAATTTATATGTATATGTATATGTATATTTATATTTTATAAAATAAACTATATATAAATATATGATGTAACAAAAAAAAATCACAATTACATTTTTTATATATCATTTATTTTAAGTGGTTAAATGGTTATATATATATACACACTTTCCATAGAAATTACTTTCAAACAAATATTACTTTACAACAAACAAACAAGGTCTTAGCCATCAAACTCTTTTTCTTTTTTATTGCATCTTTTTGTTATCAAATTATAAGAAATGAGGCTTATTGGAGCCACTTTATTATTCATCCTCTTATATGTTACTATAGACTTTAATAGTGAGATTTTTAAACAATTTTAATCTGGTTTTTAAACTTTTGTTTTGTATAATTGAGCTTTTTTAACTCAAATTGAAGTCTAATTGCATGTTTTTTAGGGGCTGAGGGTTGAATTGAAAGAAAGAGGGTTTAAGTAAAAAACAAAGGTAATATAGGTGGCACCTCTGTAATTTATTTGAAGTTCATTTTAATCCTCTTGTCTTTTTAAGCTATTTGATAATTGATCCCCATAATTTTTAGATATTATATTTTGGTACCATATTTTATTTTTATTTTTTTAGTCTTTTTTTTCGGTGAGAAGAGAGAGGGGGTCACTGGATTCTTGTTTAGAGAGAAACAATTGATGCTAGAGATGATTCTAATAGCTAAAATAGTTAATTTTTGTGTTAAATTGTTTCATATAATAAGAGATTTTTTTTTAACCTTTAAAACATCTTAAAAATATATTTGATTTTTGGTTTTGGATTGATTATAGGTTTTGGGCTGTTTTTTGTGTGTATTTGGTGGCCATGGCATGGACCGATTAAACAAGGTTTTAATGGTGTTTTCTAGATATTTTAGGTTAAAAATAAATTAAAAATAAGTTTTTAAGTTGAAAAAATCAAGAATTTATTTTTATAATCACCATAATAACTTTATTTTAGGCAATTATATAGAACGCATTGTCTATTTTTCTAGTACAGAATAGGACAAACAACTTGTTGTTTGCCCCATCAACTTCAAGAAAACAAAACAAAAAAAGACACCCGTGTCCGAGACCATGAAGATGTTTATTGCATTTTTTTAATAAAAAATCCTTGGTATGATTTTCTAATTACATGTCCGCTGATCAGAAACCAGGAAGTTAGATGACATGACATTTGCCTTCAATATTTTTATATAAAAATACCATCCACTCTTTTTGCCAAATAAATAAATAAATAAATAAAAGTCTTGGCTTACCCTCTCTTATATTATTTTTTTTATAATTTTGATTTTTTCAAATTTTAATTGATACCCTTTTATATATATATATATATATATATTAGTTTGCATTAGTTTTTTTTATTTAAATTAATACCATCTCTCTCTCTCTTTTTAGTATATATATTTTTTAATTTTTTTTCTTTACAATTTGCATGATGTGTTTATAAAAATAAAAATTATTTGTTTTTTTAACAAAAAAATAACATCTAAGATAAAAAGTAAAATTAAATAAAAATATAAATAAAAACTTACAAATCTTTTGTTCTTGAGAAAGATTAACCTTTTATTTTAGCATTTAACCAGTATTAGCTGTTCTTTGTTTTTTGATTTATACATTTTTAAATTTATTTCATTTAACATAACCGATATATTTACATTTCTCTATTAAAAAACTCATGATACAATAAAACACACTAGCAATATTAATTTATTTTTCTATTATGTTAGAAATCAACTTGAAATCTCATATATAATTTAGCCATAACAATTATTTTTATATTTATTAATAAATATAATTCTCGATTTATTTTATTAAATATATAAATTGGCTTTTCAATTCATAATTTTCACATTCTTTTTTTTTTTTTGCATTATATTTTTTTTTCTTTATCCTAACACTAAATCAACACATTTATTACAATTGCACCTCTTCCTCGGGCACATCAATACCGCTTTCTTTGTACCTCTTCTTTCATGTTTTTGAGGCGCGATGCGGTTGAAAATTTTCTGCCTCCAGCTTGAGTCTAACAATCAGACAACAATAACAGGAGGGGATCTAGAATCACTGGCCATATGTCTTAAGGCACCGTTTGGAAATAGGTGCAAACTATATTTTATAAAATTTTAATTTTTTTAATTTTAATTTTTTATATATTTTTTCAGATTATTTTGATAGGCTAATGATAAAATAATTTTTTTTAAATAAAAAAATATTTTTCTAAACAAAAAAACATTTTAAAAAACAAATACTAGCACAGTCTCAAGTAGTATAGAGTATAGAGCTTTTCAACCAAACATCACTTCGGTGCATGGAAGGAAAAATCAGCTGATAGAGAAGGAAGCTCACAAAGATTTTACACACTTGACTAAAAGCAGAGTAAGAAATTTACGTTTTGATGAGCAGCTAAAGGCTGGATATTCACTATAAAGCAAAGTGTCATACAGCATGCAATCATGCCATATAATTGCTCCTCGTTGCGTTGATAACATTTTTATTACAGTTAAAAAGAAAATCAATGTGTCCAACAGTTTCTGTATCATCTAATTGCAATAACAGTTGATTTTTTCTGCAACAGGAGCAAGAATTTTCAAGGAGCATGTGCAAATACCATGTTAAGTGCAGATTTGCATTTCAAATTTGTCAGTCATAATGGAATCACATTCCCAGGCCTGCTCATCATCATACCAAATTAGAACTCAATGCTTAACCAATATGCAAGTTAATTGTCAAAGAAATAACCTCATTTTTGCCTTCTTGTGGCGCTGATCAATCTGTTACAGCTTTTGTGTCTCATTCGCTCATGAAATGAATCATTGAATAAAAAAATCACTGTCAGTTTGTGAAAAAGTCATCTCTTCCGGCAGATTGTCATGCCATCTCCGATAGGTACCTGTCATCCCAAATGCTTGGACTTTAGAGTTGTAAAAGTGATTGGTGAAAGCTGATCATATGGGCTTTTTTTTTCCGGAATTAAAAAACAAAACACAAATTCCATTTACGTACCATACTGATGCTGACGCGTGGATCCTCCATTATATTTTTATTGAAACTTCTGATGCTAACCGTCTTAGCATCATTTACCTGCTAAAAAAAAAATACTATCATAAGTAAATTTAATTCAAAGGGATAGATTCTATAAATCATATACAATAATTCACCAGAGGGTCAGCAACTTTGCCATGCCAAAGAACATTGTCAATGACAATGACACCATCAACCCTAACCTGCAATAAGACCAAGAACTCTTACAAACTGCTGCACAAACTTAATGGAGAGATTTTGCAAGAAAAGGTCAGCTTATATGTGGAAATGGATAGAGGAAATTCTGCTTTCATCATCACGTGGATCTTACCAGTTGTAATAGCAATTCAAAATACTCCTGATTCATTCTCTTCTCGGCATCAACAAATGCAAAATCATAGCTGCAGAAAGAAACTACATAAAAATGCTAATCACATTATCTTGAGAGCCCCCTGGTATTGGAAAAACTACCAAGAAGAATTTATTGAAACAGAAAATGTTGCCTCCTGGTCCCCATGAAAGGAAAGGAGCGTGCTAAGAGCTCTGGCTTATGACATTACCTGCAGGATTCACCATTCAGAATCAATGATTTTAGGATGTCCGCTGCCATTCCATGCTTCACATCAACCTAATTTAAAATGGAACTGTTGGACTTATCGAGTAATAGATGGCAGTGCTAAGACTAGAAAATATGCGGGTGAAAGAGCTAATAGCAGAAAGAACGGACCAGGTGATCTAACTCAACAAATACAGCAAACTGTACTCATCAAAAAGAGAACTAGTCTTTTGAGTTTTCAAATGACATCTCTACGATATCACAGCATGCCTCACTGCTGTAGACCATGTAGCCAAATTATTCAAATAATTTTACAGCTCTGTAAGAGAGAAATGAATATAATTCCTACCTTGTGGGAAACACCAGCTAGCTCATAATACTTTTTTGCAACCTCTAGAGACTTGGCATCTCTTTCACAGGCAACTAAACAAGCAGAATCTGGCAGTACTAAAGCAACAGCCAACGACGAATATCCCTGAACAGAAACAATCATATAACAATTACTGCAATTCCAACTTACAGAATATCAGTAAATCAACATTACATCAGACATCACTATGCTCCGAACAATTATATAACGATTGCTGCAATGTTGGTTGAAGCAGGAAGGGCAAAATCCAAATGAACTTAGAAAGAGAAATGTAACAACAACATACGGTGTAAACACCAAGTTCAATACAGCGTTTCGCACCAAGAATCTGGACAAGCATGGCAAGCAGTTGCGCCTGGTCAGGAGATACCTGTGGAATAGAATAGGAAATTAAAAAAGAAAAAAAAATCGATTTCAAGCCATGTACAAAAATGATATTGCCAATTTCAATATAACTGATTCGGTACCATACCTACCTGCATCTGGCTACCTCGCATAGAAGCAGTCTCTTCTCGCAGTTGCCTTAAAATCTGAGTAAAATCAAATATTAAAAATGAGCACAAAGTAATAATAGAAATTAACTAATTAATACCTCAGGCTCTCTAACGTTGGAGAGGATGTAGTCATAGAGGCGAGGAGTTAGACTTATGTTCTGTTTGTTGCCGTACTTTTTGTCATTTGCAACTACAAACGCGGAGTCGTTGGGGTTGGGGTTGGGGTAAGAGCAGGAGTAGGAGCAACAATTTCTGGCTAGACGAATAGGTTTGCAAGCCCTATATCCATTTCCAGAAATTGCTACTGTTCTTCTCCCTACGATAATAGTGGCAGCACTGGTGTATTGATATGATAACAAAGAGCACCGATAAAGCACCGAGTTGCTCGCCATTTCGATTTCAAGTCCGGTGAGGGAGAGAGTGAGAGACTCCAGGCGGGCTCGGGTCGGGTTTCGCCCCCCGCTCCTCCTCTTTTTTAACCCAGAAACACAGTACAACTTCCTCTGTCGTTTCGACTGACATCAGACGGCATGTCATGTGTATATGCATGATTGTCGTTTAAAGCCAACTGCTCAATTTAATTTCCACCACCATCAAGAGCAAAAGCGAAAGGTAAGGAATTGAAAGACGGGGAAGATAACATAACAGGATATTGCAAGCTTCCAGGCCTCTAATCCGGTGAAGAAATGAACATGGCTTTTGCTACTTCGTTGTATCCTGCAACTGGAAAGAGACCCATTTTCAAAATTATTAACCCTTTTACTTGTAACGCTGCCACTAGAAGAAATTTCACCGTTCGAAGAAACTTTTCATGTTCAGCAACTGTAGCTACTGATATCACTGCTCGGGTGGCCACCTTCTCTTCTTTCTTCTCTTTCTTATCTCGTCCTGAATCATGATGAAGATGATGTTTGGTACTGTACAACGTACATTTTCTGATTCTGAATTCTTTTTAGGTATCTGAATTTGAGATTGAGGACAAAAAAAATGATTTGTTGAGATTGGTCCAAGACACGCAACGAGGGCTTGTTACCACTCCTGATCAACGCTCTTCTATTGAGGAGGCTCTAGTCTGTCTCTCTCGCTTTTTTCTTTTTCTTTTTTATTTCTTTCTGTTGGGATATTGTTAACTTGCCCTCTCTCTGCTTGTACTGAAAAGAAAAGGTTTTGGTGATTATAAAAATAAATTTATTTATTGTTTCTAATATCACTGCGGCAGGTGAGCTTGGAAGGATACAACATGGGTGAGTCAGTTGACCTGGTGCGGCTGGATGGCACATGGCGCCTACAGTACACCTCTGCCCCTGATGTCCTTGTTCTCTTTGAATCTGCTGCAAGGTTTCCCTTCTTTCAGGTGGTAAAAATGAAAGCTTCTAGTTATAAAACTTTTCTATTGATAGCAACACAGTTTCTGCTCAAATTTATCATCTTTTTTATCCCATTTATTATTTTTCTATAAAATAGCTATGTTCATTCCTTTCTAATCATGAAATTGTGGTGGAAGAGACTTGGTGGTGGTATTTGTTGACAAATGTAGAACAAGATAATTTCTTGAAGCCTTTCTACTTTTGGGATTTTATCTTTTGATTTGGCTTTCATGTATCTAGTTGCCACAATTTATGTAGTTTGGCTATTTGTACATGAATCCTATTTCTTAAACATCATCTTCGACTCTTGATGGGTTAGTGTTTTTGCTTTCTCTCTTCAGCTTTTGTTGTACTTTTTATTTGGGTTACCAGGTAATGTTTATTTCTTCTATCATCGTTATTATTTTATCTATGAATGTAAGGGTAGGTTGGGCAGATTTTCCAGAAATTTGAATGTAAAGATCAGTCTGATGGTGGTGTCATTCGCAATGTTGTTCAATGGAGTATCCCGACATTGTTAGAGGTGAGCTTCTGCATTTTCTTCCTTTGCTGCATTTGTCTTGAATGTTTCTCAACTAGGTCTACGGCTACTGACATTTTAAACAAGCAAATTGGTCAAGCGCTGTATCCCTGACAATGCCTGTCTACTTCTGAATTAGCTTCTTTATGCTTCAATTCTGGATCTGAAATTGCTATACCAACCAGCATAATATTTGTTAATAGATTCATGGATTTGCTGTCTAGTACTTAAATTTGTGAATCAATTGTTTCTTTATTGTTCTTGGCTTCCTTTAATGAGAATCTGCTTGTTTTCCTGAGAGAAAAAAATGATGAATTTCTCTTCACTTAAAAATTTGAGGAATTGAGGATCTCTTTGTAACATGTGGGTGCATGCCATATGAGTGAAAAAATGACTGAAATGTCAGAGGGGGGAGTAGAATCCATGAATCCATGAAGAATGGAATAGGAACTAGGAGCATTAGTTGAATGGGGATTTTTCTCCAAAAGATCAAAAAAGAAAAACAGTAAGAGATACTAAAAGAACTAAAACTACTTGAGACCAAAAAGCCATTTCTCTGTTGAAGATCATAGACTGTACTTTTTAAGAATGCTTGCCAGAATCTTCGGAGAACATATTTTCTTCTAATTCATTTTGTGATTTGAATGCTCTGCAGGAACAAGAAGGTGCTACTCTCCTTGTTTCCGCAAAATTTAATGTTGTTTCTGCACGGAACATCTATCTTCAGTTTCAAGAGGTCAGCTTCTAAAAATATCTTGGCGTATTTTTTATCTGCTGTCTTTCTGATGTTAATGAATTAATTAGCTCCTACATTGGGAAGAGTAACTTTAAGACCACTTGACTCTTCCTTTCCCCGTGATCACTTTACTAGTTTAGAATCCTCTATATTAAATCTTGATTCTCATTTATTGTTTGAAACTGCCATCATTTCTGGCAGATAAGCATTCAAAATATTAGAATCAGTGAAGAGTTGCAAGCTTTAATAGCTCCGGCACTGCTACCCCGTTCATTTCTTAGTCTACAGGTGAATGAACCTTGATCCTTAATTCCTGATTGTGCTGTTTAATTTTTAGCATTGCAGAACACCTGATAAGTCTGATGCTGAGGTCCCAAAATCATATTGCTACCATCAGCTAGATGCTGAAGCTTAATTTTCTCTGAATATTCAACCATCAAACATATCTTCTCATCAAGCTTATATTACAGAAAAGTTTTATTCACGACGTGTGCCTTTTTCACTGTCACATACAACTCTACCATGCTTCCACTCTATGGATGCTTGCCTTGGGTTATCTGGTTCTAAACCAACACGTAATTTAGTGATTTGTAACAGAAAATCATGGTATTTTGTCTTAACAAGAGTCATCGTTTGAATCCTTCTGAACAGATCCTACAGTTTATCCGTACTTTCAAAGCTCATGTTCCTGTAAGAAACCCAGGAGACCCAGGGAGGTACAGTTTGTTATATATATATATATGTTCCATTGAAGTTTTCCAATTTGCACGCGTGAATTGTGAAACATGCTGAATTTCAGGCGATCAGTGGGAGGCCTATACTACCTCTCCTATCTGGATCGCAATATGCTTTTGGGGCGTGCTGTAGGAGGTGGTGGAGTTTTTGTCTTTACCAGAGCTCAGCCTATTGACTTGTGAGGGACAACCCTTGCTTGTCTTATTTACTACCCGGCATACACAAAACTGCAAATCAAAAACTTGATTTGGAAGTGGCAAGATGGGGATTGAGTGGCACGGGAGATGAGAGCCACAAAGCAAGAGACTGATAGTCCAATGGCTGCAAGGATTTAGAAACAATGGATCCCCCAGACCATTATTTTCTCCTGCTCTTCCCCGCAGGCAAGAAAGTAACCTTCCGTAGCTCAGCAGTATACTGCTCTTCTAGTACATGTATGATATCCATATTTCATTTATTTACTTGTTGTACATTTTGATTTAAATTTTCACCGCAATAACATTCGAATATATCACTGCCGAGATTTGAAAACTGCTCGGAGGGATACAAATCTACACAGAAGTTTTGGTGTTTGAAGGTGTCGCCTTCCATGTTTTTGTTCATACAATGCTTGTCCCAGCGGCTGCAAGTTTATCAGGAAATGCAGGGAATTATACTTGAAATATCTACGATTACCACGTTAGCATTTCCCATCTTCCCAAGTTTTGTGTGGAGGAGACCCAGAGTAACAGCAGTAATGCTTGAAATTTTAGGCAATGCTTCACGGTAGTCTGTGCAATCAGTTGAACTTATGGAAAGCTTAAAAGAAAATGTCTATATCGATCAATTAAATCTGGCAGTGAATAGCACGATGCAAGGGACGGCCATGGAACAGAGGCACCAAATCCCCTCCCCTCTCCAGATGAGTTGTAAAATTGTTTAAAGCAAGTGCCAGGACTGCTTCTCTTTGGTAAAACAAAGAAATGATTGTGGTCAACATGCATTACCACACATTGGATTAAGTTTAAACCAAACTAATTTGATATAAGCTTAAGTAGAACAATCAAAACCTAATTATCGAAAATGCAGGAACTAATCCTTTCTCTTTTCATGTTAGGGCTTCTCTTTGATTTCTTTTCTTTTAAGAAATTTATTGAGAGAACATTTTGAAAATCGCAAGAGAAGAAGAAAAGGCCCTGCAACTGCCTATAAACTACCTGTTGAAGTGTACAATGGCTTCAACGGATAATCTCCAACAATTATCCAGGTGTAGTAAGTACTCTTCTCAAAATGAAACCTTGGATTTGACTTCACTATAACTAACAAAGCAAACTATTCCAGCGTTCTTTAAGAATCTCATACGCCTTTTCACAAGGAACAGCCTGCAACCTGGTTCCTCTTCCATCAATGGGTGTTTCTATAACAAGGCCTAGCCTAATCAAAGTATTCATTGCTTCTTCAACTGGCATTTCAACCTGCATTCATTCCGACCAATTAAGCAACTAACACCGGTTATCGGCTTTGCTAAATAATACTAGACTCATGTTTACCTTTACTTTAAACACATCGTACAGAAATCTCTCGCTTTCATCTCCAACACTTCGGTGACAAGCAACCTGCAGTAATTAGAACTATGGTTTTTCTCTAAACAATAGGAAAGTGTTCAAGGAAATAAAAGAAATTCTATGCTCAAAGGCAAGAAATGCTCCTCCTGTTTTTTTGCTTAACGCAAGAACTGTTCTAAAAAAAGGCTGCATGTGCCGTGATGATATGCAAGGAATTGTATCTGCTATGAGAATTCCAGATAGAAATATTAAATGCCAGTTCCTAGATGAGCCTAAACAAGGCGCTGGCCTGTATTCAATATCTCCGTGTATCAGTTGACATCAGAAGATAACAAATCTAACTATAGACCATGAGCCTTAGTTGCAGAGGAAGGTTACAGAATGAAGAGGAGAGTAAATTTGCCAAAATATACTCTCAATGTACTTCCTAAAGGCTAAAACCAAAAATATCAAAAAGCACAGCACAGGTTTTAGATCATATAAAATTTCTCAAAATGCTATAAAAGACTAGGTTTCTTGATTCATCATTGCGGAAATCTTTAGTCAATAAATCAGCAAACACTGAATCCACGTGTGCTTTTCCAGGAATGGCAATTAACTTGCCCTTTATTAGTGCAGATGATCTCATTATGCTACACTGACCCTCACTTTTGTTCTTGTACGAAATATTTCATGGTAAATAAAGTTGGTTTATGCATCCATGTGTACCGTCCTCACTCATCCAATTAAAAATGGGATAAGATAGAAACACCATCAAGCAACTCAGAATACTCCAACACCAAATCCTATACCCCCTAGAGTACTAATTCTACTTCTACCACACAATGATCAAATGCAAAAGCTGACAGGATTAAAATGTATGCATAAATTCATCATGGAAAACTTAAGAAGGGATAGGATGGGCAGACCTGTCCATTTGTTTCTTTAAGCAGGATCGCGTATGCCAATATGGCTTCCTTATACTGCATTTAATAGTTTTCAGAGAAATGAAAAATTAAATAAGATAACTAGGAAAATATAAAACACATTGTATTATAGAATACTATGCAAGCCAAGCTCATTGACCAAATGACGAGGGAACAAAAAGAAAAGCAGTAATTCAAAGACTTCAAATAATTCTTCTATAGTTGAAATCAATTTGTGAATCGAATTCTCACATTCGTATACCACTAAAATAACAATAAACTAGAATATCAACTGCTCTAAGTGCTATTTTATGCCTGCATTTATGGAAAGCATAAAAAAGGAATATCAAAAGAGTTTCTCACTTGCTGCTGTTCAGAAGCGTCGAGAAGAAAATGAACTGAGCCAAAGCCACTTGCCAGTGTTTTCTCATAAAGCGTTTTGTTAACCAGCAGCTGAAAGAAAAGATTCCTTTAAGAAATTATAACTATCTCTCAGCATATATTATATGTACTTTAAAATTTAGATGATAATAATCTTGGAAATTGCACAGAAAACTGACTTGATATCTATCCCATGTCTGTTTGTAACCCAAAGCCACACGAGTCACATATATTATCAGAGCAGTGATAGCAACTACATCAAGAAATATTGCCGATCTGCATTGCATAGGAAATTATATGCTATCAAGATTATATGAATCCAACTTCAAAAAAAGATAAAAAAAACTTCAAGCACTGCCACTGATTAGAAAGGGAGGGGGTGGGGGAGGTTGGTTTATAGAATTATGACGTGCAGCAGACACTATGGAAATGGATAATTGAATTCATGTTCCTTTTCATCAACCCACACTATGAACTCGCACATCACAAAACATAATTGCACCTTTAGATCCACATTTAACTTTTGCGCCAAATGCTACCATTTCAAAAAACAATCATATGACCACCAAAAACACACATACGGGGAAGATAAGATCTCAAATTTGTAGTTTATGAAGTATGCCAAAAGTCCCAATATCGTAGCTGCATCCAAGCGTACCTACAGATCCACAATAGTTGGTCAACAAGCTATTATTTGAAAGGATGGCTTCATGGAGTAAAATCCATAAGCACATCTAGAATATGTTAGTCATTTGGCTCAACCAATAAATTACATATAGTCAACAGACAAAGGCCCATCAACCGCCTCACATAATTTTACATGGTGTTTTGAGCATCCACATCAACATACACTTCTCTTTCTAGTAGAGACGGGACACATCAAGTACATTTCAGAATAACCTTTTATCTCCATATGTGAATGAAGTAATGCTTTTCTACAGCAAACCTGCTATGCTAGGATAGCAGTCACCCCGCACGGAAATCCCAATGTTTAATGTAACTCATCCAGAAAGATAAGGGAAATGAGTTAGGGCCAAAATGTCAACTCTACTCTGCGTAAGCACAGTAGCACTTCAATCAGGTTCCATAGACCCATATCAGCTTATATATTGAAAAATAATGTAGTAGCTGTGAAACTCAGCATCAGCAAGATGATAGTGTTAATCAAGGCTATTCAGCTTTCTTCAACCATTGAGAAGTCTATTTACTAAGTCAATTACGGTATTAACAAGATAAGATGCTATGACTGAATGCTAAACAGAGTTCCTCTCATTTATGCACACAAAACATTTAAGGGGAGAACTGTTGTTAATTTAAGGTGGATTCAGACTTTCAGCAGGTTAAAGGGCTGTCACTCTCATTTACATTCACAAAATTTAGGAGAAAGAACTCAGCATATTCAACCATGCTAGTAAATCAACATCCACAACACCTTTCTGTAAAAAGAATAATTATAAGGATAGGAAAACATAATCAATGGCAACAAGTACTATCAAATATTGGTCTGCTAGAGTAACACAAGCATGATACCAGATAATACTAGAATAAACACAGGCTGCTGCTTTGAAAAGCTTCAGTAGATAGTATTCAAATTTTTGTTTTAGAAACTCTATAATATGTAAAAGAGGGATTAAACCTGCACATACCGTGTCAATGATACGGAAAGACAGCTTTTTGTGTGGAAAAACGACCTACAAATTGTTTAATTACAATGTGAAAATCATATGCAAAGAGTTGAATCATCAGTAACTCAAGAAACTAGAACAAAATGCGAGAAAGCATCAACAGATATTGCAGTGTCAGAGGTATTTACCGGTAAATCAGGAATGGGAATTCTCTCATAGATCTTTAGCTCCAATGCTGGAACCTCAGCTTTATCTTTAGGATTGCTATCACTTGTTTCCGTGGTATAAAGCAAAATTAATTCTTGAAATGCAGGTTCCTAATCAGGAACATGCAAAGGTTGAGGAATAATAAAAATCTGAATTTCATTAAGGATATCGCAGAAACATATTTACCAGCAATACTTCATTTTTATTTGCAATGTTCTTGCTCTTGCACTTGGGCAAGAGATGATATAGCTTAAAAATCTTCATATTTTTGGTAGATGGTAAGGCTTAAACATCTATCCTTACGAAATACTACATAACAAATGCAATCGATAAGAAAGGGGGAAAAGTGATTACCTGGAGGACTGACTGAGAAAGTAGTATGGAAAAGGAAGTCTTTAGCATTTTCCAAATATTGTTTCTGCAGTATTTTCGTGTAGCAGGTCTCCATATATCACTAAGTGATATCCTTGATAAGAAAATCGGCCTGAGTGAAAAAATCTTCAATTACTTGACCATTCAAGTGATGATGTCAATCATAAACTAAGTCAGTCCTACTAAAATAGATAGTCAAATCCTCGTGGAACGTACAAAAGATACCATGGATGTCACGTAAAATGGCATTTATTTTCCAAATTGGCTTTAATGATTCAACAACCTCAAGAAAATTTCTAATCTTGAGGCACCAGCCTGAATTCATCTACAGCTGTTCGAAGACTGCAGTCAAATACTTTCTAATGGCCTTTCTTGTTTAATGATGATAGAATCTTGTGAAGCATAGAAATTCAAATTATATTTTGATTATTGTTCTGTTTGTCCAAATTACTTGGCAATATAAAGCCTACATCTAGTAGCTTACCCCTATCAGAACCCAGAAATCATTTAAATTCACATAATATCAATGGATAGCTGTTTTTGCGAGACGAGACCATGGTGTTAAACAGGCAAGATTCATGCAGAGTCAAGTTACAGTCAATCACTTAAACCAAAAGGATAACTAAATTTGTGACAAGTAGTAATGAAGCTAGTTTGGTACTAAAGCACCATACTTTTCCTCATACGTTAATAGCATTGCGCACTCAGTCATGCCAATTACTCTTAGCTAACTTCAGACAATTTTTTCCACACAGCAGAACGAAAATGGGAAAAAACGTAAGCTCATACACAGTAGAAGATGGCTACTGTAAGAAGAGAGAGAAAATTCAAATTCTACAAACCTTAAACGAGGTTCAGAAGCATTACTATAGCTGTCAAGTTCAAATGGCTTTTCCGGCAAAGGAGGTAGAAATCCAATCCATGTGAGCAACTTCCTGAAGAGCCTTCCACGGGGTCCAACAGGTGACAGAAAACCTTCATACCGACTTACTGCCCTCTGTGCTGCTAGCCAAATTGGAAGTTCAGTATCTGATAGTTGGTCAATCTCCGGTGGATTATCAGAAGCTTGTTCATTACTAAAATACGATTGCCGAAAAAGTGACAGTTGCTCAAGCCAAGGTGTCATTTTCTTAATCCAATCTTGTACTTCATGGCTCTCAAAAGCATTTCTAATAGCCTGTCCCAAGGAACACTTAGTGAGCTGAATTATGGCTACAAAATAACAAAGTAGAAACCACGTAATGGAGATAACTCTTGCAGAACTGCAACTGCGTTTACACAATCTTTGATTGACTTCCTTCAAAGATTAACTGCCCAACAAGTTTGGAAATCAAGATTTTTGGTTTTGCCCCTCAATATCAGAGAAAATAAAAGGAATATCTGACCAATTTTATCAATTATTCATCGATTCACACATCATGCAGTTGGTTTTTAAAATACTATCAGAGAATTCATGGGAAAGGCAACGACCTCTTTTATCCATATGCCAACTTTCCCCACTGGTTTTGATATAAGGAAGAAAATACCCTGCAGAAGCCTGGACTGAACGTAATCCAACTTTTCAACAATTAGCAGACCTTTCTGCCTCTCAGTTGCATATCCCCTCCTGTAAGGAATATCACCTTAAAAGTAAGCAGATTGCAAATATTTTGTATACCGGAATACTGACTGCTGCAGCACTCTAACTGAAACTATATACAAAAACCTGAAGATTATTGCATTGGATTCAGATGCTTTCTTCCAGTCCACGTATACTGGCAAAGTAAGGAGGTAATCTGAGTTCAAGGCAGATGTCAGCATCAAATCCCCAGCTGACAGTTCTTGAAACTGAGCATTATTAAGAAGTTGCATAAAAGAACGCTGGAAGCGGGTGGCAACAGCAAGTCTACAAGCAATTTTGCAAAAGGAATTACACACACGGACACAAGACAGGATAAAGGATGAAATAGCAACATAACTCTTAAAACCAAAAAATTAACTGACAATCCTAAACGTATAGATCATGGGACTCTAATCCATAAATCTATGGAGACTGAAGAAAATCTTTTCTGCAAATCATGTTAATTCTGACCGCTTTAAAAAATGTTTTAATTAAGAATAGTCTGCAACAGACCTGCACTCTCCATTAGAACATCTCTTGGCGTTTGTTACTGGAGAACTTAAAAAGTTTCTCAAGTCTAGACCATAATCAAAATGCAATGGTCTATCAACTTCAGTCTCCTCTTCTAATTTCCCCACGCTCCCGTTTCCGTTGATCTTATTGCTAACTGAGCCAGGATTTTCCCTGTCAGCCGCCTCTCTTCCATCTGAACTACCTGATTTCTCATCACTTGTCGCTTCATCATCAATGGAATGAGTAAGTGAGTAATCTGTCCTCATTTCCTCTAAAATACTTTTGTGTTCTGCGTGTAGAATAGAGTCCAAACACCTGCAATTAATCCATCATAAAATTGAAGATTAGTTGAGAAATAATAATAATTATTAAGGGGGGGGAAAAAGCAATCAATTGAGGCAGTGTAATTCACTCACGAAGAAAGAAGAAGGAACTGATTAGCATCATCATCTTGAGAGTCGAATAACTTCAATAAAACAGCATCCAAAAGCTCTGCCTTGGAAACGGGTATGTGTTTCTCCCTGCTCACTTGTATTTTAGAAATCCCTCTCTCTTCTTCTTGGTCTCTCGGAACAGGATCATTTTCATCATTCTGTGTTTGTAATCTAAAGATCTCTCTCGATTCTTCTAAAGGCTCCTGAATTGATAATTCCTGAAGTCTCAAAGAAGAGCAGCAGCAAGGATATCTGGAGGTAACAGTGACCTTCTTAAACACCGAATGGCGAGAGCGAGGTGGCGCCAACGAACGTGGAGATGACAGAGCGGTGGTGCCACCGGTGAAATTAGGAAGAGATAACATGGATAGCCAACCTCCGCTATCGTTGCTTTCGGTGGCTTTGATTTTTACATGACATGTGAAATGGAGTAATAGTACTTTTAGGTACAAGAAGAAGAAGGGAAATGGCGGTTGGTTGGATGGTTGTGAGAGAAGGGAAAATTTAACGGTTGGAAGTATGTGGCGCACACGCGTGGGTGCTTTCCTAACCAAACCTCTTTGCCCGCAATCCATTCCTGGCTGGATAAGGTGATTCGGGCTTGCTGTCGTTTATTGATCACAACCAGAATCTGTGTAAAACGTTAATCCTCGTGGATCTTACTTTCTAAGCCCACCATTAGTAAGGAAATGGAACCCTAATTATCAAACAAACAAAATCTGATTTTTTTTCTTAATTTGTTTTGATTCCTCTTGTACTTATTAATAATAATAATAATCCTTTTGTCAAAACATCTTGGTAAATTTATTTAAGAACTAGCAAATTTACCAAGGTTCAGGCCCTTTGTTTGGTTTGTGAAACACCACGCTAGGCAAGATAAGAGAGCACCCCTTGCCAACTCGGTTGTATTGTGACCTTCAACACTGCAGACTTGCAGTCAGAGAACAAAAAAAATTTAAAAGCCCCACTTTTAATGTTGACAGCCTATTTGAAGCATCTATTTGCAGTTGTTGACAGCAGAAATCAGGTGAAATCATGAAAATTACATTTAAGGATAGCTGTTCTGAAACACTGTAGGTATTTGAAAATGCGAGAAAATTTGTTTTTTAATATATTTTTTACTAGAAAATATATTAAAATAATATTCTTATTTATTTTTTAAATTTTATTTTTGATATAGAAAAAATCAAATTTTAACATAGATTGAAACTCATTCTTAAACACCACCTTGTCTCTAATGGACTAATGCATTCATGAGAACTTATTCTGCTGCAACATAAACACTTCTCAAATTCAACTTCCAAACAAAAAATAAACCAGAAAACCAGTTATTATCCTTCTCTTTCTGGGGGATCATGCAGTGTAAAACTTGAAGCTGCACATATTCAATTTCAGGTAGACAAAATCCAGCCTACGGACAAGTCCTGTGGAGGATGCTGTCTAACAGAGATTGACCAAGTCATACAAAGTTTGCACTAGTACTCTTGAAAAACCTTGCCCCAATTACTCAATTAGCATCCCTATCATTACCAGTGAGTGCGAGGAGACGAGTTGTACTTTGATCAGGACGAGAGGATTTACTGACTTACACAGCTTGAAAATAAACTCACAAGAAATGCTCTCACGCGACCACTTTCCAGATCTAGCAGAAACCTTGACATACATTGACATTGAAACAACAGCAAATGCAGCCTATATTGATTTCAAAAGAAGTTCATTATTCTCATAATTCACTAGATTGATGTAGAAAGAGATATCTGGAGGCAAAGAATCATACAATCATAATAAAACTATCTTCACAGTCCACATTAAACCAGATATTGGAGTTATCAAAACGTTCAGCCAATCTGGTTCGAGGAGGCAAGGAAAACTGACTACAATCATGTCAAAGAATCCTGAGCAATGACATAAAACAGGATGTGAAAACTAAAATATTTCAAATGCATATCACCTTCTCAGCCAGTTTAGACAAGGTCAATCTGGAAATGTTAGTTGGTACCAGAGCTATAAACCAGCTAGAAAGGAAATATTTATTTGGCGATGGAATCGTCTGAAGATATGCTAGTACATCAGTGCTGTAACTTGAAAAGTCAATGTGAAAGTATTTACTACATATGCATGCCCATGCCGCTGGTATGCTGGTAGCAGACTCGTGAATATGTTTGCAATGGGATTATCATGAAGATAGGAACCTTTTTTTTACCACTATACTTCGATTTACACATCTTGAAAAGCATACACTAGAGAGTACTTCTGTGAAAAGCACAAAGAAAATTGGTACTAAAAAGTACCTACTACATTTAGTGTTGTTCAAGGTTCCCTGTTCAAGGGCATATCTTTCAACCCCGTTAATTTTATCTTCACAGTTTTCACACCCTCCCTAAAATCTTGATCTGATTCTTTTGTAATTGCAGACTTCAGATTAGCATCTGCTGTTAGTGACTTACCAAAGTTTAATGAGTTGGCCTTAGCTAGAACTTTCCTTCGCTTGTACGTCAAAGGCAGTAACTTTTGATCCTTGAATGCCACTGAGACACTGGATTTACTTGATAGCTTCCCTGATTTTCTGACACTGACATCATTCTCACCATTCTTTTGGTGTGAAGAAGACTCCATTAATGTTTCTTGCTTATCATTGCCAGCATCTGAAATTGCAGTAACCACTCCTGGAATTCTTGGATAGATTGTGAGATGCTCTTCTTTTAATGGTGCCACACACTGCTCCCCTCCATGATATTGGATACGAAATGGGAATGATTCCAAGGATTTCAGGAAAGAGCCATTAGATTCTCTGTCCACATTTGCCCCCAGATTTTCACCACCAAAGGTATGTGGCCTTGCACCCTCTGTATCCAAGGATGACTTGCATTCCTTATTCGGAAACCTTCCCATATCAACTCCAAATAATTTGTGTTTTACCACAACAGAATTTTCATCTAAAGTTGGAAGCAATTCTGGTTTCACATTTCTTGTAGAGCTTTCGGGGAGATTTTGGGTTACTCTAACAATTTCCTGCGGATCTATTAGAAACTGAGGTTGGTCCAGAGTTGAATGAACCCTGTCACCATCAACCTTTTTCCTTAGAAATGGATATTCATACAGGCTACCTGCATTCTGAAAGCATACAGATGCTGGCAAAGGAGAAAACTTAAAATCCCGTATGCCATGAGTCCTGGCTGAAAAGTTTGAGTGCACTCCTCTTGGCACAATGTCTGATTGTTCCAGGTGAAGTGAAGGAGCTTTAGGTACTATTTTCAACACTCCCCTGGGCAATGATCGACGTTGTCCCGAGGAGTCAGCCACAACCATCTTTGAATTGTGATTACCGAATGAATCTTTTCCAGATGCCTTCATCTTTAAAACTCCCTTCGGTCTGCAGTATGGAGCTACAATTTTTGTCCTGTTGGTAAGAAAGGGTGATCTTTCTTTTGCTGAACCCTCGCTTTCCACTAGCTTCATCACCTTTGTTTCCAAGTTGTCCACCTCATTTAATAGATGATCATCCTTGGGAGATTCATTAAGATCAAGCACATTGACGCTCTTTTGTTTTCTCCTGTTTTTCCACATAGAAATCTTTTCCTCAATTCCAGGACTCATTCCATACTGATCCCATAACATTCTCATGTTTATAAACGTTTGTATCATCCTGTCATGGTAAGCTCTCAGAGAATGATAATGCTGCTTCCTTTGTAGAAACTGCAAACCTTCTCTGAAGCAAGCCACCTTTGGAGGGTAGAATCCAGCTTTCAATCTTTTCAAAAATTTATCTAGCGGATTCCCAAAATATAGTTCAGTACCATCAAAAAGCTCCTTCATAGTCAGGCAAAATGTCTCGTGGTCCATATCTGGAAGGTAAGCTGACAGGTTGAACCTTTCTTCCTCTGTTAAACACAAATTCCATGTGTCTAGAGATAATATTTCCCTCAAATCTGGAAGATCATAGAGCTCATATGGTATGCTGCAACGCTGACCTTCCACCATACCAAGCTCACAGTTCAATTCAGCAAGTTCACAATCATCTGAATCATTCCCTGAGTCTGCACCCAAAACTGGGTTTTCTCTCATCTGCTTGACTTCAACACTGAAGGAGCAAGAAACTTTATCAGAACTTGAACTCCGATGGCAAATCTTCTGTATGCCCATTGATACAGAAAGTGATGTGAGGACAATCCTTTAGTTACAGGAACATATCAAATCCCAAATGCGAAACTTAATGACCAGAAGTAATGCCCCTGAAGAGAAGATGGACCGTAGTCATCAAAATCAACACAATTTAAATGAGAATTCCTTAAAATTTAAACCCCTTATGACAGAACCTAAGAAACAATTCATCAAACTTCACAAACAAAAGAGAGAAAATATTCTAAATTAAGAACTTCAAAATGCGAAAAAATCTGTATTTTCTTCCATTGAAGCACCCAAAAAAAGAAGAAGAAGAAGAAGAAGTGGTTGAGTAATATGCAAAAACACGATTGCTTTAGTTGATATTTCAGTCCATGATGAATTATGACACATCTCATGTTACCTTCTACATTGCTTGCTGCTATAGTTGATATTTCAGTCCATGATTGCTTTACTAGAATCACATATCCTATGTATTCTTATATAAGAACAAATTGACAATACATGTACACAAGCAAATGCCTCTGCACATTCCAATGTACAGTGCATCTCCACCATATTACCAGATTTCATTGGCATGAAACCGGGTCTAACCCAGATCACAAGCAACACAAATTTTGGAGAATCCAATCTTCAGAAACCGGCAAAGAAAGGTGATTGAAACCAAGCAACCAAACAGAAAATGCTTCTTCCTCGTGTGTATATATATATAAACTCGCAAAATAGGATGCAACAGAATAATTAGTGGATCAAACCCAACAACCAAACAGCAACCTTCCCAGCCAATTACCCAAAACCATCAACTGATCATTATCACTCGAACAAGGGAACTAGCCAAGACCATCAACAGAGACCAAATAAATGAGGAAAAAGAAATAACAGTGGGGGAGCATCAAACCTTAAAAGGGCATACAGAGAAGCAACAAAGCACCTGAAATGGAGCTGGAAAATGGGTTTTTCTGTGTCTTTCTATATCAGTTGAAATCTGTTAAAACGGAGACCCAAAATGGGCAAGAGTCCCATTTTCGATCTTGGGGTTAGGATATTTAGCCTGGCATCGCTGTCTTTCTCTCCTGCCCAACTTATTCCTCTTTTTGGTTTTCTTCTTTTTTGGCTTCTTGGCCTTTCTACTGTAGTGTGTAATGTATATGTACAGCGTACATTGGGAGTATAGGAAAAGACCAAGGCCCTTACCATAATTATCTGAAACAGCAATGTCACTCTCAAATCTCTAACTAATTTGCTTTCATAGTTTCATATAATCCTAGCAGCTCATTTATCGTTAACAGCCTAAACTGCAGGCCGGTTGCCCCCCCACCCCGTGATTTTATTTGTGACCGGTAAGGAGTCACGGGTCAGAGGTCCCAGACCCTTCTGATGAGTGGCCATTGAAGGGCCTACTTGGTGATTCTTCTACTGGTAGAATTTACATTTCAATTTCTAACAGGTTTTTTAAAAAAGGATTTCTTGTTCAAAAATATATTAATATATATTTAAAAAAATTTATTTTTTTACCAAACACTGCCTAAAAAAATGAAGCTTCAATGATTATATAAACAGAGAGGAATGGTATGTTTAGGATTATAATAATGACAGTGATTTAAAAATTCACATATTTTTTTTAAAAATATATTAAAATAATATTTTTTATTTTTAAATTATTTTTAAAATTAATATATCAAAATAATTAAAAAAATTAATTTTAAACCAAAAAAAAAAAATTAAAGGAATAAAATTTTAACTGTGTTCCCATATACCTCCTAATATTAAAAGAGTTCTCATATAAAAAAACAAATTAGGAATAAGCCATCACAAAATGGTGCGAGGTTGATATTTACGGTGGAAGAAGATTCTTATTAATATTGTCAAGATCACGTCACATCATGATTGGATAGTCAAAATCGAGATAAAGGAAACTGGGGCTTTTGTTAAACTGTTTCACCTTTCTAGCAAAGCATAACTGTAGTAATAATTGGGTTTTTTTGTTTTTTTCGGAGTGTTTGTGAGTGTTGAAAAAATTATTTATTAAAATTATTTTTTTATTTATAAATATATTAAAATAATATTTTTTAAAATAAATTATTTTTAAAATTAATATATCAAAACTTTTTATTTTTATAACGTTGAATGATTATTCTCGTAGAGTCTTTCTTTTCATTAAAAATTTAAAATATTATCTCCAAATCTTTTATATGAAAACATTATATTTTTGTTTATATTTTTTTTTGTTATTGACCACCTATCTATACTAGATAGAAAATTATTTATTATATGAAATTAGTAAGGTTCGCTTGTTTTTATCCTTATATTTCTCTAATGAACAAATAATATAATTAGATTTCAATGTTAATGATCGAGTTTATTAATACCCTTATCATCGTGAATTCATATTTTGTTAATAATTATCATTATTCATGAAAAATAGTATATGACCGACCTTCTCATATTTATCCTAAATAATTCAAATTATGTATAAAGTGCTTGAAGTTTGCCTCTTTGTCTTAGTATCTGTTTGGTAATGCGGTTGCATGTGAAGTTGAGATTGAGCCACAAAAATATATGTTTGGTTAAGGTAAAATATGGTTTTGTTTTGGTAGAACTCATCATAAATCGAGGTTGCACCTGAGGTTTAACAAAAGCAACAAAGTTGAGCTTTGCAAACAGTAGCTCACCTTAGCTTTTCCAGAATAGAGAGTAATGTAGGGAGACGAAACATAAACAAAAAAGAAAGGTTTAACAGAGGCCAACACAAAAAGAAAAGGGGGCACTATTGCCTACTTTCCTCGTCGTCGCCACAAGAACCACCTTAAATCACTATCGACAACAGCAGCAGCACCATTACAGGGGAGAAAACCGCACAGGATAGCCTGCTCTTCCCCTTCTCCTTTCCCTTCTCCTTCTTCAGCTGCATTTCCCCATCTCCAGTGTTCTACAAAGTGAACAATGCAGAGTGACTCGATTCACTCTCCATTGTTGATGGATCAGACTGGGTCCAACCCAAATCTAAATACATTGGGGCGAGTTCAATACAGTAAAATAAAAAAATCCAACAAAATTTCTTAGATATTGTGTTTTATTCAAAAAGCTAGTGTTTAACATTATACAATGACACTATATAATTACATTAGAAGAAGATCGCATAATGACGTAGCATTTGCAAAATTTGATCGCAATTCTAATTTTATTCCTAATGATATTTTATCTAATATTGCTGCATGCTCAAGAAACCATGGAAACTGTAGTCCTTGTCGCATGGATTTCGTACGTGATGGAATTGTAGGTAGTTTAATGAAACAATAAAAAAATATTTTATAAAAAATATCGTTTATTTCATGATGTAATAGCAGTTGTTAAATCTACAATATTTTAATTACAAACCATCAATATTAATATATGTTTTTTTTTGTTATTTTATAACCTCAATTTGAAAAATATTTTTAACCAAACATATATTTTACCAAATCAATCTTAACTAAAAGTATTTTTTATAAAACAACTTTTTTCAAACCACAACCATAAAAGCTACTATAATCTCAAATGTACCCTTAGTAGTATGTACATCTTTTTCATAGAATCTCAAATATCTTTAGTGATATCTTTACAAAAAATAGGTTTTTAAAATTGATCGGTCGATTAATTGAAAAAGATAATTTGTTGTTTATAATTATTTAATCTTTGCCCTTCTATTTTTCTTTTTAGCACATTCGTTAATTTTGTTCCAAATGATCGATCATATATTCCTTTAAAAATGACTTTTCAACACTCCTTACACCTTAAAGGATTTTTCATTACCATTCTTTAATGATCATAATGACCACCAGGAAGCCATAATTTAATTATTATTTTTGTGGAGTTATTGTTGTCATTGTAAAGAGAGAATTGAAGGTTGTTTTTTGCCGATATTGAAAGTTTATCTATTGATATAGAAGGTAGCTATTAGCGTTATGTTTTAAAGGTTGAATTTTGATGCACCAATGCTGCTGTTTTTTTCCCTGCTACACAGAAGGCGCTCTACTGGCGTGGAGATTATTGTTATATGTGACTCCTCCTGCTGGAATTTCTATTATATTTTGGAATTGTCGATGCTGCGTTTTGAAATTCTTGTTGCTGTGTTTTTCTGTTGTTGTTACATTTGAAGAAGGCTGACTCGTTCTTGAAGGGTGCTATGATTTTCACTGCTAGAAAGAGAGTTTTGTTTCTGTTGTGCATGATTTTTTTAGGAGCAGTAGAAAAGACTTAAAACAGCCGCCAAGTTTATACATGGTACTTAAAAAATAATATAAATTATATTATAAGATTTTATCTAACAACTTAAGTTATTGAATTAAAATGATTCTTTGATATATATAAAATCAGAACTTTAATAACTAAGAAATCACAAGTTTGAATCTTATCATCTCTATTTATTTGATAAAAATTAAACACTAGATAATATAGACCTGTGCAAGTTTTAAATCTAAACAACTTTTATTTAAAAGGTATGTTAAATAATAATATAAATTATATCCTGAGATCTCATTTAACAACTTAAATTATTAAATTAATTGGTTTTTTGTGACAATATATATCAACATCAACTCTCTTCTTAATAGCCTCCATCGAACATTTTTTAGGGCTAAATGAATATTGACCGACTAGATGAACAATGTGAAGGAAATGTTAAGATTAGTTCATTATTTATACCCAAATGTATGAACAGACTCTGATCTGTCTAAAAAAATTATAATTGGATAAATAAGCTCGATGCACCGAGTAATAAATACTTTAGCCAGCAAGAAGATATATTGTCTTAAAAAAAAGAAATTATTTATTTTTAAATATAGGTTATCATAAGGAGGGATTGTCGAGATAGTGAAATATTTCCTACATCAAAAAAGAAAATGTATATATAATCCTAGCCTAACTAGTTAATTAGAAATTATTGAACTCCAATTGTTAAAAACACAAACACTCGAGTATTTAACCTACTAAGCACCTATTCCACCAAAGGATTTTAAATGTTAGTTCAATAAGGATTTTAATTAACTAATCAAATAAGAATTTTAAATATAAATTCTTTTTTATCTAGCAAATAAAAAAAAAAAAGAACACCATTGACGATGGAAAATAATAATAAAAAAAAAGACTATTAATAATAGTTGATTGTTGAACCATGAACGATTAAGAGAAAAAATTTAAGAGATTAAGGATTTAAAAATTTAGGGATTTCAATTTAAGGATTTCAATTTTAATTTCTTTGTGAAGGTTAAACACTGAAAGTTTGAAAGAATCGTGATTTTGCAATTTTTGCTTTTGTTTTGTAATAGCAATAAGAAATGCTAGTAGTTGCTAGGCACTTGTAATAGCAATGGCAATTTTATTTTTTGTGATGCAACTGTTAAATTGATGGTAAAATCATGATTTTATGTAATTTCACCTAATTTCATCTATTTCGAGCTTTATGAATGATTTATTTTATTAAATCTATATTGACTTGTAAAATCATATGTTTTTACAAGTCAAATTGTAATTTTAACAACCTTGATTTCTACATTGAACAACTCAAACTTAAAATTGTTTTTTTCTATATTTCTTTTGTGATGTATATATATGTCTACATATAATTTGAGAATATATTTTTTAATGAAACAATATGCAGATTGCTAGAACCAAATCTTCTAAAACAATTTTTATTACGTGGAGTACATATTTTTTTTATTGGCAAGTCTTAGCAAATACTTTTCTGAATTTTTTTTCATGTGTGAAATAAAAGTTATCATGTATATATTTTTCTCTGACAATATATTTTTTTATTAGCTAAAGTAACTGTAGTTTTTTATTACTTGGTGACACGAATAAGTTCTTAATTCTCTGTATTCAGAGATCCTAGACCAAGTAGAAATACGAATCCTTTCTCAACAATGTCATCACAAGCTTAACAAACCGAAAGCTTTTGTCTCATCACAATATAATTAACATATATTCCGTTCATGATTATGCGAATAAATTCGATGGGATCACATTTACAGCTTAAGAACAATATCCCCCGAAGATGAATCGAGTCAACCGAATTTCAACTCACTCCACAACCAAGAAGCAAGAGCATAATTTCATTTTCACAATGGCTTTTGCCGAAAAAAGATACCATCGCTATTATCATAATTCTGTCCGACTGAGTTCATGTTCCTAAAGCCAACGACTTTGACCCAAGACAGGAAGAATAACTGTATTCGGTTTGCTGTTATTATATTAACAGGCGGACTATAATAAATCGGCCGACCATGCATGTTCCCATCGAGAATAATGGCGTGGAGCTAAAACTGAAGTGACGTTTGGGCGGTGGAGGAAAAGTGAGGAACCTGTCTCGCTGCCTTATAATTTATACACCACTGCAACACCGAGGCAACACAGTGAATCCCCATCCGCATCCTCAACACAACATGGACTACAGTAACAACAATCCTTACCTCCAGTCCGCGACTGTTCCTCCGGCTACTACTAATGGATACGGGACAAATGGCAACAGTAAGTCTGATCTCGAGTTTAGAGTTCATGAATGCCTTTAATGGCGTTTGTTTTTACTTGTAATCTAAATTGTTTATATTATATTTTGGTATGCTTTCTTTCAGGATCGATGGGGAAGATACGTGATGCTTTGAATCGGTGTGGGAAGAGGGTTGAGCTTGCCACTAGGAAAGCAGAGGTTTATGCTGATAATTTCTGGCATCACTGTGAGTTTTCCTTTCCCCTCTTCATGTTACCTTCAATCAGGTCTAGTTAAGATGCTTATTTGGCCTTCCTCGAGAAACCGAGTGGAGGAACCCTCTTCTTGACTTCATTTTAATTTTTTCTGGATTTGTGAGGATAGTTGAATATTGAGGCATGTCTTCATAGAATGGCTATGAGGAAAAGCATAGACTAATAAGAAGAGAAAAAGGGAAACAGAGGGAATAGATAAAATGTCTTGGCTTTGAGAACGATGCCACAAATATAAAAGCCACAATTTATTGTGTAATGCAAATTACTTGGTTCTAATTCTCAATTATGGATTCTGTCGTTTAGATTCTAATATGTAATCTTGTTTTCTGAAAACAACAGTCAAGGTTAGTCCTAGCCTAGCCGATGCAGCGATTGCAAGGATTGCTCAAGGGACAAAGGTACTTGCTGAAGGAGGGCATGATAAGGTGTTCCAGCAGACATTTGAGGTCTTGCCCGGAGAGAAGCTCTTGAATGCATATGCTTGCTATATATCGACTTCAACTGGACCTGTGATCGGGACACTTTATGTATCCTCCAAAAAGGTGGCCTTTTGCAGCGAGTATCCCTTCTGTTATTATTCCTCCACAGGACAGCAGCAATGGATGTATTACAAGGTATTACCATCTACTTCATTTCTTAGCAATGCACTCGCTAATCAGAATCTCATTTCTTTAATCTAAGCTGTTAAATTTTGAGAATAACATGAGATTTTCCATGTCCTACTACCTGAGTAGCACTAAACAAAACTCTCACCTCGCGATTCAAAATCATTACAAGTTTCGTTGACTTGAAATCGAGAAATGATTAATTTTGAACTCACCCGACAGCTATTTCTTTGCAAGGCTTTAACAATTGTTCGAGCACTTTGAACTGGGCCCTTTTATTTGGTTGCCCGTTCTTAATAATTTTGATTCAAAGTTTTAGCAAGCAGCTGATGGATTCTCCTTTTACAGATAGTATTTTCTGATATTGTTCAACTGTCACAATATGTATATCTGTAGGTTGTGGTGCAGCTTGATCGATTGAGAGCAGTGAATCCTTCTTCAAACAGAGCGAACCATTCCGAAAAGTACATCCAGATTGTAACAAAGGATGGTCATGAGTTCTGGTTCATGGGGTTCATATCATATGACAAGGCACTGAAGCAATTATGCGAGGCTTGACAGCAGTCTCGCGACTCATCTGGGTAAATTCCTGTGGCTGCAAAGCTCGTGATCTTGCTCCCATCCCGTGGCATTCCTAACAAGTATGACAGAAGATTAGTGCTTTTAAATTTACTGAAATAATACAGGCTTGGTTATCGATGGCAATGAATGTTGAACTGGAAAATTTTAGTCCGTCTTGCGTGTTGGGAATTTGCTTAGAAACCCACTAGTCTCCTAATATGATGATTGATGGTTTTGAATGTATAGTTTCTTGATATTTCCTGCTTTCCAGTTTCTTTGTCCAGAAGTTTTCTCGTTCCTTCTTTCAAGTTTCTTTCTCCAGAAGCCTTGTCGTTCTAGCAAAGCGCCTACAAAGAGGGAAAATGCTCATCAGAGAGCTTGCACGTTAGCAGAGGTATGCACTTTCCAAGGAAAAACAACGCGGCATTCAATATTGAAACTTACGCCTCTAAAACAGTAGAACTTTTATATACGCACAGCATGCTTGATTTTATGGGCTCCTCCCTTCATAATTTGTTTTTTAAATAATTTTTTATATTAAAATATATTGTAATGATTATTTTATTTTAAAAAAAATATTTTTAAAATCAATTTATCAAAATAATTTAAATACTAAAAATATATTAATTTAAAATTAATAAAAAAATTAATTTTTTTTTAAAATATTTTTAAAACACATAAACAACCTTAACCCAGTAAAATAAAAACAAATTATAGATTTAAAAAAAGAGCTCTTTTTAATATGCACGCACTGACATTTCATTGGTTGTCCTCCGAGATAACATTCAATGAAAAGAGAATTGGAAGATAAAATGGTCTTTTATAATATTTATTTGTCATTATCGATTTCAAGCGGTAAATCCATCTTCTCACTTTCTCACCTTTTTTATATATATTAAAATGACTTAACTATTCTTAAAAATAAAAATAATACCCAAAAGCTTTTTAGTTTATTTATTTTTTAAAAACAATAAAATAACACAAATACTTCTAAAATCAAAATTTACCAAACTATTTTTCAGAAGCTTTTTTGTATTTTCATTATGATTTTTTGTTATAATTAAATGCATTGAAAACCAATTTAATAATTTTATAATTATAAATATTATTTAAAAAGTAATTGATATGTGCAATGCACACTTCATCACATAGGTGGTTCTTGCACTTTTTGAGCAGTGTCATTAGCCAAACACCAGCTTTTAGAACAATGTTGGAAAATGTTGGGTGACATTTTTGTTTTCTTTTTTTTCCCTTGTTTTTTTCTCTCGCATCTGAATCCTTACCAAATCCTTCAATTTCTCAAATTAGCCCTTCAATTTATTTTTTCTTTAAATTTGGTTGATATTTTTTTATTATTATTTATTTTATTTAAAATAATTTATAGAATTGAAATTGTTTTTCAATTTCAGCCTTCTTCAATTTTTTTCAATTATCAAATTTGGTCTTGGTTCTTTTAATTATTATTTTCTTGATTTATTTTATTTTTCAATCACATCACTTATTATATTATTTCATTTAATTTTTATCCTAAATTTGCTCCTTATTTTTCTAATTACTATTTTTTTTATCTTTTCTTGATTTATGTCATTTTTCAATTCCATCCCTCACTGTTCTATTTTATTTAATTGTTATATCAAATTTAGTCATCATTCTTTTTATTGCTATTTGATTTGATTTTTTTTAATTTTTGATGGTTGAGAATTTCGCTTCGTGATTTTTACGGGCTTGCCTTCAATAAGGTAACCTGGTCTCATGACCCGGGTCACGAGTTTTGAAAATTGACTTGATTTGACTTTAGTCTTTTTTAGGTTATTTTTTAAATAAAAATTTAATTCCATCCGTCAAAATTAGGTTGTTAGACCTTCAACTTCATTCAATATTCATGTTTTCATTTTTATAAGTTCAATAATAATCATTTTTTTTATTGTTTTGATTTAATCATTTTGCATGAGGTCTAGGATATTGGATTATTAGATTAATCCAAGTCAATCCATGTCAATCTCGCAATGATATCATATCATTTTTTAATAAAATAATATTATTTTATATAAAAACTAAAAATAACAATTGCTTAGAGTTGACTTTGCTGGTTTTCATTTGGATTTTAGCAGGTCAATTATGTCATTTGTTGGTTCCCATATTTATTCAAGTTAATATCCAAACTGATTTGTAAAGCATTGTAATCTAGTAAAGTTTTGGATTTGATAGATTAGCAGGTTTATCTATTAGGTTAAGCTAAATTAAAAAAATAAAATAAAAGAGATAAGAGATTCATTGTGCACACGCGCCATATTTTACTGTGGATTCACATAGTAAAACAAAGATTTTTTCAGTCTCAAACAAAATCATTTAATAAGCTATCAAAGAAAAATGTCTTTTCCATGAGGTTTATTTGTCATCATCATGTTGATTAGTCACAAATCATTTTTTTTTACATTTTAGATGCCCAAGAAATGACTTTAAATATCCTTGAAAGAAAAGAATTAAAACTGAGGTATAAGAGCTTTTTAATCTTTTAATACTTTAATTACAAAGTAAAATGACTTAATTTCCATTAAAAGCAAAAAAAAAAAATCACCCAAGGTTATCTTCATCGTTTCATTATATTTTCTAGTTACACTCAATTTAAAAAAGAGCTCACTTTAGTCTTTTAACAAATATAAATATACATAAAAAATAAAAAGTGAGAAACAAGTCCTATAGACACCCTATCAAGTTAGAGGATCTTGTGCTTTTTAGGTGGTATATGTGTCACCTCCTAGCAATAAAATGCCACATGCTGTAATGGTATTGAAAGCTTCACAACATTCTCTTCCTGGTGATCAGGCATGTGTTCATGACAAAGCTATGATTGATCTTCAATAGACTTTTTTTCTTGTCTTTTTTTCTATCTCTCCTTGTCTTGGATTTCATATTAGCACTTCCAAAAATCAAATATGTCCTTTCAATTTGTATTTATATTAATTTTAATTCTTGATATTTTGATTCTATTTATTTTCTTTTAAGGCGTTTGAAGTTGTTGTTTTGTTTTTCAGTTATTTCCCTCAATATTTAATTCATTTAATTTTTTACATCTAATTTGTTTCTCATTCTTTTGATTGCTATTTTGTTTTTTTGTTTTCATCTTTTTTCTTAACTTCTTGTTTTTTTAATTTTGCACTTCATCATTTTATTTCTTTTAGTTTTTATATTAAGTTAGTCATCATTCTTTCTATTGCTATTTTTTTATTTTTAATTCTTTTCTTGATTTTTTCTCAATTTCATTCTTTAATATTTTATTTCATTTGATTTTTGTATCCAATTTGGTCTTCATTTTTTAATTGCTATTTATTTTATTTTTGAATTTTGGATGATTAGGGATTTTTTCGTTGTGACTTTTTCGTGTTTGCTCTCTGTATGATAATTTTGGTCTCATAGCCTGTGTCAAGGGTTTAAAAAGTAGCCTAATTTAACTTTGGTTTTTTTATAGTTTTTTGTTATTATTTGTTTTTAATTTTATTCTTCAATATTATGTTATGAACCTTCAGCTTTGGTTTTTTTCACTTTTGTTTTGTGGGTTTATCCCAATTTCATATCCTAACTCACACATATTAGTCAAGTTAACTCGGATTGACTCAATATTTTTTTATATTTTTTTAAATGATTTTTTTTTATTTTTTTATAATTTAGTTTGCTTGAAAGTTGACTTTCATTATTTTATTCAATTTATTTTGTGTGAGCTTATCCTCATTTTATGATAGGATCATGAATTTAGCATGTTACTTAAGTAATTTTTTTGTCATTTTTCAAAAATTAATTTTTAATTAAAGAGAAAAGGCATTGTTTAGCTTAGTTAGCTTAGATCCTTTTGAGACAAAATATAGAAAAATTTTAATTTTCAGTTCGTCTTTCAATATTTTCTTGGTTGATAATTAAGTTTTGAATTTCTTTTATTTTTCTGATGAGAATATATAGTTTTCATTTAATTTTTATTTTGTTATTAAATAAAATCGTTAGATATTTTAAAAATATTTAGAAGGTATATTTTCATAACATTAACAAATATTTATTTTTTATTAGTTATTAATTTTTTTTAATACCATTTGCTTTTTTATAATTATATTATTAAATTAACTAATTTTATTAATCAGTTTCGAATTTCTTTTGCTCATTTATCATCTTTTGAATATTATTTTTTTACATTAAAAAAAATCCAATCTAACTAATGGCCCACGGCGAGCCACCTAACTACCTTCCTTCTCATACAACTAAAATGAATATCACTATCTTTGATTAAAAATAAATAAAAAAAATGAATATCACTATCTATCCGGGAATGAGAGAAAAATTATTAAAATATATCATTAATTAACAATCAAAGATGGGATGGGATGCATCCACACCGTGTCATAACTCGTAACTAACAGATGACGTCCCCATACCGGAAAGGATAAAGTTGTGAGCGGTGGGCACCGATCGTCGAGCCTTATGGGAATGAGGGTTTTTATATAAAAAATTGATTTTTTTTTAAATTAATCTTTTTTTATTTTTTTAATATACTAATATTAAAAATATTTTTAGAAAAATTAGAAAAAAACATTTTAATACGGCATTTGCCATCACTGTTGACATAAGCGCGCAGCCGAGCTGCACAAAAAGCCAAGAAAGATTCCTTACTTCCCCAATTCGATTGGCTTTTTTCACCACCTTCCCATTCTCTCGTTTACTCTCACATTTCCTCCCATATTTAGGGTCATCCACATACCCTCATAAAGTGATCACGGCTTTCTTCATCTGTCACGTACCTATCTAGTTCTTCGTGGGTATTTCCATTTTCTTCTCTTCTCCAGCAAGCAGGCAATGACAAGTGCTCTGTATCATGGCACTCTCTTCTTACTCGTCGTTGCTCTCTTTACCTTCCACTCTCAGGTACTTGTTTACCAGTCGCAAGCTCTTCTCCTTCATGTTAAAATCCGATCTTCTACGTTTCAGCTTTTTATGTTCTACTAGAGATGCATCTGTGCCTGTTCGGATTTTTATTCCCAAATTTGGCGGTTGATTGAACTACTCTTTTGAACATGTTAAATTTGAATTCGATAATGATTATGTGGAAGTTACTATTTTTGGATTATATGGAAATAGAGAAGGAAATCTGTTGTAGTACAGATGGATGAAGCAGTGACAGACATACGGAGTTTTGATATTTAGTTAATTGCACAGCATCGGGTCTTTCCTCGGACAAACCTAGGCCTCAGTCTGAGGATTGATTGCTTTCAACTCCATAATCTCTTACTTGTAGACACTTTTTTTATTGATATTTCTGCAAGTGTTTCATTTTCAACCCGCCGATTAAGTTAATGAAGAGGTTAGATCTGCTATTGATTTTTGGTTTCTAGTTCGAGTTGTTTCATGGGGCTTTACTAGTCAAACATATGCAAAAGTGAGAACATGTAATAAAAGCATCTTTAAAGGAGGAATCGATACAAAAATTTGATCTTGTGAATACGAATGAGTAGGAGGTTGTTATGTTTGTTAATCGGACAGTATTATCTTGAACTAGTTTCCTTTCTCTGTGTTTTGATTCTTGAAGGTTACTATTCTAAGTTTGAATTTATCGAATGTAATCTGGTCAACAGGTTATTGCGGTGGAACCAGTTTCCAAGCTCAAACTCAATTCTAGGATCCTTCAGGTGTTTTGTTTAGCAGATTTTTTTTTTCTTTGGCAATTTGAATGATTCTTTTGCTTGCAAATTATTTATGTTTCTTGTGCTTTCACTATGATTGTTCAGGATTCAATAGTTCAGAAGGTCAACGAAAATCCCAATGCTGGATGGGAAGCTACCATGAACCCTCAATTTTCCAATTACTCTGTGAGTGTTCATCTGGAAAGACCTTGGTCATTGAGGAATTATTCAGTATTTTTCTTGTGCTTTCTAATAATTTCTCTTGTTGGTTCATGGGAGAGTGAGAGACAGATTGTTTTAGGTCCTCTTTTATATTGTTTCGTTCATTTATATTTAGGTTTACTCTAATCCTTTATTCCTGATAGTTAACATTTCCAGTTTCTTTGCTGCACAGGTTGGGGAATTCAAGTACCTTCTTGGAGTCAAACCAACACCCGGAAAGGAACTAAGAGGTGTTCCTCTAGTAAGACATCCAAAATCCATGAAATTACCAAAAGAATTTGATGCCAGAACTGCTTGGCCACATTGTAGCACCATTGGAAGAATTCTTGGTCAGTTGCTACCTGTTTGCATTGCATGGTTCTCTGTTTTTGTCTACTTAATTTTCAAGGTGCTGATGCTTTGCTCCTTTGTATGGCAAATGCTGGATCAACTTCAAAATGATAGATCAGGTAAAAAAAATGTTTTTCTTTCTTTCTCTTGGATTTTGTCTAAATAAACCTTACCGGTTCTCAACACATTTCAAATCTGATAATCCAGGGTCACTGTGGATCCTGCTGGGCATTTGGTGCTGTTGAATCGCTATCAGATCGTTTTTGCATCCATTATGGCATGGTAACTGAATCTTGTGATTCAAGTTAGTTATTTGTATTTGAACAAAAAACATTGACTAATTATGCTGTTCCGATATAATCACACATGTCCTTTTATTGCAGAACCTCTCTCTATCCGTCAATGACCTCTTAGCTTGCTGTGGCTGGATGTGCGGTGATGGTTGTGATGGGGGCTATCCAATTGATGCATGGAGATACTTTGTCCAATCTGGTGTTGTCACTGAGGAGGTACTAGTTTCTGGCTTTGCATATTACCTTGACCCTTGATATCTTTCCTCTTAGTTTAGATTGCTTAACTAGATACCGAGAGGGCACCCCATTTTGATCATGCCCAATCTGTTCCATAATCATGATGTTCTTTATCAAAAATTTCATCTGGCAGTGTGATCCATACTTTGATGATATTGGCTGTTCTCACCCTGGTTGTGAGCCAGGATTTCCTACTCCAAAATGTGAAAGAAAATGTGCCGATAAGAACAAGCTCTGGGCAGAGTCCAAGCACTTCAGTGTTAATGCATATAGAATTGCTTCTGATCCCCACAGCATCATGGCTGAAGTTTCCATGAACGGACCAGTAGAGGTGGCCTTCACTGTTTATGAGGTAAAAACTCGGTTCATTCTCTTTTGCTGACACTTGATGCACTTGATTCTTTTGCAGTGCTTAAACTATAGCTTGCTTATTAAGTTGAAGAAATTCTGAGTTTTAGACAAGCAGGGATAACATCATTGGGAGTTTGCTAACATTTGATCTCATAAGAATCTCGTTTTTAGCTGTACTTGCACCTTCATTCATGCGTGACAAACGCCATTATTAATTTATCATACAAGTATATGCAAATTATGCCCATAGAAAAAGTTGTACGCAAATTGCATGAAGATAGATGTTCCTGGGAAATACACCTTGTACACTTATTTAATTGAAATAATCCGTGTATTTATTTAATTGAAACAATCCGTTTACCATTCTACAGGATTTTGCTCATTATAAATCAGGAGTTTACAAGCACATAACAGGTGATGTCATGGGAGGCCATGCTGTTAAGCTTATCGGGTGGGGGACTTCTGATGACGGGGAGGATTATTGGGTATGTGTTAATAATACTATTTCTTTCTCCAGATTCCATGTTCATTGTTTCTCATATAATATTAGTATAATGATGTCCTCTCTTTTTGTCGCAGCTTCTTGCTAACCAGTGGAATAGAGGCTGGGGTGATGTAGGTTCTTTTTATCAGAATTTCTCTCCATGTTGAATTACTGTCATAAAAGTTTTCTCAAACGCGAACTTGCAATTTCATTTTGAATGACAGGATGGTTACTTTAAAATCAAAAGAGGAACAAATGAGTGTGGTATTGAAGAGGATGTTGTTGCTGGTTTGCCTTCAACCAGGAACCTTGTCAGAGAAGTTGCCAAGATCGATGCCCATGAGCATGCTTCGGCGTGATGATGGATCATCCCTTTTCAAATTGATGTGATTTATGTAAGAATCATGTGCTTTAGCGATAAATTATGCTATAGTTTGATCTCAACTCCACAAGGGATGCTTTCTTCAACAGTACTCAATTTGATTGAAATAATATGTGAAAGATGCTATAGTTTGATCCTTTTATTTTTTGTTCTAACTGTATCCCTGTATAACAGAATGTCTACACTCTTATTTTGGCTCATCATGAACGGACCAAATGATTACAGGAATTAGGAGTTGGAGAATGACATTAGGACAAAACAATAATAATAGCCTGCAATAATTTGATTGTTTTTTCTCTGTGTTTTGAGAAATTATATTTTATCTTTAGTCAATTTAAAATAAAATAAAATAAAAGATAAACTTACCTTTATATGATACAACATAAACACAAAAACTACATTTACATAGATTTGGATTCTCTATTTGTATAATTTCTTCACTCCCTCTCTGAGTGCCAGGTATCACCAAATTCAAATCTTGAGCAACCAAATCTCTCAATCCTGGAAGATTCAATGTGGTGGTGATATTAAGAACCCATGGATTTAAAGATTTAGAAATTCATATCATGGTTAAATTGATTATTCTTAAGAACTTCATCACAATTTTGAATTCAAGTTTATTATTGAGTTTGACATAACAATAACCTATACCGAGACATTAATATTATAGAAACTGAACTCCCACCCAATATTTATGAAGAAACATGAACAAGAAGTATAGAAGATGCTATGAAAATTAGTTAATTTTTTACTAAGTTAAAATAGTTCAATGAAGAATCAAAATAAAAAAATTTCTCACTCACATGATAAATTGTTATGAAATCAAAATTTATATATAAAAAAACCTAATTACAAGTTAAACATTCTAGTCTTATACTAAGAAAAACATTCTAAATAAGACTGGAAAATAATAAAAGAGTTCTAAAATATTTTTACCCAATTAAAACTATTTACAATTCTTGCATGGCAGCTTCTGAACTTATCAGAAGGTTTTCACGAAGTCTGATTGTTATGAAATTTTAACCGTAAATAAAACAAGGCTTTTAGAATCATCTGAAAAACTTTCAGCTCAATCTAATGAATGGATAAAAAATTATGTTTGTCAGTATAAAATTACATATTAAAAAATATAAACCTAGAATCGCCTCTAATATCCTTGAATGATAATGAAACCTTGCCAATAAAAAAATTCACAAAACAAACACAAACATAGAATGCTGATATGGAAATCCTTATAAAAATAATCTTCCAAAATAATCTTAATTGTTGCCACTTATATTGTCCTTGTAAAAAAAGAATATTTTTCTAAATAAAAAGTTTGCAAATAATATGGAAACAAATAACGAAAGTCATTCAACAACTTATGGCCTATATCACGATTTTTTTTAAATTTCGATTGATTTGCAATTTTAACCCAATATAAAGTAAGATTTTCAGAAACTTCTGATAAAATTTTAGTTTGATTTTATAGTTAAATTAAAAATTATGCCTTTTAGAATAAAACTATATATTATAAAATATTAAGCCAAAAACCTAATATGATTATCCAACAATTGTATAGATCGTTCATGATCAATATAGTTTGTGAGGAATTTTTTTATAGCAGGATGCTTAGCCAATTTTTTTTGGCAAAATAGTACATGCTAAAAAATTATTTTTTTGTAAGTGTTATAAAGTTATTAGAGTTTAAAATATAAAGTTTAATTTTTAAAAATACAAAAAGTAAAACAAAAAAAATGATCAAATTATAGAAGACTTGATGTAATTTCCTCAAAATAATACAATGACCAAACTAAGATAAAATCGAAAAAAGAGGGACAATACAAACATCGCTAACTAATAGATCTTAGATTCATAGTTTTAAATCCGGCCCGGTCCAAGGTTCGGATTCCAGGTTTTGACCGGGTCACCGGGTCGGCCGAGTCAATTTCTATTTTAAAAATAATTCAAAACAACATCGTTTTAGTAAAAAATACAATTCAACATATTACAATCGGGTTTTTGACCGGGTCATATCAGGTCATAATTTTTTTTATTTTTTCTTCAACCCGGCCTGGTTCTAGCCCCGAGTCGGCCGGGTCCCAGATCGATCCATCGGACCAGTCCAAATTTCCAAACTATACTTAGATTCTTCACCTTGGTGACCCAAGATTTGAAAATCATGTCATATTAGTCCATAAACTTCAATTTTGGCCGCTCGAGATATTGTACTTTTAGTTATAGGTCGTGCATTGTCTCTCCATTCAAACACGTCACTTACAGTGCAAGATGCCTACTAACATAGTTTATTTCAAGAGATATGATGTCATGTGCATAGATATTAATCTAGAAATAAATAAATGAAAATTAAAAATCAAAATTAAATAAAAGAAGAAAAATCTTTTCATCTTTTTATTTTTCAAAAAAAAAAAATTTAAATTTTGAAACCAAAATTTTTAATTCCCTATTTAATTTTTCTTAATGGAAGTTATTCATTTAGCTCAATTAAAACTATTAACCTCATTATATTTTAGGTTTTATTTGAGATTATAGTAGTGGTTATGATTTAAAATATTTTTTATTTAAAAATATATTAAAATAATATATTTTTTATTTTTAAAAAATTATTTTTGCTATTAACACAATATAAAGATCTAAAAATATAAAAAAATTAATTTTTTTTTAAATTTTAAAAAACATAATTTACAACACGTTTCAAAGCTCTTACAAAGTAATATTTGGTAATATAACGGCCCAACCACTATTAGGCAAAAATTATTTTTTTTAAAAATAATTTTCTAAGTTTTTTCAAGAGGTTTATATATAAGTGCACTTTAAGCGGTTAGATATACAAGTGTGTGTGTGTGGTTTTGGGCTTTTCAATCACTCTGTGCTGGCGTCCCAGATCCAATAAGAAGGGTCAAGGGCGCATGGTCCATCTTTATTCGGCACCGAACAACTGACGGATATTTCTATCTTCTCCTTCCTTCGCCAGACACGAACGAGGAAGACGAGCAAATGGAAACTAGTCTCTGCTTTTCCACTCTGCTGTTGCTTCTCATCGGTGCCATCTTTACCTTTCAGTCTCAGGTACAAACTTCTTTTTTCTCAAAATAATAATAATTATGGGAAACCCGATCATCTTCTTTTCAGTTTTAATATTCATCTTTGTACAAAATTATATTTCCAATCTTGGTCGATATCAGATTTTACACTTGTTAGAGAACCCGATAGATATGATCAAGCTTAAGTTTTGTTTCTCGATTCCATAGAAATAACAACAGCAAATGACCGTATCCCCTAACAATTAGGTAGAAAAAAGAAGAAGAAGAAGCAGAAATTGTGATGTCAAATCGCACCATCTTCGCCTGCAGAGAAACAAACCTCAATCTCTGAATATTATGAGGATGGATGAGACGATTTCTAAAATTGATTGATTTTTTTTTTAATAAAGAAATACAACTTCATCATGACAATTTGCTTACTGAACAATTTTGATTATATTCTTGGGCCTTTTTATTTTATTGGAATCTGCGAACTATTTTTTTTTCTGGATATTAATGTATTTTGCTCCCGTTGTTGGATGTCCCGTCTTTATGTGTTGAATTTCGGAAGTTACTATTTTAGTGTTGGATTGGTTAAGCAATGCGACTGTCTACAGGTTATTGCAGTGGAACCAGTCTCCGATCTCAAGCTGAACTCCAGGATTCTTCAGGTACTTCTTTTCTTTAGCTGGTCGTATATGAAGTCATTTTGTGTTGAATGTTTCTCTCCTTTTGGTTTTGCTCGACAATGCAGGATTCAATACTTAAAAAAGTCAATGGAAATCCCAAAGCTGGATGGAAAGCTACCATGAACCATCATTTTTCCAATTACACTGTGAGTATTTAACTGACAGGACATTTTTTTTTATATATAATTGATTGATATAGTTCTTAGACTTCCCTTCCTTCTTCTTTTTTTATTTACATATAGGTGGATATAGGTGCTTTTCTTTTTAATTGCTAATATTTCATCTTTTATGCATAGGTTGCCCAATTCAAGTATCTTCTTGGAGTCAAATCAACACCAAAAGAGGAGCTGAGGGGAATTCCTGTAATAAGTCATCTGAAATCCTTGAGATTGCCAGAAGAATTCGATGCCAGAACAGCTTGGCCACAGTGCAGTACCATTGGAAAAATTCTAGGTCATTTTCTTTCTTGCTTTCTAATTTTCATGGTTGTCTTCATGGTGCTGATTCTTCTCTATTTTATATGGCAAATGGCGGACCAATTTCCAAATTGAAGATCAGGTAACTTTATGTTGCTATTTATCTTTTAATCAAATCATATAAATAATTCATACTGGTTTTCATCATGTTTGGACTTTGATAAACCAGGGTCATTGTGGATCCTGCTGGGCATTTGGTGCTGTCGAATCGCTATCTGATCGATTTTGTATCCATTATGGCATGGTATGTAACCGAGTTTTGTGATTGACGTTGACTTTTTTCATATTGTCCATCATAAATATTATAGTGTTTTATTGCAGAACATCTCTCTGTCAGTCAATGATCTCTTAGCATGCTGTGGCTTTTTGTGTGGAAGTGGTTGTAATGGGGGGTATCCAATTTCTGCATGGAGATACTTTGTCCACCATGGTGTTGTTACGGAGGAGGTACTAGTTTATGTCATTGCCCATTAATAAGTCAGATTTTTTCAACAATGATGATTGCGGAATAGAAAATTAAGGGTTATCACTCTTTGGCCATACCTAATATACATTACCTTATGTCTTACAAAATGTTATTGCTTTATTCTGATGGCTTATGACCAAGGCTGATATACTCATTCCAATGGTGAACACATTTTTCATCTGGCAGTGTGATCCATACTTTGATGATATTGGCTGTTCTCACCCTGGTTGTGAGCCTGGATATCCCACGCCAAAGTGCGCACGGAAGTGTGTCAATAAGAACCAGCTCTGGAAGAAGTCAAAGCACTATGGTGTCAAGCCGTACAGAATTGATTCTGATCCCAACAGTATCATGGCAGAAATTTATAAGAATGGGCCTGTTGAGGTGGCCTTCACTGTTTATGAGGTGAAAATGTGTCTGTTTCATTATTTTTTACTTGCATTCGCTTAACTTTTGACGTGGTTGAGAATAACTTATTACTCTGAAGAAACTATGGACTATTTCTTTGTGTGGAGGAACAACCTCTGAGGGTATGATATCTTTGGTTGCTTAAAATACGGAACTCCTTCTCTACTTTTACTATTACTAATCATATATGCAAGACACAAGCTGCCTATAATTACAAAATGGTTATGTGCAATTGCAGTAGGACAGAAAACATAGGAATTATGTCTTATTTGATAGTGTAATAGACTGCTCACCATTTTACAGGATTTTGCTCATTATAAATCGGGAGTCTACAAGCACATAACAGGTGGCATGATGGGAGGCCATGCTGTTAAGCTTATTGGCTGGGGAACTTCTGAAGATGGGGAAGCTTATTGGGTATGTGGGACTGCTTATCTCGTTTTCCCCAGATTTTATAGCCATTAGTTTTCCATGACAATATAATTACTCTCCTTTTACAGCTTCTTGCCAACCAGTGGAATAGAGGCTGGGGTGATGTAAGTTCCTGTCAAAACTCTCACGTTAACTAAACTGAACACAAAATGTTTCTTCTTGAATGCTGAAGCACAAATTTTTTTATATGACAGGATGGTTACTTCAAGATTAGAAGGGGAACAAATGAGTGTGGTATTGAAGGAGATGTGGTTGCTGGTTTGCCATCAACCAGGAATCTTGTTAGAGAGGTTGTGAGTATAGATTCTCGTGAGGATGCTTCGGCATGATATCAGACTAATTATTATATCTCGAAGTGCTGTAATTTATGTATCAATATTGGATTCTTGTGATTAGAAATGGGCTTTCGCTGAATGCATGGGACGAAACCAGGTACATGCATCCATGTAAACTGTTATCTTAGTTGAAATTTGCTATTTGTGTGAGAATCAAACAGTACGTAGATATTGTGTCCCTTGATATTTACTGATAACTTAAGATTCACCTTCTTGGCGTGTATCACATCCCATCTTCTGCTTCCATCATCCGCCGCTAGACATTTCCAGGTTTATTGGGTAATCTGCTTCTATATGTTAATAATGAAAACTCAAGGAGGTTCGTAATCCACTTTAGAGGATGGGATGACCCTGTTTATGTTGGTATATAGCATATGAAATTGCTTGAGAAAGAATTATATTTTCATCAGCAGCAAAATGCGTGCTTAGCTGTGCTGCTATAACAACAGCAGTTATGATTTAGAAAGTTGAATCTATTTCTTACAAGCTCCTCTATAGCAAGATGCATTGCTGTTCAAGGGAATGACACTGGTTGTTGTTGCTCTTCATTCCCGTGTCTGGAATGAGGATTGCTCTGGTTTTTATTTGTCTGGAATGAAAATCTAGCTTGCAATGTCTTCTTTGTTATGCTGCTGTTAACTGTAGCGAATGCCATAACGTTTTCCGTGTGATCAGAATGCGGTCGCGGATTCGGTGTGGAGCGCAGCAAGGACTGAGAAAGAAGAGGAGATTCTGATGGATAGCACGTCTCCACAGCATCGATTATGTAATAAAGGTAAAGACATCGAATCATTCAACGGTGTAGATGTCCAGGATGATGACTAGTACCATCTCGATCATGGTCCGAGGGTGCCTTTTGCATGTCATACCACTTTTGTTTTTCTGCACGTTTCTTGTTGTGAGCCGTGTATCATCCACATTAACAAAAGTTAATTATAGTTTTTACACTTCATCATGTCAACCAAATGATAATTTAAGATTGAGAATTATCACTAGTAATAATTGTTATTAATATTATTTCGTAAAAAAATAGGTGGTGAAAGATAGAGCAAAAATACCATTCAGTAGATAATGCAAACAGCCCATGGTAATTAATGTTAGATATTTAGCTAGAAGTTTCTTTTAAAAATATTAATAAATTATTATTTTTTAAAATTTATTTTTGACATATCAATATGAATCAAAAAAATAAAAAAATTAATTTTAAACAAAAAAAATTTAAAAATTTTCATTTATTCTTGAATTTTAAGTTAGTTAATACTCTGTAATCTATGAATTTATCTTAATAAATAAAAGTTTTGAACCTTTATCTGATTAATGAAGTATTTATATTTCTTGAATCTTCTTGTTTTCAGAGAAGGAAAGAATTGGAAAGCTTTTTGCTTTTGCAACATTAATAGAAAAAAAATATTTTTTATATATCATTAATGAGATAGTAAATATAGTACGTCCATTAAGAAATTAAGAAACCTTGCATGTATCTATGAGTTTAATGAAATCATTGTATTAACATGAATAATTATTCTTGATAAAGAGACATGATAATTTTTCATATTTTCAATACTTTTATTTTAGTAGATGATCTAGGATCGGGCATATAACATGAGAACTTAGTAATGGTTAAATTCATGTTTCGAGTTTGACATGTTTTCTAGACTCATGTTGTCTTGAACATGATTAACTGTGAAGTTCAGCTACTTTGTGTTTGGTATAGTTGCTAGAGTTGCTAGACCCTTATTATTTTGGGTTTAGATAACTTCCAAACCTAAATATTTTGACTCTAATATGCTTATGACTCATATTATTTTAGATTTAATAAACTATCATACCTTAGTTTTTTATAAGTCTGATATGTCTTTCATATTTATTTTGTTTTTAAAATAATTTTTATTTAAAAAGATCTATAATAAAAAATGTTGACTCGTCAATATGCTTTGTTATGATTCAATTAATTTATGCAAGCAATGAAAGTTGCTTGTTGGGCGTGGCAAAGGAGCTTGTTTGTTCTTCCTAGAAAATCCTTAATCCTTCCCTTTCTTTCCCATAAAAAAATAAGAATAAAATCCCTGTATTGCCGGGAAGGGCCATGGGATTATAACTGATATGATATATTGTCACTTTCCTCGCGTCTGAATTATCATATCATTTTCAGAAAGCATTCTTTATTTATAAAGTCCGTTCCATCCATACAACAGGAACACAGTAGACAGAGATTAACAAGAATTCCAAGGGGGCACAGTATCATCCGAAATCAATATGAGCGTTAGGTGGCGACTTGTGATTGGCGGTTCGGCATCCCGCCAGCCAATGAAAACAATATCCTAAAATTACCCACCCTTTCCCTCCCTCTCTCTCTCTCTCTCTAACAAACCAGATAGCAGAAAAGAGATCTCGAAGTATCAAAATAACACACGCCTTTCACGTTCCGTAGAGGATGAAAATCGAGACCTGACCTCAGGGCGTCGCCACTTTTGGAAGAGCAGTTTTCCATTCACTCACTCTACCCCACCAGACCACACAGCACGAAAAAAAAGAGAACAAGGTGCCGTTTGTATTTGCGTACATGCAGTGCATTTTAAAATAATATTTTTTATTTTTTTATATATATATATAATATATATATATATATAAAAAAATAAAAAATATTATTTTAAAATGCACTGCATGTACGCAAATACAAACGGCACCTTGTTTTTTTTTTTTTTTTTTTATATATATATATATATAAAATGGATTACACGGCAACCCCAAATAAACTCTAGAATATCATTTATATTTATGGTCATCCTTTACTTTTCACTAAATTATTTTTTTTATTTTTTTTAAATTATTTTGATTTGATGGTATAAAAAATTAATTTTTAAAATAAAAAAATATTATTTTTAATGAATTACATAAAAAAAACATATTAAAATCAACCACTAACTCAAGAAATCCAATTCATTCGTGGCGTATCATATCATAAATGACACCACCTGAGTAACTGAGTTTGTTGTCGTTGTTGCCTTGGTTACTTGCTCTTTACTAATAATAATAATAATAAATTTCTGTATTAAATATTTTATTTAAACGATCTATATCTCTATCTCTTTATATCTCGCAAGACCTCCCCTTCTACTTCCCTTTCTCTTTGCAAAGCCTATCTTCTCTCTCTCTCTCTCTCTCTCTACAACGAATTCTGTTCTTCTCTTCTCTTGTTATATTCAGCTGCCTTGCCTGACACTACAATATTGTTGCGTGGTGAGGGCATTTTGGACGGGTTTGGCATTTTCAAATTATTTACTAGCTTGCAGTACACAGAGAGAGAGTTGAGGAGAGTAGCGATGACAGCGTAGAATAAAAGATTAATATAAAGGAAAAAAGGAGACATGTCGATGGCGGCGGTACAAAAAGAACCAGAGAAGGTGATGAAACTGAGAGGTGGATCAGTTCTGGGAAAGAAGACCATTCTTAAGAGCGACCATTTCCCTGGCTGTCAAAATAAGCGCTTAACTCCTCAAATCGACGGCGCTCCCAATTACCGTCAGGTTCTCTTTCTCCACTCTCTTCTTACCACTAATCTCACCTTCCCTTTCTATTTTGATTAAAACATTTGAAATTCCCCGATTCAGATGCATATATCCTTCTCTTTTTTCATATAAGCACCCCCCCGGCTTTCCGTTAACAGCTTGCTTGCTTATAGAATTAGAAAGTTAAGCATGGCCATATTTTAAGAGCCTCGTTTGTCTGCTAATCCTGTAAACCAAAAGGCATTGATCACTGTATTTGATTGATTATACTCTCTTAAATTAATGAATTTGTCATTAATAATTATCATCATCATCATGATTTTTGACTTATTTGTGGTTGCTTTGATAGGCGGAATCGTTACCTGTTCACGGTGTTGCGATTCCAACAATAGAAGGATGTCGTAATGTTATTAAGCACATAAGAGGTCGGAAAGATGGGAAGCAAGCACAAGTTTTATGGTTTAACCTTCGTGAAGAACCGGTAAAGCTATTTGCCAATATGCACCCGCACCCCTCCTGTTTTTTTTTCTCCTTGTCGTTCTTTCTGCTTTGCTTAATTAATACAATGGACTATGATTATTGCTTATTGCTTATTTTTTATTAACTAAAATGGATAATTAGTGCTGAAAATGCTAGCAGAAGCAACATAATGATTAAAATCATGTCAAACTTTATGTCAATAACTGTCGGATGTTTCTAGGCTTTTTCCCCTTATACCTGTGGTGCTTGTGAATGTACTTTTATTTTTTTTAAAAAATTGATTTTAGCTGAAAATATATTAAAATAATATATATTTTTTAAAATTTATCTTTAATATTAACACATCAAAATAATTAAAATAATCTGAAAACATAAAAAAACATTAATTTTAAACAAAAATAATTTTTAAAAAATCATCACACGTATTGCATCTCAACCCCAAACATCCTCTTCATCCACATGTTACAGTTGTCACATTGTTTTTTCTTTTTTTTTTCATTGAAACAGTTGGTGTACATTAACGGACGTCCCTTTGTCTTGCGTGATGTGGAGAGGCCTTTCTCCAATCTTGAATATACGGTACGCTACTTGTAAAGGATTTTTTTTTTCAACTTGCTTTTACTTTATTCTGATATATCTTTTCTTACCACTTGTATCTCATGTTTACCTTCTAAAATCTCCGTATTGTATTGTTGAATTTTTGTGCTCTCTTGTAGCTTTAAAACTAAAATGGTTTCCTTGGTGATGTAAATACGAGGATTTTCTCAGTTAAAACAAATTCCCTCTCTAACATTCAGGATCGTTTGATTTAATTCAACGTGGTTTACAGAATCTCTCATTCATGTTTGATTTTCTGTGAATGAGGATGTTTAGTGCAGATAATATGTTCTCTCAAGCAGTTCATAGCCTTTGCATACTAACCTGTATGTGTGTAAATTCATATGGTTGACAACAGCAGTCATGGAAACAAGTACTACTTTATATTTGTTGTATAAACTTGATAGTGACCTTCTGTGCTCAAACAGGGAATAAACAGGTCCAGGGTTGAAGAAATGGAAGCTCGGTTGAAAGAGGATATTCTGATGGAAGCTGCAAGGTATTTACTGTGGCTGAATGCTGTGTTATCATTGGTTTCTAATGATACTTCATTTTTACCTTTGGTGACTTTTGGTCTGAACTATAATAAATAGTTGCGTATTTCATTTACAGATATGGAAATAAGATACATGTTACCGATGAACTGCCAAATGGTCAGATGGTGGACCAATGGGAACCAGTCTCATGTGATTCTGTGAAGACACCAGTAGAGGCATAATCATGGAACTTATTCTGCTTGTGGAATAACTAAACACAATTAATCTACTGATTTTCTAACTTATTGTTGCAACTTGATTCCATTGTGAAGGTGTATGAGGATTTGCAACTAGAAGGACATCTGTATGATTATGAACGAGTTCCTATAACAGATGAAAAATCACCAGAGGAGCAGGATTTTGATATCTTAGTGAGTTTCATCTTTGGGATCTTATTTAGAACCTACTAATCTTTATTTCTTTTTTTAAAATCAACTGCATGTATAATTGTTTCGTTAGATTCCTTGTCAATTCAACTATCAATTATTTGTTTACGGAGGAATTTTGCTTCACTTCTTATTTTTATCAAATGCACATGTAGATTACTTGTAACTTAGGCGACGTTTCTATGACCTTGTTGAATTCAAGTGCATAACATGGAAATGAAAATTTCGAACTCAACCTTTTCTTGCCTTAATCTAAAGTGATTGTCAAGGACTGTCTAGTTGTTATTTGTGTGTGGAAGGTTGTATTTTATGTCCGCAAACATATGAAAAACTTTGTTACCTTCTAATAAATGATAGTACTTCAGAACTATAGTCATACAGGAGCAAAGATATCAGATACCCCACAAGTTAGGTATGCTAAAAACGACTTCTGCATTTGGGATCACATGGTACAGTTGGCTGTTTGATTGAAATGGACATTGCAATTATTTCCTTGCCACCATATCTTTCAGAAAATAACAATCCATTTGGATATGCTCTACTGTCTTTCTCTTCCTCTTCTCTTTTTCCATATATTTACTAGTGGGGTATTTTGAGTTCCTTTGGGCCATTGCTTAGGACAGGCTGTGCTCGGTCATGCCCGATCTTGACATGATATGGGCCTGTGTTGTTTATTTTTAGGAAGAGGCTCTACTCATGATTGTCTATGCGTGTTAAAATTTCAAAAAATATCCAAGTGAAGACTTGAATCCATGACCAGTCCATACCCTAGTCCAAGTCTTAACTACTTGTGCTAGCCTACAATTTGTTGTCTCCTTGAACATTAGATTTTCTCTTGATGGCAATTCTACCTATCCTGAAGCCTTAAACTGAACCAGGATCTATCAGAAACTGGATTCCAATTTGGAAATGAACTGCTGTACCATAGCTCCATGCCTACTGACAAATTTATCTGGCATCCTCAACCTTGAATGAGTACGTGAAAGAAGATATCATAGTCAGAACAGTGGAATTTCAGAATACCTTGTGTCTTCAAAATATCAATTTTTGAAGACAAGTGAGAGAATATTTTTTACAAACAATATGCTGCCAAATTCCTTTTTATGTTTAAATGCAATGATGCATGTTGTTGTTCCAAACATGAACCATGGATATCCAACCCTGCAAAAAAATTGTTTCAGATGTTTGTTTAAGTATGATCAGTATTCAGTTTTTCTAAAAGACATTTGCCTGCTTTCTTTGTTTCAGGTTGATAGAATTTATCAGACGGACTTGAATACAGATATAATATTTAACTGTCAAATGGGGCGTGGAAGGACTACAACTGGGATGGTTATAGCAACTTTGGTATACCTCAATCGGATTGGAGACTCTGGTAACATGCTCTCTTTTTTCTACTTCTCTTGCAATCTATTGAATATCCCAGCTGTCAGCATTCTTTTCAACATAATTTAACTTGTATCTTGCATGTTACCTCAGTTCTTGATCTTGGTTGTCTGGTTGAATTTCAGTGTTATAAGATGAGTTTTATATTGGTCATTCTCCATTTTTTTTCTAGCTGTTTTTGCTCCTATTCATTGAATAGTTTTCACTGATTTTCCTTTTATTCCATGTACTTCCATGTAAGGGTGGTCAGTGTAGGGAGGATCAATCCATTGTTATATTTGTGTTTTGATTGTATTTTTGGGAAAAAGGCTGAAGGTTCCATAACTTCAGTTTTCCTTTTCATTAGTATCATATCAACTCAATTTAAAAAGTCAGCAAATTTAGATCCTTCTTTTACCAGGTTGAAGTATGTAGGTGGAAAAACTTGTTCCAAGATATGTAAGTGTATATGGAGATGGAGAAACTTGTTCAAAGATATTAGCCAGAGCTCCCCACTCATAATCTGTTTCATCAAAACTTGTAAACCTGACCTAGTTGGTTAATGCCTCTTGCATTTATGTGGAGGATTGGGATGTGCAGGAGCCTTTATATCACAGATCCATTGCTGTTTACAACAGTTCCAAATCCCAAACTAACCACAGACTTGGACAATGCATATGCTCTCTCCATCCCATTGTATTGAAAATTGATATATTGTGGTTGATTCTCTATGCTAAAAATTAAAAATTCCCTCAATGTGAATATTTTTAAATCTTTGATAACTTGAATTCTGAGTTCTTTTTTAAAATAAGTTAAAAAAGTTTATGATTTGTCAATAAAGAGATATATAAAGGCATGAAGGTACTTGATTATGAATATTTATCAAATGTTCCTCAAGAAAAAAAAACTGAAAAGATTTCTTGCTCCAATGCTGTTAAAATTATTCTAATGACATGCTAGAGAATACTCTTCCTAGGTTCTACTATAAAGCAATGGCAAATTTGAGCCCTCATTTATTGAGGAGCAGATTTGAGGTGGATTTGGTGTACAGTCACTAGAAATGGTGCGGATCCATGACCCCAAGTAGTTTGGGATTGAGGGCTTGGTTGCTGTTGTGTGTATAGAAAAGCAGATTGATTTGTCATTCATATGTCATCTCCCGCAAATTCTATCTCCATATTCTCCATATGAGATCTCCTTTACTTAAAATACTTCAAACTTGAAATTCTATTTGATGGAGCAAATTGACCTTATACTGCTATAATTAATTATCTTTACCACAATATGCGAGAGTGTGGTTTTCAGTCCGTCTCTTCACTTTCCACAGATGCATACAGTCATAGATGAGGATACTTTTTAAATCTTGTTCTTTAAAGAATATCAGTTTTGCTCTAATTCTAAAATCTACTGACTGTATGGGGATTTCTTAGGAACTGCCAAGAGCAGGGTGCTAACATAGAGAAGAAATAGATTGACAATCTAGGATGGTGGACTAGAACTTGAAATGATACAGGAAAAATGATGTTGCTTTAAAGTTATCCGTTATCTACTATTTAAAGTACTACCCAGTCTAAGATCAGGTTGGAATGTGGCATTCCTTGCGAATTTTCGGCTTTGGTGTGAAATATGAGAGAATGGTCATGCATATGTTGATGAGAACCCAGTAAATACGAGCCCTGATTGGATAGATAAACAGATTGCTTCAAATGATTTGTTGATAAACTTTCCTTTTTAAAATGAATTTCAATTATAATTTTTATAGTAATTGATTTTGTTGAAAGGTGTGAGGTTAAATGTTTTAATCATGATAGTTATTGATATTGTCTTTGTCATCATGTCATGTGAAAATAGGCATTCAGCGAACCAATTCAGTGGGGAGAATTTTTGACTTTTGTTTGAATGTCAATGAAAATTTGCCAAACTCAGAGGAGGCACTTCTCAGAGGAGAATATGCAGTCATAAGAAGTTTGATCCGGGTTTTGGAGGTAGTTAATAATAGCTTTAGTTGGTTTTTTACTTCTCTTTTGGTATTTATTTATTTTGTTAGTGCTTTCATTGTCCTTGGAAGCACTTGACATTTTTTGAAATTTAATTAATTAGTGACATGCATTAGGGTGGTGTTGAAGGGAAAAAACAAGTTGATAAAGTCATTGACAAGTGTGCCTCCATGCAGGTATGGCTCTATAATATATCCTGATCTGGTAAGGTATAGATTTGTAAGAAGAATGGGATTTTTGCTTCTGTTTTTCATTATATTTCACCTAAATGAAGTGTTTGAACTACAGAACTTACGTGAAGCAATTGCCAATTATCGCAATAGTACTCTTCGTCAATCTGATGAGATGAAGCGAGAGGCATCACTTTCATTTTTTGTGGAATACTTGGAAAGATATTACTCCCTCATATGTTTTGCTGTGTATATACACTCTGAGAGGGATGCTCTCCGTTCTAGTTCTTTTGGTCATAGCAGTTTTGCAGACTGGATGCGAGCTCGGCCAGAACTTTACAGCATTATTCGTAGGTAAAGATATGTGGTGCTGGTTTTGGTTTGTTCTATGGAAATATAAGACTTGTATTCTATGTTTCTAACATATCAAATTGAAAGAGTGAAGGTTGTGATTTGTATGCGTGAGTACTGACAATTCTGTTGCCTTTCCAATTTGTTAGACTGTTGGGTGCTTCAATCTCTTCTCCATGATATGTTGTTTCTATATATGTAAGCTTAGGAAGTTTAATGTGCCTGAAAATTGTGTTCCAGTGATATTCTCCCCCATAAGCCTATTGTGTGATATCATTTTGCCTTGGTTACTTGTCTTGAACTATGTTTTTGTCATACCCTGGCACAACATCTACTGATATTTTTTGTGGACATTAAAGTGTTTGTCCCAATCGCACAATTACAAGGCCGCATAACCTTGAATAAAGATACTTATGTTGGACACTTAAAAACAAAAATGTATAACAATCAAAGTCAACTGGTGCTTGTATGGACAGTTATGAGACTGAACCCTTTGCTGAAGGATATCATTTTTCTTAGCTCCTCTTCAGGAAACTTGTTTACTTATTATATTTGTAACAGTATATAGATTCATCTACAAGTAAGCAAACTCAATCTGGTCAAACATATATTTCAACACCATTACTTTGGCACTTGCTTTACATTCCATGTCCAGGTTTTGGTATAGTTATGTCAACCACTCTTTTCCAATTAGAATGCAACCTCATATATATCAATACATGTCTGCAGACCATAGATCATGTGGAACTTATTTTGCTTTAACCATCCTTGTTGCAGGTTGCTCAGGAGAAACCCAATGGGTGCTCTTGGATATGCGAGTCCTAAGCCATCTCCAATGAGGATTGCTGAATCTGCTGATGGCCGACCTCATGAGATGGGTGTAGTTGCAGCCTTGAGAAATGGGGAGGTTCTTGGAAGTCAGACTGTTTTAAAAAGTGACCACTGTCCTGGCTGTCAAAACCCTAGTTTACCAGAGAGAGTGGATGGTGCACCTAATTTCAGAGAAGTTCCTGGTTTTCCAGTTTATGGAGTAGCAAATCCTACAATTGATGGTATTCTTTCTGTCATTCAGAGGATTGGCAGCTCTAAAGGTGGTTGCCCAGTTTTCTGGCATAATATGAGAGAAGAACCTGTTATCTACATAAATGGAGAGCCATTTGTGCTCCGTGAGGTTGAAAGACCATTTAAAAACATGCTGGAATACACGGTAAGGATTCTCTTACTTTCACATAGATTACCAACTCATCAGCCTCATTGAAGTGGAGGTGCATGTGGCAGATAGTAGACCTTGACTAGTTCTTTCATTCAACCGAATAACTATCATTAGCATCATAGTGCGCACAAATATAATTTATCTGAATAGAAAAACCATTCCAAGCGTGTTTGAAAGAAGGAGCAGGTTGATCATGCAATGATGCTAGTTGACTACTTGACCCATGATGAATTAACAATAATGACCTTGATAGTCTTTTCCTGGTATGAATGTCCTTCAATATCTTATTCATAGAAACCAAGATCAATATAACCTTGTCATTTTTTATTGTCTGTTATTAGATCTCTTGTTAAAAAAGATTTCCCTTGTAAATACTGGCTACTTAGCTCTCTTTTCTTGATGGATATAGCACACACATGTCAAAAGTTCATTCATTGAGGCAGACATAATCTTGCCTCACACTCATCTGGGAGGCTCCCCGATGGAATCCCATGAATTTTGTCAAGATGGAACATTAGTTGGAGTTCTGGATAATTGCTATACATTCCTTTTTATAATGGAGGAAAAGCTTTTACAAACTGTTAAAAATTCATGACTTCTGCTTGGGTTTCAAAATTAACTAACTATGTTCATATGATGGATGCATAAGATACTGTGCCTGGCATATATTTTCTAGAATCGGGCTATATTTCATTTTGAGGTGGACCAACTTTTTTCCATTTTGTGTTAACTTTGCTCTTTTTTTTTTTTTCATGGTTCTCTTGACCCATGTTTAATAAAGTCGATATTATGATGACCACATTCAGGGAATTGGTCGTGAGAGAGTGGAGAGGATGGAGGCTCGACTGAAAGAAGATATCTTGCGAGAAGCTGAACGCTATGGAGGTGCTATAATGGTCATTCATGAAACGGATGATGGTCAAATCTTTGATGCCTGGGAGCATGTAAATTCTGATTCTATTAAGACCCCACTTGAGGTGTTTAAATGCTTAGACACTGATGGTTTTCCCATTAAGTATGCCCGTGTTCCAATCACTGATGGTAAAGCTCCTAAAAGTTCTGACTTTGACACATTGGCAATGAATATTGCTTCTGCTTCCAAGGATACTGCTTTCGTTTTCAATTGCCAGGTTAAAATTTCTTTCTTGCACCGCTGTTGTTGGACATGTGAATGGATGTTCTTCATTAATTTCTATGGAACTGCTTCCCGTTGTTTTTTATATTTTTAAATTGTGCTAACTCTTTTTTTTTTTCTTTTGTCCTTTGCCTGAATGCCACTTTAATAAACACAGATGGGAAGGGGAAGGACTACGACTGGCACTGTAATTGCTTGCCTTCTGAAACTTAGAATAGATTATGGGAGACCAATTAGAGTCTTAGCTGATGATATGAACCATGAAGAGGTGGAAAGTGGAAGCTCAAGCGGTGAAGAAACTGGAGGTGACACTGCTGCAACCACCTCTGACATTGGCAGTGTAAAAATTGATATGGAACAAGGTCGTGCTTTTGGCATTGATGATATCCTGCTGCTGTGGAAGATAACAAGATTATTTGATAATGGTATGGAATGCCGAGAGGCCTTAGATGCTATTGTTGATAGATGTTCTGCTCTGCAGAACATACGCCAAGCTGTTCTGCAATACAGGAAGGTGGTCAATCAACAACATGTTGAGCCAAGAGTTAGGAGAGTGGCATTGAGCCGTGGTGCTGAATACTTGGAGAGGTACTTCCGTTTAATTGCCTTTGCAGCATATCTAGGAAGTGAAGCATTTGATGGGTTTTGCGGACAAGGAGAATCAAGGATGACATTTAAGAGTTGGTTGCATCAAAGACCTGAAGTCCAAGCAATAAAATGGAGCATTCGATTGAGGCCAGGCCGTTTTTTCACTGTCCCGGTATATTTTCTTATTCCTTTGGACTCGGAAACTCTAGGTCTTTTTGACTGCATTTTTTCTCTAAGTTATGGATTTCCTCTTTATCATTATGGTAACCTCGGCATTTGTGTTTTTTTTTTTAATTATTATTATTATCACAAGCAGGAGGGGTTGAGAATACCACATGAATCTCAGCATGGAGATGCAGTAATGGAGGCCACTGTCAGGGTTCGTAATGGTTCAGTTTTGGGTAAAGGTTCTATACTCAAAATGTATTTCTTTCCTGGTCAGCGGACTTCTAGCCACATACAAATTCATGGAGCACCAAATGTTTACAAGGTATGCCCACATCTGGATTATATCGATGATGGACCCTTGGTGGAATATCCGTTTTGACACTCCTATTTTATTTTTAAATATATTTTGTTTTATTTTGCATTTTCCTTTCGCTAATTCAGATCACAGACACACAAAAAATCACACTCGTACACACTGACAAACAAGTTTCTGTGGAAAGTGTGAATACAAAGGGAGAGGTCCTTACATTCTGATGGAAATTCCTGTTTTTAAACCCAATGTTTCTTATGCATCAGGTGGATGGCTACCCTGTGTATAGCATGGCAACTCCAACGATTGCTGGTGCCAAAGAGGTGCTGGCATATTTGAAAGCCAAGCCCAAGATAGGAGGATCTCTGGCTCAGAAAGTGATATTGACTGATCTCAGAGAAGAAGCAGCTGTTTACATCAATGGCACACCATTTGTCCCCAGGGAGCTAAATAAACCTGTTGACACACTCAAGCATGTTGGAATAACTGGTCCAGTGGTCCGTCGTCGTTGAATTTCTTTTCCCCCAAAGAGCTATCTATTAAGCAAAGTATGTTACTAACTTCCTTTCTTTCAACTTTTATGCAGTTAGAACTCATGGAGGCTCGACTAAAAGAAGATATAGTATCTGAGATTAGACGGTCTGGTGGTCGATTTCTTTTACATCGTGAAGAATATGATCCAGCAACAAATCAGTCCTGTATCATAGGATATTGGGAGAACATCTCTGCAGATGATGTGAAGACACCTGCTGAAGTGTATGCTGGTCTAAAGGATGAGGGTTATGACATGACATATAGGAGGATTCCATTAGCCAGTGAGAGGGAGGCTCTAGCTTCTGATGTTGATGCAATACAATATTGTAAAGACGAGTAAGTACCAAAATTCTCTGTTCCTTATTAACCACAATTTGTCATTTTAGTTATAGATGTGGTTGCAATGTTTCTATCAAGTATTTGATAACTGTATTAAGTGGAACTTGGAAGATGGTTATTTTTTCTGGGGTTCAGACTGCTGTTTAAGTCTCTCTGGCAGCACCAATGACATTTTTTTAAAAAAAATTCTCTCAAGCACCTGCTTTAATAACAAAAAAGAGTAGTGCTGCCAAGTTACAAATTTTGTTTTATCCATGGTGGATATCACTTCATAATTGTGCCCTTTTGTTTCTCCAATTGTTCTTGTTATTTCTAGTCCAAAGGTTACTGAAAGCCTTAAGTAAAACATATTACTTTGCAGACTTTGGAAATGGTAACTGATTTATTGATCTTTGGCAATAATGTAAGTTGTCCCCCCAATTTTGTCAAATATGAGACCATTCCTTGTTTCTGGACATTATGATATCGATTGTGATGGATCTGGTTCGTTCTAAATGATGGCAAAGTCATAATGAAAGAAAGCAATCAGCTGTCAATTAGTAGCATATGCTACTTTACTGAGTATTACAAAGAATTTAGATAAATCAGAACTTCAAGCAGTCTGCAGTTCTTGACAATTATCCTTTTGAGTTAAACAATAGTAAGCAACTTCCTTTTCCAAAACTATTTGCAAGTGCTTGGGTGGAAACACACTCTTAGCATCCCGACAGTTTATTTCCTTATAACAGATTTTGATTTATGTAGCCCATGACAAATAGGTTGGTACTGAGGTTTAGTTTAGTTGGATGTTTATGGAAGCAGATGTCTATTATATTTAGTGTTAATTGGAGTTTTGACACTTGGGCTTTCCACAATTTATGTTCTGTACAAGGATTGCTGGCATTATCTGGGAGATTCTTTTGGCATTATTCTAAATATAGCCTTTTTATAAAAAATGTACTTGATTGCAGAGATATTTTATAAATCTAGTTAAATTTTGTTTGTAGCTGTGCTGGGAGCTACCTTTTTGTTTCACACACAGGGTTTGGAGGTGTTGGCTATGCAATGGCAATTATTTGTATTAAACTTGATGCAGAAGCAAAGTTGACATCAAAGATTTCACAAACATTGGTTAGTAGCAGGCGTTCATCTTCTTTGTCTGAAGCAAACTTACCTTCTGAATTGTCTGATGAAGAAGCACTGAGGATGGGAGATTACCGTGACATACTTAGTCTTACAAGAGTTCTCATTCATGGCCCGAAGAGCAAAGCAGATGTTGACATTATTATTGAAAAGTATGTCCATTTTTATTTTAGTTCCTTCTTCATATGAAAACAGAGGCAATAACTAAATGCATGATTAAATGATAGTAGTGGAGGCATAATTCTCCATAACTTTGGGAAAAGCAGAAGGTGACGATGTGTTACTGATTGACTTGCTCTCCTCTGTCAAACTGGAATGAAAAATCCTTACAACTATGGGTCATTTTGCTGTGTGAAGTTTTGTTTTGTTTTAGCTGTTTCCTACGTTTTCTGATTAGTTAGTCCCCTTTGCCATGATTTGATCTGTCAGTGCTGAAACCTTCCTTTTTCTCAAAAGGTGTGCAGGTGCAGGACATTTGCGTGATGATATTCATTATTACATCAAGGAACTTTGGAAGTTTCCCGATAGTGACGATGAGCACCGTGCATGCATCTTGGATATGGGCATTAAGGCTTTAAGGTTAGTTGATGTACCTTGGCAATTTAATCTTTAGAACGTATGCTAAGTAGATTGTTGCAACCCTCCTTTTCCTTTGGTGGATATGCTTGATCTGCCTGGTCCTTGTTGCTTTTCATTAATTGACATAGAAAGCCACAAGGTTTGCACTCGCATGATATTCCATTATGGTTTGGTAACTTGGACCAAGTTGGATTGAAATTGCCCTTGTCTATGGGAAAGGCTGTTTTCCCTCGAGAGAGATGGTCTTTATTTTTATTTTTTTTATTACGATTATTTCCTTTTCTTTTTTTATGAACACCGCAGTGGGTGGCTTCATGGGGCTCCTTCTATCAATTCTATAGAGCGTATGGCATTTTATGACCAATTGTTTCTGCACTTTTTTTCAGGAGGTACTTCAATCTGATCACATTCAGATCATACCTGTACTCCACGAAAGCAAGTGAAACGAAATTCACATCATGGATGGATTCAAGGCCTGAACTAAGAAATCTATGTAATAATCTCAGGATCGACAAATAATTCCAGGCATTTAAGATTCTCTGCAAATGTATTTTTGTACAGCTAGCCATGTGTAGTTTCTTTGCTAATAGCCTTCTCTTGCTCCTTCTTGTTCCTCTCCGTTGCAAGCTTGCTGAGAACAGTAAAAGAACACACGAGTCTTAGAACTGATTCATGAGCAAACAATACATAGGCGTGGGTCTGTGGCTTCTATATGACAAATCTGTTCATGTTTGACCCTTGTCAGGTTTGGCTTGTTGAAATTTGATTGAGAGGGGAAATGGGACGTAAACAGGTTTAATATAGAAAATAATATAATAGAACTGTGCTTCTTTTGTTTTTTGTTTTTTTCAGAGTTCCATTGCTATTGTGTGCCTTGTGTAATGGATTGGATGATATAGATGTCTTTTTAATATAACATAAGTCATTGAAAGGATATCGAAAATTCATCACAGCACGAAAGCAAAGCCAACTTCTTTTAAGAAATGGGTTCTTGTTAGAAGAGTGCACAAGGACATGGATGCCCTTTAAACACTGCCTTACGCATTCCTTTCAAATGTGTAATTTACTGCTGTGAAATTTGCTTCATGCATGCATGTCTGTTTGAAACATGGTTTAAATTGTGTTTTTAAAAAAATTAATTTTTTTATTTAAATTATTTTTTTAGTATTTTTGAATTGTTTTAATGTGTAGATATTAAAATATTTTTTTAAAAAATAAAAAAATATTATTTTAATATATTTTTAAATAAAGAAATATTTTAAACTGTAATCAAATTTTAAAAGTTACGAGTGATTTCACATGGGCGGATCACTCAGCTCAAAACCTCGAGATATTTCTGTTCAAAGAACAAATTCGCAAGATTTTAATGCGATGATTCTGGCCGTTATGGAAACGGTGACAAGAATTATTCCGCACTATACATTTAAACAATTGGGGTAAAGCTGTACAGTGAAACAGATCACATGAACCTTTCTTTCTTTTTTTCCTTCAATTCCCTTCTTTTTTTTTCAATCTGTTTTGTCCTTTATTTATTTTATTCTAAAATTTCAACATTCAATTCAATGGTGGTAGGCCTATATTGAGTGTTTTTTTAATTTTATTTATTAATATTTAATTAATTTTAAATTAATTTTTATAATTTGATTTAATTTGTTTTTTATAAGATTTTTGCAATTTCAAATAAATATTCTAACGCTTGGTTTGTACTTAATTTTACAAGTATATATTTTTGTTATTATATAATTAAATAAAAAATAGTTTAAAAAATAAAGTTATAAACCCAGCAAAATTTATGATTCGAGTCACAAATATGGTGAATAAAATTATAAAACTTAACTCGATTCAATATGTTAATTTCTCAATACGTAAAAAAACAAATCATTTTAAATTTTTTAAAATATAAACCATGCCTTTTACTTTATGCTCGGATTGCCTTTGAATCTATCAACTCAACTAGATCATGTCAGGATAATTTTTATAGGTTTAATTTTAAACACGAGTTATATAAAATATCGAGTTGAGAGTTGGGATAAATTTAACAACAATGATAAATCATTCCTTACAACCTAAATATTTTTCTTTTGTTCAAACTTATTTTTTTTTATCTGACCAACGCAGCCTGTAAACTAGTTAAAAAAATTAATTGATGTAGTGAATTTATTATACAATGTAGTATGGACACAAATATTGTAAATTCCAGTCCCAAAAGCAATAGATTTACGTGAGACATTGTAACTTGCGAGACTGTAGATCAATGATATTAGCAGTTGAGGGAGACTCCTCCAAGACAACCTCGTAGCCGTCACCCCAGCTCTCCATTCCCTCGGCCATGAGTTGCCAGAAGAGCCCACCAGTAAGTGGGCCTCCTCTTGTGACACTATTGTATATATCGCTGTAGATTTTCACAAAATAAGTGTCCCTTTTCTGCAGGCTATTTCCAGGAAGCTTTAAAGACTTGCCAAACTCTCCTATGACGAGTGGTTTTCTAAGCACTGAACTGGAGTCGTGGACATGGGCTTGGATCCATCTATCCACAAACGAAGCTTGCTCGTCTTCGCTTGAGTTTTGCAACCTGCCATTGCATTAATGTAGTAAGACTCGAGAATAGTTAGAATTCTTGATGAAGAACAGTACTGAGTAAATGATGGAGAAGGCGATTACCATTGCTCAGGGTAGAGATGAATGGTGGCAAAATCTATGTGCGGGATTTGGTTGTTGGAGATAAAGTCAGTGCCAACAAGGTAGCTGCCAGGATTTGATTCCTTCTTCGAGTCACCGTAAAACCCTTCTAGCACTATTTCAAGAAGATGGTAATTATCAATGGATTTAACGTGTGCTGCCATTTCATTGACCCATTCCTGCAATAATCACCGTAACAGAGGCTCAGCATCGTTATCCCCGTTTAGCATATAGTCATACCGCACACGTAGAGCTCAAAATAGGAATAAATGGAGATTAGCAATGGTGACATTAAGCAAATAGCGTGAGCTTCCGAGCATTTCTATTGCTCCTTTCATTCCTAGTTTTTAATGATTACACTGTTGAATCATGAATTTCTTTCACCCTAAAAGAGATTGTCATTTGTTGGGCTTGTTTTTTTCTCGATATAATTTGTTTGATCTTAATACTGTGATCATCTTGAGAGTAGAAATGAAAGGAATTAGATATACCTGGATTAGCTTTCCAGAAGTGTCATTTGAACGAGGTTCGTTGATCAGTTCCCATGCAAAGATGGTGGGATCGTCTTTATATGCAACTCCTGTTATCGAGTTGATCCTCGTGAGCACTGCCTGCACAGATGCAGTTTTTTAGCGGCAAGAGAGATTGAAAGCTAGGGTCAACAGTTGCTAAAACCAAGATAACCGTGAATCTGACACTATAAGCTAGCGATGATTTTACCAAGTCAAAAGGCATTATTGGTTAACTTGTTTCAAGAATTTAATCACATAAATTCTATCCATTAATCATCTTCCACTGTTTTTAATTAGCTATCAGTAATTGAAAACATTATGCCCTCAAGCCAGAGACATTCATGCATTTCCTTGAACAGAGATAAATAGACAAGGAAGATGTTTTAACATCAAATTAAATGCGCTTTTGAAAGAAACGCTTTAGATGTGTATAAATTAATAATTCTAATAGTGACAATAATTGTGTAAATGAAACGACAAATTAAGAACATTTGTCCATGGAAAGATGATGGCTAATGTAAAGGAGGGTACAGTACTGATGAATGAGTCACCTCGACATGGTTCTTGTAGTATTCTTTGACAACAGAGTTTGTATAGAACTCGTCGTCATCACTCAACTGCTGATCACGTTCCCTTGCCCACTCAACATATTGTGATCTGCCCCCATAATCTTTGAAGTTATTCACCAAGCTCAGTATCAGATAAATCCCATATTTCCTAGCTTCTGATACCACGAAGTCCAATCCCTGGAAAGAAAGAATAGTAAAAACATATATAATTATTCGTCACGCAACAGCTCGAGAAGAATTAACTGTAGGAAAATCAAGAAACGAGGAAAAGTATACCTTGAACATGTCCTCGTTGTAGATACCTGGAGAAATCTGGAGGGGCTTATCATTTCCACCATCGCTGAAAGCCCAAGTTCTAGCAATATTCAAGCCATACTCGGAGGCTTGCTGGAATGCAGATGTGACTTTGCTCCTCGTGGATGGATCAGATGACATGTACATCATCCAAAATGCATTGAAGCCATTTAAGTATAGAGCCTTGTTGTTCACTACAAAATGGGTTCCATTTGTTTTAGCAAAAACACAGTGGTGAGTTGGAGAAGATTGATCAGCCTGGCAACAATATTGTCCATGGTGGAAGATAACCAAAAGGGCCATTGAAAAGAAACTTTTCAACCACTTCATCTTGCTGATGATTCGAAAACGCAGGACCTGGCGTCTAATGTTCTACACACTCAAGAAAAAGAAAGGGGGGAATGTGCGTGGGATGGGGGCTGCGGGTTGGTAGGCTGATTGCGGAGGGTTTTTAAAGACACTATGGCAGCATGCCTGTAAAGAAACTGAATGATTTATTTTATTTTATTTTCCACTAGGAAAACTGAAATTGGTATTCAAGCGCGTAGCCCACAAAAGAAATTTAAAGATCTAAGTTAATACCATATATATGCCCCTTAAGAAAAATATATATTCCTTTAATTAAGATACGATATTTTAAGTGCAAGGTTTAATTATATGCTTTTTACGGAAAAAGGGAACAACAAGATTAATAGGTCCTAAAACTTTTCTTTGTCTATTGAAAAAAAAAAGGTTTAATTATATGCTTTTTTGTAGTACGAAGTTTATATTATTCATACTGTGATAATCCATATAATATAATATACTAATGTATCTCTAGTTCAACCTAATGGTGGTGTGCTTCTTGCAGGAGGACACACTATTAATTAAAAAAGTCTGGTAGAATAACATTGTTTCAAAAAAAAAAAAAAATTAACAAAATAGTACAATTTATGCTTGTCATAATTAAGAAAACAAGACATTTCTAGGATGTCGAGATTCTGAATCGCGGTAACATAACATATCATGATTCTAAATTACAACATGTTGTGAAATTTAAACCTAGCATTTCTTCTTCTTTCCTCACAAAAACACCCACACCGATTATCATTCCTCTTCTCTCTCTAAAATAGCTTTTCATGAATTGTGCGAGTGCATTTAGAATGACACCCTCTCCTAATGAATTTAAAAGGGTAGCTTAAGTCTGAAATAGCTTGAGATGATACTCAATACTCCACTAAAGCATATTGACAATGAGTTCTTGTACAAGTATTCATTAACTTATGATTTGACTATATTAAATATTTATGAATCTTAGTATAATGATTTGAAGCCATTGCAAGTATGTTAGAGCATACATATTACTTATGTTTGTCAACATTTTATTCATAAATTTCAGCGAGAATTATGTGCCTCTCATTTATCTAATATTTTTTTCGGAGTTTGATGTGATTCCAACCTATATTTGGAGCTTTATTGTGCTGACATGCTTGTACATATAATTTATGCATTTCTTGCATGAAGGGGGCAAAACAGGTTGAAAAATATTTACTCCTTTTACTTATATGGAATTATGACAAATTTTGCACTACATTTCAAATGTTTGTAATAAATTTAAAATATCACTCTATTGGTTTTTCAAACAATGATGGTCATTGGAGCATCTTTTTGTAGATTGTCCCCAACTTTTGATGAGGCCAATTATGATGATTTAGAAATTAGGGTTTACACTACCACTACCATTAAGACACAAGTAATCAGTTATTTAGTTAATATATGTAATTAAATTACCTATATTATGACTATATTCAAAATTAATCAAATTTGTTATTTGTAATGTTAGGTGGTGTGGGATTAGAGGATGTGAAAATAATCTCACACACGTTATGTTGTTTTATCAAAGCAAGCTAAACAGACAACAACCTTTCTACATATGTGTTAAATAATTTATTTTGTAATTTAGCATAACATTTAACTATTACTAACGTTTATAATTTGAACACTTATATTATCAGTAAAGCGGACTCCATACAAAGATCAATTGGCAGTTGCTCCTGCAGTCTATACTAATGAAATGGTTATCCAGACAATAGTGGTACCGTTAGTTTGTTCTTAGATGGTTGAGTTACATTACCCTTATTGGATGATATGACAGTTCAACTATTTGTAGCACATGTCATTTAACATTGATATAAATGATATTTACAAATATGTATCTTGTGATTAAAGAAGAGGAATAAATGGTTTGGTACATGGGTGTAACCACTATAAGAAAATTAAAAAACAACGGATTATTATGTTAGTGTTTAGGAAAAAAATTAATCTGTGTTTTAATAATCGATGGGATTTTTTATGGAAACCTGATGTTGACAAGGTGCTCGTTAGGGATAGTCATTCCTTCACTAACTTCCATTATCGATGGAAATATCAACGAATTATTTGGGCTAAGAAATCAGATTTTACTGCCTATTTTTTGTTAGTAAGTTCATCAAAAATTAATATCTAATAATTTTTTCAGTGTTTTCACTATTTTTTTATTAGCTGTTATAATCCCCTAACCAACCTAAATATACAACAACAACGACATCAAACATCTTCAAGCCAATAATTGCTCACATTAAACCCACAACCATAATAAGAAAAACACTTGTGAAATTATTGAACAATGAACAAATGAAATCACCGATGGGTTGGGTGATCGGATTTGCAAGAGGGATGTCAGAGTTTAAAGAGATTTGAAGAGGGGGTTGCTACTATATTTTTTTAGCAAATGAAGAATAAGAAATGAGGGGAGAATTGTTAGGTTTTAATTCATTTAAAATCACTGATGAAAGTTCCATTGGTATTAGTGATGTGTCAAATTCTCGATGGAATTTTAATTGATTTTCTTATATTTTTCTATCATGTTGTTATTTCCATCATAAATTATCGATGGAAAATATTTTGTCGTTATTTCTATCAGAAATTACCAACAAATTATTCTTCATCACTGTTTTTGCTTCTATTTCCTAATTTTCTTGTAATGAACATGTCAAGTCATCATACTAGACCTCAATTAGGTTTCTCAATAGGAAAACTTGTAATACAAGCAATATGTGTAGTTGATTCAAGACACCATAAGTAATCATAACTTCTTGGAATTAATATATGTTGAAATGTCATGTTTATTTATGGAGCCTTTAATGCATGTATTTGATTATTATTAGATTGACTTGTTGTTATGAAAAGATCGAGAGGCTGTCTCTATGCTTCGGGATCTTGATGAAGCAAAACAAGGATATTATTATACATCTTGTTGGCTCACTATTTACTACACTGTACTTGCATACTTTGGAGAGACATTAAGTCTTGATGATGTTGTGGTCAAGAATGAGGTCTCTTGGATAAGAAGCAACCATGTTAATGATAAATCCGACACATCTAGTAGATGATGTAGGCGTATATAGATAAACTTGCTTATATGTTATCGATATTTAATGTTATGTTGTTTTGTTAATTGTGAGTTTATATTGTGTAATTTTGTTAATTATGAATTTGAGATTTATTTTATGTGTTTTAATATATTTGTAATATTGTTTTTTTGTAATTTTTTTGGGATAATCAAGTTTAAATTCAAATATATTTTTTTCAAATTTAATTTGGAATACTAGAATTAGAAATCAAAATATTATAGGTCACCACGTGAAAAATGATAGTAGGATAGTTTCGTGAGTTTAGTTTAACTTGAATATTGTTGAGTTTTTGTATTTACAAGTAAAAGAAGTGAAAATTGATGTGGTGTGATTATTAACAGACCCAATAACTATTAAACATGTGTCATAAATCAAATAAATTGCAAGAAAATAAAAAAAGAGAGAAAACTGTAGTTATTATGCAATTCACCCTAAACCCAAAATAATTTTTTATTATAATATGCTTGATAAAAATTTATTTACATGAAATGACAGCAGGACAAAATTTATAGTTATTGTGCAATTCATCAAAATTCCAAAAGAAATTCTATTATAAGCTACTTCAAAACCACATAAATTATAAGAAAAAATATATTCACAAAATGTAGTTTTTATGCAATTCACCTTATATACAAGAAAAATAAAATAGGCTAAAAAATATAGTTATTATTTATTTCACCATAAATCCAAAAGAAATTTTGATGATAAGTTGCAGTTTTTAATTTTGAAATTCACATTTTAGGCTTAATAGTTTGGAGTTTAGATTTAAGGTTTAAGGTTAGAAATTTGTTATGGTTAGGGTTAGGGTTTAGGGTTTGGATTAATATTTAGTGTAAATTAGGGTTAGTGTTTAGGATTTAGATTAATAATAGTTTTTAATGATTAAGTATCTTGCATGTTTGAGGTTTGAGTTATGGTTAATGACTGTTTAGAGTTTGGCTTAGAGTTAGGGTTTTTTTTTTTTTTTTTTTTTTTATTTTCCTTCCCATTTATGGGTTAGTGGTTAGTAAGGTTTAGGCATTAGTTAGAGTTATGAATTAGATAAAGTTTGACAAATAGTATAGGTGTTCAATTTAAGGGTTATTTGTAGTTTGATTGATGTCATGGTTTTCAAACATGACATCAACTATAATTTTTTTTTCAATGACAATTTTTTTATATGTCGTGTTTCGCAACTAAGAAACATAATAAATATGAAATTGTATTATTTTGCTAATATTTTTTTTACTTGTGTTATTCTACTATTTTATTTTTGTGTTAACAATTAAAAATACCCTATTAGCGCTGCCAGGATTAGCAAATAATTAAATTAATATATTAATCTAGTTTATTAATCTAAAATTGCATTGGCGTGATTGGAATTCTCTAAGAACCTCTCTGTCCTTCATCTTATTAGAGGAGCCCAATGGTCCAATCTCCATTAAATTACCTTACAACAATACTTTAAGACCTTAATCGGAAACAAAACAGGTCACAAGAATTATTATATATATTTTTTTATCTTAAATATAATTATTAGTACCTGAACCGCTGTGCATAAAGGTTTTTTATTTTTATTTTTATTTTTTCAGAACACCTTATTTTGGAGAAGAAGAGACGCTCAATTTTTATTTTTTTTTGAAAGATGATGGTAGAAAAGAAAGAGATAGGTGCATATCTCACTCTTTAATTAGATCATTGACCACGTAGAATGTAATCGTCTGTTTTTTTTTTTTTTAATTAAGGTAATTAACTCTCGGGAGGAGCTGAAGAGGCATAGTGTTAGCGAGATAGTCAACTGAGAAGAGAAGAATAATTAAAGATAGAACTATCAGGCAGGTGGGTGGTAAGAATTTGAAATTAAAGGGTTTATTTTTATGTGTTATTAGGTTTGAGTGTTTTTGTTATTCATGTAATGATCATTGAAATCTTATATATTAATTAATTTTAGAATTTATGGGATTAGTCGAGATACATGCAAGTTGACTCGAACATTTATATTAATAATAATAATTAAAAAAAAAAAGAATACATAGAGATAGATACCAAAAAATCAGTCAAAATAATATAGCAATTAAACGTTATTTTATTACATATTCATCCTATATATCTCTATCCTCTTCATTTTTTTTTTTATAATAAAATAGTAATAAAACGCTATCATAAAGACGTATTGTTATAATATATAAATCATATATTCACATGAAAAAAAAAAAAACTAGGCGATGGAATAGAGGGTTGAAACTGAACCTGAAGGGTTGACAAGGGCTCCAACAATTACTCAGGAGAATGACACATGACCATCCAGGTGGGTCACTGACTTGATAAAGTCAGAGTTTGAAAGGAAACGAGTTGACAATGGCAACAGCATTCTTGACCCAGAACAAGAGAGCTAGGCGATGGAAATTGATGAAGCAATGATGGCGCATGAGATGACCTTTAATTATAAACATCCATGCGATTCCTAACTCTTCACTAATGATTTGCCAGGAAGCTGTTAAAAATCAGAGTTTTCACTAGTTCCATAAAATTGTTGAAAGACTCGAAGAAAGTGATAATAAAAAATGAATGCTTGGCTTGATATTCTATTAAAGATAAAGAGCCTATAAATAGGCATTACATAGTGTATAATGAATCCACTAATCCACATCACCATTAACCCACTAACCCATGATTCTAGCAACACAATCACCACTCTTTTAGCCACCTAAACACATCCTAAAGACTAGGTCCATTATGACTAAATCAACATAAAATAAATAATTAAATAAAACAATGAATTAAATAAATAAACTTTAACACCCTCCCTTAAACTGAAATCTGCAGATATCAGTTTAAAAGAAATCATCCTTCTTCAATGCTCTTAATTACTGCTGATTGCGAACACATTCCAAGTAAACACGCAATTTCACAAATACAACAAGTTTAAGAGGTTTGGTTTGTATGTCAGCAACTTGATCTTCACTTCGGCAATAAATTAGATTGATCATGCCATCATTATTGAGATCTCGCAAGAAGTAGTATCTCACATCAATGTGCTTGCTTCTCCCATGTAGCACCGGATTCTTGGAGAGTTTGATAGCTGAGTTGTTATCACAAAATACCGTTGTAGCTCCAATTTGCGAAAACTGTAGTTCTTCAAGAATTCTTCTTATCCAAATAGCTTGACAAGCACAAGCTGTGGCAGCAATAAATTCGGCTTCGGTGGTGGATAAAGTAACAATTTGTTGCTTTTTCGAAGACCACGAAACCGCACCTGTGCCCATCATAAAAACAAAACCCGAGGTGCTTCTCCTGTCATCTTGATCACCTGCATAATCGCTGTCAGTAAACCCAACCAGCTCCATCTTTTCTCCTTTCTTGTAGAACAACCCCAAATCCTTAGTTCCTTGCAAGTAACGAAGGATTCTCTTGGCTGTTAGCAAGTGCATTTCTGTGGGATTTTCCATGTACCTGCTGATTAGACTTACAGAATACATAATATCAGGTCTTGTTGCAGTTAAATACATTAAACTGCCAACAATTTGCTTGTAAAGTGTGCTGTCCACTTTCTTCCCTTCATGATCTTTGTTGAGCTTCAAACCAAATTCAGTCGGAGTACTAATAGGATTGCAATCCTTCATCTGAAATCTTTCCAGAATATCATGCACATATTTCTTTTGAGAAATAAAAATGCCATTTACAGTTTGCATCACCTCTATGCCAAGAAAGTAATGCATCAACCCAAGATCGGACATTTCAAATTCAACCATCATAGAACTCTTGAAATCCTTAAACATATCAGCATCATTTCCAGTAAATAAAAGATCATCAACATATAAGCAAGCAATAAGCAATTTCCCCCCATCTCCAATTTTAACAAATAATGAATGCTCATATGGACACTTATGAAATCCTTCTCTTAAGAAATAAGACTCAATACAACTATACCAAGCTCGTGGAGCTTGTTTTAAACCATAAAGAGCCTTTTTCAAACGATATACTTTATTCTCACATCCAATCTTAATATGACCAAGAGGTTGATCAACAAATACCTGCTCCTCCAAGTTTCCATGCAAGAATGCCGATTTGACATCAAGCTGGAAAATAGGCCATGAATTCTGTGCAGCCAATGCAATTATCAACCGAATTGTATCATGTCTTGCAACAGGAGCAAAGACCTTCGTATAATCAGGTCATGGGATCACAATCTGCAAACAAAGCAAAATAGGTAAGTGGATCTTCAATTCCATTTACCTCATAATCTTCCATCCAAGTAGGCCTTTTACGGATACGAGGACAAGGTGGAGCTGCTGCAACAGGAGCTACTGCCGTGGGTGGGAAATTTTCAGCAGCTGCTCCTGTTGTTGAGTGAATTTCAGCAGTTGTTTCTGAGCAAGGCTACGGCAAAATAGCTGCCGCTGCTGGCTCCAAATCAGTGTCCATTTCCAAATCAGCATGTATAGGCTGCTGCCTATCCCAATCCCAAGTTTTCACTTCATCAAACACAACATCACGGCTAGTCACAATCCTTTTTGTAAGAGGATTGTACAATTTATAGGCTTTGGAGCACTCACTCATGCCGAGAAACACACATTTTTCACCCTTATCATCTAGCTTCTTTCTCTTCTTATCCGGGACATGTGCATAGGCTATGCACCCAAAAATTCTGAAATACTCAACATTGGGTTTCCTCCCACTCCATGCTTCTTCAGGTGTCATGTTCTGGACTGAAAAAGTAGGGCTTCTATTCAGCACATGAATACTTCAATTTTCTGCTTCCGGCCAAAATTCCTTTGGGATTTTTCCTCTAGCTAGCAAGCTCCTCACCATGTTGAGGATTGTTCTGTTTTTTCTTTCGGATACACCATTCTGCTGTGGTGTATAGCTAGCTGTTAATTCCTTGCGAATGCCATGCTCTCCACAAAAAACATCAAATTCAGTTGATCAAAATTCACCACCATGGTCTGTTCGGAGAGTCTTAATGAGCTTCCCCGCCTCATTTTCAGCTTTAGCTTTAAAGCTTTGAAACACATAAAAAGCTTCTGCCTTGTGCTGTAAAATATAAACCCATGTCTTCCGAGTAAAATCATCAATGAAGGTGATTAGATACTTTTTATCTCCATTTGAAGATGGACTAATCGGTCCACAAATGTCCGAGTGCACCAATTCAAGAGCATGCTTTGCTCTCCACGATTTGCCTTGAGGGAATGGAGAACGATGTTGTTTGCTAACAACACAATCTTCACATATTTGTGCAGGAATATCAATTTCAGGAAGCCCTTTCACCATATTCTTCTGCTGAAGAGTTTTTAGGCCACTAAAATTCAAATGGCCATAACAGAAATGCCAAAGCCATGTTGGGTTCTCAATTTCAGCAATAAAACAGGGCTGTGATATCACAATTTCTAATGGAAACAGCCTATTCCTACTCATTTTCACTACAGCAATTGACCCTCTCAAAGGATCATAAATTTCACAAACACCATTCTTTATAGTCATCTCATACCCCTTCTCTTGCAATTGACCAGTACTCAATAAATTGCTTTTCAAATCAGGCACATAAAGCACATCAGAAATTGTTTCTACAAAACCATTATTGGTTCTAATCTCAATATCACCCTTTCCTAATGCATTCACAGTAGAGTTATCACCAAAACTTACTGTCGAATTAAAATCTTCATTTAAGTAAATAAAAGAAGACTTACACCCACACATGTGATTGCTGCAGCCCGTATCCACAAACCAAATTTCAGACCCCTGCTGCTGCTCCCGAGGCCCCTGCTTCTGCTTCTGGGTTGTCTCCACAGCCATTAGCAGAGTTTCCTCTTCCCTTCTCTCGGCAAAATGTGACATTTCAGCTTTGTCACTGGGTATCCTGGCATAACACTCAGATCGGTAATGCTCAAATTTATGACATCGAAAACATTCGATCTTAGACTTGTCACCTTTGCCTCTGTTTTGCCCCTCAACACCCCTAAAATTGCCTCGGTTCCCCTCAACACCCCTAAAATTTTCCTTGCCTCTGCCAAAATTATCCACAGCCCTAAATTGGTTTCTGTAACCATCTCCCCTGTCTCGGTTCCCATCTCTGCCTCTCCCTCTGCCTCTTCCTCAAAAATTTGAGGAATGAGAATAATTTGTAGCTTTTAGGGCCTGCTTATTTGTATGTGAGCCCCGAAGCATTTTCTGCTCATGCACAAGCAGGGAGCTCTGCAGCTCATCAATGGAGAGTTTTTCCACATCCCGGGACTCTTCGATTGAACAAGCCACATAATCAAATTTTGGGGACAGTGAACGCAAAATCTTTTCAACAATCACATTATCATCCATCTTCTCACCGTGAAACCTCATCTTGTTGCATATCTCCATCGTCCTGGAACAATAATTTGTGACTGGTTCCCCAATTTGCATCTGCAAAGTCTCAAAGTCCCGTCGCAAGGCCTGAAGTTGTGCACGCTTCACCCTTGTCGATCCTTGATATTTCAGCTTCATGGAGTCCCATATGTCTTTGGAAGTTTCTTTGCTAATAATTGTTTCCAAAATGGGACGATCGATTGCTTGAAACAAATAATTTTTCGCCTTCAAATCCTTCAGCCTTCTCCCTTCCAGCTCTGTTTTTTGAGCCTCGGTCATGACTGCAGTCGCTGCTGGAGCTTCAATTCCAGCTTCAACAATCGGCCAATACTTCTTGGACCGAAGGAAATTCTCCATCAGCATGCTCCAATGGTCATAGTGACCATCAAAACGTGGGATGGCTGCTTGAACAAAGGTTGATTCTGCCATTGATGTACTTGTGTGTCTGAGAAATGAGTGAAGAAAATGGCTGAAATTTTGATTCTCTCGTTACTCTCGTCTGCTCACGATGAAAAATGGAGGGACTTTCGTCTGGTCACGATTTTGATGTGGGTTTCTCTCTTTGCTCATGACGGCAGGGACAGGTTTCTTTGCTCACGATAAAAACAGGATTTGATGGAATTTGAGTGGGTTTCTCTCGGTTCTCTCTGCAGCTCACGATGACTGGAATTTAAAAAAAAATTGGGATGGGTTTCTCCTCTCGGCTGGTCACGATGGAGAGTGCAAGAGGATTTGGGATTTTTGGTTCTTTCTCTCGATTGTAAAAGTGCAGGAGTGACAGGTCAGTTGGTTTGTGTGGCTTGGATTATTTGGGTTGTCTTGCACTCTCGGCTGCGTACAAGTGAATTGAAAGGGATTAGGGAATTTTAGGGTGTTTAGGCTCTGATACCACTGATAATAAAAAATGAATGCTTGGCTTGATATTCAATTAAAGATAAAGAGCCTATAAATAGGCATTACATAGTGTATAATGAACCCACTAACCCACATCACCATTAACCCACTAACCCATGATTCTAGCAACACAATCACCACTCTTTTAGCCACCTAAACACATCCTAAAGACTAGGTCCATTATGACTAAATCAACATAAAATAAATAATTAAATAAAACAATGAATTAAATAAATAAACTTTAACAGAAAGAACATCATTTTTTATTTGTTTTTGGAACTACCTAAGAAAGAAAGAAAAAATTACAACCCTTCATCTCCGACTTACCTTTCTTTTTGGCCCTTTTTTTTCATCTTAATTCCCTGTATAGTTTTGAATTTTAGACTGGTATGGCAAGTCGACTCTCAAAATATGTCCAAACCAGGACTGAAACTGAGCAAGGTTTAAAAAAAAATAGAAAAAGAAAAAACCCGGTATAACTCGGCTGACCCGGCAAAACCCGATTAAAAACCCTGTTACGACTCGTTGACTTTTGTTCTTTTACTAAAATGACATCATTTTGATTAAAAAAAATTGACTTGAATGACCCTGTTAAAATCTGAAACCCGAGCCTTGGATAAGACCGGGTTTAAAAACTATGATTCCTGTACTTGGTTCTTATTTTTCTTTAATAAATGTTTTTTAATTGGTTATTAATTTAAATTTATAATGAAGCAATAGAAAAAAAAAAACCTCACCATGAGAACCCACTATAATTTGGTCCATGATAAACAAAGATGGAAAAAACAATATTTTCTCCATGTATTTTAGATTATTAGTTTATCTGCTTATTATGCAATGGAGGGGACTGTCTCTCTTTGCGCCATGCAAGGCCCAACAAGCCCTCAAATGAACTAAAAAAAATTAACATTACTCAAATACTACACCTCAAATTCAAGGTTCTTGTTGAAGTAAGCTATTTCTGGTTGTTGTGGTCACTTTTAATCAAGCCCATCTAGCTAGTGACATCAAAGAGGCGTAAATGGCCGAAGAGATCCTACATATGAAGAGCTCCTGAGCACATATCAAGTGATTGATTGGTTATCAACTAACTTAATTTGTTGTTACATGTTATTTTTTTTTTATTATTATTTGGCAATTGATCATTTCATTTTATTTAATTGATTAAATTAATATATTAATTCTAAATTGGTCGACACAACTTATAAACAGGCTATGAATAATTTATTAAACTAAAATCTTTGTTCTAATTAAATACAACCTGTGAGAATTAGTAATATAAACACAACATTGTAATATTCATAAAACATTTAGTCAAATATAATGTATCCAACCCGCATAGGTCCAAAAAAAATAATTGTTCAAATTTATAATTTTTAAAACATTAAAAATTGATTTAGATATAATTATATCCATGAATGCTTTTAGTTAACAAAAAAAAAATGCTTTTAGTTTTAGATTAAATTGCTTGATAAAGTAATAATTGGATTTTCTTTTAGGAGTGTCTTCATCATGATTTTTGAAACTATATATTTAATCTTAATGTTTTTAAATCTATTTATAAGTCAATTATTTTCGTACACTTCATATTATTTTTCAAATTTTCTTTTTAAGAAATAGGAGGAGAGGGAAAGGTAAATGAAATATAATGATTGAGGAGAAAAGAAGACATATTTTAGAGTAAAATATTATTAAATCAATCATGGTTAATATTAATCAGAAGAATTTTATTATTTTTTATACGACCTAATTAATTTAGTTTGATAAACTACAAAAACTAAGCTATAATAACTCGTGGTATCAAAGTGAAAGACGGAAAAGAAATTAAAAGCATTTTAAACGTCGTAGTTTTATCCCGAGGGTAGCAGCAAATATAATTCCCGCGCATCCCAAAATGTTAAACAAGATTTCAAAAAGAAATCGGGGCTATTCAACCAAACAGCTTCACTTTTCCAACAATCACAAATCTCTCTCTCTGCCTATCCTCCATCGCTGGCAATTTTCAGACTCATAGAACAATTTTCAGTCTTCAATTTTTTTGTTTTTTTGTTTTTTTTTTTTTTATGGTAAGACTTGTAAAATGCATATGCCATCGTTCTTTCTGCCTGGATCATGTTTAACTAGTGTTTAGTTGTTGGTCTTATCGGCTTCATGTGATTGATTTCAAGATTGATGCTCCTTGTGTTCCTTTTTTCTTTCTACCCGTTGTGAACTTCTGCTGAAATCCGGAACTTCACCCCTGCTATTTGCTACAGGAAGCAAATTATTTAAAGGTGTCATTAACAAGTAGCAAATATTCTTCCAATTTTGCTCATGAACAGATACTTACTGACATTTTCTATGACCTCCAAATTTTGTAACGTGTCCAATCCTTTTTTTCTTCCTATTTCTGTGATCTTTTGTAATTCTTTCAATTTAACTATAAATTGAGAACTGAGGCAATGCCATGATTTTCTTGCTTTCTGCAGCTTTGACTAGCAACAACTGAGATGGAAGGTGAAGCAAGGAAGCGTTTGAAGCATGCTGTATGACTGTTTACCCTTCATTTTCCCTTAATTTTAATGCAAAAATTGTATTTTTTTTGTAGCAGTGTTTGATTGTTATATTATTCAGAAGGAGGTGAACAAACAAGAGGACATAGATGGATCAACTCTAGAGATTGTAGAGAAGGACAAAACTGAGACGAACATTGTGGGATCTGAAGAGATGGAACTTAACATTGCTCACATTTTTGAAAAGATCGAACACTTCACCCAAATGGTAGTTAGAGTTCAATTCTCTTTTTTCGGTCTTCTTATTTTAAGAATATTTTGTATGAAGTGTTGTCATCCATGAAATCCTGCATGTAAAATATCTCCCATTTTTTGCTCGTCTTTTGAAAAAACCATGAACCAAGAGGAGGTGACAAATTATATATGTTGGAAATGTCCTTTTCATTGACATTACAAGGCTAGGAACTTTTTCTGCTAGCTAACATGATATACTTGTGATGTTAATTCATGTAGGTATCTGAGTTGCAGGAATCAGGACAAGCAATGTTCAAGGAAATGAAGAATGAATTTGAAGAACACTTGATTTCGTGAGTTCTAAATCATATTGAATGCAATTTATACTGTTGCAGCCATGGTTATTCTATGCTCTCTAAATTTTATGGTGTGACCGAAGGATACACGAGGAAGAGATGGAGAAGTGGCAGGAGGAGATCGAAGAACTGCGGTTGCTTGATGCCTATCAAATGAGGAAGCAAGTGGTATTCTTCATAATGCTAGACATGTACTCCAAAATCCTCACATTGACTCTTGAAGGTAATTCTGAAAAAGAGCCCAAGTAATTTAAATTTGCCAGCTGAAATGCATTTCCAGCAAATATTTCATTATGACACAAATTTCTTTCGTAGTGTAAAAATATCTCAGAAGTAGTTTGCCATGGAAATACAGTGTGATAGGGTTGCTTATTATAAAAAAAACACATCTTCGAACATTGTTTCTTGAACTTGTACATATTTTTTTGAAATTTATACATAATTATATTATTTTATACTCAATTTTTATTAAATAAAATAAATAAAATAAAATAAAATTCTAATATTATTTTAAAAAATTATCTCAATTTAAAAGCTTAAATTATTATATGATGCATAAAATATTATCTATATAATTTTTAAACACTTAGTTTATAAATAAGTTAAAATGTCACTCTTTCTAGCAGTGTGCTTCTCTATGGCCTTAAAACCTGAGTCTATAATGTTGCTGACTAACCCATGGCTGTTTATTTTTTCGCACGGGGAACTGATAGCCAGGTTCTAATGTACAGATTTGGCTAGAATATTGTGCATCAAGAAGGATAAATGAATTTAATCTTCCTTTGGTGTCAAATGCAAGGAACCTGTCTTTTCAGTGTTAGATGTTATCAAACTAGAAGATACAGTATCGACTATCTTCTAAACTCTTGCTACTGCTGAAGTTTACCAGACTTTTCTCCTAGATCTATAAAATTGAGTTTTAGGAAGGGATACAAAAATGAGGTGATTTTATAGTTGTTCGTATAATGTAAATGGATTAACCAACATACTGGCTTGTTCAACATTTACCCAAGAAATTAACACTTAGATGATGCTCTCATTTGTATCTATTTAAATACATTTATGCGCATTAATAAAAACTCTAAAATGAATAGGTTTTTTACTGTATCAGGTTTTGTTTTTTTTTTTGGGTTTTTTTTTTTTTCGTTTTTGTTTCTTCTTTGTTTTTTACATGTTTTTTTTTTTACCCAAAATTGACTTTTTCTTCTCTTTTTTTTAATTTTTTTTTCAAAATTACATTTTTTAATTTTTTAAATATTAATCTGGTTGAAAATTTAACTATATAGTTTTTTTCTTTATAACATTGTAGATTGCTATAATATTCTCATACATTATTTTTTTTCCTTTTTTTTATGATTTATTTATTCTTTTTTTTTAAATGGTCTTTGTAGATTTTGTTATATATATATATATCAAGTTGGTTGAGAATTTAGCTTTGTTGTTTTTTTTTTAAAAAAATATGGATTGCTATAGTGTTTCCCCTACATATTTCCTCACAAAACACTATAGATTGCTATAGTGATTTCTTAAATGATTTTAATATTGAACTGGTTGAAAATTTAGCTTTAACTTTCCCCACATGTTTTTTTTTATTATTTGCTTTTTGCTTTTTTTTTTCCTTTCAAAATTGTCATCTTCTTTTTTTTTATTTTTTTGTGTCTTTTTTTCATAATTATTTTTATCGATTTTGTGATTTTTAATATTGAGGTGGTTGAGAATATAGCCTTGTAATTTTTTCCTTTAAAATATTATGAATGATAACAGTTTTTTTATATGATTTTTTCACAAATTCACGATAATGCACAAGCATGCCACAAGCCCGTGGCGTCGCGCGGGCATGTCACGCCTTTTACTAATATATTTACTTATTAATATATTATATAATTATAATTATATTATTGTTTTTTTCTCCTTTTTTTTTTAATTTTTTTAATGAATTTTTTTTGTTTGATTTAGTTTGTTAATGTTAATTTTTTTTATTTAGTTATTATATTTTTATGATACGGATCTCGGGTTTGATGGGTTAACCTGATTTGACGAGTTATTTTTTTCATTTAGTTTAGTTTGTTAAAGTTAATTTTCTTTCTATTTAATTATCAGACTTTCATACTTTCATAACACGTATTCTGAGCTTGATGAGTTAACTTGGTTTGATAGGTTAACCCAGTTAATTCTGAGTAAATCCGTCATTTTTTTTTCTATTTAGTTATCAAATTTTCATGACACGAATCCTAGGTTTTACGGGATAACCTGATTTAAAAGATTAACCCAATTAATTCATTTTTTTTCTTTTTCTTCATTAGTCTTTTCCTTCATGTTGATTATTTTTCTGTTTTTTTAATTAATCTATTTAATTATTATATTTTTATGACACGACCTTATAGCCAGACCCACATCCAATATTTTTGGGTTCGATGTTGCAGTCAGGCTCACTTAAACTTGAATCATGCAAGTTTAATGTTATTATAAATATTAATCTTAGCTTAGGTGTTGCAGCCAAACCTAAAATTTTTATTTTTTATTTACTGCATCGTATAAGTCATGTAACTAGTTAATTTGAAATCGCGTCTGACTTAGCGGCCCTATTAGTCCACTGATCAATGAGTGATAATTGATGCAGCACTGGTCGACGAAGTTATATCCACAGGATAACATATAGAAAAAGAATATATATGTATATTGAAATGAGACTTAATTATAGTTCAACTTAGTTTTATTTTTTTTCAGAAATCAGTTGATTAAGGACTCATTTATTTGGTGAAAAGTTATTTTTAAAATTTTTTTGTGTTTAATTTTTATTAAGAAAATTAATTAATAAAAAATAACTTTTAATTAAAAAAAATTTAGTTTGGTTTTCAGGAAAGTTATTTTCTTTTATTTTGGGCAGAAAATATTTTTTAGAAGTTATGAAAAATTTAAAAATATCATATTATTTGTTGATTATAACAAATTTGGCCCTTAAATTTTTTATTGTTATATATTTTGATTTTATTTTTTTTTTAATTTTACCTTTTAAAATTTAATTTTTATATTAACTTTGATTCTTATTTTTATGATTGTTATTTGCTTTTCTCTTACTATTTTTTTAATTGAAATTTTTTTATTTATCAAATTTGGTCCTTATTTTTTTATTCATACTTATTTTATTTAAAATAATTTATGAAATTGTAAGTATTATTACTTTAATTTCATTATTTTTTAATTTTTTTATCTGTTAGATTTGATTTTTATTATTTTGATTGTTATTTATTTTATTTAAAATAATTTATGAATTTTTTTTAATTTCATTGCCATTCAACTTTTTAATTTATAAGATTTGTTCCTTTTTATTTTAGTAAATTTTTTTAAAAAATATTAATAAGTTATTTTCCAGTTTATTTTTCATGACATAACTGAACACTGAAAAATATTTTCTAATTTTTTTTATAATACTATCAAATATTAAAAAATAATTCACTTCTTATTAATTTACTTTCCAGCACTTTTTAAGAATTTTTCTTTTAAATATCTTCTAGTAAATAAATAAAAGTAAAAATAAAAAGAAGAAAAAACCAGGTTTGGTTTTGTTTTTCTAAACTCTCCTTGCTAAAAGAAAAAGAATTTCAATTTGTTTTTACAAAAGTCAACGAGCCGTACTACTTTAGTACTGGAGCTTATGCATTCCGTAAGTTGTCATTATTACACGGTATATAAAATCTTATCTCCATTTTTTTTTCTTCTCGTCTGCCGATTACAAAGTTGAACAACATTAAGGAAATCAGTTGCAGATGTACCGATCGGTTATTCACTGAGAAGAAGGCACTGTTTGTCTACACGGTGCAACAGTTTTTGTAAAATTAAATTTTTTTAAAAAAATATTATTTTAATATATTTTCAAACATAAAACATTTAAAATATTATAATATATATTAAACCCTACCGATTTAACTTCTACTGAATTAACTGGCCTGTTATCTTTCACGGTTTTTGTTCTTGATGGTTGTAAGTCATTCGTTTGGGCAAATATGCCGTGCAAGACTTAAAGCCAGGGCCTTGGCGTGAATTAGTTAACACAAAATATTCTGTTGCTTCACATTTCAAATAAACAAAATGATCCCATGTGTGAATCATTTATTGGTTGGTTTGGTGAGCTCACTGGGGATGTCATCACCCATGTGCCATGAACGTGAACATCCCCCAAGACATGCCATGATAAAAGGTAACCTAGTCATCACCACCAGGATAACCATGCGTACATATATAGATAATTGACTTTTATTTTATCTTAAATTTCTTCCATAAATGTGTTTATTTCTTGATAACAAGTCATAATATATAGCTCTTAAATATACCCAGTGGTTGCGTGCATAGCTGCGAGCACAAAAGAAAATTATTATTTGTAAGTTACATTTGATGTTTTTTCATCGATTTGACTTTGAATAGTTTAGTTGTAGCCTTCAATTCATACCCTTGTTTGGCGTTAGTTATGGAAATGTTCTGTTATATATTGTTGCAGACTATATATAGTTGGCGTTGCCTATAAAAAAAATGCTTTTGCAATAGTTTATTGTCTGCTTGGCGATCGGCACGTCAACCGTACTATAACGTACCACGAATCTTGCAAGCAAACTTTTTGTTCTGGTTTTGGACTTGTAAAAATTCCAAGAACCTTAACAGATGCAATACAGAGGATTTGCTCTTGATATAAAATAATATAAGTATATTTTAAAATTTTATTTATTAATTTAAAATATTAGTTTAAAATAATCTTTTAATAAAATATCAAAGTCTTGATAATTAAGTAGACGTGAATTTGAGTCTTATTATTTCTATTTATTTGATAAAAATTAAGCACAAAGTAATATAAATCTGTGCAAGTTTTAAGTTCAAATAACTTTCACATAAAAGGATGTGTTAAAAAATAATATAAATCATATCTTGAAACTTTACCTAATAGCTTAAGCTATTAGATAATGTAGGTCTGTAAATTTTAAGTTTAAAGAACTTTCACTTAATTAAGAATATGTGTTAAAAAATAATATAAATCATATCTTAAAATTTTATTTAATAATTTAAATTATTAAGTTGAAATAATTCTTTAAAAGTGATATAAATTAATTCTCTAGTTCGCTCACGCAGGTTTTAGGTGAGAACATAATGCATATATTTATGAAAAATTACACATTCCTGATTTAATTATAATGATGATGGATATTGCCGTGAAGTCTAGCTTGGAGTATGATTGGAAATGCAAGAGAAAAGTTCCTTACGAGCATCTTGAAGTAACGTTGGAAGAAGTCAATTTCTTAGAGAGTGGATAGCTTGTCTTTGATCTAAGTTATAGGAAGGATATATACCACCTAAGCTTTTTCTTTTTTTCTTTTTTTTTTTAATTTGGAGCTCACTTTGATAATTAAACTAGTTCGGTGATAATACAAGAGACATAAAAATAATATCATGACTGTATTGCACATCTAGATAATCAAAACGACTCTTTGAAAAACACTCTTTAATTTATAGTATTCTTGACTCACTTATTAATTCAAGCTTATAGAGACATTGCCTAATGCCGCCCTTGTTGCCATTGAATGATTATGGAATATATTGCGCTCAGTCAACATGGCTGCAATCAATTTCCCCCGCTTTTCACATTGCTTGAATGATATTTTAATGAGTTGACAGGATGTGAGTAGTGATTATAAATAGTTGCCGAGTTTGCTGTCTTCTTTATCAAATTAAACTAGCTATCTAGCTCTAGCAATAGCAAATAAACCAGCCTTCATTGTCTCGGAGAACAGATAATACTATGGCAAGCCTTTCTGTTCTCAGCTTTGCAGTATTTTTGTTCCTAGGTATGTACTGCACACAGTTCCACTCAGCCTCCGCGGCTTGGCTACAAGCCCATGCAACTTTCTACGGGGGGAGTGATGCTTCTGGTACAATGGGTAAGTGCTTATTTACTTTCAATATTCTCTCTTTCTATGTGCCCTAAGGGAAAGTATTGCGCTGCAACATGTGATCGATGATACAGTTGTTCAAAAAAGTGCTGACTGTTTTGAGTTAACGATGCCCATTTAGGTGGCGCCTGTGGATATGGAAACCTTTACACCGATGGCTATGGAATAAAAACGGCGGCACTGAGCACCGCTTTGTTCAACGATGGCAAGTCATGTGGCGGGTGCTATCAGATAATCTGTGATTCAACGAAGGTTCCTCAGTGGTGCCTAAGGGGTAAATATATTACCATCACTGCTACTAATTTCTGTCCACCAAATTACAACCTCCCTAATGACAATGGCGGCTGGTGCAACCCTCCTCGGCCGCATTTCGACATGTCTCAGCCTGCTTTCCAGACTATTGCCAAGTACAGAGCCGGAATTGTACCTATCCTCTACAGAAAGTACGTTCTTGTTAATACTTAACACCCTCCATTCCGAGTCTCTTGACATGAAATTTTGGAATTCTGTGTTTTCGTGTTTTATTAACTTTGGTGTATCATCAGGGTGGGCTGCAACAGAAGTGGAGGCATCAGATTTACCATTAATGGAAGGAACTACTTTGAGCTGGTGCTTATATCCAATGTCGGTGGAGCTGGAGATATCTCTAGGGTATGGATCAAAGGGTCTAAATCTAACCAATGGGAAGCCATGTCAAGAAACTGGGGATCCAATTGGCAGAGCCTGAGCTATCTAAATGGTCAGAGCTTGTCCTTCAAGATCCAAACCAGCAATGGGAAGACCAGAACAGCACTCAACGTGGCACCCTCCAATTGGGTATTTGGGCAGTCCTTCAAAAGCAATGTTCAGTTCTAATTCTAAAAATCATGCACAGGATAGCTGCCCAAGTTCCTGATAGTGTGCCTATTCCCCCTCGCAACTTGTCGTCTTTAATTAATTTGTTAAGGTGCTATTTGTTTTTTTTTTGTTTGTCCGCACTGTATTTTAGGACCTCTGTATTAAAAACCATCTCGGGCGTGGCTTGGCATTTTACGATTAAGCCCACCGAGAAAGGGAAGAAATTTGTGTAAGCGCAATGGTCTGCTTTGTGCATTGTTATATACATTTCCAAATTCCCATACTATTCTCTTCCTTTATTTATGTTACCTCTTCTAATTATTACGCAGACTAATTTTTTTTAGCATAAAAGAATGTTCAAGTCATAGTATTTTTTTAAATAAAATAAAAAAATACAAGATTATAATTATTAACTTGACTGAATTTAGTAAATTTGACTAATTTAACAACACGATTTAAACAAAAATTAATGATAGTAGATAAATAAAAAACAATTAACCATAAAAAATAAACGGTGAATGTTAAGTATGTCATCTTTCTGTCCAAAGGCATAAATATTTCCTTCCAAGGGTAATTAGGTTATTATTATGCTTTTTTAGTTAAAGAATTTTTCATTTCAATGGTAAGTATATATGTCATCTTTCTGTGAATAAAAGTATAAAATACGAAAAAGCTCATCTATATGAGGTTTATAAATTTTATTTTTAAATGTATTTAAGTTATTTTAGTGTTCAAAAATTAGTTAATCTTGGAATGGTGAAAGTTCCTTGTATAAAGGCCCTTTTACCATGAGAAGATAGCCTATTAGTTTTTATTTTTTGTTCGAAGAGCAAAAAAGTAAAAACATTATTTTCGTCTACAATTTTTTTATGTATAGAAACAGTGTTTTTTTTTAATTTTAAATATTAATTTTAATAGCCGCCGAATTTGAGAAATGAGCAACCCAACAGCGTGGTTCGAGGGAGATACAAGACCTAGGCGAGTTCTGGTCATTAATCTAAGAGAAAAACTGGGTTGATCCACACAGAACATGGGGGGTGCCAGAACGTACCTGAACTTACCCCGAAGACATGCCATGATATGCGGCACCCTAACTAGGTGTGACTCGTGATCAGAGAACAATTGTACACTCATATTATATGAATATGTATTATCAATTATAAATAATTCATTTTTTTTTTTATGGATTTGACTTGGGATATTTTAGTCAGGAATCTTCAATCATCAGTTAGGTGTTCGTTGTCTCTTTTTGCTCGCCGAGTTAACTGTACTGGAAGAATGTTCGTACCACGGATTCTACAACGTGGTGGCTGGCCGGTGGTGTGTTTTTTTAAAAAAATTAAATTATGTTTTTATATATTTTTAGATGGTTATGATTGCTAATATAAAAAATTAAAAAGTTATTTAGATATATTTTAAATAAAAAATAATCAATATCATAATATCAAGGAACTATTCTTCTAATTTGGTCCAATTAACTAGAAATGATATAAATGAATATAAAATTTATCAAGGAAAGAAACTACAATAAATATAAAAAATTTAGGGCTCATTTGAAAACACGGTCCAACATGTGTTTTCAAAAAATTTAAATTTTTTTTTAAATTAATTTTTTTTTAATTTTTATTGGATCGTTTTAATGCATTGATATCAAAAATAATTTTTTAAAAAATAAAAAAATATTATCTTAATATATTTTTAAATAAAAAAACACTTTAAACCGCTATCAAAATTCTAAATAGGCCTTTACAAATTTAAAGATCATTTCGTCATCCTAATTGAACTCTAGCAAGCCTATATAGTATCTTACTCACCCTTTTTGGTTGAAATAATCTTACGTTTCCTAAACCATGGTATGTCTCTATCTTTTTATCTTTACTTTTCAGGTAATTGGCTAAAATCTTATTAAACGATATTTCAAATAAAAGGAAAGCTGAAATTTTGGATTTTTTATTTATTATTAATATAAGTTTTCAGACCAGTTTGCATATACCTTAACTAATCCTACAGACCTTGAAGTTAACGACCATATAAGCCTCTAGTGATCTTGATATTTGTGAGACTCAAACTGGTAACATTTAGGGAGCAAATCTAGAATGTAACCAGTTAAGTTATACCCTTTCTAAGTTGAAATTTCAGAATTCTTATTAATACTAGAGATTGTTTGAGAGTTTAATTCATAAATTGAAATCGAAGACAAATGATTGAGAGAAAATCTTAAATAAAACAAAAGATAATCTTTTTTGTTTGGTAGCAGGTGCTCGAGCACTCATGTCTTCTGACTTAAGTTTACATTATTGTGTTTCTTTTATTTACATTAATTTTTTTCTAATCAAATCACCTATTGAATTAAAATGAATTTTATATATAATTTGAATTAAATTAATAACCTATTATAATTATATTATTTTAAATATTTATGGAAAAGAATTGAATTAACAATCTTAATTATTTTATCCTGAAATTATTATTTTTTTGTTAGAAAAACCATTATGTTTATCTTTTTTTAGCTATTATCCTTGTATTATTTTTACCATCTTTATATTAATTTTCAAGTCTACTCTAGTAGTCGAGCATGGGACTAGATAGCTTTAATCATTCTTAATGTTAGACTTTCCCTTTTATATGATCAAGCTAGGATATCACAAAATTTGATTTGAAGATGCTCTTACACAATTCAAGTCTTAGAATAAACTCAATCGGTACCAAATCAATTTGGTGGCAAATAATTTTTTTCATTTTAAGTAAAAGATGAGAGCGATGCTGGCTCTTTTAACTTAAGAGTTATAAAGAGGCTAAAGGGGAGGACATATTTTTCTATGTTGGTTTTAGAAAGTTTGCAAATTGTTAATTTATTGCTCCCATGGACTATATTTTGATGATTGTTCTATAATTTAAATCAATATCCTAAAAAAATTCTAAACTAAAAAATTGATTTATTATTAATTGGAATACGGTTTCTTGAGCACCGATAACCAATGCTCAATACTATTGAGAATGAAAGATATTAAAAGATATAAGTCTTTCACTATTTGGTTTTTGTAGCTTCTCTCGTTGTGTTATTATAGATTGTATTGCTCTTATACAATGCAAATTTGATTGTTCCTGAGTTTAGAAAAAAATTACACTTTCATCCTTGTAGTTTTTTATTGTAGATATTTTAGCTTTAAAACTTTTTATTATTATTTTTTAATTATCTGAAAGTTAAGATAGGGGAGAGGAAGATGTTATAAATAAAGAGGAGAGATGATGATTTCATCCAACCAACAAAAAGACAATCTTGGTGTCAATGGATTCATCTCGAAGATGAGAGAACCTAAAAGCTTAAGAATAATTTTATATTGCTATCTAACACATTCCTTCCTTTAAGTAAATGTTTTTCAGGTTTGAAACTCGCATGGACTCATTTTATCTTATGCTTAATTTTTATCAAATAAAATAAGGGTGGTAAGATTCAAACTCGTGACCGCTTGGTCAACAAAGCTATGATATCATGTCGAGTAATCATTTGAACCAATCATCTCAACCTAAAAGTTTAAGTTGTTAGATGAGGTTATAAAAATAGTTTTATATTAATATATAACACATATTTTACCTTATGCTTAATTTTTATCAAATAAAATAAGGGCGATAAGATTCAAACTCGTAACCACTTGGTCAACAAAGCTATGATATCATGTCGAGTAATCATTTGAACTAATCATCTCAACCTAAGAGTTTAAGTTGTTAGGTGAGGTTCTAAAAATAGTTTTATATTAATATATAACACATCCCCTCAAGAAAAAGATCTTTGGGTTTGAAACTTGCATATGTCTAGACTATTTTATGCTTAGTTTTCGTTAATTAGAATGGACGTGGTGAAATTTAAATTCATGACCGCTTGATCAACAAGATTCTAATACAATGTCAAAAAATAATCACAATTTATAAATTAAAGTTGTTAGGTGAGATCTTAAAAATAGTCTTATATTAATCTCTAACAAAATTCAATAAAAGTTGTTCGGACCTTTAATCATGCAAAAAAAATAAGATCGGAATTCTCAAAGCTTGTCTTGATTCAATTTGATTTTATAGTTAAGATTGATTAGAAAATGTTTTTAAAATTAAAAATAAAATTATTGAGATTTCTATAATATTTTTAGGTGAAAATAAATTATAGCTTAGGAAGTCCAAATTATTCGAACCTGATTTTTTACCATGAGAAGTGAAGTGAATAAAATTTGTTATGAATATTTATTTTAGTCGTCTCAATTTCTTATTTAAAAAACAATGTTGCCATAAAAACAATTGTTTTTAAAAAAGGAAATAGATGAATAAACAAATCATTTTGATTAAATAAATATATATTTTTTGTTTATAATTTAGATTGTTGGAGTTTATTTAAATATTTATTATAATTATCATAGAATTCAATAAAAAAAACTCAAACGGGACAATTTCTATCTTCCCCGGTTAAATACCTGGTGAATTCCTTTTATTCTTTTTTTATGAAATTTTCCAGCTTCCCCTATCCTATTTACTTTAAGTCTCTCCCAATCTTTTTTTATTTATTTTATATAATAAATTTAAAAAGCATATAAGATTTTGATTTTGATTTTGATTCTAGGTAGTAATTTATATATATCCATTATTTGAAAGGTTTGGATTGAAAACTATTTAATTTTATAGGAGGAGCGGAGATTTAATATTTATGAAATTTAGTTTTTAATTAAAGTATTTCATTGTTGTTGTTGGGGAATGGTGAATACCAAAATGATCCGCGCTTTTTTTCTTCAACCAAAGGAATAAATTATATTATTCAATGTTCATACTAAATGAGAAATTATATTATTCATTAAAAAAAAGGTAATTTAATTAATAACAGAAAGAGTAATTTAATTTGGATTTGAATTTGAATTTTTTTTATGAAAAAATACCCCAGCATTATCCTCAATTTAGAGGAGTTAAAAGTTAGTTTCATGGTTTTTGTCAATATTGCTACGTACTGAGAAATTGACTAATTAATACCCCTATCTGTTAACCAATGATTACAGAACGGAATTCACTCAATCAATTGCATGATTAGAGTCAAATTTTATTTCTTTTTTCAAATTGCATGCGAACATTTTATTGAGCAGACGAAGATTTAGCAGTTATTACAAATAGCAGCGCGTGTACATCATGCATCTTCTTCTATATCAAAGCTAGCCACAATAATTACATCAACCAACCTTGTCTGTTTCTCAGAAAGGACAATGGCATATCTTTCTATTTTCAGCTGTGCAATCTTTTTGTTTCCGGGTCTCTTCTGCAAACAACCTCACGTACGTGCCTCGGCGACATGGCAACGTGCCCATGCAACTTTCCATGGCGGAAGTGATGGTTCTGGTACAATGAGTAAGTGCTCGTTCAATTATATGTCAAAATGTCTTTACTTGAACTCTCTATAGTTCATTTCCCAGAAAAGAGCTAAATAGTTGTGACAAATGCAGTCTATGATCATACAATATTTGTTCAAAATGATGCCCAGTTAGATGGTGCCTGTGGATACGGAAACCTTTACACTGATGGTTATGGAATAAACACTGCGGCGCTAGCTGAGCACAGCTTTGCTCAATGATGGCGAGTCATGTGGCGGCCGGTGCTATCAGATAGTTTGTGATGCAGCCAATGACCCTCAATGGTGCCTTAAGGGTAAATCCATTACCATTACTGCTACTGATTACTGTCCATGCACCTAACTATCGTCGTGCTAGTGACAATGGAGGATGCTGCAATCCTCCTCGACCGCATTTTGACTTGTCTCGACCTGCCTTCCAGGCTAAAGCCAAGTGCAGAGCTGGAATTGTACCTATTCTCTACAGGAAAGTATGTTCTCATCAATACTCAGAGCTCTTCCGTTCCGACAATAGTATTTAGTTATGTGATTGGCTTGTTGATTTAAACGGTATTGGTACATCAGGGTGACATGCAAGAGAAGGGGAGGCTTCAGATTTACCATCAATGGAGGGAGCTCCTTTGCGCTGGTGCTTATATCAAATGTCGGGGGAGCTGGAGAGATCTCTAAGGCATGGATCAAAGGGTCTAAATCCAATAAATGGGAAGCCATGACAAGAAATTGGGGTGCCAATTGGCAGAGCCTAAGCTATCTAAATGGTCAGAGCCTGTCCTTCAGACTCCAAACCAGTGATGGGAAGATCGTAACAGCCCTCAACGTACGTGGTTCCCTCAAACTGGGCATTCGGGCAGTCCTTCAGAAGCAATGTTCAAATTCACGCATAGGTGCCAAAGTTCCTCACGATGTGCCAATTTTCCTTTGGCATTTGTCTCAGGCCACGTTTGTTTGTGGGAAATTACTCTCTTTTTGAAAGTGAATTCCAATTAAAAAAACAATCAGAAAGAAAAAATGAAACGTTGAGAGTATAGCTCTGGTGAATTATGGCTAACCAGCACTGTCATATAATCTGCGCCGCAACGCAGGTGTTCTTGAGGGTACAATATGCACCAGTTCCATAGAACAGCTCCCATGGTTTCACATAAAAACCTACTTGATTAAATAGATTAAAACATAAAACTATAGTTAAGCCCATAAAAAAGTATGAAAATGCCAGGTTCCGTTTCTGTAATCATCAGCATGGTTGCTAGCTGTGGCAATTCCTGCAAGTTCATCGTCACGGTCAATCCACTCAGATGATGAAGGGGTGGTATATATATATATTGTAAGAAATAGATATCAACCTCGTCGAAGTTTTTCAGCAATTATAGTATGAAAGAAAAGGTACCCTCCCAGATTCTAATAATCTAACTAGAAAAAATAAATTAAAATTAAAATAACAACCTGCTGAAAACAATGGATGCATGTAAGTGTAAGTTGCAAGTCAAAACTATAGTATAACTTGACTCATAATTCCGGGACAGTATTATTATTTATCTTGCTGTTAATTTAAGATATAGCGAACATCAACTTATATCCAATAGCATTCTTCAATTCAGGGAAAAAAAAAAAGAAGAAAATATATAATTACAAATATCAACAAAGAGACTTTATCAAGCATAGTACCGAATTGGGAATTTTCTTAGGAACAAAATTAGGACTTCTTGGGGGCAAGCTTGGTTTTGATCTTGTCAATCTCCTTGGTACCAACTTGGAAAGCTTTAGTCAAGACATTGTCAGGAACTGCTGGGGTTGAAGTAAACAAGGTCATGGCAATGGACTGGGTACCAGGCAACTGACTATTGAATGCTGAAATTACAGAGGCTGCCTTGTCATCGTTGTTCTTCTGGAAATGAACCAAACCTCTAGGGAACACAAAGACTTCGCCTTTCTTGACAGTCTTTGAGATCAGTTTGTTTGCAGTGGTGATAAATCCAACATCCAGTTCACCGTCCAACACAAAGATCATTTCAGTGGCTCGGGGGTGAGTGTGAGGCGGGTTAAGGCCTTCCGGAGCATAGTCAATACGAGACAGTGACACGCCTAGGGTGTTCAGGCCTGGGATTTTCTCGACATTGCCTACTGTTACAAGCGATCCTACTGAATTGTTCACTTTTCCTGGTTTGGCTAGACCGTCAAAGAAAAAATCAGCTTCAGTGATATTTGTCTCTGCCTTGCATGTAAACCCATTCACTTTAATTCCTGCAAAACGCAACAAGAATTAATAATGTCAGCCAAATCATTGTGCAAAGACGGCGGCGGCGTTTTATAAACAGAAAGAACCCCGTTCAAACAAAGCTACACGAAACATACCTGCAGAAGTATTAACCACGCAAAGGTCTTGAAGCATGTCAGGATCGTAAGCAAGGGCGCTGGAGATGACAGTAAAGATGACCAGATATGTGACAACAGCTGCCATTTCCTGCGATGGAAAACAGAAGAACAGCTATCAAGGAGACTAGTATGATGCAGAGGAAGGACAGGTCCTGTTGTGGTCTCGATGTGGAAGCCCTAGCAATATTTTATAGCAGGAACCGATTTCTCTATATAGATCACGAATACAACCCGGGTTTCTGGTGGGTCAGTTAAATTAATAAAAGAAATGCATCCCTCAGTTAGCGTCTAAATTAATCAAGCTATAACGTACAGTTTATTCATTGTGAAGCGAAAAAAGAAGGCTTTCAAGGATTAGTTGACAGATGGGCAAGGCTTAAAGGGAGAGAAACCTGCAAGTTTTGGGTCCATAATTATACTGGAAAGTCAGAAAATTAGGCCTTGAAGGAAACCTTTTACCAGCACCAGAACCAGAAACAAGGAAATTGGGTGCTTGAGATGGGACAGCTCTACCACCGCACTTCAGTTTTATCTGCTTGATTTTTTTGTTAAGCAGCAGCCCTTATATCAGGTTCTCTGTCGTCTCTGCTCATGCAGGGTTCCTTGGTCTCTTTCTTTCCCTAAAGTACCCTGAAAAGAATGTCCGTCCTTATGAAAAGTAAAGGGTATTATAGTATTAAAGAAAAAAATTGCTTCTTCCCTGACGTGATTTCTGGCAAGAAAAGTGTCGGTGGGAGAGGTCTTTCAGAGTAATTACCATAGTAACACGCCTTACAAAACACTCCTACTAAATGTTCACAAAAAAGAGAACATAACAAATATGCTTGAAGGCATGGGAGATTCACTCATGTTTTTCTATTCGCCGCTCTACAATGTGGTGATTATTTTATCCTTCCCATTAAAAAATTCATGCCTTTGGATTAAGAGTGTGGTGGTATTTTCACATTGATCATAAATCATTATTGATTTGTTTGGGGTGTTTTTGTCCATTAAATATTTTTATAACCAATAAAATAACCAAAATACCTCTAGAAGCAAAAAAAAAAAAAAATAAGTGGTGTCAAGTAGGGGTATTTAGATATTTTTTTTTTATTTACAAATAAAATTACACATGTATCCTTGGAGGCAAGACATTTAATTCATTGTTGCCAAGGGTATTTTTATCTTTTAACCTCGTTTTTTTTTATTAATTGTAAGTTTGGTTTAGGGTAGTTACGTGATTTACCATAAAATAATAATTTCTTATCAAAAAAGATGTTGTCGCATGAAAATCACGCGCCAGCGCATTGGAATCACACACGTTTTAGGCGGCGCATGCGGCGGTTTCCAGTTGTCAAAAGTGATCATCTTTCATCTCATATTATTCTCCATCATCTCCTCTTCCATTGTAAATGCTTTATGATCCTCATTTTTTTTTTGTTATTTCAAATTCAGACCTTTGAGTTTTGATTGTTGTTTTTAGTCATTTTCTCTTTTGTTGAAGTTTTGTTTGTTTTCAATTTAACCCTTGGTTCTTAATTTGTATATATAAGATATTTCAATTTGATCATTTTACTTTTAACTTCTTATTTCTTTTCCTTTCCTTTTTTATCAAAGTTTTTATGGATTGCAATTTGATCCTTCAAACCAAGTTTATGATTTTTTTTTCCAATGATAATAGTGATTTTAATTTGGTCTATTTTCTTTTTATTTCTTATTGTTTTCTTTGACTTTTTTGTCAAATTTTTTTCAATTCTATCCTTCAAATCAAGTTCATGATTTTTATTTTTTCAATGATGATGATGATAGTAATAGTAGTAATAGTAGAAGTAACAATAATAATTGTAATAATAATCATTGTAGTAATAATAATAATAATAATAATAATAATAGTGATGAAAATAATAATATTAATGATGATGACCACAACAACAATCACAATATTAATTAAATTAGTCATGATGGTGGTGATGATGATGATGATGACGACGACGACGACGATATTAATGATGGTTGTGACAATAATAATAATAATAATAATAATAATAAGAAGAAGAAGAAGAACAACAACAACAACAGCAGCAGCAATAACAGTAGTATTAATAAAAAAAAGTAATAATAATAATAATAATTGTTGTTGTGGCGTCGTTGTGGCGGTAAGAATACCTGCTACTACTACTACTATTATAAATAATAATAATAATAATAATAATAATAATAATAATATAGGAGAGAAGAGGATGAAAAAGAATAACGATGATAATAAAAATATTAATAATATTTATTATGGTGATAGTGATAATGACAATAATAATAGCAACAATAATAACAACAATAATGATAATTGTGGTGCTGGTTGTTAAAATAGTAATAATATCAATAAGAATGTTGATATTTGTTACTTATAATGATAATATTAACAATAATTATGGTGGTGGTGATAATAGTAGTAGTAGTAGTAGTTATAATCATCTTAATCCTTATTTTTTGAATTGGTATTTTTCAAAATTCTCTTGTATGATTAGATTTATTTCCTTCAATTTCAACTAATATGTTTTTTTTTTTTTTAGAATTGGACTTTGTGATTTTTCTAGATTAAATACTTCAAGTTTAATAACTTAGGTCACAGATTTAAAAAAGTTAACATATTTTCTTTAGAAAAAAATTTACAATTCTTTTTATTTTTAATCGGGTTATTCCAGTTACATAATTTATACCACAAATGGGATGTCTCATGTTAACTTAACTCTAATTAGCATTTTTACATATTTTTCATAAATTTAAATCTTTTTTTTCTTACTTATTTTTAGTACCTAAACATTGTTTTTTGTTCAAAAAACTATTCAGCCCCACGGCGAAGCGCAGGTATGGAGGCTAGTTTTGTATCTAATAAGCCATCAATTCTTAGTCTACACTAAATCATTGACCCATGCTACACTATTGTTCGAGTCAGAGTTTTCTTAAACATAAAAAAAAAAAAAAAAAAAGTTTAGATATTGCTAATTTTTTTAGTGAAAAAAAAAATCTAAATTATGTAGGGGGTTGACTTGATGTAACCTAGTTGACTTTGTCCAAAAACGATTCGAACGACCTATAAAAACATTGTTTGACTCAAGATTTTTTTCAAGATGACATTCTTATTTTTATATTAAGATAACAACATATTGGATTGACTGACTTGGATCAACTCAGGTAAACATGTCAAATTTATTATTCGGGTTATGAGACTACGATAACCTCATAGAAAATAAATCAAAACAAATTATAAAGCCTAATTTTTAATCAACTCAATGTTGAAGAATAAAATTGAAAAAAAATCAATTAAGCAAAGGACAAAAAAATGACTCATGTTAACTTGTCAAACTCGCGACTCGAGTCATAAGATTGAGATAACCCCATAGAAAAAAAATCAGAACAAATTATAAAGTTCAATTCTCAATTAGTCCAATATTGAAGGATGAGACTAAAAAAAATCAATTACAAAAACATTAAAAAAAAAAACCAACACATGTCAATCTGCCAAACTCATGACCTAGATCATGAGACCGAGATAATCTCATATAAAGTTTTTTTAAAAAAAAAAATGAAATCATTTAACTTGGATTAACCTACTAAATCCACAGGCCTAACCAAGAAATTGAGATGACCTCATAAAGAGAAAATAAAAATAAATTATGAAGCTCAATTCTCAATCGATTATGTTAGTTTCAATGTTGAACGATGAAATTTGTAAAAAAATTAATTAAAAAAATAACATAAAAAGTTAGTCAAGTCAATATAGGTTAACCCTTTTAGCACTATTCTTGAATCATGAGACAATGATAATTTCATAAAATTCACACCGAAATAAATCATATGACATAATTCTCAATCAAATACAATATTGAATAATAAAATTAAAAATAAAAGTTAATTAAAAAAGAAAAAAATGAGTCAACTAAATTAATCCATCAAATCTGCAACCTGGATCATGAGACGAAGACAATCCAATAAAAAGCAAATCTAATGTTGAAGAACATGAGACCGAAACAACCTATTAAAAAGAAAGTTATATATACATATAAAAAAAAAAGTTGATTTAACAGCGGTTGAAATACCAAAACTCATGATCTTGATTATTAGACCATGATATCCCCATAAAAAATAAATCAAAACATATTATGAAACTCAATTCTCAATTGACCCAATATTGAATGATAAAAATTAAAAAAGATTTCTAATCTTAACCAGCAACCCCCTATAAAGGCGCACACACAAGCAACTACTGAAAGGAAAAGGAGGACGGGCAGTGAGTTTAACAATCCACTCTTTCTATTCGCTCTAGCCAGGCTTTCATCCGCTTCTACTTCAACTGGGGAGGAGAGGAAAATCAGTTTTTTCGATACGATATCCCTGTCTCGCTGCACAGGCATTGAGGAAAACTTCAGAATGGGGCAGTGGGCTTCGCCAAATCCTGATTTTGTTTTCCTTCTCCTAGTCGTCGAAAGCTCAAAGCTACTGGTTTTGTTCTGTCATGCTCTATTCTAGTTCTTTCTACTCTCGAGTTACCTTTCAAGCATACTCAGAAAAAGAGGAAGCCCACGAAGTGGTAGCAGCTACTTCTTCTACTTCGTCTTGAAGCTAGAATCAATCCCTAGATTTCATACTTTTTCAGGGAGAAAGTTGTGTATTTTAACTTGTACAGAAACGACATCATTTCATAGATTATCAAGCTAGTGAACCGAATCGACCGGTTTGGAAGGGAAAAAAACCGAACCGAACCGAAATTGGTTGATTTGAACCGGTTTTCAGTTCAATTAAAAAAAATTAAAAAAATAATTTTGATTTGATTATTTATTTTGATCTAAAACCAGACCGAACCGAAAATACTCACTCCTATTCTTTACTCACGGGAAGTAATTTATTTTGAAGCACGGTTGTCGAAAATATATCTTTGACATAAAATAAAAAATACAATATATATTTGGATTATAAAATTATAAGTAAATTTTTAAAATTAATTAAATATTGATAGTTATAGTCAAGCAGTAAATAATAATATATTATAATTAATATAAAAATAAAATAAATAATATAAAATTTAAAACATCTTAAAATATATAATTAAAATAAAAATTTATATATAGTATAAGGAATTTAAAAATTAAGCTAGTTGACTTAGTGCATGAGTTTAATATATTATATGCCATCATTTCTTCTTTTCCTTTTTCTGAAGTTTAACTTTGCCTAGCATGAATTCGTCTTTGACATTTATTTACTAGTGGCTATCAAGGAAGAACAGTATATGAATACGCGATATAGAAGCCTAGTAATGATGGAAATGGCGTAGCTGGAGGACAAATGATACATAACTATTAACAGAATATAATTATATGATTGAATTTATTGATTTTATAAATATAATTTATTAATTATTTGATATATGATATTTTTTTTAGCTGTACTGAGCTATAATTTATAAGATTTAACTAGTTATATCTTGAATATCGTAAGATTTCTTGTGAATACGAGAAGCATGAGTCAACTGAAAACGCAGGAAAAAAAAAAAAGGAACGAATTGGGATTTGCAGAGAATTTGGCAGGCAAAGCTATCATGCATATATGAATATGTGAGATTGTGAGTTATTAATTGTGGAGGACATGATGAAAAACGCCATCATCATTAAAAGAAACCTCCAAGAGCTCTTTATTTCATTGTACCTCTGTAGAGAAAACCATTTTGAATTGTAACAGTGTTTTGCTTTTATTTATTTTTTGTTTTTGTTCTAGAAGTATTTTCTCTTTGGTCATTTTTTCTTAATTTTGTCCTTAGATATTATGTTTGTTAGGATTTAAAATTAATAATTTATTTTAATTTATTTTTTATACAGTTATAACAAGGTAGAAAAAATTTATAATATTAAATTGATGCTCAATTTATAAAAAGAAAAGTTGATTTTATTACTTATGAAAATTTTAAAATAAGGGGACCAAAATTGACAAAAAGAAAAAACTATACTCTTTTTAACTATTCATGAGGAGCCTTTTATAGTTTTTTGCCTCCAATTTCTTTTATATTTTCATTTTTAGTTCCTTTACCTTGAGATTTTTTTTGTTTTGATCTAATATTTTATTTTGTTCATATTTGAGTTTATGAGTTTAAGAAGGACGAAAAATAATAATTAGAAAGTGATGGAGGAGAGTAAAAGTGATTGATTTATTATATTTTATAGAAAAAAAGAATTAATGTATTTCTCTTGATGAGATGAGTGTTACTAAAGTGTTTTTAAATATTTATATTGTTAGAAAAAGTATATTAGGGTTGAGAGTTTTTTAGTTTGACTTATTTTTTAATCAATTTACAGCTTTTTTTTAGTTGAGATATTAGTATATTTTAGTTGTGAAAATATTTATTAAGTGTGTTTAAATAAAAATAGGTTAAAAATAGTTTTTCAGTCCAAAAAAACCTTGGTCCAATTTTCCCAGCGACGTCTCTTATGATCAAAATCTAAGCAAGCATACAATGTTTCGTTTACCATTGTGTCTTCTACTTTATTATTTTTTTAAAAAAAAAAATTGTCAAATGATGTGCATATAAAAAAAAAAAAAAAACGTTAAAGAAAGTTGTGTAAGTGAACATGGTTTTGTAGGCCTACACACACGAGTTCTTGTTTTTATTGGGCCACGTGTGCTAGCCTCATCTTTCTGGGCTCTGTTGCATGGCCTTTCTATGGTTTTTTTTTTTCAAGATTCATATTTTAAATTTTGATTTAAATCCCCTATAAAAAAATTGCTTAGCATGATCTCTAAATTATTATTTAATTTTTCATTGTTCTTAAAAAATATTTTGGGTTTTTATAGGAATGTTAACAATTTATTTTTTAATTATTCAGAAAACAAATCCTCATGAATATTCAATGAAAATCAAATTTTTATTCTTTAATCTTTTATGGTTTTTGACATAATTTTATCACATTTATTAAGTTTTTTTTTCCTGCAATCATATACAGAATATTGAAATATTTTTTTATATTTTTTGAAAACTTGTTTTTGAGATAATGATAGGTTTTTATTTATAAAAAAAGTGCTTGTAGTAAAAAAAAAATAATGCTTTTATTAAAACAATGAAGAAATGCATTGTCTCCTTGATAAATTTATTCATTGTCTTTCATGAAATGTTATTTTTTAATTATTTAAGTAAATAAAAATATAAATTCTAAAAAATAAAGTTATCAAATTTCATCAATGCCATGACATAGATTACGAGTTGGGTGGGTCAATTCAGAACATTATCATTTTAATATTATTTTTAAAGAGAAATATTAAATTGATGTTGCTTTTAAATTTTTTTAAAATAAAATTAAGTTTTGAAAGGGTTAGTAAAGTCATTGAAACACCTGCCATGTTAGCTAAGCCATACTAGGTAACCTCTCACATGGTTTACTTGGAAGATTTATTAATTTTATAGGGTTTAGTAATTTTATTATACTTCATTGGGTTTCGTAATCTTATTTTTAGCTAAATATATGATAGCAAAAACATAGAAATATTAAAAAAAAAAAAGTTTAAAAGATGTAATTGGAATGAGAAAAAATAAAAAACAAAAAAAAAATCCAAAAGACACCTTAGCCTTAAAAAAAGCCTAGGCTATGGACCCTTTTTTTTTTTTTAGGTCTTTCATCCTTTATTTTTTAAAAAACAAAATAAACAAATAACACATTATCTAAAAAATCTTGGATTGGTTCATTCCGGTCAAAAACCCATTTGTCGACTCTTTTCTTCTTGAAAACATCAAAATAACACCCTTATAGCATCAAAAAACTAATTTATCAAGCTAAAAAAATAAAAACAATCCAAGAACACAAATTTAAACTAGGTAAAGATTTTCTTTATCAACTTCAATCTTTTTTTCAAATAAAATTAAAGTTTAAAATAACTATCATCAAAATATTTTTTGTCAAATGAAACCTATTAACCCCAAATTCAAATCAGTAAAAACCAATGACTGTCTCTCCTTGCTAGAATTTAATAGTTTTCTCTCTTCCCTCTCAAATTTAAAAAATGTAAAAAAAAAAATGAATCAAATTTGAATTTTTTAAAAAAATTATAGATACAAAGATTGAAAAAAAATAGTCCAAGGATAAAAATAAACTTCCAAATCAAAATTTAAATTGGTAATAAAATTGATCCTTGCTACTTTGGACTATTTTTTAATTTGTCCTAAATTGAACAAATGTTAACTCAATTTGGATACAGAAAGACGCAATACAAAAAACAAAAATTGAGGATGAAAAAAGAAAATGCTATAGTAAACATCACATGTTATAATATAATATATAATAATGATAATATTGGAATACATAAAATACTACAAAGCCGTTTCTGGAGCAAAAATTGGTGAACATGGGAACGGAAAAGCATTAACCACCAGGAAAGGATCAAGGAGGTGAGGTCGGAAAAGGGTGCGGTGCGGGAAATAAATCTTTCATCAAAATTTTACAAACCATTCCAAGGAGAAAAAAAGCAAGAACATGAGGACTTTAACGATGAATGAGGCATACAAAATAATTAGATACTGGAAGCTTAAAGAGGCATCTGATCGCGACATTCTAGCAGAGCAGCATGGACTGATCAGCTTCTGCCCTCCCATAAACTATTCCTCAACTTAAAATAGAAATGATAATATGAAAAATTTATATTGCAGAGAAAGACATTCTAAATTGCATCGAAGAGTACCACTCCCTTGAAAATGATTACACTATTGAGGCAACGTGTGTAAGCTGAAAACAACTAGCCAGCTGATCTCCAAATCCCTCCTCCCTCCAGAGAAACCACCATAACAGAGACATCATCATGATATTTACGCCTGTCTCCTTGAGGAATATCAAGCAATTCATGAAAATCCATTCCTGTAACCTCCAATAAAATACGATCAGAAAATTGCTGAAGACTTCAATTTATGGTTCCAAACTCATATATAGCTGAAGTATAAATAGATTTTCAAAGTGGGTGCTGCAACTTTAACAATTTAACGCGCAGTATGCGTTTGTTTCTCACGACTCTAATCTCTCTTTTTTTAACTGAATTACACCAACCAGACAGACACTGCTTTAAAGAGTTCAATGTGGACATTCAAAAAAAAAAGTGAGAAATTACATGGCTACAAAACATTATTTCCTCACAATGGGAATGACCACAACTTGCTAGATTAATAGAGCAAGGTGGAACATCAGATAGAAATATTACCAAACCTACAATTCCTGGAAGGTACATGTCCTACCACTCCATCCCATCAAAGCATTTAGGTAAAAAAAAAAATCTGTATATTTCATTTCCCAACATGAAATTAAAATGACAGGTAGAAAGTTTATTCAACTAACCATTCTTTTTGGCAGCACGGAAGAGAAGTTCTGCAATGAGATACTGTGCAGGATCACCTCCAGGAGCATTTTCCATGAACCAAGTGACATGAGCAACCACCTCTTCATTGCTGAAGTACTGGTAAAGTCCATCAGAGGAGAGAACTAAGAATCGATCACTCGACGAAAGTCGGTGATGAACTACAGAAGGAATGCAGCTCACATAGGGATTATTTCCCACATAATCAATCTGAAAAATCTCTAGCAGAGCTTCATTACAAGTTGGCTGCAACCAGTATCCATAAGGGTTGGTTAACAAAAAGATAAACAAATAAGCCAACGTGTAAATATGCAAATGATGCATCCTGCTTATATACAGGATTTGCTAAAAATGGGAAGCTATTAGCAAGAGTAAAGTATTGGACATAAAGCCTTAATTTCAATGAGCACATGAAAGATATGAATAGTGTGTTCAATGCTATGAATGATACGTAATATTATGAGAATACTTCAAATAGACCATCAAGAATAAATTGCACAAGCAAACATTGACGCTCATTTTCAACCTTAACTAAATGGTATAAAGAATAATTATCGAAGGGCAAAACAGCAGAACTGAAATGTTTTCCAACTTGACAGATTTCACATCCCATCAACTGAAATGTTATGATGCAAAATAAAGTTTCAAACTGAAACAAGAAAAAACTTCTCAAAGAAGTGTGCATCCCAAATTCAATCCCGCATCTCATCCTGTACTCCCTTGTTTCAACAATCAATATGTTGGCTGTATAGCTTCTTGATTGCCAACATTGCATTTAATGATTTTTAGGACTCCATCCATAAACAAACAGAAATGGAGTTGTATATTACCTTGACATGCCAAACATCATAGTAACAATAAAGAAACCCCCTACCCCAACCTTCATAATCCTAAAATTCTGTTATGCCTGCATGATAAGATTTTGCCAACCAAATCTAACCTGACAGAGGTACTTGATCATGTCATTGCTGTGGGATTGCAAATATAAAATTCAATCGTCCTCCATAGACCAAAACTCATTCAACAACTCAAGTTGATCACTCCACACTAAAGTGCCCTGATTCTACTTTAATTTCCTGTAATTATTTAGATTCAACTCCCTTTTCAGGCCTATCTTAATGCATGAACAATCTAAAATACATGGAAACCCTTCCTTTCCAACCTTACAGCTTCAAAAAAATAAAAAAAATAAACAAATACAGCTCTCTCCCCTTTCTACAAATCTGCTGCTGAAGTGACATTTAAATCCTGTTTGCTCTTCAAATTGGTTAAAACAACTGACACTTTTCAGCAGAGGCCCATCCCCAGCACCCTCACATAACCCAAAACACCTCAGCTCCAGATTATAAGAACACACACAATTACATAGTTCCAAGCACATTAAACGAATGCAATTCCAGAACCAAAAAATAAAAATAGAATTATAGTCTGGTGTCATGGATAACTTTTCTTTCTCTCTTACCTTTTTTTTTTCCCCTTGATTCAACATAGTGCATTGCAATTATTCTTACACGGGAGATTGAGACTTAAAGACACTACCGAACTATGGAATTGCTGAACAAACACAAAGTTGATAGAACAGATAATAACGAGGGAAAGCTCAGCCATAACTAACAAATTGACCACATGGCAGATACTCACCCAGGTTACTATGCATATAAAACCAAATTTGGGAAGAAAGCATAGCAGAAAATCCATGGCATTCAAATTATGCCAAATGAGCATTTATATTATTCCTTTCAAAATCCTCAACTATTTCACCAGCAGACCATCATGATTTTATGAATGTGAATCACTGCTAGGTGGGAGATGAGGAAAATATGGATGTCACAGAAAGCTTACACATATCAACCCTAAATCAGCTCTCCTGAGGTCATTTAAGCCAACAATCACTAGAAAACATACAGAGATAAATGGTTCGTTGGATATACATACTAATCAAATGCATAAACACACACACACACACACATGTAGTAGGACATTCGAGGAAATATTTCAACTTCCGCATTTCCCTTTCCAATGTATTTACAGACCAGCTATAATGTGGTTGCCTTCAACAGTCCACTATCTAGTGAAAAAAAAATACGACATGTATAGATGGGAATGATTATATGAACATTGAGCAGCCATGTCAAGTTAACAAATTACTAAAACTGATGAATTGGCCATTTGTGATCCCGAGATTTTTGAAAAGTTTAAAGCACCTAGATAAATACAAAGAGAAAACAGAAGTCAAGGCTGAAACATTGACTGACCTTCTTCAAAAAACCAGCACCGAAAGCCCTTGTTACTTTCAATTGTCCCTTCACACGATCATTTAAAATTGCTTGGTTGTCATCAGGATGTTCTGCCTTTATTCTAAACACTTCCTGAAGCAAGTATCCAAGAATGCAAGATAAAATTTCAATTACAGCATAACATGATCAAAGTGTAGCAGTAATTTTATTTTTTTCACTGATTCATCAAATATTTTAATGACTAATTAACCCTATGAAAATCCTTATACCACGTGGCTTAAGTATGAAATGATATTAACCAGCAAACAGTTTGGCAACTGATTGGCAGAAATTTTAGCTTAAATCATTCAGATTTTTCTGCTCCTGAGCATGAATTTGGCAACACGATACCTTTACTTCACATCTTTCAGAACCAGAGAAAGAAAGTGATCTACTGCTTAAGAAAATGGCGAATCACTAGGATTTTAAAGGAAATCCTATCCAGTTGATACTCAAATGAATAAATACATGCTGTAAATTTTCAGGTTTATTCTAACTCATGATGCAATTGATGGATAGTACAGAATGAACATACAAAAGTCAAACATATAGATAACATTTGTGGCACATTCACAATAATAACCATTTTGAAAATTTCAAGAAGCGCACCTCTTCAATACTTGTGCAGTGATCAGTGGAAAGCTGAACTGCTCTCATCTTTAATCTGCAAATGGAGATCTCTCTATTCTTGTTAATCATATTAACCTGATTGTTTTGATTATGCATTGGAGACTCCTCTGAAATTCTGTCCAGCTCCATACGTACTAGTGACTCTCGGGATCTATTCTTATACCCCATGTCATCCTTCACCAAATTTGGATTAGGATGACGATCATTCGGTCGTTCTTGTGCTAATATTGCACGGCTATCCCCAAGGTTCATGACATACACATCTTGATCCTTCATTAGCATCACTAGAACACAAGACCCCATCAAAGCAAGCTCCGCATGTTTATCAAGGTCCTTCTCCACCATTTCCATATATTCTTCTTCAGTGTGTTGCAGTGCCCGAGTCATTGCTCCCAAAACTGCATCATGATCGACAATTCCTGATTTCCATCTCCTACTAGGTCCAGAGGGTTCCACTGCTCGCTCATCAGCATAAATCTCCTCTCTATGCCAATCATAACTCCAGGGAAAGAGTTTCTTCCGCAAGGACTTTTGCTTCCGATACATTTTCCGGATCTTTGAGCTGATAATAGACTTTCTCGTTCCCTGTCTTTGAACAGAAACTGAAAGATCAGTTCCACCTCCTTGATTACCAGATTCAAGTCCAATCCCTCCATCTTCTCCTGATGTAGTTGGATCTTCACCCCGATGATTAAAACCATCTCCTTTGCAGTTATCCAATATGCAAGATCTAGACGGTTCTTTTCGCAAAGTTTGATTGAAACCCAAAGCTTCTGAGCTTGGTTGAAAATTCCATGATCTGCTTCTTTGGTTTTTAACCACTGAAGTTGATGCAGAACCCAATCCTTCACATGATTCCATCTGCAGCAGCTCATAAAGTCGCATGCTTTTCCTTCCTTTGCCAGCCAAGTTGGAAGTTGGAATAGAGGCAGAAGCAGAGCCTGAGCTGCTATGCATTTCACAATTAGATGTTTGTTGCCGACTGCCCCGGACATCACTTTCCTCCACTATCTCACAATTAGAAGATTGACCCCTGACATCTCCAGGATTACACAATTTGTTTAAACTGCAAGAAGTTACTTGACTAGCGTTTGGCTGCTCTTCCTTGCTGCACCCTGAACCAGCCTCAGCAATTCTACTCCTCGACAGTTCAGGTTTTATAGGATCATTGGAAGATTTATGTTCATAATCCCACAGCAGTCCTTCTAACTCCCTATCTATAGCTCTATAGAGATGGCTCATCAGAAAATCTGGCGCATCTGGACCACTGAAGCCATCATAAATCCCAATAAACAACCATCCTTGCTCGTCACAAAGCACGACATGAACCCTATCTTCCCCAGCCTTGCCATGAGCCCATTGCAAGTTGCGAATGTTCACATACTCGCCCTCTGATGGCCCTGATTCAAGGCAATTCCTTGAGGCTTCTGTCCGAAACTTTGGCTCCCTACCTTGCCAGGCCAATTGGGTCACAGGGTGCAAAAAAACCCTCTGCATCCAACCTGAGCCCATCGAATGTCGTGAGAATGTTCGTGATAGAGTACTTTTCATAGGTCCACTCACACTCCTCACTAAACGCTGGAAGTGGGGTCTCCGACGACCACGTGCAAGTGGAGCAGAGAAGTTGGATTTGTCAGTGACATCAAGAGGACCAGACATTACCCCCTTCTCAATTGGTCCAGACATAAAGCCACCGCCCTTATCTAAAGGACCAGAGGCAAAACCTCTCTCAAGAGGACCAGACATAAAGCCATTCAAAGGTCCAGAGCCACGAGGCACTGGTTGCAAAGGAATTGCAGCAAACAATGATGTGCTCTCAAATGAAGCAGCAGGCTCTTGCACTTCACTAGCAAACAGTGCACTCTGGTTACCGCTCCTAGCAGTCGAAACATTGGCACTAACTGATGCCCCCGATATTGTTTTAAATGTAGTTTCAGGGAAAGTCTTGTTTGGTCTATGCAAACCTGAGGGATCATCTATCATATCATGTCTAAACGACCCACTTAATGTTTCAGAATCTAGAGTGCTAGAATCAACTGTAAACCTCTCAGAGTTTGAGGGGGTAATGGCAGGAGAATCAAAAATAGGCGGCCTAACATAGCAAAATGAATGGCCTAATCCTTCATCCAGTGGCTCTAAAAACTCTAAATCAACACCATTCTTACCATTAAGGGCAAAACAACCCACGACACGAGAAGTGCCGTTACCCATTTTGCAATAAAGACCTCACAGAAAAGGCTTACAGGACCTCTTATATGGAGGGCTTATCTCACTTGGCACCATAAGCGCATACAACATAAAGCAACTCAAACAAAATCCGCAAAACCCACGAAACCTCCCAACCACCTTATAACTCTTCAAGTATCTACACATCATCAAATTCTCATACTCCAGAAGCAATAAAACCCCAGAACCCCTTGTGTATAGCAAACCATAAATATTTAAACTAGACCATAAACCCCACCAGTATAAACAACGAGCTGAATTCAAACATCAAGAAAATCAAATAAATTAATGGATATGAAGCTTGAAATGTGATGATCTAACCTTGGAAGGAAGAAGTGGAGGGGCATGAATAAAGTAGTGGATCAATTACAGCAGCAAACAGATCTAAGAGAGATGTCTTAAAATAACAGAGGGAGAGGGGGAGAGACAGCATATGGAACACATCAGATGCAAAACCCATTCGGCACTAGACTAGATTTTTGTTTTCTTTTCTTTTCTTGCAATAAATGGAATCTGACATAGTCTGAAAAGCCAAGAACCCAGTTTGATTTTATCCCTCATGATTCAGTCATGCAAAACAAACACAGCTGTTAAGAAATAAACAACTTAGAAAAAGAAAAAAAGAGAGAGAGCCAAGTTTTAGACTTATGGACGAAGACGCTGGAGAAGAGAGGAAATGTGGGTATTTGTTGTTGTTTTATTAGTGAGTGAGTGTTAATTAAAAATATAAGCAAAATTCTGGGATTTGGTATGATGATGAGGAATCAAAGTCTTGAGTTCATCAAGGAGACGTCTCTCTTTCTTGGGGTTTTCAAATGGTTTAGGAGGGTAAAAAAAAACACCAGAAAAATTAAATAAGTTGGGGCAAAAAAACAATTAAATAAAAAGTTTCTTCAGCTGAGTTGAAAAGTTGAGACTGCTGCTGCGTTGCAAATTGGATATGGTTTTCTTCGGTGACTGTGTTTTTCTTCTTCTTCTTCTTTTCGTTTAGTTTTTCTGGCAAATGATTGGTGGTGGCACTGACCATAATCATCATCATGCTCATCAACAAGATTAGATGATGGGGTAAGTGGGGATTCAATTCTTAATTTTGACTTTCGTTTACCAAAAATTATATTGTAGTTACGATTGGTGGTTCTTTTCTAAGTTAAATAATGACAAATTTTGTTGGATTTATATTTAAATACTAAAGAAGAGAGAATGTAATCTACATGAGAAAGTAGAACAAAATCTACGATGGTATTGATGTCTTTTGGCTTTGTTTTATTGTATTTTCACTGTAGACCCTACCTAATAATTTTATTGTAGATTATAATAATAAAATTATTTATTTATTTTTAATAATATAAAAATTTATGACTTAAGCTGAGGTTAACTTGATTTTTTAAAATAATTAATTTATTAACAATGTTTAAATATTGTTTTTTTATTATTTAAAAAAATTAGTTCAGCTCACAACAAAAGACAGGCCTCACAGCAAAAGATGGTCATCTATCCGGTCCGGTGTTGGTTTAATTTTAAATGTTTTTTTATTACTCTAGCTCACAGCGAAAAATAAGCCTCACAGCAAAAAATAAGCCATCTATCTGGTGGGGTGTCGGTTTAATTTTAAATATTTTTTAATTCAACATGACATGTGTAGGTTTTTAATCATTTTCACATAATATTAAATAGAGATTTGGGAAGATTTTAATTAATATAGTTACTAACATGAATTTATTACCCTATATTTGAAGTCCATTTATTTGGTTGTTTGCGAGATAATTCCAGGATCTGTTCTTTCTTTCAATCATTGATTGCCAATTCAAAAGTCAACTTGGTCCTCAAATTTCTTGCCAGGATGTCTCCAGCGGTCCCTGCATGTAACCATCACAAACAAAAGGAAAGCTGGGTCTGAGTTCTTGAATTGCTTGGCCAGAAACAGCTCTCATTGGCAGTTGTTACATGAACAAGAATCATAACGAAAATCGATCTTGCTTTTGTCTAGTTTTTCGACAACAAAAATAAGTCTATTGCGAAGTGATTAATTTATTTGTTTAGCAGATCTCCATTCACTAAACAAACTTATCATTTTTGTAAAATAATTACATAAGTCGTTTAAAAGGATAGAAAGCTACACTTGCACTTATGAAATGTATTTATATTTGATAAACTCAATTTTAACAGGCTTAAAAATCTCTTAAAATCCTTCTATTTTGATCACACTCAAGAAAATAAACATACCCTGAGAGAAGACTTGCTAGCGTGCTAAGCCCAGTCGTCAGGGCTTAAATCTTACATGGCTCATAATTTTTTAGTTAGATAAAATGAGTAAAATATAGTTTACAATACAATTTAAAATATCACAAAGAAAAAGTTACCTCCAATCTTTTTTCTTAAAAAAAAAAAACAAGATTTATGGGCTATAAATATACCATGAGATCTTCAAAACAAATATTTATAATTTTCATTTTTTACTGCATATATATTTTTAAAGCATCTATCTCTAGAATATTTTTGTATTTTCTCTTCCTAAAAAGATATTTAGTTAAGCATCCGAAAATTCTCACCTCCATCAAAAGGAGTCTTTTGCAAGAACTAGTCACAAGTTATATTAGTTTACCAAGCATCAAGTATAAACTATCAACTACCTTGACTAAAAAGAATGGATGAGATTATTAATATCAATTGATTAACCGATTATCTAACCTAGAAACCCTATTATTTATACATGCATTTAATTAAATAAATTGAAAATTTTTTATGTCAATAAAAACAAAAAGACAATCGTTACTGGTAATTAAATACTAAATTGAAAAAATTAAAAGATAAAATGTACATCAAAATACTTGATTTCATAACATGGATCATTTAACTAGTTGTATTTAGTGATTTTATTTATTAGAAATGACTTTTTATTTAATCAATGATAAAAAAAAAATAGATACACACATGAAACCAGTTGAATAAAATAAAGTGAAAAAAATATTATATAAGGTTGCATATAAAAAAAAAAAAACAAAGCTATTATTTCATGTGAAAACCAAGTAAAAACTATAAGATATTTAGGCAAAGAATAAATTGGAATGTTAAGAGATAAAGGTGGATGTAGATATTTGATATTGAAACATAAGTTTATTAGATTGTATTTAATAACATTGTTTTTTGAAACCAATATTTTATTTAATAAAATGATAATAAAAAAAATATGTATGTAAAAAAAGTTTAGTAAAATTAAAGAGAGAAAAAATTAAGTAGGGTGTATAGAAAGAATGCCTTTTAAGATCAAAAAAATTCTTTGAAAACATGTTCACAAACTAAGTAAAATTAAATAGTATTTTATTGAAAAACATCATAAAATTTTTAAACAACTAGAGAAAAAAATAGCCAATAATTTTTTTTTAATAAAAACCCAAAACTAAAGAATAAGATTGAAAACAAAACAAAAAAAACAAAAAAAAATGGACCAAAAAATAGAGGCCTACTTGCTTGGGCCTTGACTGGATGACCTAGCATACTTGGTCTTATAAGCTCATGCGCACTGGCCACTTATCCCAGATCCTTGCACCTTGACTAAGTTGATGTTTATTTTTTTTAATTTTTCAAGGGGCATACAACTTATTATCCACTTTTATTTTATATATATATATAAACAAGAGACGTGTCGCTCGTTGACCTAGTTTTAGGCAACTAAAAGGTCGCTAAAAATTCAAGCCAAGGGTTTTTTTCTTAAAAAACTCGATTTTTAACCCGTTTTGAACCAAAACACATTATACACCTTAACAAACCTATAAATAGCCTCAAATAACCCACAACCCCAAAATCAACATGAAATCAAAAGACTTGCCCAACTCACATCTACCATTTTAAGTGATTAGATGGACAAGGAACACCTCGGTGAGACTCCCATTAATGAATGAAACTCATTAACACCAAGATTGATCAATTATATGCTCAAAATCATTTTCAACTAAGACTTTATCTTCCCACTATTAAAATCCGATGACACTCTCTGTTCTCCCTTAAACCAAGGGTTAAAAGATGAAAAAAATAAAAATTTTGACCAAAATTTAATGATAACAAACTAAAGGGACTAGAAATAAATAAATAAATAAAAAGTAAAAAGACTAAAATGAACTTTTTGTACAAACTTTAAAGGGGTAAGGTCGCCAAGTTTTTTTTTTCTTTTTTCACTTTTGTTCTCTATCTTTTAATCTTACCATTTTTCAACAAATAAGAGCTAACTGGTCATCAATTTGACTATAAAAGAATTGAATTGAGGAGAAAAAACCTTTAATGACTAAAGTGGAAACAAAATCACTTTAGAAGTGCACAATGAAATGTGAGTGTGTGAATAGTGTGCGAGGAACAATAATTTCCTCATTTCTTTTAGTGTTTTGTATAATCTTAGACTATGACATGCTCGGATGGATAATCAAATATTACATAGCCAATCATTATGTCATGGTGAGAAATCAAGTTTGACATGTAGGATATTTCGTCTATATAGACTAATGTTAATAGAAAATTTGTTTAAAACTATGATTAATAAGTACATTTGAGGTCAAATTAAAAATAAGATCTATTCATTTTAGAATTGAAACTTTATTTGAAAAATACACTCCAACAAAAGTTTTGACTTAAAACATTAATATGATTAAAATAAATTATGAATGAATGGAGAATTGATCTAAAAACCCCTTAGTTTGCATGTTTTTGTGAAACCCAAAACCTAATATCACATATTGAAAAAAAAAAAAGGCAATATTATCCCATAGTTTATATAGTGAGAAGTTGAATGGTCATAAACAAGTCCAAGCAAAGTGGTTTTAGACTAAAGTCATACGTGATTGCTCGGCTTAGCTTGGGATTTATGTGTTTAAGTTTATTTTTTGCCAACCTATTTTGTACTTGGATTTGAGTTTATTATAAAATAATTTTTTGGTTTATAAGAATTACTTTTTATTAGCTCATTTATATATTCAACCCATGAATAAGAAGTATGAACATTCTTTTTCCTTTTTTTTATTTTCAAAGAAAAAAATCTAGTTTAAAAGTAAAAAAGTGTCATGTTTTTGTTCCTTTCATGGTTGGTAATTAAGGCAAAACAACATGAATTAATTATGATAACTAGCATAATTAATTATGCATCAGTTTTAGTTATAAGAATCAATATAACTAAAAATTAAAAGAGATATGTTCTACACACCTTGCAACAAAATATGTATTCGCCAAAGAGAGGATATTTCTCACTTAAAAATAAATGGATGGCGAATACATGTATATGGAGAATTCTTCGACTTCCAAGTTATTGTGAAGGTTATACTGGAGATGACTTCTAAAAGTTTATCACCTTAACAATGTGCTCCATGTTACTATTATCATGAAGAACTTAATGTCTACTCATTATTGAGCAAAAATAATTTTAAGAATAGTTTATAGATTAATAAATTTATACTCTTTAAAAATAAAATGTTAGTCAAAATAGGGTATCTTAGTGATGAACTCTTCACAATAAATATAATAACTATTGCAACCAAGGATGACAAAACAACAACAATAACAATATATATTTTTCTTACTTGTTTAAGTCTTGTAATATATGACATGGTAAATTAAGACATGTGAATTATAATTGTATACAAATGTTAATCAATATTGAATTGTTACCCGGTATGATTTTTTAAAAAAAACAAAATCATAAGTGTAAGGCTTATTAAAATCAAAATTTACAAAAAAAATATTTTCAAATAATTAAAAAAAATAGTGAACTTCTAGGTTTAATTTATTCAGATATTAGTGATTTAAAATTTATGTAAACTAGAGGTGAGAAAAAATTATAATGTTACTTTACAAATAAATACACAGGGTATTTTTATATCTAATTGCTTAGAAACAAAAGTAAGTCATTTGAAATGTTTAAACATTATAAAAAAAAAAAGTTAAAAATCAACTTAAAAAAATAAAGATAATAAGAAGTGATTGAAGTAGAGAATACGAAACATTAGTGAATTATACTTTCAAAATTTTATTACCCACCAATCTATTAAAAAAAATGATGAATGTCATGAGCAAATTCAAGAGCACCTCATAATTTATGAATAGATAATTTTAATCGTTAATTATATTCTTGAAATAATACCCTTATAAAAAGTTAGATTCATCATATTATTTGTATAAAGGTAAAAGACCTTCCCACAAGTATTTTAAAGTGTATTGGTGGCTTGCAAAAGATGATGTATGTCTACATCCGTACACGATGTATCTTTTAAGATATATTGTTTTAATTGACATGAGTTTAGTCTTAAAGTGAGTTTTATTTTTGAAAACACGTCTATTAAAAATAGATAAGATCCTATTATTATATAAGTGACTAATACCCTCGTCTTTTATTTGAGATGTGATAGTGTCATAATTATAATCATTATAACATGTCATGTTTGATGTTTGATTAACCTGGTTGGATAAATTTTGATTTGATAGAATAATTATTTTTGAAAAATCATCTAAATTTATACTTATATTATGAATTTTTTTTAATTTGTCTGTACATATTTTTAATTTATCTTTATCCTTTGGATTTAATTCAATTTGTTTGTACAAGTCTAATCGCTATCACATATTATTTTCCAATTATTTATCATTTTATCAAATATTTTTGTTAAACTTTCATCATGTGAAAAAACTCAAATACAACACGAATTATATAAAAATAACTTTAAAACATTTTACAATTCATTAATTTTATTTAATTTTTTAATAAACCAGGTTAATTTTAAGTTTTTCACATGAATAATTCTTCTGCAAGTTTTGATAAAAATATCCATCAACATGATAGACTGAAGAATGACATGCAGTATAAGAATAAGTTGAGATCGATTGGACTTTGAAGACTAAGCTTAAAATATAAAAATAAATTGAACCAATTCTCTTAATTTTTTTATCCATCTCTTTTTATTATCGGTAAATATTTTTTAAAACTAGCTAAATGTGGTGGCAAACAATAGATCAAATTGAAATACACATCCCTGCCTATACCCTCGCAAATCCTTAAAAAAACAAATAACCAACTATATTTTTTCATCTCAAAATTTAACTCTACAATGCAGTTTAGTCCTGACTAGACTAAACCATACGTTTGTTTTTTACATGTATTTATCTATAACTATATTTTTCATCCACCCAAAGAGTTTCCCATAATTTTCCTGTCGTGTACAAAAAAGAACATAAATAAATAATTTCAAAGCATATAAAAAATATAAAAAAATCTTTCTATTTTTATTAATCTTGTAAATAAAGGATTTACACATACAAATATATGTGCTATTCAACTACTACTTTTAGTTAATCTTATGGATTTGAATTTTTCAAATATTATTTATGATTCTAGGATTAAATCTTATCTCTATTTTCACTTGTATTTATCTATATTTATGTGTATGGCTTATTCAAACAGGTTCTCACAATCTTCTCATCCTGAGTAAATAAACAACATATATATAAATAATTTCAAAGCACTCAATAAATACAAAAAAATCTTCCAACATTTTTTAATCTCATACATAAAAGATTTACACAATACAACGCTACACACCTACTCTTTTTTAGATAATCTTATGAACTTGAATCTCTCAAGATCATCTATGATTCTAGTGTCTCTCTCTCTCTCTCTCTCTCTCTCTCTCTCTCTCTCTCTCTCTCTCTCTCTCTCTCTCTCTCTTCTCTCTCTCTCTCCTTCGTCATCGCTCTCTCTCTCTCTCTCTCTCTCTCTCTCGCCTCTCTCTCTCTCTCTTCTCTCTCCGTCTCTTCTCTCTCTCTCATCTCGTCTCTCTCTCGCCTCTCTCTCTCTCTCTCTCTCTCACACACACATATAAAAGTTTGCGTGTGTGTGTTTGTATGTACACTAAGTTATTGAACGAGAAGAAAATATTAAAAACGTTTTACTGACTTCGAAACACAAGCGGCCAATTATTCTAGAACGGAGGGAACAGTATACAGACCACAGATGTTTTTAATCAAGAAACAAGAACAAAGAAAGAAAGAAAGAAACACTAACAGTGATCCTTACAAGATATGTTTGCACATAAAAACAAAACATATGAGTGTGGTCACATTGCCCTAATGGTAACATGCGCAGGATGCCAACTCCACTCCATGTTCCACGACACCCAGCCACCCACCCCATATTGCTGATACGACCAAATCCACTAAACTATCAGATTGAAATCAGAGGTTACCTTCGAGGCTCCGTTGTTCTACTTTCAACGCTAACTAATGAGTCCTTTTCCACGTGTCACAACCCTCGAGGTTTGTTTTTCTTTCTCCAGTGTGTTTTTAAGATTTTTGCACACGAGAATTGAATAATGATTAAATCCATTAATAAATAATAATGACATTTGTTATATATACATATAAAGTGGTTGAAGTGGGCATCTCTCGCTAAAAGGTCCAAAACTGCATCATATAACGACTCTAATTCGTTGTTTTTGTAAGTAATTATTAGTGTATTAGGCGAAGCTGTGCAAGCAAGTCGAATAATAAAAAACTTATTAATTTATTTTATTATTTAACTTGTATTTAGAATTTAACTATATAAAAATTATTTAGACATGATTTAAGTTAATTTGACAGATTTAAAAATAACATGAATGATTGATATAAAAAAAAAATAACTTGACTAAAAAAAATAAAGATGATATTTTTTTAATATTAAGATAACAATATATTAAATTGATTCGGAATTTGCGACTTAACATGTCAAATCTATGATCCGAGTCATGAATTGCACTGAGTTTAATAACTTTATTTTTAAAAAATTATTTTTTACTTAATTTTATGAAAACAAAAATAGATGCTTGTGAAATTAAATACAAACTAAAATTTATGATAGTTGTTTGAGAATAAAATAACCTCAAACAAAATAAACTAAAACAAATTGTAACAAGCGACTCAAAATTAACTAAATATTGGAGTATATAATTAAAAAAAACTAATAAAAAAATTCAATACAAACTTAGAATGAAATTAAAAAATAAAAAAAAGAGATGGGACCTCCTTTCATGTTCATATAAACAATAAAAAAAATATTTATCCGGTTTTTTTTAGCTAGTGTGTGTAGATACATATTGGTTTTTATTTTTATTTTTTAAACTTAAATTTTAAGGTTAGCACGCAAGAAAATACCTCTACAAATCCATTAAATCACGTGGAATATACGCTTCCAATATCGCATGAAAAATATGTAATCTCAATTGATGCGTACTATTTTAAAAGTATCTTTTTATAAAATTACATAAACTTAAAGAATGTAGAGAAATCGTTGTATAAATGGCTTAATTTATCATGGTTTGTAATAGTACGATTATAATTTTGCCCTTCATTAAAAAAACCAATGAACTGGTCTTGAACACATGGCTTATTTACCATTCTAAAATTGTTCAAAGATAGCTTAGTATTTTCATAATGCTTTGCATAGTTAAATTATTTGTTATTATTAAAAGCAAAAAATAAAATAAAATAACTTGTGTCTAAGGGTTATTTTGAAATTCTCATTTATAATGCATAGCGTGATTACTTTGTTGCCATTGGAAAAAAAAAAATCTTTGGCTCGATTTTAGGGGTATATTTATAATTTCACATTGTTTTTTTTTTTTTTACAGTAATCATTTAGTGGCGATTTGGCAATTTAATTACTAAAAAAAGGTTATTAGCGTATTCGTTTAACACACCAACGAGTGAGTCATCTCATCACCTTTGGATGACATGTGCACAAGCCACTGCTCATGGTGGAGGGGCTTCCTTTGTATTTTCAATTTCTAACGGCAAGGCTACCTTGTTAGGTAATGCATGTGATAGAATTATTTATGGTTTGGTGGTAGTTACTTTCAATTTCTAACGGCAAGCCACTTTTTTTTTTCTCCCTCTTTATTCGTTTTTGTGTTTGGCCTTTCAACATTTTATAGTAACCCTTCAATTTATTTATTTTTTAGAATTTAGGTCCTGATCTTTTAATTGATATTTTTCTAATTTGAATTAATTTATGGAATTGATTTTTTTTATCCTTCATCAATATTTTTTTTTGTTTTAGATTTGATTCCTATTTTTTTATTGCTATTTATTTTATCTGGGATAATTTTTTAAATTTATTGTTTTATGATTTCATCATCCTTCATTATATTTACATGCTATATTTTATCCTTATTTTTTATTGCTATTTTTTAAATCTTGACAAGTTTTTTAAATAAACATATTGTTTTTCAATTTCATCATTTAATATTAAATTAAGCTTTTTAATTGACTTGAGTCTAGAATTTAATGGGTTGCGAATTTGAGAACTTAACCTAAGTTTAAGAGATTAACCATATTCACTTCTTCTTTTTTCATTTTCTAAATTCATGTTTCTTCAATTTCATCTTTTAAAATTTGATTTAATTAGATATTGGGTTCTGTAATTTATTTATTTGCTTGATTTATATAAGAGTTTTCACTGATTTTAAAAATATCTTGAGTTATCTCAGGTCTTTATACATGTCATTTTTTGTTCAATTTAACTTATTTTTAAAGATTTGTTTTTGAAATAAATAAAATTAACTGCTCAATAATTGTTTTAAAAGAAATATCATCTAGTATGTCACAATCTTTTTTTTAATCCTTAAACATTTTATTTATTTAGAAATTGGGCTTTGTAATTTTTTTTTTATTTTCTATAGGATTTGTTACTACTTTTAAAAATAACTTGAATTATCTTAGGTCTTTTATTTTTTGTTATTTGCAAAAAAATTAATCATGTTATTAAATTAACCTGACTTAATAGATTTGTTCAAGTCAATGATCTAAGTTTTAAATTTTATTTTCTTCTTTAAAAATAGTAGTATTACCTGAACATTTTTTTTTATAAATTAGAAACAATTTGGTTTGAGTGGCGATATAGTGTAGACCACCAATCTAAGTTTGCTTGGGCAATTTTTTGTGCTTTTTTTCTTAATTAAATGCCTTTTTTTTTCATTTTAGGTCCTCAACACTTAATTAATTAGAATTTTGTTTTCTAATTTGTTTCAATTTGGATTCCGTAAGGTTATAACAGGCTTATATCCTAGATTGTGAGTTTCATGAATTAAATATGATTGACACATGTTGATCTAGTATGTCATTATTTTAATTTTAATTTTTTTTAAAAAAAATATTATCTAATATGTCATTACCTCAATATTTTAAAAATGTTTTGTTCATTGTATATTAAATTTTTATTTCCTAACTTCTTTATATATATATATATATATATATAGAAAAATAATTCGACCTAGTTAAAGAAAAAAAACTAGTAATACTTATATAATGTTTGGATGATGGAACCCACGAGTTAAAATAACAAAATATTCTCTTGAAAAACAAAACCTAGTTCAGGAAACAAGACACTTCAGATTCACTATCGCTAGAACAAGACACTTCCTTTCTGTTTTTTATTATATAAATATATATAAAATATTCAAGTCTTCACAGTAGACAGAAGGGGAATATTTCAGTAGACAAGCCAACTCCTTTTCTCCAAATCCACTTGTGGTGTTTCGGTTGATTATTACTTACCAAAAAGTCACAGGTTTTGACAATTACGTGCTTAGAGATGATGATTAATTGTGATTATGTTTAAATCCATCGGGTTTTCCTTTATTACACCCATAATGGGTTTGCTCAATCCAAAAGGTTCCACCAAGAAAAAGAAAAAAAAGAAAAAAAGCTATCCAATCACACATGCCAGCTGATCCTATCAAATGATAATGGGTCTGAAGCTTTGAGCACAAAAAAGAGCAGTGTCTCATTATTATACTTGCCAAAAGAATCATGATGCTGTTTGATGTTGCGTTTTTCCATTTTATTTCTTAACAAATAAATCTGCTTTTAATTTATTAAATTTGGAACCCACACAGGTGAAAACTATTGCGTTATAATTCACCAAGACATCCTTCGAGGTCTTAAAGAATTCCTCCATGTAAAGAAATTCCTTGGATAAATCAACTCGGGAGAAAGAGATTCCAATTTCTTGAGGGGAAAAAAACTTATGTTTCCAGAGATATTAAAATTCGTTAATGGTTTTTTTTAACAATTTCCCACAAACATTATCTGCACTCGTGCTCAAACTTGAAAGCGATGCAAAGGCGAACCCATTTTGGCAACGACTTGCATCGAAACGCATGAGATCTAAGGGCATATATTCTTGTTTTTATCTTTTTTTGGTTCCCTGTTCTCTTGTTCTTCAGACTAGACATGGTATGTGGAAGTCTAATGGCAGGAAAGGCTAGCATGTAAAGGTGCTAGCTAGCTAGGTCTACCTGATTTTGTGCGCCCTCGAGCCCCTGTCGCTATATAGAGTACTGGAGCGATGCCTCTGTTTTATGACAACTCATGAGCAGCCATGAATGATGAAGCTAGCCAGGCCTACGTGGAGGAGCTTTAGAAAAAGAAAAGGAACTCATGAGACGCTGATTCATGAACCATTCATCATTTTTCTATCGCGCTTCTGAAATGCTGATATATATATATATATATATATATATATATATATATATATATCAAGTATCATGTTTCTAAACCATGAAATTAATGGAATGTTGTATTTTTTAACCCCAATGTTTTTAAACTGCTAATTATCCGATCTATCCCTTTAGAAAAAGGAAAAAACTCAAGAGGTGCTCTGATTTAGGGTTGGCAAGTCATGTGCTGCAATATAGTTGAAACTAGGAGGACAATTCTGCAGTCAAGCCATTCCTAATGATCCAGCTTTCTTGCCTGCTCAACTCAAGATGTCAGTGCTGATCCCATTTGGAATTCAAATGGATGTCAGAGAGACTGTGTGTAAAAGCACCTGAACAATAACAAGTGGCTGTAACATCACTTGCATCCAGATGTTGTTTAACCTAGTGGACCCATGTCACAAATTGATCTCTTCTTACTGGTTAGTTTTTACGCCACTTGGGACCAACCACGGGGACATTTTATCCTTCCTTCTCACTTTCCATTTAACATCTTGTTCACCTTAGATTGCGGTCTGTGAGACACTCTTTTAATAAAGTTGAAGCCATGGATTCACTTTAATGTTACGTCAATTTCCTTATCGTTAAAAGGGATAAAGGAATAAGAATTTGAGCGTTTGGGATATCCACAGGATGATGTGCAGGGAAGAGCTGAAAAATACCAGCAGTTGGCACATGAAGAGCAGAATCTAGAGTCGAGTGTTTCTCAGTGCTGCCATACGAAACGAATATAATTTGGTTTCTTGGTGAGCAAGATAAAGGTGCTACGAATCAAACTTTTACTTGTCAAACCAACGGGATGACTCTTTAGACAAATGATCGTGGTTTCAGATGATGGAGAGATGCAGGTAAATTGAATTATTTGTAATTCCACCACAATTCCTCAGACGATGTCATCAACAAAATATACAGCTCTCGCAGACGATATTATCTGGTTATGTCAATAAGACTACAGGTCCTGCAGGGCATCACCAATCATTTTCTGTGCTTCTTCACGGATGCATGTGAGATTTGACTTTATCTCCTTGCAGATTCTACCTTCAATTAGGTGAACTGGCAACCATGTCTTGGGCTTTACATCCACCAAATATGAAAGAGTTGTCTCGTGTTCTTGACCAAGTGAATCTTCAGTTTTGGGTTTGGTAAACTGCAAGAGCCATCATATTTGAATCATATGCTTTCCAGTGAAACAGTAAATTATACTCAAAGACTTATTCTCCAAAAGTCATAAAAGAACCAGCTTATTATTCATAAAATGTACATGGTGGTCAACTATTGGCTCGCTGATGTGCAATGCAAATCAATCAATTAAAATGTGTAAGCAATGATAGAATAAACTTGTGCTCAGAATCGGATTCAAGAACACAGACAAAGCAATGATAAACTACACAATTTTCTTAGTATTAGCAGAGGATATAGCCTCCATAGGCCGGATGGAAAAGAAGGATCAATTGCTCATTCCCAATAATCAAGGAATAGAAAGTCACTTTCTATTGAGTTCAGTGTCTAATGGGATTGTACGATATATGATGCATTTTTAAGACAAGTTTTATCAATATAGTTTCATGTAAATTAGATGTCTTGCAGATGTATATAATGCCTACTCTTAATCTAAAACACAATGTCACAGTCAAAAAACTTTAAACACTGGCTGGAATGCCCAGTTGTCATTAACTGCAGAGGAACCAGGGAGGAGTCACAGAGTGGAGTTGCATATATGCATCAGACTCCAAATATTAACCCAAAACCTTTATCCATTGGGTTATCGGCTAACTCTGTGCCAGCTGTTCCTAAGCCCTGACACCTAGCTGTTACTCTTCCTACTAAATCGGCTTGCTGTTGAGAGTGTTTACTTCAGCTTAGAGGGCATTCTCCTTATTCGAATCTTCTTACATTTCATCGCGGCTAGCACCGATGAGATACTGGGACATTCAATTCAGCCTTTCGGTCAATCTTTCCCTTTCTGCTCCTCATCTAAATGAGCTAGCGGGGTATGAAATACCTTCGACGCTACTTGCCTCTATCTTTTCCTTGACACTCTCCTTGGCATCAACCAGCCTCCCCTGGCTCTTCCACCGGCTCAACATGCTTTGTACATAGTATCTCAACATGCTCCAGTAAAAAAATTGATTCAACATGTTACTAGATTCTTGGTTCAATCATTTCAGGGAAGTATCTATTTGTGGAGTTCTATAACCTCAGTTCTTCAAACTGCTTTACAAAGGGATACCTTCTTTACTAACCTCATTTCACATTATTTTATTGAACACAAAAACAACGCAAATCTTTCAGGTGCCTACCATGTCAACTGTAATCTTTTCCAGGGTAAGCAAGAAAAGCACATCCTATATCTTGCTTAATGCTGCAAATCTGAAGTCAGCACTCCTAGAAAAATGTGTACTAACTTGGATAGATTTTCATATTATATTCCAAGGAGCTTGAAATCTCAAATATATGAAATTATAGCCTGCAAATATAGAGATGCTAAACAACAGAGAAACAGATAATTTGTACCTGTTCAATAGACCACTTTCCTTCAAAGCACTGAAAGTCACCTTCCGTCATCTTAAATTCAATATCACGTTTTTTACCTGAAGTAAACGTCTGAAGGTCTCTCTCGTAGCAATCCAAAATTGCCTTTGCATTAAATTTCAGTCCAAATGCCAAGTTTTGCTGTCCAATCTGTCAAGAAGAATATAATGATATAACAAGGTCAAAAAAAATGTTTTGGCTAAACTCATGATCATGAGGTTTTCAGTGGAAAGAATTTTAACAAGCGGTCTTGAATTCAAGTCATAGAACAATATCCATCAAAAACCTAAGATGCAAGCTTAGGTTTCAGTATAGAGAACTTTTAAGCCAAACACAAATGCAGAGAAAGGCAAATCATGTGCGTGTCTGTTGTTGTTCACCAGAATATGTGTACATTCTTGTGCAATTGTGTGCAGTTGCATGTCGAAAGAGAGAAAGAGAGCCACAGTGCACACCTCTGGTTCAATTTACAATGATCAGAAAATTACAAATATAACAAGGTTCTGCGCAAATAGAAGAAAAGGTTATTAGTTAATCAAATATTTACTTGTCAATCAATTGTTTATCGATGTTAATCAAATATTTATTAGGAAAGATCCCAAATCAGTCTATCGATGTCTAATGGAGAATTGGCTTGGTGAAGTCTAATCATAAACGGTCAAGAAGGCTCAAACCTTTCTACTAAACTTGTCAAAGGGTGCCTAATCTTCAACCATGTGTTTTTGATGCCCCACAATTTCACTAAACTTGCTACCATGACAAACTTCACCCTATCAATATATTATATTTCTCAAACTCAAAACTTCCCTAATGGAAGAAAGCACCTCGTATCCACCAACAATGACCCATCAAAACTTCCTTAATGGAAAAAGGCACCTCATTTCCACTAAAAACAGCCCTTCAAAACGTACTTAAGCTTGTTCTAGAGCACAACCTCTATAAATTCTCGCACCACAAGCCAGCAATGAAACCACTTCTCTCTTCTGACCAGTTACTATTCTACTCTCCCATGAACCGCCTGGCATTCTCCTCTGCTTCAAAGTTTAATCTCCCTAAGTAATTTTTCTTGCTCCTCCCTCAACTCTCTCTTAACTCCATTCCATTACTTGTAACCTTTTTTTAACAATCATTCATATATTTTTTTTTCATTAAGAAAACACCACCTGGTACAATTTAAAGCTACATTAAGCCGAAATTTTTAGAAGAAATAGCGGGAATATCATTTTCAAGAATGCATTTAATTTAGCTTGCCATATTCATTCCAAAAACAACTTTTCAAATGATTATGAAATAAAAAGCTTTAGAACAGGCAAACCTCGTATGACATATCCTGATGTATAGAGAGAAAGAGAGCAAGCCCAGTGTTGAGGAAAAAGAGAGGGAGTTGAATTATACCTGATAAAGACGAGCGAAATTGTCTTTCTTGTCAATTAATTTACTGACAGCAAGACTGGGAATGAAATCAGCCAACTTCTCATAATCAGTTAATATCTTCCACACAGTGTCAAGGCTAGCATTTATGGAAATCTTGGACCGAATCCTCCTCGAGTTCTTTTGAAGCTTCTTTATCTCTATAAAAACACCATCCTCACTCACACTGTCTTCTGACACCTCCTCCTCCTCCTCACCTACATACGAATTATACACATCATCATCAGTATCATTGTCGTGATAATCATCGTCGTCGTCCAAAAAAGTTGACCCGGAATTGGAACAATGAGGGATGGGTCGGAAGTGAGAGAGAAGGCGGTGCTTTGATTGTGAGCTAAGGTTTGCGAAGAATTTAGGAGAGAAAGAAGAGAGTTCAGTGTTGGCGTTGGTGCTGGTAACGCTAACAGAGGGTGGGAGCAGCAAGAGACAAGGATAAGAGGAGCAATAGTTGGAGTATTTTGGGATTCCAAAGGCGCGCATTATTTCGCTTACTCGCGACGGAAACAACCCCGCATTTCTTTTCTTTCATTCTTCCTCGCAGCTACCCTACTGCTGCTGCCTCCGTAGTTGTCGAATTTTGGATTTTGTGAGCCACATAAAGCTGCAGCTGAGCTGAGCTGGCCTTGCCTGAACCATGAATAACGTTTTTAGAAAATAAATATTTTTTCAGTTTCGAGATTTTGATTTTTAGTTTTAGTAATTTTTATTTTTTCTATTTAAAGAGAATTTTTTTTTCTATTATTATTAATATTATTATTATTATTATTATTATTATTTTATTCTCCTATTACTTTTTTATAAAATATTATAGTAATTTTTTGACAAGCCAAATTTGAATGAATAAAAATTAAATATTTTAGTTTTTTTTATAATTATATTGCTATTAGTTTTTAAGGACTGTAATAAATTATATTATTATTTGTTTTGTCTGCATAACTTGATTTCAAAATTTAACGATTTTTAATAATTAGTTGTTGTAAATTGTTATTAAAAATTATAATAATGAGATATATAATGGAGCAACATATACAAAAGCATTAGAAGCTTAAAATAGAGCATTTGGCACACAAGAAAAAAAATCTTTGTTTTTTTTAGAAAGAGTTCTACTTAAAAAACTGTGATGAATGTTTTCATGGTGGAGGATAATTTTTAATTGAAAAGGTTGATAATTTAAATTTGAAAATGAGTTTCTTCAAACTTAGATTAACTCATGCATAGATTTTTCTTGAGAAATAATTATTTTTTATTACTTTTATTTTTTTTATTTAAAAATTTTATTTTAGCTTAGTTTCATTTTTATATTCAATATTATTAGTGTTTTCTAGTTTTCTATTCAAATGAAATAATTTTTTTTATTAAGTGTAATTAGGGTTTTCTAATATATAAATATATTGTAACAGATTTTTAATAAATTAATAGATAAGTAATCTCCAGAATAAAAAAATTGTTTTATTACCCTCCACAATCAAGAATCGTGACTAAGGCTTTCTTCAGTCATGTAGATTTGAATTATTATTTTAGAAAATAATTGAATTTGGTGAAAGATGAGGAACCAATTGGTTTGAACTAAATGTTTTTTTTAAGAGAAATATAATTGAAATTATATCGAGTAAAAATACCATAATTCTATAAATCAATGCTTCTATATAAAAACTAAAATTTTATTATAAGATTCTCAATATTGTATGGCATGACTAGGAATCATAAAAAAATATTTTTTAAATTATTACTTAAAATAAAATTTATATTATAGTTTAACTTAAATATTTTTTATTTTAAAAAAGATGTATGATATTTTTATTTTATATATGAAAAAAATATTTTGATTTACGAGAATTAAAAATATAGTTAGTAAATATAATTCTTTCTAATTAAAATAATACATGATTAGGAAATACGTGTGAAAGCAACATCATATGTTAGAATGTTAATCATGTATGTAAAGTGAGATTAATCATTTATAGAAAGATAATAACGCTACCTTCCTGTATTTTTAATTGGTTTATTAATTGGAAATATATTTTTAAATAGATACAACTAATTAACTTTTTATCGAGTATTTTCTCAAAACTCATATTTCAAGAAATACCATGTATTAAATGAGAATCTCTCACTGGATTTCGTTTTAAGAGAGTAAATTCCAAACAAAGCCTCTGGTGAGATGAGCGCATTTTCTCCTCCTTAAATTCAAAACGAAATGAGCATAATTTTAACACATTATTTGAAAAATATAAAAATTTAACCGCAGTTAAACTCGAAATGGAGGGAAGCTAGTCCACTGGGCTGGGTCGGAGAAATTAGCCTCCGGTCTCACTGGCAGGGCGGCTCAGGTCGGCCAATGCATATCCAGCCAATGATGAGTTGGGGCTAGCTGTTAGCGTGATCTTCGGGTGCTGGTGACGGATATTATGAAAACAACAGTTGGAAAAATCGAGGTTCGCTGTGCTGTCTGCTATGCATTACCATTCCATTTAATTCTTTTGTTATCTCCACTGTACCAACACTATCTATTAAGTTGTTCTTGAGATTCTGGAGATTACTGATATCTTTTCAAATAATTTTTTTATCTAAAGATATATTAAAATATTTTTTTATTTTTAAAAAAATATTAACATATTAACATCATTAAAAAACACTTAGAAATATTGATTTGATTTTTTAAAAATAAAAAATAATTTTAAAAAACACTTAAAAATAAAAGCAATCTCAAATATACATTACTACATTCCAAACACCAAATGCCACAAATAAGAACGTCTCGCAGCTGCCAAGCAAAAATATAGCTTCTGCATTTTCATCATTTTGGTAGTGTCCGCCAGAGATTGAATTGCGTGATATTTTATTTTTATAAAAGAATTTTTCAGCGACAGGTGATGTTGATAAAGATTTCAATTATATAAAATAAAAAATTTAGACTATGATATAATAAGCTATTCAATAAAAGATTTAGAAAAAACTTTTAATCCTTTTAAAAATAAAAGGAATGATATTTTATTTATTTCTATTTTCATGGATCAAGATCATAAACAATCTCAACCTTGTTGAAGCATTCATAAACCAATTTCTTATTGTCGATTTGATATTAAAAGGGAAGTGTTTATGATTTCTCCATGAGATGATGAAAAGCCTAAAATATTCAATTATGCTCTATTCAATCATAAAGTAAGAGAATGAATTAAAGTTATGAAAGAAGAAATGGAGTCAATGAAAACTAATTAAATTTGAGACTTGGTCAATTTATTGCCAGGTCGAAAATCTATTGGAAGTAAATGAGTTTTTAAAATCAAATATAAGACAGATTGATCAATAAAAAGGCTACACTTAAAAAGAGGGAATTGATTATGAAAATACATTCTCACCAATTGTGACAATTACTTCAGTTTATCTCATTTTAGTTGTAGTTGCATATATAGACTTAGAGTTATACCAAATGAATATTAGAACTGTATTTTTCAATGAAGAACTAAATGAGAAGATCTATATAAATCAACCTTTAAAATTTGAGATTAAAGGACAAGAACTTAGAGTTTAGAAGCTTAAAAGATCTATATATAGTTTTAAGCAAGCTTCTAGAAAATGAAATGTCAAGTTTTATCAAGCTATCCTTAAAGATGGTTATACAATGATGAAAGAAGACCATTGCATGTATTTAAAAGATTTTAATAATAGTTTTGTAATATGATCCATATATTTTGATGAAATCTTAATAGTTAAAAATAATAAAAGATGATTGATACAATTTAAAGGTAATTATTATTGCACTTTGAAATAAAAAACATAAGTGAGGTTAGCTATGTTTTTAGTGTAAAAATCATAAGAGATTGTGCTAAAAATTTTTTGGATTTAACTCAAGAGACTTATATTAAAAAAATTATAGTGAATTTTAGAAGTTAAAAAATTAAAGAATTAATTTTTATTATTATTAACTATTAATTAGCTATCATAAATTGAGATTTATAATTTAAAAAAAAAAAACAAGAGTTGTTGGAGTGGGAAAAAACACTATGATTCACGAACAATATTTTCAATCACTTGACTGAAAATTTATATTTTTAACAAGTAGGTATATCTTCATAGAGATATTAAAGGCCAAATGTTAGATTTAATTTTTGAAGTTTGAGAAGCATTTTTCTTTTATCATTTAATTTCTATTCATGTAAAAAAAAAAACGCTCTACGATTTGTGAACAATATTTTCAATCTCTCAACTGAAAATATATAATTTTAACAAGTAGATATATCTTCATAAATATATTAAAGACCAAAAGTAGAATTTTTTATTTTTTATTTTTTTGTAAATATTGAACTAAGTGGGTCATGTGAGCAGTCCAAAGCTAGCCCATTGGGTTAGAGATATTAGGCAGTGGTCTCCCCGTGGATGGCCTAGGGCCGGTTGCAGTTACCCAGCCCAATCAATAATGAGTTGATGAGACTTGAGAGTTGAGACTTGAGAGTTGAGAGAGCAACAAATACGAGGCGGATATTTTTAAGACACCCGTCGGATAAAACGAGGTAGTGCCTCCCCAAGTCTGTCGATTTTTTGTCCTCTCTGCCTTGACACCTTGCCTTAAAGGCTTCAACGCGCTAAAGGCTAACGTGATCTTATCTTCAAACCTCCTCTACTCCAAAACACAAGCACAGCCGAAAAGAAAGAAAAAGACTCTAGTCTAGTCTGCCAAAGGAAATGGCCTCTACATCGTCAATGCAAATGGCGCACAGTCCTCGCCTTGTTATTCAGGTCAGTCTTTCAGTACTCCATAGCATGTTCACATACTCCCTCCCAATTTTTACACATTGAAACAACGACACAAGTCAGGAAAATACGAACAGACAAGAATAATGAAGCAAATACTGGTAGATAAAGTTTGTGAATGACATGACACACCTTGGGTCATTGTTGACGCTGCTGGTTGCATGGCTACTAAGAACCCAGTTCTTGTTTGTTTCTTTATTTTGCAATGTCTGTTTTTGGGCTTACTAATTTACTGATTGGCGACTACTGCTTATCAACTTCGAGAATTGTAGAGAAATGGGTTTTGTTAGAAGATCATTCTGTATTTATGACTAAAATGGGATTGACAGTTGGCCTTAACATTCATTTCACAATCTATCGAATCCCGGCTTCTGCGTTCTGTTCTAGTATTTTTTTTTTAATTCCAGTTGTATTAATTTCATAGTATATTATTGTGATCCTGGAAGAGTATTAATAATTTGAACAAGGATTATTTTATTGATGTGACTTTTCCTTCTTCCAATTATCAAGATGCTTCCTTGGCTTTTAGACAAAAGTTTATTGCATGTGGGACAACTTTCCCTTGGATTTGTTGAATTCTTAGCTGCTGGTGTGGTTTTACAAGGAATCACTGAAGCATGGCCTTCAAATCTTTTGCCTGTGTCTAAATGCCAAATTTATACGTGTTTTTCTTTATATTTCAGTTTATTTTGGAGAATTCTTGTAATCTAACAAACCGTATTTTTTCGAATAACTAAAAGTTGAGAATTTATGAAAGGTAGTATTAATCATTCAAATGAGGCCAACGCATCGGTCATTTCATCATTCTGTACACTGCTTAGTGCTTATGCAACAGTGAAAGCTGCGAAAAAGAAAAGGGGTAGTTAACAGAAACTTGATTCTAACAACTAATTATTAATCACTGATTAAAAGGTCATTGAAAGGAGTGAGATGAAGAAATAATGGGGTCTCTAGACTCTAGACATGAGTTGATCACATTTGCTTTGCCAAAGCAAAATTTTGTGATTAAGGACAGCCATCACACTTTGATGCTGGTCAATGATTTGTTTGCCAGTAAGACTTTGCTCACAAATTGTACAAAAATAAAAATCATATTGCCTCTGTGCAAGCAGTACATTTTTGTATTTTCTTCCTTTTTTTACCTCTTCTATCTCGTACTCTTAGTATGTGACTTGTTTTCTTTCCTCTCATTCATTGTTTTCATGGCAGGGTAGTTATGAACAAGATTTTTTGAATACAAGCAGGCCACATAGGATATCTACCATCAGAAATGCCCGGGGTGGTTACTCTCAAACTCCAACCTTGAACTGCCTTGGAAGAGCATTGACATCAAGATCTCACTATGCATCGAAATTCCCTATCATACGGCTTCCTAAGGCACCTTATATTAAGAATCAGAGAATGACATGCGCCAACTCAATGGAAAATGTAACTACTTATTTGATCCCTTTGCTTTGGTATTCATCAATGATAGTATTTAAAAAGCCCTTAAAACAATGGACTGCTAAGTTTCACTGTCAGATATCACATCTCAATGAATTTCTTTTCTATCCATTTTGAGTTAAGTGGTGACATAGAAAATTGAGATATGATTGCCAGTGTAGAAGATGGCCTTTCTTTTTCCTTGCATCTCTAGCTAACATTCATTAGCAAAGGAATGCAAACAATGATATGGGCCAGTTTTAGCATTTTTTTCTCTTATAGTTGGTGCATTTCAATCTAAAGTAACCCAAAATTAAATGGCTTTAGCTTCACTTTCAGTTCAGTTTTCAGCCTGTGGTGGTGCTCTATTAATTCTATGTCTTTGTTGTCTCGGAAGACTTTCAGATGATTGTGTAATTCATAGGTTTTCATTACTGTTATTATTATTTATTTATTATATATATATATATTCTTTTTTTTTTTTTTTTTGGGGGGGGGGGGGTTTCTCTTGGGCTTTCTGAAGTCTGCATAAGTCGCCCCTTCCATCTTTGGAACCACGTGTGTATTAGGGTCCTGTGTTCTCATAACCCTGCTGTATCAGGATGTTGATCTACAAGCAAAAGTGACGACCAAGTGTTTCTTTGATGTTGAAGTTGGGGGTGAACCCGTGGGTAGAATTGTAATGGGCCTTTTTGGAGATGTTGTTCCAAAAACTGCTGAGAACTTCCGTGCCTTGTGCACAGGTGAGCTTTTTAAACAAAGATTAACTGTTGGAGGCACTATTTGAGGCTTCATCATACAGTGATGTGTTTGGCCTTGGATGTTAAAACACCGTATGCAGGAGATAAAGGGTATGGTTACAAAGGATGCTCCTTCCATCGTATTATCAAAGATTTCATGATCCAGGGTGGTGACTTCACGAGAGGAGATGTGAGCTCTCTGTTTCTGCAGTCTAACACATACTGCTTCTTAAGTAGGAAGTTGATTTCACTAAGAAGAAACTGTTAATTTCATAACTGCAGGGAACTGGAGGAAAAAGCATATATGGTTCTAGTTTTGAAGATGAGAGCTTTTCCCGTGAGTATTTTCATGAGCCTGAATAAATATATACTGTAAACTTCTATAACTCAGAGCATCACATAAACATCCCTTTCCATTTTTATCTTTTATTCTATAACGTGGGTGATTTGGCTGGGGTCCTGGGAGGATTTGACTAATATTGTGCTAAAATTCTAAATCCATCACTTGCAGTGAAGCATGTTGGACCTGGTGTTTTGAGCATGGCAAATGCAGGTCCCAATACCAATGGGAGCCAGTTTTTCATTTGCACAGTAAAGGTAATATAACTGTTGCAGTTTTGTTCTTTTGGTTGTTGCATGTCCAACTTCATTTTTTCAAGTTTAGATCTAGTGGAAACTTTCCACAATTTTTTGTGTTTCTTATAAAAAATGTTTCACGTTGTCTTCTTCTAGAATTAGAATTCTGAAAACTTGGACATATTTATACCCTGTTAGTATTAGATCAACTGGTAAACATTTGGCAGCAGCAATCTGATAGAGATATTTACTTAATGATGTCTCGATTGGTTTGTGCTGATAGAGATAATGAATTGATAGCGGTCATGTACATAGGAATACGAATGAGAGCATGAGTTCCTACTTATTCTGTGTGTGGAGGTAGAGAGATATCCTAGTTTTTCTCTTTCTCCTCTACATTTTGATCTGGAAAGATGACATTAAAAGGAAATGTAAAACATGAAGTTGAGTGTTTATTGATGAAACATTGGAAACAAGAATGTAAAGAAGAAAAGAAGGCCCTGGTAATTCATTAGTTTTCCTTATCAGATAGGAGTTCCAGATTAAAAATTGTAGAAGGTTCATGAATTGTGTTTGTTTGATTAAGTTGTTGTAAATTGTAACTGACTTGATTGGTTATTTCTTACAATTTTCTTCTAAAATAGTTGCCTACTGTATCGTATTGCATTGGGGCAACTCCCTCTTCATTCCAATCTTATTTTTTAACTGGGATCCCTGTCGTTTTCATACATAACATGGATTGGATGATGGCTGTCTGTGCCTTGTTAATCTTTAAGTTCAGTGAACAGCTGAAGTGCTGAAATATCGATAGAAAGAGTTCTTTTCTCTGAAATTCTATGCAACCAATGTTCTTAATTTGTGCTGCAGACTCCATGGCTGGACAACCGCCACGTCGTCTTTGGACATGTCATCGATGGAATGGATGTTGTGCGCAAGCTTGAATCTGTAGAGACAAGCAGGTCAGATAATCCTCGGAAGCCATGCAGAGTTGTTAATTCTGGGGAGCTACCGCTAGATAGCTGATTATTGTATTCTCGAAGATCATGTCAACAACCCTAGAGACATGGTTTCTCATAATCATTGAGAAAATTCACGAGCAATCACCCAACAACCCTAGAGACATGGTTTCTCATAATCATTGAGAAAATTCACGAGCAATCACCCCCTTGATTTCGCATTAGTTTTGGGAAACTTCATCCGCGGCTCAGAGAAATATGAGCTATGTTTTGTAAGCTCATGGTAGGAAGAGATTTTTTACATATAGTACTGTTAAGTGAACATAAATGCCAGATACCATTTGTATCAAACTTGCAGCTCAACAAAGCCTTTTCAAATAAGAATCCCAACCACGTTTCACTAGTTACCATCTTACTCCCAACTGTTTCAGATTAACTATATGAAATCTTATATAGAGTATGACGCTACATGCCCATACCAAATACAATGAGCTTTTACTTTTAACGGTAGAGATTTTTTACACGAAGACTGAATATACCATCAGTACTTTATTTCCTTTTCCTCCTTTGGCCATTGGGTTACTTTGCCATCAAAAACCAGGTTTAATGTGTACGTAAATGTGAGGCAACTGAAAGGAAAACCTAAGCAAGGATCATTGTTTCGACTGCAGTGGACTGGATAACTTGCTCCATCACCTCTCCTTCATCCTCCCAAATTTCAGGTATTGCTTCTTTGATATTGTGGATGCTTCTCAAGGCATGGTCTGCACCTGGTACAAGGACGGGGCTCCCTACCTGCCATGATTATTGAAATCACACATGACTAGGGTGTTCTACTGTGTTTTTACTGATGATAACAAGAAAAGCAGTGATTTGTAGAGCTTACAATAACTGTATGAAGTCCTGCTGCTTTCCCACTTGCAATGTTTCGAGCACTGTCGTCAAAGAAGATCTGAGAAGAATGAAGGAACAAGGGAGAAAAAAGAAATGAGATACGACTCCACATGATCTCTGCAAATTTGAAGCAGAACAATGATAATTTTCAGGTTTAAGTTATGAGTCAAATATTACTGTCTTCCTTGGGTCCACATTTGCAATCTGAATAGCTGCTTCAATGGCCTCCAGAGAGGGTTTACAGAGGATTCGTGACTTGGAGCTGATACCATTATCTAAATCATTTTCAGTAGCACCATCGAAGTCACCTGGCGCTGGCTCACCTCCTGCAATCATTGCATCATTATCTAATGCATCCATGTTATTTGCAATTTCTAGAGGAGGATTAAGGGTTTCAAAGCAAATGACGCCTTCGAAACAATCTTCGAATCCCATCCTTTTTAGAACCTCAGCTGCATGCGCCATATCAGCATTTGTGAAGATCTGAAGACGTTAAGGAACATCTTAGAAAATTTGCCAACACTCCATGTCTACTTTGCTGAAATATGTTTCGCAAATTTGACTTACTATTTTACGCTGTGGGACGGAAAGTAGAATGTTCCTTAGGACCGGATCAGGCTTCAGTGTTTCGTAAGGCAATCTTCCATGAACGAAAGCATGAAACTCATCGTTATCAAACTCATAGCCAAGAGCCTGGTTTTCATTGTGTTAAGATTCATTAGTTAAACTCCCAGCTGAGAAGAAGAAGAAGAAGAAGTAGAGGGAGGACTCTACTATTAAAGAATCAAGGATATAATTTCACCTTTAGACCGGCCATTGTTGTTCCATGCTCCCTGTATAATTCCAAGCACATTCTCGGAACTTCACTTTCCTCAATATGTAGCTGATGCAACATGAACTCTGCAGAGAAAATAACTCAAACCACATTATTTATGTACTTCAATTGATATATCAACACAAGTTCCGTGGTTACTCTGGTCTAACCTTCAATGTTCTTTCGGCAAGCCACGTTGAGACCCAAACTCAAGGGGTACAACGTATCATCCATGTCTGGAAAACATAACATTATTAGTCATAAACGTGAATACATTAAGAAATTTAAATCAGATTTCCTGAGTTCTCTGTTGGACACCCTGCTTTTTCATTAACTAATTACTGGCTTTAACGTACCAAAGAGCAAGCACTCGTATTTTGGTCCGTTGGCCCTCCCAGCAGCGTCCATCTTAAGAAGGTTACCTGCAAGACTTTCCCCGGTTTGAGAACCTTAAATAAGAGATAAAGTAGAAAATCACTTGAAAGACATGAAAAAAACAAGAAAAGAAAGAAAGAATTCACTGTGACAGATTGAGGGGAGAAAAAAGAAAAAGAGAGAAACATTAGCGAAAGCGGGGTGAAGAGATCAAAGTGCATGAATGAAGAGAGAGAGAGAGAGAGAGAGGGAGAAAGCAAGGACCTAACGATCCCATGTTGGAAGAGCAAAGGCCAAATACTAAGAAGTTTCCAATTTATAGCAAGTTACATACATGGCTGGTTTGCGTATCCATCTTCAAGAAGACATAGAGATAGCATATTCAGCAATTTTTAATAGATTATGGTGAAAGCAATGAGTTTGGTGCATCAATATTAACCACATAATAATTTGAAATAAAATAGTAGCTCCGAACTTGGTAGTGGGCAATAATTGGACAAGAAATCATCACAGAGCAGCAAAAACCACCTTCAAATAGTACCGGAATGGAAAATAAAACAGGTCCGACGCTCATTACAGCAGCAGGAGAATGAGACTATTTATATAGAATTGCATGGATGACCCACCAACATGAGGAATGAGGGAGATGGCACTTACAAAGTCTGAGGTGGTAAGCATATTTGATTTTCCTTTGAACAATTCTGAATTAGTTAACACTCATGGATCATGGATCATCTTCAATCTTTCTGTTAACTGTCACTGTCTTGGATTTTGCGAGTGCTTTTTGAGACTTGCCAAGTGCCCCCTTAACCCACTTCGCACATTAATTTAGATTACGGAGCTTGGTTCCGAATTTAAAAGCAAAATCCCGTCCATAACTCCGAGCAGTTGCACAGATTTTAGAAATTAAGCCTGGAGTTCTTCAGATCAAGCACTTATTCTAAATATTAAATAACTTTTTAATTACATATCTTGGCTAAGAAGGTGACTAGCTAAATGCTAATTAAATCCATTATCCATTATTCTTTTTCTCAAACAAAGAAAAATCTTTGAAAATATTTGATAAAAAACAAATATTTTATTTAAGAATTTCTTTTTATTTTTTAAAAATATAAAAAAGTGCTAAAAATACCGGTTGTTAAAATTCTTAAAATGTTTAAGATTAAATTTTTTTTTTTATATATATAAAACAAACTAAACTTTCTAAAATGTTCAAGAAATAAAAAAAATTCCAAAAAACTTGCTAAGAGTTTCTAATTTTTTTTTTTTAGGAATTCAAAACAAATCATTTTTATTTTTAATTTTTTTAAAAAAACTTAATGATATAGTCAGGCCCGTGATAACGAGTGATTTTAAGCTGTCAGATGTAGATTTGCTACAACTAGATGATGATTTGCCACAAATAGATTACATGGATAACCAAATAGATGTATTTATAAACTAGTAAGACATGTTAAGACCCAAGAGGAGGTCTGGTGGCACCAAGTCAGAATAACAACTAAAAAAAGCCACATTTTTTATGTGACCATTGGATCGTGTTCAAATTTTTACAAAAGTTTTCGAAGGTTATTTTTCCTATAGTAGCTATTATGTCGATACATGAACCGTCAACTATTTAAATATAAAAAATCTTGCCGAGGCCCTCTAATTTTGACAGTTTTGATGTTTTTTCTTTTTATTTTTGGATTTATTGCTTATTCTGGATTTTATACTTCTTTTCTTTGTAATTTATGGTTTTTTTATTTTATCATTATTTTCTAGTTGAGGTAAGGTTTCTAGTTTATTTAAAGCTTTATAAATCTCCTAGTGAGGTAGACTTCATTATCATTGTTTTTAAAGAGAATAAATTTGTGAATTTGGGGCTCACATTTGTAGCTTTTTTCATTAATTTAAAAAATTATGTGTTTTTTATTTAATTGTTGTCTTTAGCTTATGCCTACATCACTTAATGTCAAAGTACTTTTTAATTTTTTCAACCATTTTGAATTTTTTACTCAAAAATCTTCTAAAGCTAATTTTTTTTAAGAAAAATTATAATAACAAAATATTGTTTGAATTATTCTTATTTCTCAATTTTTCTTGAAAACATATTAATTTCTAATTCTTAAATATAGCATGCGGAGAGCTTTAGCCATCTTTGGATGATGCATGAGGTGTTATACAATGATAAAGCCCATCCCTCCCTAGGCAATATTAGAATTGTCTCGACAACCCCTTCCTTTCTAAGTTGTGTTAGAATCGTCTTGGCACCCCATTCCTTCCTAGACGGTGTTAGAATTTTCTTGACAACCCCTTATTTTTCGGGTGGCGTATGTGACTTATTGACTTGTGTTTTGGTGTCATTGACTTTGTTTTTCTTTTTTTATTTTTTTCCCTCTTCTCTTTGATTTCCACATCTAACCTCCAAATTTTTAAATAAGCATTTCAATTGGTTTTTCCTTCATATTTGGTCCAAGTTCTTTTAATTATTATTTATTTTATTTGAAATAATTTATAAAGTTGGATGCTTTTTTTTCAATTTCATACTACAACTTCTGTCATCTATTAAATTTGCTCCAGATTTTTTTGATTATTATTTGTTTTATTTGAGATAATTTTTAAAATTAATTTTTTTTCATCATTCTTTAGTTTTTTTCCTATTAGATTTGATTTTTATTTTTTTGTTTGCTATTTTTTTTACTTTAGCAAAAACCTTTAATTGATACTTTTTTTTTTATTTCACCTTTCAACTTTAAATTGGTTGGGAATTGAGATTTTTGATTAAGTTCGGGTCTAGAATTTTATGGGCTACGAGTTTGGGAGGTTAACCCGCGTTTAAGAGATTTTCTCGGGTTTGCTTGGTGTTTTTTCTCTTTTTATAAGCTAATGTTTGTTTTTTAGTTTTATCTTTCAGTATTTATTTAATTGGAGATTGAGCTGATCTGTAACTTTTTTTATTTGTTTTCTATAGGATTTTCACTAATTCTAAAAATAACTTGGGTTATCTTGGATTTTTTTGTCGTTCTTTGTAAAATTTACCCTTTTTTTAAATAAATTATTATTTTTTATTTAAATTAAACTAATTAATTAAATATAAGCATGAAATGCTCATTTCATGCTATTTGATTTGATTTGCTTTTCATATCGTTGTTCTGAAGGCGAGTGCAGCCTCTTATGTTGTCATTGTGCAACCTTTCACAGTGATATTAAAATCATTTCAGTAAGCTTTTTTTGATGGTAGGGGTGGTGTTCATGACGGAGTGACGATGAGTCTCTAACATGTTTTTTTTTTCTTTTTCTTTTTAGTATAATATTGGTAGCTCATATTTATAGTTAATTATTGCCAAATCTTTTTGTTCACTTTATTTATTAGTAATATATTTTTAATCATATTATTAAATTAACCCAGTTTATATAATCCAATCAAGTTAATGATTTTTCTTAGTTCTTTAAAAATGCTCGTATAGTCTGAATTTTTTTTTTTCACATTAGAAAAAACTTAACTCTCAATATATTACGGATCACCTATCTAGTACACAATAAAGGAGGAGACATTTTTTTTCTGTTTTTTTGTTTTTGTTTCTGGACTCTTACAAAGTAAAATAAACAAAATTAAAAAAAAATACAGCTAGCAGTTACAGCCCATATATTTGCAACTGGGCTGCAATCCACACAATATTCTTACTCAGGCCTCGTGGTCCATGACTAACCTAAAACATGTGCAAGAGGACTTTCGGGCCATGTGTCCCTTCGGCTCTTGGATGGCCTGGCTTCCAAATCCAATTTGGTTTCTGCCTTTGCGTTAGCAGGCTTTGCTTTTCGACTTCCAACCGATCGACTTTTCCTTTGCTTTCTCCCCAATCTCATGGAAGGGACAGGTACCACGTAGCCTCTCTCCCTCTCGCTCGCGTAACCAAAAGCTTTCGCTCTAAAATTTAGTGTTGACTGATCGATCGATTGATTGCACTACTAACAACAATAATCGGATAAAGGTGAAAACAATTTAACCGAAAACCAAATATACAGGGCGCCATGCAATGAGTTCGTTTAATCACTTAGGAAGACTGCTGAGCGGCATTTCTCTAGTAGCCAAGGAAATTGCCAAACGCTCCAAAGCTCTCGAAAATGGAGATTTCGAAACCCTAATAGCCTCCACCGCTAAGAAAGCGCTAGTCTCCGCCACCGATCTATCGGGCCTCACTAAAGGGAAAGTACGCGAGTTTTCGCCTCCCAGGCCCCATGGATCCGTCGCTTATTTCAACAATTCACCTGACTTGGCAGCAGAATCAACCCCAGCTGAATCGCAGCTGCCAATTGGCGACAACGGAAAGGAAAGCAGCGCCAGTGATGGTGTCGTGACTCCTTCGGTTTCTTTTCAAGACAAGATTTTAGAGGAGAAACGAATTTCAAAGGAGGAAATTAGTGATTTGGATAGAGATAATAAAGGCCATGCAGGTGCTGGAGAGGTGGCTGTGGCACCGGCGGAAACCGTGGTGGCGCCGCCAGTGGTGAAGAGGAGGAAGCCTCGGGAGAGGAGAGTTCCTTCCAGTCCGTTTACAAGAGCGCTTGGGTGAGTAGTTTTTTTCTTAAATTATTATTATCGATTGAAATTCATTCGTTTGTATCATTTGCTTTATATGTGTGTGTGTGTGTATATATATATATAATTTGGCTGAGATTGAATTAATGCATATTCACACCAGTAAAGTTTATATATAACATTTTCCAATATATTTGGAAATCAAAACCTGATGATGTTATGTTAATTCACATATTGGCTCAATTTAGTAGAGGATGATAGAGCATTAGTCTTGATGATTCAACGAATTATAAGTTAATGACATGAATCATGGAGTATATGTTTAACTTATATCCTATAACTTCTAAAGGTTTGCTGGTCTAGGAGCCGGGCTTGCATGGGGAACAGTTCAGGAATCTGCAAAGAGACTTGTCTTTGGTACACCAAGTTCACAAGACAAACAATCTGCTTATTCTCCATTTTTGTCCGATAAGAATGCAGAACGCCTGGCTCTTGCATTATGCAGAATGCGTGGAGCTGCGCTCAAGATAGGACAAATGCTGAGCATACAGGACGAATCTCTTGTTCCTGCTCCGGTATGCTTAGTCTATTCGCTTATCTATTTCATTTGTTTATTTAGATATCAGGATGTCATGTTTGTGCACCTCAGGTGTATTTTCGAGGAGTCCTCATGGCTCTAAATTCTCAAAATTGTAAATTTTGCATTCCAACTTTTTATCTGAAGGTTTGAATTCATGAGTTATAGAAACTCATCTAACGAGTAGATATATGATTATGGGGTATCTTGAATTGGTACTCATAAATTAATAATAAAATGTCATCCCTTCCTTATCTTGGAGATGCTAACTTCTCTTCTATGGGAGACTGTCGTTTGCTGAGATTTCTGGCATTGCTGAAGAATATTTGCTTAAGCTGCAAAATAGAGCAGGAGTAATAGTATAATTGCTTTATCAAAGCTTTTTTGGCTCTTACTTTTACTGCATCGGCTTTAGAGAAGGTGTTTTTTGAAAAAAATAGAAAAGAAAAGAAACAACGGATCATCATTTGTCTTGACTATGGCCTCCAAACTGTTGACTTACTTTTTGTTGACATATTTTTCCTTCAATTATATATTTGATTTCTTCTACCTTTTATAGATCTTGGCTGCTTTAGATATTGTACGTCAAGGTGCAGACGTGATGCCCAAGAGCCAACTGAATCAAGTTTTGGATGCCGAGTTGGGCGCTGACTGGTCAAAGAAGTTAACTAGTTTTGATTATGAACCAATTGCTGCTGCAAGTATAGGCCAGGTGAAGCATTCTAGCTACATATCTCATTTTTATGTTCAATCAATAGCAGTTGACTCCTGGCCCTGGCATTCCATTCATTTTTGCTTTGACCTTCATGTGTCTTTTCAAATTGAGACAGACCGGCTATTGTTTAGAAGTGTTTTTTAAACCAACCACGGGGGTGTTTAAGAGGGTGATAGCGGTTGCTTTTTGCTCGGAAATTCATCAAAATAATATTTTTTTTATTTTTTTAAAAACTATTTTTAACATGAGCACACCAGAACGATCCGAAAACATAAAAAAATTAATTTCAAGTAATTTTTTTTTTTTACAAATTTTCATGAAACCCCATTTGGAATGTAATTCCAAACGGCGCATACAATGCCTTATATCCGGTTGGGCTGCTCTACACTGTTGTGCTACGCACACAGTTCAGTACTTTGTTGTTTTTTCCCGCTTCAGTTTGATTTTCCAACTAAGATGTGAATATTCATTTAATTGTTATTATTTAAACTATTGGATTTCTATATTCGTACTTATAATTATGTGAAACTTTTGAAGCATACAGCTTCATTTCTTATTCTCTATGAATTTTATTACCTCATAAGCTGATTTTGTCCTTTCTTCCCCACCTTTTCTCTTGTTTTTCCAGTTTACATTTCTGTTATTCATATTTGAAACGCTTGTCTCTAATTTATAGAATCCTTTTAGAAGCTTTTTTAAATATGTTATATGATATTGTTTTTATCTATATATCTTCCCCACATGCGTTTTCATGCTTCATACTCTTATTGTGGCTTAATTATTGTTAATGATTATAGGTGCACAAAGCGACAAAGGATGGTATGGAGGTCGCAATGAAAATTCAGTACCCTGGTGTTGCAGATAGTATTGAGAGCGACATTGAGAATGTGAAACTTCTTTTAGATTATACAAACCTGATTCCAAAAGGACTATTTCTTGACAGAGCTATAAAGGTATTTGTATTTTCCTGTGGATTTGCATTGCTCTATTAGGATTGCCACTACATGCTACCGAGTGGTTTTTAGTCCTTAATTTGTGAGATTCAAAATAGAGCCTGTCTTATGGTTGTTTGATCAGCTACCAATCGTGCCTTTTATCTTGTCTTTGGTCTATGCTTCGGTGCTATCCATCGCTCCTTGCTGCAAAAACTGGTTAATTATTGACTGTAGTTGTAAAGCTATGTTTTACTTTTGGGATTGGATGCTAATTTTCCTTTTGCCATTCTTTGAAGGTGGCAAAAGTAGAACTGTCTCGAGAATGTGACTATGAGTTGGAGGCCGCCAATCAGAAACAGTTCCGCAGTCTGCTATCTGATGCTGAGGGCTTTTATGTTCCATTGGTTGTGGATGATCTTTCATGTAAAAGAGTCTTAAGTACCGAGTTTGTTTCTGGTAATTGCTGAGTATTTTGTGTTACTTTCCTGCTTAAATATGCTGGTCAAATTTAACCTTGAAAGCTAAGGTTATTAACAAATTTATCACACTGTAAATGTCCACTTGCGAGAGTTTCTGATGGTTTCATGCACATGAATGATTGGTCATTCTTCATGTCTTAGATTTATCATGCTTTTCACCTTTGAAAATCTTGTTTTATGACTTGCTACTCCGTTTTTCTATCCTTTCTTTATCTAGAATATTACTTATGAATGTACATTTCAAGATACTCTTGGACTGCTGCTATAAAAGTACGACATTTGATGAGCAAAAGGTTCATGTAAAAAGCTGATTTTGGGTTGAAGTGGTTGTGACCATCAATTTAGATTTGCAATGGCGTTGGAACCTTAACTTAAAATTTTCTAGAAGCATGAATAGATTTAGCCCAAAGATAATCCTTTTATCACTTTTAACAATCTTCTAGCTGTATGATGATACTTAGCTTCTAATATGTATACAGAATTGACTAGCACAACCGATTCTTCTTAGTTCTTATCATGTTTTGTGTTAACATTAGCATATAACTATTCTTTGCTTTTCTTTCTTTCTTTTTTTCAAAAAAGAAAGAAAAAAAGCTATGGTGGCTTTCCTACAATATAATGTAAACTGTGCGTGCACTTGCGTGTGCGTGTGCACCCGTGTTTCTCTGTAGATCGTGAAACTTTGGTTTTGGTCATCTTTTAATGCAATGTTTGTCCTTGCTACAGGAATTCCAATTGATAAAGTAGCATCACTGAACCAAGAAACTCGTAATTATGTTGGGAGAAAGTTGCTAGAACTCACATTGATGGAATTGTTCGTCTTCCGCTTCATGCAGGCAGGCCCCTGTTTTTACCTTACAAATTTTTTGAGTACTTGCTTTTGATCTTTGTTATGACGTGTGCTCTCTCCAAGCATGCAAATATCCTTGCATCTTTTTGGATCATTTCACATTGATCTGGTAGTCACCTTTACTTGTGTTGCACATTTCTTATGCAGACTGATCCTAACTGGAGTAATTTCTTGTATGATGAGGCCACAAACACCATCAATCTCATTGACTTTGGAGCAGCTCGAGATTATCCTAAAAGATTTGTTGATGACTACTTAAGAATGGTAATCCTTTCAATTCTTGGACAAATAAGATTAGTTCAAAAGAATAAATTATTAATTTAAAGCTAAAATTAAAAGAAGATACAATAGCCAATAATAGTGCAAAGAAATTAGAAAGATTAGATTATCTTAGTTTAGAATTACGAGATAACAGAAAATACAAGTTAAGTGAATGAAAAGAGTTTAATATAAAGTGCAATTTTTTAGATCTAGGCCTTAATCATTATTTTCACACTAAAGAACACAAGCATCTAAACACAGTAGTAGATTCGATTATAAATCTAGGAGTAAAATTAGAAGAGAAAGAAAAGAACTTCACAGAAGAATTTAATCAATTTAAAAAAGAGTATAAAAATAAGTTTAAAGATTTAGCAGAAAATTTTGATTATATTAAAGAACAGCTAGTAGATCAAAACAGAGCTATATCTAATCTTAAGAAGAACTTTAATTTAGAAAAAATCCCTACAACAGAGAAGTTAACTAGATTAATAGATAAAATAAATCAGAAGCCAAACGATATAGAGTTAGAATCTGAAATTTTTTTAAGAAACATAAAATCACCAACAGATAAGTTTAAAGATGAGATTAAGGTTATAGCCCTAAATATTAAAGAAATAGCACTTTCATGAGCGGAGTAGAAAATAGACCAGAATATCAAAGAGCTTTGCTAAAAACAAAAATTTACAGGGACCCAGAAGGATTCACATCTTACGAGCCAACTTCTAAAGGAGATAAAATTCAGATTAAACAAAATAATACTATTCAGGCTTTAATATTAGAATTATCAGAATTAGCAATCAAATTAGGAGCTAGAATTTCACTATTAGAAAACAGAGTTGTTAATATTGAAAAAGAAGTAAAAAATAATAGTAAAGGTAAAGAAATAACAACTGATAATTCAGAATTACTAAACACTATCAAAAGACTACAAACTAGGCTAAGTGAAAAAGAAGAATCAGAAAGAACGTTAGCAGAAATCATTAAAAGTCAAGAAAGGAGATTAAAAGAAGAACAGGACATAGCTATATCAGAAATATCTACTGAGTTAGACAATTTTAAAATAGATTCTTCAGATAAAGGACCTAAAAAGATTAAAACCGAGCCAGCTTGGAATTTTATAGCAGTACAGCCTAAAGATAGCAAATATAAGATTATCCCAGGATTTACTTCAGACACAAAATGAGTAATTTTAGACCCTTCACAGGCGCTAGTAGAACTATACAAGAAAATAGACACAACACTTCAGGGGCTAGTACAAGTGGTACAGGTGGTATAATAGATATATAATTTAGTAGAAATAGAACAAGAGAAGATGTTCAATCAGACGAAGTTGTAGATGTAGATCAAGATTATAATTCTTTTGTAAATCATACTCTATGAACCATGAGAGCTAGAGCTTTATATGGTTCACCAGGTACTTTTGCAATAAAAACAGGCTTTTATAAGCATAATAGAGAAGTAACAATAAGTTGCTGTGGTAATGACACAGTAAATGTCAATCTTATTTCGTCAGATGCACGAAAATAATTAAAAAGAGAAGAATATAACCTAATGCATCTAGGAATGATAACTAAAGGAGTTAAAAGTATGGTTAGAAAACATATAGGAGCTAAGGTAATGATATGTATTTATGATGATAGATGGCAAGATCCATCAAGAGCTAGATTTGAATGAAAACAGAGGATTCTTATGTTGTAGTCCAGATTTCTTATTAGATATGAAAGACTTCACAGATCATATAAAAATAGGAATTCAGACTAAAGGATTTGAACAATTCAAAGGCAATAATTTATTATTGTGTATTGGATTCCTAGGAAAAATGGGAAGTAGTAGTAATACTAGATACAGATTTGAGAGTTGATGATGTAGTAGAAATGTTAGGAAATAAAGGTTTAAAAATGATAAAACCAACCAAGTATAGTGCAGAAGATTTAGCCGGTTTAGAATGGAAATTAAATGATTTTATAAAAAGAGAGAGTACATTAGCACCACAGTCACCTTTAACCTATAAAAATAATAAAGGAGAAACTTCAGTAAGGTTTACAGACTATATACTAAGACACTAGCTAGAGATATAGATTCAGATCAAGAGACAGAAATGAATTTGGCTCATATTCATTTAGTAACAGATAGAATAGCTTTTCCTAAAGAATCAGGAATGACTAATTTAACAGAACAAGAATTAATGGAATTAGACGGACAGATATTTATAAACAAACAATTAACTGAAGAAGAGTATCTATATTATTATGAAGAAAGAAATATAAGAATAGGAACTCACTGATACAATCAGTACAGTAACCGGAAGCTTAACGGTAGAATTAATGGATGAACAAGAAGTAAGAACAGGCTCAGTAGTTTATTCAGCAGGAAATTTACCTAGACAGAGTAGCCAATATTATAAAAAGCCGACTCAAATAATTGTAGTGGAGCATCTTATTATTTTTGTTTGTTTGCGGTGGCTCTCAGCATTTCATTACTCAAGTACCAAAAATAAGACATTTTTGTAAACATGCTTGGATTTTAATTTATCTTTAATGTTTTATGTGCTGAGGGCTTTGATCTGGATATTTGATCAGGTTGTAGCATGTGCAAATGGTGAAAGAGATGTTGTGATCGAGATGTCAAAGAGGCTTGGATTCCTCTCAGGAGAAGAATCAGAGGCAATGCTGGATGCTCATGTTCAGGCTGGTTTTATCGTGGGACTGCCATTCTCTAATCCTGGCGGGTATGACTTCCGATCCTCTAATATCACTCACAGTATCTCAAACCTTGGGGCAACAATGCTAAGGCACAGGCTCACTCCACCTCCAGATGAGGCATATAGCCTTCATAGAAAGCTTTCAGGTGCTTTCCTGGCTTGCATCAAGATTGGAGCCGTTGTACCATGTAGGGAACTATTACTCGAAATCTACCAGGATTATCAGTTTGGTGAAGATGGTGAGAACCAGATGCTCAGTGGCTCAATTTCTTGATAAATTTTTGACATTTGCTAATTTAATTTTGTTTTTATACTTAATAAAGTGTGGGATGAGAACGTCTATCCCAAGCAAGCAAGAATATTTTTGTTGCCTTTACAATCAGAATGTGGGGTTTGAGTTTAGGATTTTGATGATTAGAGGGCTGTACTTTGCCCTTCTGAGATAAAGTTGAATCACCCCGAGGCTACATGCTACTCATCATTTGTACTTCATTCTTTTTATGTACGAGAGAAACACATATATATAGGGAACCGATTGATTTACGAACTGTTTGGACCGTGTTTTTAAAAAAATTATTTATTTTTTTATTAAAATTTAATATAATTTATATATTTTGGATTATTTTGATGTGTTGATGTTAAAAATAATTTTTTAAAAATAAAAAAATATCATTAATATGTATTTTGATACGAAAAGTTATTTGAAAAGCAATTATTATTATATTATTTTAAAATTTTAAAAGTTTATAGTGTGCTCAAAAAATATACCAGCTCGATAATTATTTGAAAAATTATTGTTAAATATTAATTTTAAAATATTTTTGCTTGATTTTTTTTTTTATCTTTATATGGAAGTTGCTATGATATAATATAATTTATTTTTTTTAATATTAAAATTTTAACAGCTTATTAATCTATGATTTGAGCGAGTTTAAAAATTTTATTTTTTAATTATATAATAATAGAAATAGATTGGAGTAATTTATAAAAAGTTCTATTAAAAAAAAAGAAAAAAAAAAGGGGGAAATGAAAAAAAAAAAAGAAGAAGCTATTTCACCGTTCACATATTGCCCCCTAGTTTTTTATAGTATATAAAGTATAATGTTTTCAATTGGTGCTTTTATTTGGTTTAGCCTATATCATTTTGAGAAGCTGGTGAAATGGAGAAGCCTGCCTCGTTTCAACTTGGAACATATTGCCTTTGGGTGGTGCTGGTGCCTTCGCCATCTACTTGGAATTTTCTCTTCTTTCTGTTGCTGTATAGTCTGCTAGAGAACTGATCGTCTCAGCTAGGGTGGAGGCCCGTGCACTTCCTAATTTTTGCTCTACTTCTTGCCACGTGTCAATAATCTGTTGGCCAATAGTTGTAATTCGCAATTTTTAGTTGTACGGCACAGTAGAATTTGCGCTATTATGGGTCTCTACAATATTGGAACTGGGAAGTGGGAACAGCTAGGATGATGGCCTTTGGCAAACAATAACGTTCGCAGCAAGCCTATCAAATTAATTAATCAATGGGATCCAAATTCTAATTAAATTTAATTTCAACAGGAGGAGCAAAACAGAATCACCAACAGTGCCATAAAATCCCCCCCAGCATATCCATACAGCAGCACACAGCTCCCAAACACCCGACGACAAATTTAAAACGAAAACAATATTGAACAGCAGAATTAAAGCATAAATCTCATACATAGTTGTAAAATCTATATAGCATCCCTTCATTGATCACGTAGGCCAAAGACTAATTATCAGTTGCATTCGCAAATGAAATATGACTGATCAAATTAAGATAGAGATAGTACTGACCAGTCATCCACGTACACGTCCAGAATATTCCAGCACTACTCAACACCGCTGCGAGCAGCAAGTCCTAATGCTAGCCTCTTAATAGCTAGCCAGACAGAGACTAAGTAAGTCTTTACTAATTACCAAACCATATCATCCCTGAAATCCACCCTTGATCTCTTAAACAATATCTTGGTCTTCTTTTTCCTATGATTCTTCAGATGCTTACTCTCCTTCTTCATCTTCTGCTTTAAGGCAAGAGAAACATTGCGCTTACACTCATCCGTATCATATAACAGCTCCCAACCCATCAAAAAACAGAGATAAGCATCCACAGTTGCTAACTTCACCTGCTCATGATATTCGTAATATATACAGTAAGGAGTATTAGTAGACCACTCCGCTTTCTCCTCAGGCCTCACAACATCCATGTGTTTTCCTAGCAATGCCTTAGCCATATTATCCAAGTCAAACTTGCTCAGATTCAGATCTAACAACTCTTGCCCTATCTTCTTCACAGCTAGCTCATGGACATCTATCACTTTCTCAAACTTAATCTCAAACTCCTTCTCTAACTGTTTAGCCACCGGCTTTATGTTAACACCTACAGCTATGACTTTAGGATTGGAGAAGAAGTCTCGGAGAGACTTACAGGTGTAGTAACACTCAGGGTGCGGGAGATGGTAGATGAGACAGTGAGAGCCGACGCAGAGCTGCAGGATGTTGTACGGACTGTAATTCTCGGAGCTTTTACTTCCGGAAAAGTACTGCTTATCGGTGGAGACACCGACAATGAGAGATTTTTTGGAGGAGGAGGAAGCAGAGTCGTTGTTGGTTTTGGAGACATGTTTGATCCACTTGCTGACAGTGAGGTCGCAGCCGGAGATGACGGTGAGGATGCGGTGGTTCTCGACGTGGATGGTGTAGCCGTTGTAATGGTAGTAAGGGTCTTTGAGCGATTCCTTGATCATTTCAACAGTGATTTCCATTTTTTTGGTATTTGTGTGTGTGTGTGTGTGTGTGTGTGAGAGAGAGAGAGAGAGAGAGAGAGAGAGGTGAAGGAGGAGGTTGTTATTTTCTGTTGCCAAAGGCGTGAGGGAATGAGAAACGTGAATGCAGGTAGTTTTATAGCGAGTATCTTGAGGGGCCCACAAATTTCTTGCTTCCCAAGCAAGAAGGAAATGGGTGCAGTGTCTGTAGCTATAGACCGAGAGAGAGCTCTTCTCGTTTCAAAATGGTTGGAGTATTAGGGACTTAGAGATGCTAAATGACAGGCCATGGAGATTTATGAAATTGGGTTTCATTTTGTAACCTAAAAGGGAAAATAATTTTTTTTTAATGCAAGAAAAGGGAAAATAAATGTTTCCAATTGAAATTAACATTCACAACCAATGCCATGCTTTAATTAACAACGGGCTTTCTCAACTAATTATATAAAAAAACAATACTTTTAGATAAATTCAAAGAAAACTTCAAAGAATTAATGTGCTTTAGAATAAGTCATTGAAGATTGTTGTCAAAACTGGACTTTACACACACCCATGCTAAATCAAAATTTATAGCTATATATTAGACTAGTGAGCAGTGATATTTAATTTATAGTAACAAGATATGCTAAACACAAATTTTTTTTTAAAGAAAGCCTAGAGTTCATACAAGTTTAAATCTATAAGCATGCAAAATATAACTAATAATAAATATGCTTTTAACATAAAAATAATAATAGAATACTAGAATGCATACTAAGTAGATGATGTGAATCAGGTGATCATGCAACCTACAATAAAATTCACAACAAATCCCAAGAAAGTGGAATAATCAGGTTTGGTTGAACTTTGATCCAAAATTAACTTGTAACTAAGAACTAGAGGTATTGGATGATTGTGAATGACGCCATATGGTCAATTATACCTAGATAAGTCGGATTTACTCTTTGTCCCAACAAAGAAGAAGAAGTTTGCTCAAGAAAAATTGATTTTTATTAATGTCTAAAAGTTGTCCAAATTCAAAACATGTTGTTCTCTCTCGATGAATTAACAGCCTATTATATATCGTTAAAAAGGTATATATGTCTAGTTTCCAATCTAATTGGAATCACATAAAAATTCTTCCTGAAGTTGAATATATGACTTGAAAAGTACATAAAGGTTCGAACGGATAGTTTTGAACTTTTTTAACCCAACTCTCTTGACTTAGCCCATCGAACTCCTTTTGAATCCACTTTATTTTAGACCTTATAATAGACCTAATAGACACTCCTAATGGATCATTTGATGTTGTATTCAAGATTGCATTATTTTTATTTAGTAGCATCTTAATTAGAATAGGGTAGCCTTAAAGTTAAGGGCAAGGTTCAAACGAGAAAATATTTATGGTGGATACCTAGGCACCTAGAGATAGGAAGGGCATAACAAGCCTCTAATCTTAAATGAAATTGTATGATCATTTCTAAACCCCTGGATAAAATTATTGAAAAAACAACATAATAAAAACAACAACAACAACAATAATAAAATTAGTAATATGATGGATGGAACAAAAATTAAAATAAAGTCTTTTGGAATTAGAGGGACTTAAAAGTTAATAAAAAAATGAATCATAGAACAAAGGGAAAACATGGAAAAATAAGAGGGGGCCAAAATAATATTATAAAAAGATGTGGGGTTAAAGTAAAATAAAGAAGAATTATATGCATTAAAGTCTTCTTAATATGATTTTGGTGAAGTGCCTTGCTATAATCATTTTAATCCAAATATTCTTTTTTTTTTCAAAACTCTAAAACAAATAGCAAATTGATTTTTATGGGTTATTGTTAACCCTAACAAATTAATTTCCATGAGTTATTTGAGTTTAGGGTTGAATAACATTTTTGAAACTTCATTCATTTCTAATTATGAGAAAATATCAAAGTTTTATCATTTTATTTTTAACACATAAGAAAGTGTTAAGTGCGATGTTTTCAATGTGATAGTCTCATAATATGTGTATAATAAAGACCTTTAATTTATTGCTAATCCTACAGTTCTACTAGTTATTATTAGCCTTTCATTTGTCAAAATACCTATTTAATCATTAGTTTTGTACTTCCGCTTCATATTTTTAGTTATGAATTTCTCATTTTAAATGCTTTTCATAAAATCATGTTGAAGGAAAATGCAACTTTAAAACTTCAAGCTTCAATATGGAAAGTAAGTGATAAAAATATAGGTACATACTCTTTATCTCCTCTTCTTTTCTTCTTAGTGGTATTTTAAAGTAGGATTGTGTTTATGTTACACAACTTTGATCTAGCTTCTTTCTTTTAGGCTATAACACAAGCTATTTGTATTCAAATATAACAGAGGATGAAAGAAATAAGATCATGCTTTCTTAGTCTTGATAAAATCATGATTAAGAATGCGAGGTAAATTTACCATTATTGTTGTTGATTTTTTAATTTATTGTTTTTGATTGATTCTATTTCTACACTCTATCTCTCTCTATGCGCTAGTAGAAAACTTATATTTAGTATTAATTTGTCCAAGAAAATTAATTTTTTATTGGATGTGCAACAATAAGTTTTAGATTTTATGACATGCTAAATATATTAGGTCATGTTCAGCTTTAATGAAAGCTTTTATATGCAGTTAATTTGTTCATTTCTAACAAAGTTTGGGAATCACTGAGTTTGATGTTCTTCTGGCTTTGAAAATCACAAATGAGGAGAAGACTCCCAAAGTAATAATGTTGTGTTTATGATTAAACAACCTAATTTGTTGTTGATAGTGTTGTGCTCCATGATTTTAAGTGGATGAGTTACAAAAGATAAAGCCAGATGGATTTGCATGAAAAAAGAATATAAGTTATAAAAAAAGAATGAACAAAATCTAAAATGAATAAAGTATAAGAAATAAAGTGTAGTGACATTTAAAAGGAATATGTAAAAAAGAAAGGTCTTAAATTATTTGTAAAGATATATGAGAGACCAAGTAAAATGAGAGTCTTTTTAAAGAACTTTTAAAATAAGAAAGTTATGTATTTTTCCATCGTAAACACATGCTACATACATACACACACACACACACTGAATAAAGGTATCAATTACTCTATATATTTTAAAAAATTAGGAATAACAAATTAATTTAATCATAACAACTAAGTCTTTAAAGCTTATTAATTGCTAACAACAACTATCATTAATTATGATTTTAAATCAAGATCCTAACAAAACCCAATCAAGTCAATGACCCGAGTCTTGAATTTTTCTTGCTTTTTTAAAAACTATAAAGTTACATGAGCATCTTTTTTATGTTAGAAAAAAATTTGGCTCGATATGTGATGTAGTATCACACCTGATATCGCGACGAATTAAAGTCATTTTTCCTAAGAATAGGAAAGGTTGTTTGTGTTTAGAGGGGGGGAGTTCTCATGTTAAAAAGAAATCACCACCTAATATTATACTCACCAGGTAAAGGACTAGTTATGCTAAATGAAATATATTATCACCCTAAAACATCTTACATGAGATAAGCTGCATTGCTACTCTGGTCTTCTATTCCTAACAGTCTGTTATGCTTAATGTATCAGTATTCTATATAACTGGGTGATAATGAGTCTACTACTATGAATTAAACTTTGGATGAATATGTGGGCTCGAGTTTAACCATTCTAAGGCATGATTTATCTTTTTCACCCCAACTTATTATCCTTCGATAATAATCAGTGAATTGACATGTTTATAGTTGGTGAATCTTGATCATTATCTATGATCAATAGTTTATCAAATCATGCCAATGAATAATCAATGGGTTTATGTTAGGCTTATTGAACCCAACCTAAATTCTAGGAAAGGTCCATGAATAATACTTTATTAAGATTCATTTAAAATATAGTATCCACGATTCACTCACAATATTTACTGAATGAATTAATATTGAATGCGTCAATCTTATCCAAGTAGTGACCATAATGAGTTTATTTACTTGGAATAAAATCTACTGATACGAGGGTTCCTTATGAATTAAGTCTTGACAATAACCCTTTTAAGGTTTATTTTCCCTTATCAATCATCTCTTTTCATTTCAATTTTAGTTGGTTACCCTTCATTAATGTTTGTACCAGTGCTATAACTTGTGTATGTACATTCACCATAAGTGAATAAATTTTTGGATTCTTATAAACATGTGGGAAATTATTAAAGAGGCTAAACACTATATTTATTTGGTGAATATTGGACTTAGATATTTCTATGACTTATTTTCATTTAAAATCAAAAGAAAATGCTACTTTTTTTAATATTCAAAGTAATGGCCCATGTTAATTCCATTTACCCTAAATATCAAGAGTGAATAGTAAAATATAATTTGTGAGAATAAAAAGAGTAGATTTTTTAAATATTGAAATGTTGGCCCAATAAACCTTTAAACGTAAACCGAATTCTTAATAGGTTTATAAATACTTTATAAAACTCAAGCAAATATATGTTGGAATGAGGATTGGTTTTGTATCATTTGGAACAAAAGACCATTCAATATATACTGTTTAATAGATCATTGTTCATAAACAAAGAAATAGATGCTGATCAAGAATATATGAGAGAAAACAAGATGCAAAATTAAAAGTGCATTCAAACTCAAATCTCAATTCAATAAGCATTGCTTAATACTAAAATATCATCATAAACACATCAAAATCAATAATAAAACAAGATGCAAAATTAAGGGACTTGGCCAACATCATTTAAATACAAATATCAATCCCATAAAACTATTTAATCCCAAAATTATCATCACAAAACACATCAAAATCATTAATAAAGTAAGATAATTATTCAATGGATATTTAGGTTTTGAAATAAACCTTTAAGAAGTGGAAGAGAAGGATCAAAGGGGGCTGGAATAGTGGAGAAGAAGCCAACGGCAGGCATCGCGGACACAGGATTCTAAGGCAAGTAGAAGAGTCCTCGGGTTAAACAGGACTGCAGGTGAAGAAAACTTTTTATTATGAAAATGGAGATTTTATTGAAAACAAGAAAACAGAAGATAGAAAAGAATGAACAGCAGAGCAGCCAGTAGGAAAAGGGCTAAAGAAATTGCATGTGAACACTGCTGAAACATCAAAATCGACAATTGTAGTTTATTTTATGACCTGGGTGATTTCCTGAAGGGTGGATAGGTTGAGTTTAATTTCTTCTCTTTATTTTTGGCAGGTGCGAAGCAGTTTAGCTCCACCATCAGCTGATCATAGTGATACCTGGAAACAATGCAAACGAAATCATGCACGCTGCAATTCATCACAGATCCAATTTTTGCAAGGTAATCTATTTTGCTTGGTATTTGAATCTCTGGACCAATATTCAGTTTGAACTAGAACATATGATTCATGTATATAGTAGTCTGTCCTTTCTCTGTTATGGAACAGACTTCAGGAATCAAATGCTGGATGCCATAAAAGTTTTCTTCAACATCCCATCAAAATGGTTTGTTCATAATTCTTGTTTTGCTCATTGCCAATTGAGAAACAAGAAACATGGTTCGCTGATAATTCTCCCCGTATAGGGACGACTTTTTTTGGCATAAAAAGTAACGTTAGAATCTTAGAAAGTTTTGGTGCACACACAAGATGCTTGCGTGCGTCCATGTACAGAACTTCAAAACTTGCACTAATTAAATTTCCACCGTGCAGATGATTGCACAATATGTTGGAGACTGGTATTTTGAACGAGAAGTTGCTAAAACTGTTGGCTGTCCATACCCTTTTGACAACACCTGCCATAATCTCGAACCCTTTTGAGTGATAACCTATCCGTTGGCTCTCATGGCTTCCTCTTCTTTCATTCCCTGATTGTCTCGTGTGGAACTTGGCACATTTGTTTGTGGTTATGGTTATGGTTATGGCATCACTTGGCTGAGTGAAAGCCGTGAATAGCATTATTCTCTCTTTATCTGTTGTATTTTACTGTCCCAGTAGAGCATAAAAGTACGCTGGGCTTAAAATTGAAATGAATAATTATTCTTTTTTCCTACCAATGTACCCAGCAATTACACAACAAGAATTGCAGGAAATTCAATCCAATCACAGATTTAAATTCTGTTCATTGTATGAGGAAATGCTTTTTTGTCAAAATTACGAGTCTACATTGTTTACATATATTTTTGGCTTGAGATCATTGAATTTGAATTAAGATGGGTAAAATGACGACACTGCTGTTGCCAAGAACACGTTAAATAGTTTGTTTTGCCCTGGTTGTCACCATGTATCCCACAGGTGATGTGCTTCGAGTCATGTGAATGGTAATAGCAAGTTTATATCATCGTACAGTTTCTTCTCTTTCTGTATAATCCGTGCGCCATTTTTGCTGAGTTTCAACTGTCGAAAACTAAAATTAGCATCTCCCCCTGCAGTGGTGTAGTTTCAAACATAACGTTCTCCCAGTCTACAAGGTTAACTTTTACCCCCATTGAACCTGCTCATCGTATTCTTGGTGTCGTTATGTTTTATAAGCACCATGGGTTTAGGTTTGACTAGTGATAACTATCTTCCAAGGACATATCAATGAAGAACACTGGTAGATCTGTTTGCTGGCAGCCATGCGAATCCTTTGGCTCTAGATTAAGGGCGTTGGACCTAAAATGCTCAAGGTTTTTCCTTGTAAACAAATGCAATGGTTGTTTCTGTTCTGAAAACGAACGGGGGGCATACACCTAGCATAAAAAAGCTACCAATCCTGAAGAATCAAACTATCTTCTCTCTGTAAGCAAATAACAAGTAAAACAGGCTCCAGCAGTATCACCACGCATGGCTCTAGATAACCTCATACATTTTTTTTTTCCTTTTAGATACACAATGTAACATGATCTCAATCTCAGTGCTGTTACCACCCAAATCAATTAATTGTTACAGCACAATCAAGAGGATAAGGAATGAAAGCACGAGTGGATACTAAAGAATATGCGGGAGGAAAACATGGGAAATAAAAAGAAGAAGAAGAAGCTGGAGTAATATCACTTAGAATAACAGTTGGATAACCAACAAGCTGTCATGTGATTGTGTGTGTTAGTTGTTAGAACTGTTAACAGTTAGGAGTTCGTTAGAATGACAGTTGCTTTTTGACGGGAATCTCATTGTATATAGTGCAGGCAATTGTAACGTGATACTCAAGAAATAACACCAGAAAGTCCTGCTATGTGCAGATTCAATATCTCCCTCTTTTCTTCTCTTTTCCCCTCTCAATTTCTCAAAATCTTCTCTTGTTAGTTCACGAGCTAACAATTTGGTATCAGAGCTGCCAAAGATCCACCCTCATCTTGATTAAACACTCTATCATTAACCATGGTAGAAAACAATAAGGTCAGAGCCTTGGAAGAACAAAGAAAGAAATTGGAAGAGCAAGTGCAGTGAATACACGAGGAATTGCAGAACATGCATGATGAATTCATGCAAATGGAAGAATACACTCAGAAATAATAGGAGTAACAACATAGAAATAATGATCAATTCAATGCACGGTTGGATTCGATCATGGCAACATTACAGACCATTGTTAAAAATCAAGAAGATGAGAAGTTTAATGGCAGGAACAATCCAGTATCTGATGGAATTCTTCCAAATCCAAGGAGTAACATAAGAATGGAAGAGATGGATTCTCAATAAGAAAACAAGATGGGATATAATACGGCTCTTCCTAGAATCGAGTTAACATCATTTCATGGAGAGAACTTTAGAGGTTGGCTTAGGACATTAGGAGGTATTTTAAGTTACACCTCACTCTAGTTTTCCAATAGGTTGAGATTGCGTCCATATACTTGGAAGGAAGGGCATATATTTGGTTTGACAACTTTGTTTTAAGTAATAGAGATGTAGGCAGATGGGATGAGTTCAAAAAAGGAATTTGTACGAGGTTTGGAAATGTAAGAGTAGTAGAAGAATTCAATTAATTAACCCTAGAAAGAGGAATGGAGGAATACACAGAGAAGTTTGAAGAACTCAAATCTCTTATGATTATTATGAATTCTATTTTGCTAAAATTTTACTACATATCTAGTTTAATCAGTGGTTTCAAAGAAGATTTTAAACCAATATTAAAGATCTTAAAACCAATCACTTTGATGCAAACCTTCAAACAAGCCAATGATAAGAGGAATCAAGTTTAGCCATGCAAAGTAGATTGGTTAGCAAATCAATTGCTCTAGTTGATATAGTAAATAGAAAGAAAATCAACCTTCAAAACCTTACAATCCAGTTATAAATGACACAGCTCAAAGCTTAAAACAACATCCTAAGACAATGAGCAAATAAGACGACTGAGGCAACCCTATAAATATGGAGTAAAATACAATTCAAGCCATCGGTTAAACAAAAAAGAAATACATATGATTGAAAGCAATGGAGAAGATGGGGAGGAGTTTGTGGAAGCCAAGGAAGAGAGTAATACTAAAGTCAATGTAGAGAAAGAAAATGCAAGTGAAGAGTATGGGTTTTTGCAAAAAGCTATGCCCATAATACAATAAGAATAAAATAAAGCTATTAGGGAAAAGAATTGGTGATCTTGATTGACAATGAAAGAACCTATAATTTTATAGATGAGGTAATCTTTATATAAAAATCAAAGTTGTGGTCAAGAAAACTATTGCATTGGTTGTGACTGTGGCCAATGATAATGTTATGAAGTCAATCCTTATTGTCCAAAGTTCATATAGTTCATGCAAGGGTATGAGTTCTTTACTGATTTGAGATTGTTAAAGTTAGGAAAATATGACATGGTTTTGGGTGTGGATTGGTTGAGAAGACACTCTCCTATTTTATTTGACTTTATTAAGATGAGAATCTCATTCAAGGAAGATGATAGAATAATATAGCTTAAAGAAATAGTTGATAAGGCTACATTGCATTTAATTACAACTAAAAAGGTTCATAAGGATTTAAATGAAGATATTTTTGGTTTTTATGGTAAAATTATTTTCTATTACTACCGTTGAGGAGATTACTTCAAATACTAAGAATGCAAATGTTAAAGCACTTTTGAAGGAGTTTAAGATTGCATTTAAAGAACCAATGCATTTACCACTAATAAGGAAGTTAGATCATATAATTCCTCTTGTACGTGGTGCAAAACCTTCTAACATCACAGTCCTTATGGGAGTTCCTTCATTTTCAAAAAAGAGAATGAGAAGTTGGTGAAGGATATGTTATTTAATGGAGTCATTAGGTAAAGTTGTAGCCCCTTTGCATCATCAGTTGTTTTAGTTAAAAAATGACAGTACATGAAATTTTTTTGTATGCTATAGATAGTTAAATATTAACTTTATTATCAAGAATAAATTCTCAATTCCTCTCACAAATAAGTTAATGGTTGAACTAAATGAATTTAAGTTCTTTTGAAAACTAGATTGAAGGATAGGTTATCATTAAGTGAGGATAAACGTGGAAGATAAAGAGAAGACTTTCTTTAAAACACATAATGGGCATTATGAATTCAAGGTAATGCCATTTAACTTGACTAATACTTTTACTACATTTCAACCTTAAATGAATAGTGTGTTAGAGCTTTACTTAAAAATGTTTGTGTTAGTTTTTTATGACATATTGATATATAGTTCTTCTATGAAGTTGCATATCAACCCTTTTAGAACTAAGTTAATGATATTAAAAAGTAACCAATTATATGTTAAATAGTCCAAGTGATCACTCTTTAAAGAAAAGGTAGAATATCTATGTCATAATATCTCTTCTGAAGGGGTGAGAACTGACCCTAAAAAGACTGAAGATATGATATCCAAGTTCGTTTCATATCTATGAAAGAATTAAAAGGATTCCTTTAATAAATAGGTTATTAAAGAAAATTCATTAGAGAGAATGGTATCATCAATTATCCACTCACTGAATTATTTAAAAAGAACAACTTCAAATGGAATAAAAAAGCACAAGATTGAAGAAAGCATTATGTAAAGCTCTAATGCTAGCTTTACTTGGTTATCACAAGGTTTTTATGCTTGAAACTGATGTTTGTGTTATATAATTAAGAGTTGTGTTTAGTCAGGAGGAAAGGCCTTTATGTTTTATTTGTAAAGCCTTAAGTCATTAGCATATAGGATTATCCATATATGAAAAACAATTCATGACTATTCTAATGATAATAAATATATGGAGACACTATTTAGAACATGATTAGTTCATTATAAATATTGATCATGAAAGTCTATAATACCTATTAAAACGGAGGATACACATACCTTTACAAAGAAAAAAGGCTTAATTAAGTTTTTTGTTTTGAAATATATTATATGGTATAGGAGAGAAAAAAAGAATCTAGTTGCAGATGCCTTATTAAGGAATGATGATTTGCTTAATAGTTTAATTGTCGATAAGGAGTCAAGTCATGAAGAGCATAGTAATATTTATACTATGATAACAGTTGTACCAACATGGTATGGAAAAATTAACAAGTCAAATGAATTGGATTCTAAGCTAAACAATGTGGTAGTTGAGAGATTATTGAATATGAACAGTTGGCTAGAATTTACTTTATCATATAAAGTGTTGAGGTATAAGAACATGATTTTTATTGGCAACAATAAAATGTTGAGGAATAGATTGGTAAATATTGCTCATAAATCTAATATACGAGGTCATGTTGGAGTTCAAAATTCCTACTAGAGGCTGAAGGTTTGTTTTATTTATCAACTGTCGCACGTGACCTGCATGGCTTCGATCGGTGATTTTTTTCGTTTCGTGTTTGCTCGGGTTTGGTTCGTTGGGAGTCACCACCTAGTAATTGATTGAGGGCTACTAGGAAACCGAATGTACTGATCATGTCAGAGATTCACGAGTAAGGGACTAGTTGTGGTTAGAGAAGGTATTAGCACCCCTAACGCACCTTACCTGAGGTAAGCTGCTTTGTGACTTTAATGTATTAAAGAAGTTTTAATAATTGTCTTTTCATCGAATATTAGAAATACAACTTACGTATAAGTTAATAATTTTAGACCGTGAGCAAATCAAAATATTAAATTCTTCTTCATTCTTTGCAATTTTATCATAAATAAAAATAAATAAATAAATAAATAAAACAAATACAAACACACATATACACTTTTTACTATATTTTTCCTTTTTTCTTTTTTTTCTTACACATTACAATTTATACAAATTCAGCAAAAAAAAAAAAAACTAAGTAAAAATTACATGCGCTGCCGCCGATGATGGTGGCAACACCGATGGATCGAGATCGTCTCTTTCTTCTCTTCCTTCCTACGCCAGCGGTAAGGGTCACCGTCACCTGTAAAAGCCCATAACAACATAAAAAGTCGATTTGTTTTTTTTTTAGATCTGCTTCCCCCCCGGTCTTCTTTCTTTTCTGATCTGCTATGAGGTTAGGGTGACTAAAGTGGGTTGATCTTCGGTGGGAGGAGGTTGTGAATGGACAGATTGGTGGATGTCGGTGTGGCGGTGGGAATGACTGTTGGCTCTGTGGGGCTGTTGTGTGTTAGTCGCTGCTGAAGGAAGCTTCAGTGTTGATGGAGTTGAAGAGATCGGTGTTGATGGAGGTGGCTGGCAAGAGGGGAGAGCGAAGGGAAACGACTCTGGTTTCTGTCCAGCGTGTAGCTGAGCTGGGGTTGTTGGCTTTGTTTCTTCAGTTTTGGACCGGGAAGGGAGAGTCTATGAAGGCTGGTTTGTGGCGAGGCAGGCGGACTGATTTGAGAAGTAGATGTTGTTAATGGGGAAGGAGATGCTATGGGCTGCCTTTGAGAGGGGAGAGTGAAGGGGGACGACTCTAGTTTCTGTCCGGCGTGTGGCTGAGATGGGGTTGTTGAAGCTGCAGTAAAAGGCTGGCCGAGGAGAGGAGGGTGAGGGGGTGTCTTGGTTGACTGGTTCTCTGTTGAGGGAAGGTTGAGAGAGGAGAGGCTAGGAAAGGGAAGGTCTGACGAGGTAGTGTGAGGGAAGAGAGACCGAGGGGCCGGCCTGTTGGCTGAGGGAGAAGAAGACTGGAGGAGAAAAAAATTCAAGCCGGGGGGAGAGGGGCGGCCGGTTTGGCAGAGATGGATTTTAAGGTTAGGTTTTTTTTTTTTGTATTTTTCTTTCAAAATTGCCCCCTGGTGTGCAAGTGTTGGAAACTCCTATTTATAGGCAAATATGTTGTTAGGTCTCTAAACTTGGTCCCTAAACTTCTATTTTTTTTTTTTGTAAATTTTGATTTTTCTTAATTTTTTTGTATTTTTTAAAAACGAGCAATATCAATGTCGACTTGATGAGGAAAATTAATGATTTTAAAAATAATACGTGAAAAGTCGAACGCATTTAAAAGACCCTTAAAAATTTAAATTCTTTTTTAGACGACGTTGAAAATGCTAAAATGATGAAAATATATTAAAAAAAACATTTTTTTTGAATTTTCATTGTTTTTCTCTATTTTTGAATTTTTTAAAAGATTTATCAAAACATGGATAAAAAATTGGGTATAGCAACATCAACCATGAAAAAGTTAGTGAAACAAATGGTGGAGGAATATGATATGTATAAAAGATAAAAGTTAGAGACAGTGGTATACCATGAATTGTTACAGCCGTTACCCTTATCAGGTGGCACATGGAAGAATATCACAATGGACTTCATTGAATAACTACCAAAATCTGAGGGAAAAGATATTATTATGGTACTAGTGGATCAACTCATGAATTATGCTCATTTTATTGTATTAGCATATCTATTTTCTACTCAAGATATTGCTCAGTCATTCTTGGATCACTTTTATAGGTTTCATGGATTATTAACCTCAATTATGTTTGATAGAGACAATATATTCACAAGTCTGTTCTGAAAAAAATTGTTTAAAAAGCTTAGGGTTAAGTTACTTATGAGTTTTGCATATCACCCTCAAACATATAGACAAACAGAAAGATTTAACCAATGCTTAGAAACCTATGTAAGATTTATAGTGATGTATTATCCTAATAAATGGTATTTGTGGTTGTCAATGGCTTAATGGTGGTACATACTAGTTATCATCCCCCCCATATGGATACTCTCCTTTTAATAAAGAGATTGTGACATAAAAGGTTTCTTTAGTAGTTGTTGTGGAAGAAATACTTCAAGTTAGGGCGAGCATGGATCAATTTCTTCAAAAACAATTAGAAATAGCAAGGCATAAGATAAAGCAATTAGTTGACAAAGGCAGATCAAGAAAAGGAATTCAATGTAGGAGATTTTATGTATTTAAAATTGCAACCCTGCAAACATACTAATGTTGCTTGAAGGAAAACTTTCAAGCTTAGTCCTTAATTTTATGCCCCTTATAAGATAATTCAAAAGGTTAGAGTTTTGGCTTAAAAATTACAACTTCTAGAAGATGCTAAAATCCATTTTGTTTTCCATGTTTTATTATTAAAAAAAAAGGTTGTAGATAATTTTTTATTGTACTATGTTATGTCCAGAAACTTCTTATTAAAAGGAGATAGTCAATAATAAAATTGAATTCATTATAAATAATCATACATAAGAATTAGTGGATCTTCCTACTAGAAATAAACCATTAGGCCATAAGTGGATCGATCTATAAAAAAAAAAAGATGAAAATTGATAAAACTATTGATAGATATAAAACTACACTTATTGTTAAATGTTTTAAACAACAAGAAGGTGTTGAAAATTTTGACATATAGTTAAATGTGTCAAGAATAATTTTTATATGAATGTTAATAGCCATTGTAGGTATTAATAAACTTAAAATACTTCAAATAGATGTAAAAATATTTTTTTAAAAAAACAAATAATGACCTTTATGAGAAGGTTAACATGGAACAACTTGAGGGGTTTGTTGTCAATAAAAAACAAAAAAAAGTCTATAAACTTATCAAATCATTATATGATTTGAAATAAACATCTAAATAATGACATGAAAAATTTAACAAGGTTATGTAGTCAACTAAATTTAAAATTAAAAAAAGTTAACCAATGTGTTTATGTGGAAAACACAGATAAACGTATTTCATTATATATCTTTATATGGAAAGATATGCTTATTTTATATAGTAATGATTACATAATCAAGTTTACTAAGAAAATATTAAATAAATAAGTTTGACATGAAAGACTTGGATGTTGCACATGTCATATTAGGAATAATTATTTTTAGGACATCTAATGAATTTGTATTGTTCTAATCTTATTATGTTGAGAAAGTTCTCGATAGATTTTTTAAAGGTGACAATAACATTGTGAAAACACCAATAGACATAAATGTCTATATGTACAAAAATAAATTTCTAGATAGAGAACTGTGTGAGTGCTATTTTCTTGGTTTGCATAAAAGGCCAAATAGTTGAAGACACTGTGTTCACTATTTAGCCAAGTAAATCCAATAATATTTCACTAAAAAATGTTCAAAGTCAAAAGCTATCTATCCTGATGCAATAATCTACTAAATCAATATTTCTCAACAAATCTTTAAGTCATTTTTAAATTGGTGAGAAAATCTCCATTCAAGTGGGGAAATTTGTTTCAATTAAATCAATTATAGGTGAATGAGAAATTAATCTAGAAGAACTCTTATTTTTTCTACTAAAAAAACCCTTGGTTTTTCTATATTTAATTCTTTATTTATGGTAGCTAATTAAATAATGATAATGGTAAGAATTAATTCTTATTAATTATTTAACATTTTAGCTTCCAAAATTCACTAAAAAAGAGGGGGGAGGGGAAGAAGAGTTGAATCTAAGAATTTTTTAGATTTTTACACTCTCTTCCTTAAGTGAGGAGTAATAAAATTTTAAGGATAAATAATTTATTTTTGACAACAACAAAAAAATTATTATTTTAAAATGCTTCAACAAGTAAATATTATTTATTTATTTTAATTTAAGAATAATTAATTTAAGTTTTTTTGTCTTGAGTTTATATGTTTAAACATGTATAAACTCTGATTTTTTCTAGAATATGTTTTGTGTAACATATTTTTGTGATGATAAATTATCAATGCATACTTATTATTTTTTAACATCAAACTTGGTATTATAAACTAGGTATATTTTCACACTAGTTTATTTAATATAAGTAAGGTAAACTCTCTTCAACCCACAAAATAAAATGAAAACAAAAAAAGTATAGATTAGAATCCGCAAACATCAGCAGTCAGATGCCACCATGTCTAGATGCGGACGCCATTGCCACTGCCTGTGCCCATACTTTAAGCCTAGCCTTAACATCTCGCGGATCATCACCTAAACAAGAAATTTCTCTCTCAATTAGACACAAACACTTAACTTTCAGATCACTATGAGAAACACTGAAAAAATTAGGTGAAACTCAACGGTCCTCATACGCCAAGTCAAGAATCAATGACAGTGCTGATAATATTCAGAACTCTTAATCATCCATGATCTCAAGTTATGGTCCATAAATCATATCAAGGATTCTATCTTTTGTTATCTGTAAGCCTATCACAGAAAGAAAGAGAGAGGCACTCGTAAATGTACACTAACCAGGGCTAGAGATGCGCCAGTTAGCAATAGGAGAATCGCCACCACTACTATTGTCAAGAGTGGATCCTGAAACAGAGACACGGCTACTAGGCATCTCCAGCATCCTCTCATGTTCCAATTCAAACCCAAGATCCCTACAAGCCTTCACTTCTTCCAAGTCCATACACAATGACCTGCTCCCTCCTTTTGGCCTTGTTATCACTACCAACCCACCACCTTCACTCTCCCCACTAAAACTATTGCAAGAACCGTAATTACTCGCCCCTGTGATCTCCTCTTCTTTCTTTTTAAAACTACTCATATTGCTGATGTCCATCCTTCTTTCTCTTATGACCCTTCTTTTCCTCAAATTCTTTCTCATCTTTTGCCTCGTAATACCCTTTTGAGCTTCATTTTCACTAGCATAATCTGTTTCTCCGATTAATTGCACTTGATTTCTTAAGCCACCGCGATTTCGCCGACGAGGTGGTGTTGCTGGAAGCGAGTAGCAGCCTGTTTCTTTATCAGAATCATAAGAGAGGTGCAGTATGTTTTTGTGATTACCTTCTTTTTGATCATCTGAGAGTTCCTCATCAGCATCGAAACTTTCTATACCCAGTCTTGACGCAAACATCGTCATCCCATAACAATCTTGATAATCATCATCTTCATTAGTGTACATGGAACTTGTACACATGGACAACCTAGACAAGTTATGAAGACTAGGGGGGTGATACCCATCATCCGTGTCATGATCATGATCATATTGATCATCTTCTTGAACAGAAGAAGACAGCGTGGCCATGCTCGCATCAGAAGCCATTTGCCAACTGACAAGTACTGAGGATCACCAGCTACCAAAATTCAAAAGTGTATGTGTGTCAGGAAAAGGAAGGAGAAGTGAAGTAGTAAAAAGTGTTTCAATTTTTTCAAGGAAGTGCGAAAGAGAAAGTGCAGTACTTTGTGTAGGAGTGATCAAGTAAATGATTGTTGCTTTTGGATTCTTGTGAATCATTCGTTTCTCATTCCACGATGAGGTAAAGTGTAAACATGATTCCCGGACCAAATATTCGTATTTATAGAATGTTGTTTGTTTGCATCCCTAATATGCCCTTTCCAGGTCTCCTCTGTGTAAATCTTTTATCGCATGGGAGGACTTGACTGGGAGGGCTGTTTTGGTAATATGAATAGGGTATGCGACATTTTAAGCGCTAATGCGACCCGTCGTAGGTTGAGTGTTTAGAAGTATTTTCGTATTTTAAAATATTTTCCTTTAAAAAATAATTTTTTTATTTTTAAAAATTATTTTTAACATTATTATGTTAAAATGATTTTAAAATGTAATTTTTTAAAAAGTATATATAATTTCAACTGCATTCCTAACACTGTAACAGTGACGGTGAAAAAATCAACACGGCAAGGTTAAAGATAATAGACGAGCTGGATCGGTGTAGTTAGTGACACGTTCTCACAGATTATAGCAGTGAATGAATCGTTATAGTTAATGGGTGGACACGACTAGCTAGCTAGCTACACCATTAGAGCAATTGTGAACCAAGGAAAGGAATATAGATAGCGACATGCCTAGCACGAGGTCCTGGACATGGCCAAACAGAGATTAATACAGGCAATGCTCACGGGTCCATCTGATGAACCAACAACCACTTCATATCAGCTCGATTTGCCCTGATTTGCCGTGCCTGTGGCTAGTCACAGAATAATACCACCGCAAGTAAAACAAAAAACAAAAGATCTTCACATGGATGCCCTTGTTCAATCTCTTCTCACGCTGTTTGCCCATGTTTTTGGTTTTGAAGTGGACAGCATTTTATATCGAGTTTGTTTTTTAAAATAATATATTTTTTTTATTTTTTATTTTTTATTTTAAACATTAATATAAAAAATATTTTGAAGCCACTGGCATTTGCCTTACCTTTTTCACTTTTAGAATATCTAGCTAGCGAGTTGAGATATGACAGTAAATATTCTCACCCTTACACGAATGTTAATCACGTAAAACATTTCAGTCACATAAAACAAGCACTCTAAATTGCACTTGCATTTCCAAGATTACCCTCTCCAGTACGTGCAGCGTGGAGAGTAATTCTGGTAGTCTAGGCTTTGAATTTGGCTCCATCAGGCCTGGCGGACAGTGCCTGATTTGATAATGATGTTTGTGCTGTTGATGACGATGATGCGTTTAATAGGACAGCTGTCAGCTCTCTCTCTGCTCTTCCACTCCTCCTCTCAAAGCCAAGGGAGTGGAGGATTTACAGCACCTAGGGCCCAACGGGGTCCACCCAACAACACGAACACAGAATTACCAGCTTAAATTATTGCATCAATCGCACACGCCACATGGCATCATTCCATTGAAGAGGAGTGAGTGGGTCCCCATATTTCACTACTATACACATCAGGAGATCTTGCTTTTGCTCTAGAAAATCTTGTTTTTATATAATTTCTTCAGCCACCCTTTTTATCTGTCAAAATTATATAATAAATTCTAGAGAATTACTTAGACAATGTGCTTTGGACCAAGAATATTGATAAAATTAGACGCAGAGCATGGCTTAATGGGCATGGTAAACACTGCCGCTCACCGACCGTTGATCTATTGACTAGCTGCTATTTTAAGCCATCTCTTTTGGTAGCAATGGAAATGGACGGTTGGCATGGCAAGAGGAGTGATTGGGATAAGTACACGTATTTCTTTTTCTTGATCACAATAAACATTAAATATATCTGGAGAGGACAATCTCACGCACAAAACTTATGATATATGCCGGCTCGGAGTTTATGTGGCTAGGATTGCTCTTCAGCTACTGGACCCCACCTGATATTTGACGTCATGATCCTTTCAAGCACGCAAGGGTTGAATATTATTATGCATGTATTTTTAATTAGACAAAACCACTAACTACCATCACGCGCTGCGCTCCCATGGAATTAAAAAAAATGATTGTTAAAAAATTATTTAATTCTAGATAGTATTATTAAATTTAACCCAAATAATTAATCTTAAAATCTTCTTACCCAATTCTTTATTTAGTTTAAGTTTAAAATTAACTTATTTAAGAGTTGTTTTTACATGACTCAATTGACTTAAATAGTCTATAACAAACTCAAATAATTAGTTAAAAACATGGTTTAATTTTTTAAAAATAAATCAAGATGATATTTTTATATTGAGACTACGACATATTGAATCAATTTAAATTTTATAGTTTAACTAGCTCTGATGCCACAATTGTTAGACATATACTTTAACAGAGTGGCTTAACACGACTAACCTTCTAGGTACTTAATAACTACTCACTGGAGTTATGTCTTATTAGATGATAACAAAAACTTCTAGTTTAAAATATAAAGATGAAAAAGAGCTTGAAGAACAGAGAATTAGAAAAGCAGGTTCTTTATTGAAGAGGCTTCTCCTTCGAGGTCTATCCTCTTAAGGTTCTGTCTTACAGCATTACACACAGCCTCTGCAACCCAAATCATGAACTTCATTGGGTTTAACAACTTTATCTTTTTAATAAATTATTTTTTTACTTAATGATATGATAACAAAAATAGACACATAAAAATAAGCATCAATCAATTATCAGGATATTTATTTGAGACTACAATAATCTTATAAAATGCAAACTCAAATTATGAAGACCAATTCAAAATAAATCTAATGTTAAATAATGAAATTGAAAAAGTAAAAGCCAAAAAAAGATTCAATTGAAAAAAAAGAAGACATAATTTATATAAAAAACAAACGAGGGGAAAGGGGCCCTAATCCAGCGGGTCATCCTTGAAATCTCTCGAATCAACTCCTTGCCTAGCATGAGTTTAAAATTAATCAGCATAGGAGTTGCTCTAACATGATCTAATCGATTTGAAGAGTCCAAAAACAACTTGTATAACTAATAAAAATATGATTTGGTTTTAAGAAAATCTTAAGATGACATTTTTTTTTTTCATTTTGAGAATGTGACATATTGGATCGATCCAAATTTCACGATTTAACCCGTCAAACTTGTGAATCTGGATCACGGACTCCATTAGGTTTAACTTAATATTTTTTTTTTACTATTTTTCACTTAATGGTGTGATGACAAATATATATGATAACAAAATTAGGAATCAATTCAATTGGGAGACGTTTGTTTGAAATTGTGATAACCTCATTTAAAATAAAATAAAATTAAAAACACCAAATCAAAATCAATGTAATATTAAAGGATGAAATTGAAAAAAAAACTAAAAAAAATTTAATTAAAGAAATTGAAAGATAAAATAAAAAATAAAAAATAAAAATGATAATTCCTTTACTTTCATATGAAGAATGAACTAACTAGGATTTACTCTAGTTGTTGTTTTTTTCTTTTGAGGGAAGGTAATTCGGCATGATCGAGACACATAATAAAAAATATTAACATTAGTTATTACTACCATAATTCACAAAATTCGAATCCTAATTGAAGAAAATATTGAAATACATAAACTCTCACTAATTATAGATATTCTAAAAATACTATAATAGTAGTCATCATAACTTTTTTTCTTCGATTAGAAATATTTTTAAATTAAATTGCATATCAATTAAATTTTTTTTCTACAAATGAAATTAAAAAAATATTTTATATATGAATCTAATATATCCATAAATGTGTAATAAGTTTTCTAGATATTAGAAACATAATTATATGATAAAAAGAATATAATTAGAAGGGCTGAGAATGAAATAGTAAAAAATATATTTAGATTGAGCAAAAATATCGTATGGCTTAAGAAGTTGAAACTAAACATTTAATTAAACCTTAGTGGGTGTGGCGCGTTAATGACATTACTTTCATTTTGAACTTTTAGATGTTGATATTAAATTTAAATTTGTTTTTATAGTTAAAAGCGCAACAAAGATGCCAAAACGTTTTATGGTTTTTTAGTTAAAACCTTTACTTTTTATATCAAATGAACTAGCATGCCTTCCTCTTTTTTTTTTCTTTTTTTTTTCCCTAATAGTAACACAATGTTTTTAGGCAATTGATATGGACAATGTTACAAAATCTGATATGCACAAAAATAAGGCTATTTTTTAGGTTATTTCTAGGAAGTCCACGAAAAGAATCTTTGACATACTCAAACTTTTCCAACAAAAAGAACCTAGTAAGATTCTAATCATAACAAAGCTCCCATTCTTTAGAAACAAGGTTATTAAAGACAACATATTTGACACTGTTCGACTATGCTTTCTAGCCCTAATCTATTAGACAGTGCGCTTTCAGATTTTATCTTTTTCATTTAAAGTGCGCTTTTAGGACTTTATCCATTAGATAGTGCGCTTTCAAGCCCTATCTCTTTCATTTCGAGTAAACTTTTGGATAGGTCCATCAAATAATGTGTTTTCAGACCTTATCCTTTTCATTTATAGTGCATTTATAGGCCTTTATTCATCAGGTAATGGCATTTTCAGGCCATTGGATGGTGTGCTTTCTAACTTTATCCATTTTCTATTGAGTGTGCTTTCTATCCCTGTCCATCAGATAATGCATTTTCAAGCCCTATCTTTTTTCTTTTGAGTGTGGTTTTAGACATTCATCCATCAGATAATGTGTTTTCATGCCATATCTCTTTCCTTTCGAGCACGCTTTCAGACCCTCATCCATCAGATAATGTGTTTTCAAGCCTTATTTCATTCCTTTCAAGTATGTTTTTAGACTCTCATTTATCAAATAGTACGCTTTCAAGCTCTATCTCTCTCCTTTCAAGTGCATTTTCAAGTCCTCATTCATCAGATAATGCGCCTTCTAGCCCTATTCATTTTCCTTTAAGTGCGCTTTCTAGTCCTCGTATATCGAATAATGCATTTTCTTACTCTATCCATTTTCCTTCAAGTGTGCTTTATAGTCCTTATACATAAGATAATATGCTTTCTATGCCTATCTCTTTTCTTTCCTAGCACGCTTTTGAACCCTTATTTCTAATACTTTTTAAGGATTGGTCATTTCTTGATCTGGTGAATCTACAAACCACAATCTCTTATTTTTTTTCTTCATTAGAAGCTTACTATTTAAAGTCTCTTATGAGATTTTCTATCATAAGCATTATAAAAAGAGAACAATTGTTATAACCCAATTTTAGGTTTCCCTCCAAAATTATCAATTTTTTTTTTGAAAAAAATAGAAAAGATTGACAACTTGATAAGAGCTAGCTAAGAAGGGTTTCAAATGTATGGAGAAACCAAGCTAGAATTTTGAATAAAATTGAAAGTCTAATTGTATCCCATTATACCAAAGACTAAAAGACAATATAGATTTAAAGTCAAATTAAATGATTATTTGATGAATCTTCATAAAAATTAAGCCAGAGGGCTTAATTAGACTTTTAATAAGTCAATTTGATTTAATCATAGGCCTAATTAAAGGTTTGATTAAGTTTTAAGGATTAATCTAGGTCAAACTAAAATATTTAATTAAGTGCAATGACTTGATTGAACTTGTAACATGTCAAATTAAATTTATTAGGAACCTTATTGGTGAAAAAATAAATTTGAAAGCTTAATTGAGAAGATTGAAATTGTAGATGACCAGATTTAATTTTTCCAAACTCAATTAGGTAAAATCAAGAATAAAATTACAAGAAAATCAAAGTTTAGGAATCAATCATAATAGAAGACTGTGCAATATGGATGTCCAGTAGCTCTCTACACTAGCATTGTGACATTCTCCATTAGCAATCACCGTAATTTCAGTCTTTGCACCTGCCAATGTGGAACTCTTCTTAGCGTAGCGAACAACATCACAATTCAACTCATTAGCAAAAAACACCTTCTTGGCATAGCACCATGAGCTCCATTCGAGTCCAGTAATATTTGTACCCATAGTTTTAAGACCCGGCCTGGTCTAAGGCCCGGATTCCGGGTCTTGACCAGGTCATCGGGTCTTCACCAGGTCACCGGGTTAGTTGGGTTAAATTTTTTTTTTTTAAAAAAATCAAAATGACATCATTTTAGAAAAAAAAATAATAAAATAAAATTCAACGGGTTTATGGCCAGGTCTTGACCAGGTCTTGCCGGGTCAACCCGCCGAGTCAGCCTAGGTCATACCGAGTTTTTCTTTCCTTTGTTTTTTCTTCAATTTAGTCAAGTTTCAGCTCCGAGTCGATCCACCAAACCAGACCGGATTTCAAAACTATGCTTGTACCAACTCCCCCACTGTACAAGCTTCTAGAACGTGAATTCTAATCACGTCCTGCAAGTTTTGTTGCAACTTGGTCATTAGCTTAGGTTAATAATCATGTTATGTAAGCTAAATTAAACCCAGTTTGTATAGTCAAGCTAGGTTTAACCCCCGCTAAAAAAAAAAAAAATAATCGGTTGGATCTTCGATCAATTTTCTATTAGAAACGTGGTAATGTCCACATTATACAATACAATGGCTCCATCATTCTGATATATAAATTACAATAAGACAGAAATGTGGTAATCAATCAACGTGTTACACGAGAGTTGAATTTCATTCTACATAATATATTGCAAGATATTATGGCCTCGATTTTCAAACATGGCATTGATGATAGATGCAATGCTCTTACATTTAAATATTAATTGCCGACCACACGCATTGGTAAGTAAGAAAGGGGGCGGGGAAAAGGGCTCCAAAGGCATGGATTGTTGTTTGAGGGAGATATGTTGTTTGGTCATGCCTGAAAATTCCGTCGGAAGGGGTTTTTTTTAATACAATACTTGACTAAACATTTTGTTGCTATCCTGAGATTCTGTAATTTTGGAGAACAGAACATTAAAGGATGGAAAGTTGAAGAAAAGTTGATAGGACGGCGAAGGAGATATTTTCACTGAAAAGAAGAAGAAGAAGAAGAAGAAGAAGAAGAGAGAAGTGTTTTGCTTCAACAAATTGAAATGGTTTTTAGTAATTTCAACAAATTGAAGAAGAATAGGAAGTGGATGGATCTGGTGACATGAAACATTTTGTCATTTGCAGCTGTAAATGGGCCTCGTGTCACCTTGATGGGAAGACAAACTCAGTGTAAGAGAACAAGTCTTAGAAGTGTACCAGTTTAGTACTTTATAATAATTAGCAAATCAAATCCATTGCTTAGTGAGGTAGTGAAAAGCAATAGTAACAAAGAGATTAAAAGAAGGGCAAAAAAAAAAACTAATTTGGCTTTGGTGATCAGTTACTAAGATGATACTGTGATACAAATTGGAAAAAAATATTTATCTTTCAAAACAAGAAATGATTAAAGTAAAAATATAAATAAATAAACCTGACGAGACATCAATCAAATCTAATTCGAAACATGAAACGATAATAAACTAACAAAACCGAGGAGACATTAATCAAATCTAACAAAAATATGTGTTTGAAAGTGGATAAAGCCCATTACAGCCCAATACTAAAGCACCGCCTTGATATTCTTGGCCTGTTTCTTTTTATTCACCAAGCCTGTATATGTAGGTTGATGACCCAGTAACATGTTGCTCCACTTATGTTAGAAAACACAACATATATTTATTATTAGCATATTATTTCATATATCGATAACTTTTTTTTTTTTCTAATTTAGGATTTATATCATGACATTTTACTTTTAATCTATGATATAAAAAATTATGCTTAATTGATCTCTCCATGTTATATGACGGGATTAACTAGAATAGCAAAGCTCTTTCAATATAAGTTGTCTATGTACAGTATATGTAGGTCAATTTTAAATAAATTTTAAAAAGATTATAAAATTTAAAATCCTTAGCATGCAATTAATACTCTTATTTAATGTTAAAAATAAAAACCTTAGAATACCAAGTCCATTCTTTTGAATGAATTAATGAAACTTTCAAAAAATCAAAAAATCAAGACCATATTTATAGGATTCAACTCGGAGATCAACCTAAACCTTGAGTTGTAAATTAGATGATATTTACTTAGACTTCGTATCAGCAAGTTGATTTACTTGATTAAATTAGGTTTTATAATCATAATCAATACTAAGTAAAATTTAAAGATAAGCATGTGAAATTTAGTTGAAAAGCACAAACGAATGGAATATCCAATGCAAGGTTGTCAAAAATATCTTTTTAACATGACACAAAAAATAAAATGTAAACTTGGATTGTAAAATTATCAGTAAAATTTTTGAATGAATTATATATGTATAATTTCATCCAAGAAATTAAATTATATTAAAATCTGATAAAGAGAGACAACAATATTATAATCAATGAGCGATCTAAATAAAATGTATGAGAGAGTATGAATCAAAAAATTAATGACATGAAAAAATAAAATATCTCAAAATAAAACTTTTGAATACAGGAAGGAAATCACTAAATAATAGGAAGTACATAAAAACCTAGTAACAATTTGGATGTTTCCATCGTAGCAAGTTCTCAATCAGTAAAGCTCCAAGTTAAATGAAACTCAAATTATTGAAGGAAGCACGCACTGTGACCCCATAAAACTCAAGATTTTCCCCACCTCTTACAAAATTTCTCATATCTAATTTGATACTTATCTACGTGATGTGAGTTGTAACATAATTATATGTTTTTAATAAATATGCGGCAAATATTAAAGACTTTCCTTTCAATAAATGTGAGGAAAATATAAAAAATATAGACAAATATAAAAATTCTATGCTATCTTTTGACATAGGTTTTCTTTAATACAAAGACTTTCTCAAATGAAATAAATAATTTAATCTAATAATGTCAAATATAAGATAAGACTTTAGCTAAATGCCCCTTTTAAAAAAAAATAGTAAGATCCAATTTAATAATATTTTAAATTTTAATGTAATTTATTATTTTAGAATTAAAATTATATTTTGAATGAAAGAAAATAAAAATATAGGCAAGCATATAAATGGTATAAATTGTTTGTTTAAATGAGTCCTTTTTTTAAAAAAATATATTTATAACTATTGTAAATAATAATAAAAAATTATAATTTTTTTTTAATTTTTATAATTATTGAGTCAAAGCTAATTACAAAAGTCAAATTTAGTAAACTTATAAAATCAGTTTGATTTTACCAATTTTGCATGAGTCAAGTATGATTTTATTAGTTTTCTTGTTTCTAGTCTGGTTTTGCACGTTAGATACATACTGACTCATAACATAATACAATTTTAAGAGACAACTCGTGATTTTAATAACAATGACCCAATGCGTATAAAAATAAAGACTAGAATATATATTAAAGTTCTTCTTCAAAAATTTTGTTAATTGGGATCGAACTTTAAAATTAATGTGATATCACCATTATTGAAGAAACACAGTTATACATTCCAAGTATTTGCAAGTCACATGTAAATGTCACCACATATCTATAATATCAATAATTAATGTTCTTAAATTTATGTTCACCTATTGTAGATTTCCATTATACATCATTTGATGAAAAATTAATAACAAAAAAAAACTTATTATTTAGCATTCACCAGCTAATTATACATTCTAAGGTAGCTTTAGTGACCAAAAAATCAAGATTCAAGTTCTGCACCCCCGAAACCCATATTTCAACTATTTTTCATCCAAGAACATGAAAAAACATCTTATGAACCATTATAACCTCACTTTTAAAAACAAAATGCATTCTAATTAGTCCAAAATATAAAACAATTTCAAGCTCGAATCTACCTTTTTTGGTATACATTAAGTTTCACTCTCAAACACAAATCCATAGACACCAAAATCAAAGCTTTATCTCTTCTAAAAATCTTTAAGTGATGTTTTCACTTCCCTTTTTAATTTCAGGGACTGATACATAAAATAAATGAGTTTTTGGACATAAATGAACATTTCAAAACCATAAGTTATCACCAATCTTTAAAAAAATTTAAAATTAAGGGATTAAACTATAGAACTACCTACTTGGTATTAATAAATATGGGAAATTTGACAGATATCAATTTTGGTAGTTGTTCTTTTGATTTTATTTTAAATTAATTACATTGAGTCTCTTTTAGTTTATTTTTTTTTATTTTACCTTTATATTTTAAAAAATTACACTTTACATCATAGATTTTACAAGTTTATAATGCTTTGGCTAGGATTTTACAAGATTGTTATTATATCTCAATTAATGACTAAAAAGTTTTTATATTAAAAATTTCAACGTTATCATTGAATTAGAAATAAATCCTAGCCACTTAACCAAAACATGGATCTTTAACAATAAAAAAATAAATCTAGATAAAACCATATCCATTCTTCTCTTTCCACTAACCCATCTTACCCTGCTCACACAAACCCTTCATTCTCTCCCTAAAAAACCCATCTTTTATGCTTTACAAAGCAAAGTGGAAAAGACTCAAAAGAATAATCTTAGTAAAATCCAATGATAACATTTAGCAAACATAACTTACAAGATAATTTCACATGTTTATTACTGATGCGAACCTCGTGGTCATGTAACCCACAATCAAGATTGAGATTTGATCTCGGAAAACCAAAATAGGTCTGATAGGAGTGTGACACAATGGAAATTTGTCCCAAGACACCAACACTATTGGAATGAGTAGAATGACGCCACGAAGCTAGTTAATATTCGATAAGTCAGATTCAGTTCGTTCAAGAACTGAAGAGTGCAAGAATCACTTTCACACGTTAAAATTGAAAAATTCAGAATAATAATCATCAAAGCTCCTAAAATTTTAGCTTACATGAGTTTAAATAGTTCTTGAAAAATTAACCCTAATGGACCCCTTATGTAGACTTATATGAGGTCCACTCAAAACTGGCCCAAAACCCTAAACTGAAAAGTCCATAACCTGATCCAAACAAGCCTTGGATCCTAGCTCAAAACAAAGTTTTAATTAAGTCCAAGCATGAAAGAAATTAATAAAATAACTAATCTGTCATTAAATACCACCAGCCCTTCTTTCCTTGTGTAGCTAGGATGAACAAGGAATCCTTAAAAGAAAAGGATTCTGAAACATTAATGAATCATTGCAACACTTATAAATTATATTGCAGGTCATTAAAGATCCTTGTGGAAATAAAAAATTTCCAAAACCAGTTGCCACATCTTTGTAGGAAAAGAATTCTAATCAAATAGGAAGTTCACAAGTCAAATGGAAGTAAATAACAAAATTCATAGAGCCTCTGTTGACCAGTATTGTGGTGCCTTCCCGAACCTGATTGACCTGAATTTTTAACCCAATGTAGTACAACATGTCTAAAGAGTTTACATAAAATATTAGCTCGATCCAACGGTCGGATTGAGAATTATAAATGTTGCTATAAACTTGAACTGTTGTGCTTTTTACACCAAAATCCAAATCTGACCTTACTTGAGTCGTATCACAGGGCTGAATCGTATCAATTACTTCACCCATTATCTCCCAAAATCTAGTACAACAAATTCATCATAACCCATTTCTCTTTCATGTGGTAGGGTTTGCTTTGGGCCCTATGACTACTAGAATTTTGTATATTACCGACGAATCATTCTATCGCTATTTAGATAGTAATTTTATTAGGAAAACATTTATCAATGACATCATAGATGATTACTGTTTGTCAAGAAACTTTTTATTTGTGATTTCTATTTTGTCAGTCAGTCCATCAGTAATATAAACATTGATGGATTTACAAATAGAAAAAGTGTGCTAAACAAAAAAAAAATTACAGACATCATTTTATCGGTAATTCCATAGGTAAGTATGTCATATCACCGACAAATAAAATCATTTATAATTTCATTAGTGATTTATTTCATATTACTGACGGATAATATTCGTTGGTGATTAACATATTGTAAATGACATTTTATGGAATTGTTTTCAACTCCTTAGAACTTTCCAACATACTTAGTTCGTCGCAACAACAACAAAAAAACTAATTATTTTATGAAAAACATTTACTAATCAATTTCTCTTAAATTTACACCAGATCCAAAATTGTAAATTAATTCATTCCCAACATGCTGAAATTTTAGACATAACTTTAAATTAAGATTCAATTCAACTTAACAAAAACACTATTTATGAAAAATATATTATAATTATTTTTTTCTATGAACTAACCCCAAACCCTAAATTGCAAAATTTTAACACAAACATATCAAAACTACCAACAACAACAATAAAAATAAAAAACATATAATGTAAAATAATCACAAACTAAATGAAATTTTTTGGTATTAGATAACGTTTTAGACAAAGAAATTTTAAAAAAATAGAGCAGAAGCTATCACAAAGCAACACAAGCTCAAAACTCATAAAAATAGCACATCAAACCTAAAAAAAAAAAACAAAGAAAATTACAAACGTTACATGTTAATCCAACTTAGTGAGGCTTGCATAATTACTTGAAGGATTAAAAAAAAAAAAGCACAAGTTAGGAGCATAATAAGGCAAAAAATTAAGCTTTGAAAATCTAAAAATGGCAGGATATTTACCTTGAAAAGTTGTGGATTCATGGTGGATGAAGAAGTTAAGGGGAAAAGAAGGAGAGAGAAAAAAGATTGATAGTGAGAGAAGAGAGGAAGAGAGAAGAAACAAGAAAACGTGTTTGTTATGAAATTAGGGGTTTTGTATTGATAAAATTACCAACAAAATATCAAATATTTATATTTTTAAATGTCTATTGGTAATTCCACTGGTAATTAAAACTTGAAATTTTTAATTACAACCTAAATTTTTAAGAACCTTTAAAATTATCGATGAATTTTCAGTCCATCAGTAATTTTTTATGTAATGGTAAGTGACAAAGTCATATAATTTTTTTTTCAACTCTGTAAAACTCTCCGACCGACTTAGTTCGTCGGTAATTATGTCTCTAATTATATTCAAGTTAACTTCATTACACATTGATGTTTACAATTTAATAAAAAATATCTTCTTCTTCTTCTTTAATTTTATCATCGTCATGTCCATCGTAGTCTTTTCATTAAATTGATGTTCATTGATTCAAAACATCATTTAACTTCTCAACATCAACATCAACATCAACAAAAAATATTTTCAGCTACACGAAAAATTAAATTTTCTTATTAGTCAATACACGGAGCAACTCGATATGCATCAACTAACTCATCAATTTGAAAGACATTGTCTATCATATTTAACTCATCGTTACCTTCCTAAACAACTGAAACATGACTCTTAGGTTTGGTTTTCACTATGGATAACTAATCAACCCTAGAACAATCTTTACTTAAAAAAAGTGTATGTAAAGTCTAGCCTTTGTATTAATTTTGACCAAATCATGACGGGGATCTACTCTGATTTCTCTACTAATGGTATCATACCAATAACATTTGAATTATAAAACATAATCTTCTCATAGAATGATTCAGTTATGCAAAGTTATAAAACCTAGTTTAGCTCATGATCCACTCTAAGGTTTGGATTATAGTTAGCGAATCAACTTAGGTTGACCTACATAAATCTAAAATGATATAGTTTGATTTATTTTTTTAAAAAAAAAACAATGTTGTTTATGGATTGATTTAGGTAAATTGAGTTTCATTTAGATTTAGACTACTTCACAAAAACCAGATCAACTTTCAACCTGTTTTGATATAAAACTTAGTTTAAGTCAAGTCCCAAATAGATAGGTCAACCATCATTTTCAAATGTTATCCCTACTAACATATCATTTTGTTCACATACATGGGTTCATTTGTTAACCAAAAGACACCCTTTATTGTTAGCTTTCTCTTGCGATGACCATGAGCTATAAGGCATTTCCACAATCAAAATTACACAACTGTTCTATTTCATTTATGTTCACATGAAATACATTTAGAAAGGACATTTTATATGTAATTCAATAATTGTTTTCTGATGATAATGGATATTTGAGATTTAGAAAATTTAACTTTACTAAAAAAAGACTTTTTTGGTAACTAGTTTTAAAGTTTAAATTAAAAATAAAAAATAGAATATAGGATTTTTTTTTCCATTTCTTTCATAAAATTCCTAAAGCGGTTGTGTAGTGCCCGAGTTTTGACTTCTTAAGGGATGTTCCATTTGCTAGAAGACTAGTGTCGTCAAGACTTGGTTTTTATAGAAAATAGTAGAAGAAGAAGAAGAAGAAGAAGTAAGGGAAGGGAAAGGGGGGGTCAATTTAAAAACTATCAATGGATATTAGCAGTAAGTTTATTTCATCAATGATACTCTTTGTATTAATAACACGTCGTTTTTTTTTTTGTTTTTTTCATTCCTTCATTTTCAATTGTAATTTCTTGGTATACACTAACAAAAAAAAATATTGCTATATATTGAAAGACATTGTGATGAAATGTTCCGTCGATAAATGTCATTGTAATTTACTAATGAAAATTGTTTTATTAGTATTTTTATTTGTATTTGCTAATTTTTTAGTGTATGAATAATGGTAGTGACGAGGGACTTGATGTGGAATTTAATTATGGTATTGGAGAAAGAAATTGAGGGAGCAAGACTTTTTAGAGAATAATTTCCAAATTTTCACTATTGATTTCTTGCAACCGCGATTAATCTTAATTGGTTTAGGATTGTCTCTTGACAATATCCATATTTCATTTTCCAGTTATTTGTTTCTGTTATTGCTAATTGATATTGAATTACAATGACATGATATGGAAATTGATAAATTGGTTGGGATTTGTTTGAAGATAACAACATTGTTTCAATGTAAAATTTCACATGTTTACCTCTTGTCACTTTGAGGCTACCAAATTGATATTTCATGATATATAAATGTCATATAGAAGGCTTAGTGTAATTAACCCTTTTACTTTTTATAATAAATTTCATATTTTTCTATGTAAAATTAACATATCATTCATTATTGAAATAATTTAAAACATCCAGGAAATATAAAAGAAACACCACAAAGAGAATGAAAAAATATAGAATAAAAACAAGGGAACTTCTACAAAAATTGAAAGAAACTAAAGTTAGATAACCATAAAAAATAATTTAAGGATTAAAAAAAAACTCGCATAAGGCATTATGTTTCTAAATAGTTATTTGTGAATAGATGGATAAAAGAGATACAATATTTTTTCATCCTCTTTTATTTATTTTTTAATTAATTAATATTTTTAATTTATTAAAAATATATTTGGCGTGGAAAATACATTGTAGCACTAGAGAGAGTTTATTGGATTGTAATAATGAATTAACATTTTTTTCCCTTCATCAAATCAGCCAAGAAGACTTAGATCAAGAGTAAAATAATCTTTTTCATGTGATCTATTTATTATTATTGCTTTGTTTGGGAGTACAAAAGTCTTTATCCCTTCTTTAAAATAGCAAAATACCTTCACTATCCTTAAAAGTAAAAACAAAAAAAAATAGATAATTGGTTTATAGAGGCTTTTTTTATATTTCACATTTTTAACATAATGAATTTACTAAAATAACCTTAGTTTCAAAATCAATTTGAGTTTTTTAGGGGGGCATTTTCATATCAAATCGGTTCTTTTTTGTTATAATAAGGTTGGTTGATGAGTAAATTAATCTTTTATAATTATTTAAAAAATATTGAAAAACATTTGTCACGTGTGTGGGAGATGTCGTAGCGCGTGTGCTGTCATATGACAATAAAAAATTTGCTTTAGCTGTGTCATTAGGTTCCTTATGACATCCTTTTTCCTTCCCAAACAGCACGTGATGGGTTTTGATGGACAAATTGTTGCTAGAGCCATTTTCTTTTTTTCTTTCCTTTTTTTTTCTCTTTTTCTCTCCTCCCTTTTGACATTTAAAATTTCAAGGTAGTTTCTTATTTTTTTGATTTTATAATTTTTATCCTTGGTCTTTTTTTTTAGTGTATAATATTGCATTGTTCAATCTACATTTTTCATTTTTTTATTTTACAAATTTGGTCCTAATTCTTTTTTTTCTTCATTTTTTTCTTGCATCTTTTGTAAACTTTCAAGTATTTTCAATTTTATCATTTAATTTGTTATTTTTTTAGATTTGGTGCTCATTCTTTTGGTTGTTTCTTCTTTAATTCTTTTTGTAAAATTAATTTTTCCTTTTCAATTTAGCCCTTAAATCCAAAATTATCCATCAATTATTTTTTTTAAACAAAAAATTGGTTCTTATCCTTTTAATTACTATTTTTTTTCTTTTGAATCCTTTTTTCTGTGATTGATTTTTCTCTTAATTGACATTTAATTTATTAAAAAAAAAGGTCTTGTGGTTTTTCCAGATTTGATGCTTATAATTAAATGGCTTGAGTCACCGGTCAAAATCATTTTTTTACTTATTTTTTTTTCAATATCATTACTCGACATTAACTTTTTATTTTGTTTTTTAAATAAGCTTCATGGTTTTCTTTTATTTTTTTTATATAGTTATCTCGATCTCATAATTTGGCACGTTGGTTTGACAGGTTAACTCAAGTGGACTTATATATTTTCTTATGCTTTTAATTATTGTTTTTTTTAGATCCTTTTATGTGGTTGATTTTATTTATTTATTTTATTATTTAATATTTAATTTGTTAAAAATTGATCTTTGTGACTTTTTCGTGTTTGGTGCTTTTGATCAAATAGCTCAGGACATGGGGTTTATAAGCTTGTAAGGGCTGACATCAATTTTTTTAGGACTTATTTTTCTCTCATTTCATAATTCAATATTTAATTTTTAAAAAATTAAATTTCATGACTTTTTTTGTTTTCTTTTTTATTTTGACGGGTTAATATTGACGGCCTTAAGCTATTTTTTGGAATAATGTTTTTTTTTTGTTTTGATCATTTGACTTTGATTATTCTCATTCTATATTGATTTTTTTTATATATTAAAAAAACCCCCCTTACTTGATAAACATAATTTTTTATATTTTCTTTTATCCGACTTAATGTTAATTTCCGTAGAATTTCCGAAATAATAAAATAATTAAAAAAAAAAACAAACAGAGAAAAAAAAGTAAAACCCAAACCTTTTCACATAGCCCATTTCCGGCATCTTCAAATAGCACACTTCTGTAGAAAGTCCAAGACCAAAAGCCCATGTCCACATAAAACCTCAGTTCTGCAAATCCACTCCAATACCCACCAGCCGAAGCGTGACCAGCCTCTTCAACTGACTTCCCTGCATCCCCAGTTGACGCCATAACACTTTAGAGGATGACTTTAGGGCACTAATCCGATTTAAGAGACTGCATTTAGGTACAAATATCTTTGATTTTGAAACGACTTGGAGTAAGTGTAGGTGATTGTTCGAATATGATTGGAACTTTCATAAGCATGAATTGAGTCTTAATATGTCATTAACTCAGTTAATAAGCTTTAGGGTCGTTTGGGTTTCGGTATCTCTCATTGATGATTTTCAGTTTAAAAGGAACTCGAGAACAGTTAGGGCTTGAAGTAACTAATGATGATTCTGCCGTTTGTGTTTGAAAATGCTTGAAAAGAGTCTGTTTTGTGGGGATTAGAGGGTAAAGACGTGGTTGTGGGTGGTTTTTGCTCGAAATGCATGTAGATGTTGCTGCATATGGTGGTTTAAGATAAAGGCGCTGTCTTGGTAGCTTGGTTGAACAATATTTTCGTTTGTTGGACTTGCACTGGTTTTTTGGGACACTTGCTTTTGCATCTCCACTTTGCTGTCGTGTTTGTCACTCTTAGGTGTTAGTTTGTTTAATGAGTCTGAGACTTTACAAGCTAGAGAAGTTTGTTAAAATGTTATTTCATTTCTCATGATAATTTATGTTCACCTGTTATTTTGTTTTGTGTGATCGCATGAAATCTCAAGGGATGACGGTGCCAAACAAGTGTTGGGCTCTTGAGAAAATTCCACTTGCTTGTTCTCTGTTTGCTTTATGTTTGGCATAATTTTACTTTTGTTGAAATTTATAATCACTTGGGATTATTTCTTAATAAAAAATCTGTATTAACTGTTTGACGTGGGATTCACACTTATCTATTTTGGATTTCAGAAGCATCATAAATCCCAGCTGCCGTTTTCATGTATATTTTGATTAAGTTGATTAGAAGGATTTTAATTGAAAAATTGAATGATTTGGTTTTAAAAGCTCAGATGGCTTTCTTTTTATTTATTTATTTATTGATAATAAAATTGCATGCCAACGCATATTTGGTCCAAAATATGTGAATGCAGGCTCAAATGTTGATATATATATCCCATCACCACAAACGATTTGTTTTCTAGTGTTCGTCTTTGTTTCCCTAATTCATTTTCTTGCTCAATTGTGTGTGCAGGTATCTGATTTTTCAATCATGTTTTTGACAAGATTTACTGGGAGGACACTCCTTGCTGCTGCTAAATCTGAAACTCCCGCTGCCTCTGCTGCTGCTGCTACAGCTACATCTGGACATAACCCACTTAAGGACTTCTTTGAGTTTGACAGGAGCCAGGATGGGGATAAACCGATTGTATACGGTATGATATGATGCTCTTATTCTTTTCTTTTAGTTTACTAATTGAGTACCACACCACCCTTCATTTCATCATATTGCTGGTAAACAATTTATTGTTTCTTTTCTGATTAGTGAAACGAGAGCAGCATTCAACACATGAAGGTTAAGAAATTGAAAAGAAAAGAAAAGGAAAAATTGAAGCACAATAATATCAGTATAATATCCAATCATTTATGTATATGTAGGATCAAACGCCTCTGGTTGTAGCTAACTGATCACCTTTCACGTGATTGATTCTGTCATCAAAGGTGATGCATATATGGTTTTATAAATGCAAGATATTCTTCATTTTCTAGAATGTTTACCAGAGTTATTTCCTTGTTACCATCTTGCCCATTAGGCAATCTGGTGGAGCTCATGGTTTTAATATATATAGTGTTACATACAGGCATAGCTGAAATAGAAGGGCCTTACAACAAGCCATGTGGAATCAAGATAAGATTTTGGGAAAGATTGGGATGCATTTGTTGGACTGGCTTACTCTGAAACCTATTTTATTGGATGTGTGGGATTGTGATAATGAGCACTATAAAATAAACTGTTGTATGGGCAATTATATATTTTTGCTGCAATTTCTTTATTGTCGATTCAATTTGTGTGACAAAAAGTTCATGAGTCCTAGTGCTTTACGGTCCAAAGTTTTCTTGGCTTGAACAATTGAACTGATAAATTAGCAGTACATATTTGCATGACTTGATACTATTTTGAAGCCTGCTATATTAGACTTGTGCACTTGCATGCTTGGTGGTTCTTATACCCTAGTTTTTTGTGTTTCCTGAATGAATGATAGAGCAAAGACTCAATATTAATTTATATGATTTTAACCTCGCAGATAAATTGCCTCTGAATGTACTGAAAATGCCCAAGTGTAAATTATTTTCTTTTTGACAATTTTATGGTGTCTTACTCTGCACATCATGGTGTTTTCTTTGCAAGTGTAATACAAAGTACTTTATTCAACTTAGAAAACTGTCTTATCTATGAAAACTCTTATGTTCTGTTCCTCTCAGCAAAACGATAACCTTTATTTTTACTGAATGTGTTTTCCTCTTAACCTGTACCTTCTCCAGGGCGAAGTTGGAAAGCTTCTGAACTACGCTTAAAGGCTTGGGACGATCTTCATAAGTTATGGTATGTTATGTTGAAGGAGAAAAACATGCTGATGACTCAACGCCAGATGCTTCATGCCCAGAACTTCAGATTTCCCAATCCAGAACGCTTACCCAAGGTATATCCAATTTTCTTTGCTTGTATAGTGATATGAGCGTGTCATTATTGTTGCTCTCATCTCAAATGCTTTCCTTTATCTTCCTGCACCAATACTGACTTAAATATGTTGGCCTTAAAACCAGTGAATATTAAAAATAAATCTCACCTCTTCTTCTTACTAATCAGAAAGACCAAGGAAATGATTTGGCTTTTCATATGCATGCAAACATGGGCTTAATGTATTTCATAATCATTTTCTCCCTTTTGTTCTCCCTTGCTTTATCTATAGAGAAGCCGATGCATTTAGAAACTAAAAAGCTTGCGTGCATGGCAGATGAATTAGGACAACTATAAGCTGCCATGCCATGTACTCTCACTTGTGTTTTGATATCTTGCAAAGACGATCAAGTAAAAGAAGGATTACTGGAATAATGCCTCTCTTTTAATTTCTCATGTCAGTTTTATGATGCAAACTCATGTTTTGTTTTGCCCCCTTTTATACTGTAACAAACCTAATGGGAAATCCTGTTCTGCGTGGATGAACAATGAAATTCAGGTGAGGAAGTCAATGTGTCGTATCAAGCATGTTCTCACCGAGAGAGCAATTGAAGAGCTAGATCCCAGGAGGTCTGCTGAGATGAAGAGGATGATAAATGCATTGTGATAACACCCGACTTCTGTTTCTGCTCCCCTGGGCACTGGATGAGGTCTATTTGAGGGATGCGATGCTGCTATAATTTTCCTGGGGAGGCTACATCCCTTTTGTTAATGACCTGGTGTCTTATCATCACAAGCATTCTTATTGTGAACTTCTGGAGTATCTTGTCTCTACGAGAAAGTATAGTAGGAGGTAGTGACTCCTGAACACATAATTAGGAATGCTAATTATGGTGTATCCCGTGGAACATATGTAAGCAGTTTCTCTTGCATTAAGAAATTACTGTGTTGAAGAGAATAATGCTGAACACATATTCCTGTTGCCTGCAACACTGTAATAGAACCAACCTGAATATAATCCGATTTACAAAGCTCTATGTGGTAGTGTCCTGCAATGAAGGTTGTACTAAAATCACGTAAAACGGGGGAGATAAGAGAGATTGCACTGATTAATTCATTATTCTTTCCACATCTCATAATCACGCATTCTGTTACAATTTGTTGCATATATAATAGCTTATGCATTCTGGAAGAGAAGAAAGGAAATCAGCCTTTTTTCCACACATGGGCATATACTAAATACTAAAACATTAAACAAAATGGTGCGTGGTAAGTGAGGTGCAGTGTTCAAGACAAAACGATGCGTTGTTATTTGGTTGAGAATATTAACGGTTATCTCTTTCACTTGATAATTTTTGTATGTTTCCCTCTTAAACTCTTGACAGTACTCTCTTTTTCGATTCAACCTTGTCCTCATGGGAGAACTGAGGAAACCTGAAATTGAATTCTTCCACAAATTCCCAAGTAGCGTCCGATGGGGATTGGTTCTTCCAGTGAATCAAAACCTGGGTTGCTACCTTATTACTCCTTTTAACCATTCTGCAGTTGAGAACAACCTGAGGTTGAAGAGTTGGCGCCTTGGGAAATTGGGGTGGAGAAGATTCAACCACTTTGTTGCCAATATGCTTCTTCAGTTGTGACACATGGAACACCGATTGTATTGCTACGGAGGAGGGTAGGTCCAAACGATATGCCACAATGCCAATTCTCTCCACATCCAAGTATTGACCTTGGTATTTTGATGCCATTTTCTAGGAAATTTTGTGTGCTATAGTTTTTTTATCGATATGGTTGCAATTTGAGATAGACAAGGTCTTCTGTTTCGAATGTTCTTTCACTTCTTTTTTTTATTTTTCACGTGAACCATCATATGCTGAGCAGTTGTAAATTGGTCTTAACATTTCTTCTCTAGTAGTCAGGTAATTATCATCAGCCTCCACTATATAATCTTTAGGGAAATAGGGTATATGAGTTGGTGGAGTAAGACCATACAATACCTTATAGTGAGTAGCCTTAGTTGAAGTATGGAAGTTGGTGTTGTGCCGCTACTCAACTAGAAATAACTATTTGATCTAGTTTGTTGGTAATTCACCTATCATGCATAGAAACTTGTTAACTATATTAGTTTGTCCATTAGACTAAGGGTGATAGGCAGTAGAGTAATGTAAATCAACCCTTTAATGAATGAAAAGTTGGTTTCAGAATTAACTGAAAAAGATTAGATCTCGATCACTTACAATGATAGCTGGTAAACCATGTAATTTGTAAACACCATCCATAAAGACCTTAGCTACACATGAAGCAGTGCAAGGATGAGTTAAAGATCATAAAGTGTGCTTATTTGCTAAATTGGTCCATCACCACCAAAATGATTTCATTTTCATCAAATTTAGGCAAGCCTTCAATGAAATCCATACTAATGTCTGTGAATGATGCTTGTAGAATAAGGAGAAGCTGTATCGATCTTGATGGAAGTACATTTTCTCCCTTGTTCTTCTGATATACAAAGCATTTTCTCATTAATTGTTTAATATGTTTATATTTCCTTTTAGTAGAATAACTTTTTCACCCTTTTACCAGTAATAATGACACCTAGATGCCTTCCCATAACAATATCATAATAAAATGATATTAGTTTCTGATGCAATGTAGGATCATTACCAACAAAACCTTCCTTTCATGTTAAAGTGGTTATTGACCTATTTGCAGTGAAAATAGAATATAGGATCATAGTGAAGGTCCTGGATAATAGCCTATACTATCTTATCCTTCACTTATGAGGCTTTGATTTCTTCTATAAGATTGGTTGAAATGGTAGATAACTCCAAAGTACATAGTTTTATATTAGTGATTCTAGAAAGTGCATCAATTGCTATATTTTCTCTTTTCTTTTTATACTCAATTTCATAGTCATAACCCATTAATTCAGCTAGCCATAAGTATTCAAAGGGAAAAGTTGCCCTTTGGTCCAATAAAAACTTCAGGATGACATGGTTGGTCTTGATTTTAAAATGTTTGTCCTATAAATAATATCTCCACTTGGTGACAATATGGAATATTGTCAGCATTTCCCTTTCATACATAAACAATACTTGTTACTTGTGACCTATAGACTTGCTATAAGTCCTTTTTGCATAAGAACTACCCTTATTCCACACTTAAAGCGTCAAACTCTACCATAAATAATTTATTCAAATATGCCAATACTAGAACAAGTAGTTTAATCACGACTTTCTTAAGAAGTCTAAAGGCTGGAATAGCTTATTCATTCTCATTCAAACCCATATTTTTTAAGTAACTTAGTTAAGAGTTTATATATGGAACCATAGTCTTTAATAAATTTTTTATAGTAACCAGTTAGCTCCAAGAACCCTCTAAGTTGTTTGATAATGTTGGAAATTTATCAGTCCACTATTGCTTGTATTTTTTTAAAGTCAGTAGCCACTCTTATCTTAGAGATAATATGCCCAAAGTACTCCACTATGTCACTACAAAAAATACACTTACTGTTTTTAGCAACCAATTTATAAGACCATAGCAACTCAAACACAATTTGTAGATGTCTTAGGTGGTCATTGGAAGTTTGGTTGTAGATTAAAATATCATCAAAGTATTACTAAGACAAACTTTCTGAGATGCTCACGAGAGACTTCATTCATCAAATTTTGGAAAATGGTTGGAGCATTGGTTAAGCCAAAATGTATAATAGAAAATTCATAATGGCTATTATGGGTTTTAAATGCAGTCTTGGAAATATCCTCGTGACTTATTCTAATTCGGTGATAGTCATCCCTTAAATCAATCTTAGAAAAGATAGTTGCACCTTCTAATTATTCATTCATCAATAAGAGGTATATGATATTTTTTTTTATTGATTATAAGTTTATGCTTTGTAATCCACACAAAGTCTCCATGAATTGTCTTTTTTGTTCATTAAGACAATTGAGGAAGCAAAAGGATTGTGGCTTGGCTGTATAATTCTATATTCTAACATTTCAAACATCATCTTTTTTACCACATCTTTTTTAAGTCTAAAATGTTTGTAAGGCCTCAAATTAATTCCATCTTTTAGAGGAGTTGAATGATCTTGTAGCCTTGGTGGTGGTAAGCCTATAGGTTCTTTAAATAGGTTTTGATATGTTTTCAGTATTAGTTCTAGAGCAGGGTTCCCTTTGATGTTAGGTGAAAAGGTAACAAATATCAAATACAAGTCACCAGCCACTTCTGAAATTAGTCTTAGGCTGTAAAAGTTGACTTCTATTATTCGAGTAGAATTGTCTAGTAAACTATTAAACTTTTTAAATTTGATAGTCTATAACTTGATGGGATTATCCCCTTTGATCACCATTTCCTACCCTTACCAATTAAAAGACATCCATATCTCCTTGTAATTTGATACAATGTCTCTTAAAGTTGCCAACCATCACAACTATTTAGTTCAATAATGAATAGATCAGTTATGAAATTATTCCCCTGTATTTTCCACTTAAAATTCTTTCAAACAATTATAAACAACATTGTTCCCCCATTAACTGCCTCCATTGTTAATAGCTTGATTATTATAAGGTCACATTATAACTTGATGGCTATGTTGGAGCAATAAAGTTATGGGTACTTCTTGAGTTAACCATAATAAAATACGAGTGTTTATCCACCTTGCCAATCATCCCGAGAGTGTGGAAACTAGTAACTCCTTTCAATGTATTGATAGATATGTGAGGGGTCACCTATTCAAGGCTAGCTTCTTTCTCAACAATATTCTTACCATCATCTACCTCTTTACTATCACCATCCACTATACACAAGGAATATAGTTTCATTTACCTCCTTACCATCACCATCCACTATACACAAGGAATATAGTTTTCTATTTTTACATTTATGGTTTGGTATATACCTTTCATCATACCAAAAAACACAATTCATTGGCTCTCTTCTCAACTAACCCATTATTCCTCACATATTTAATGGGTTTCATGGTATGTTTGTATTGGAGATGTGGGTTAGAAGTGGGTAATAGGTTGTTTAAGATTATTAGAGATTAATATAGGTGAAATTTTATAAGTTCTTTTATTATTATTATTGCCAGGCCTAGATTAAGTTGTTTAGTTGATGTTTAATGAGGCAAGTTTATTGTAATTTTGGTGAAATCTTCTATAAGCTAAAGTGTTATCTTATAAATGTGTCATGTTGTAGGCTTAATTTAAGACTTTAGGTTCAAACATCTTAACTAAGTTATTGATTTTCACTTCTAATCCTGCTAGGAAAAATACTCAAGCTACTTCTCACTAATTTAAACCTTATTCCACAGTATGTCAAAGCCCCTAATGTAACTTTCCAAATCTCTCATCTATCTAAGATCCTTAAGCTATTCTAGTGGATCATTCTGACCCCTAAACCGAAAACATATTGCCTCTACATATTCACCCCAAGTCACCCTTTGATCACTTTTGCTTTTTCATGAAGTTTTAATACTAATACGGGAACCATTCCATCTAGATAGTAAAGAGCTAACTTAAGTTTTTTAGCCTTAAAATCTCTTATATATTAAAATATTGATTACATTTAATAACCACTTATGCATATCATCACCATCAAAATTAGAAAAGTTTTTTTTGGGTTTGTGTACCTTATAGGTGGAGTGGCTACCATCACAAGCCTAACCTGATTTTGTAACAAAATCCTCTTAGTTAAATGCTAGATAGTCACTTTTAGTGTTGGGCCCACCAGGAGTATGTTGTAACTTCTATAAAAAAGTGTTTTGCTAGTAGGACAACCCATTAATAAGTTCTTTTAGCTTCTTAAACTTAGTTTCTTTAACAAACTTGGTAACTTCTAGTGATTTCATAACTTGTTTATATTTTTGTGATTGTTCATTGTTCGCAGCTTCTAATGATTCCTCAAACCTTCTGAGATCGTAGGACCTGGTGTTAGGAGCAATAGCTTGAGTTCGAAGATCAATGACTCTAATACCACTTCTTGTGAGCAACACTGTAATAGAACCAACCTGAACAAAACCTAGGAGCGGCTAAAATACAAAGCTATGTTTGGTAGTGGCCTACAATGAAGGTTGCATTGAAATCACATAAAAGAAGAAGAAAGGTAGGGGGAAAGAGATTGCACTCATCAATTCATCATTCTTTCATTGTTTCATAATCATGTATTTTGTTGCATATATAACATCTTAGGCATTCTAGAAGAGAATAAGAAAAAAAAGAAAATCAACCTTCTTCCACACATATAACATTACCAAAAACTATAATATTAAACAAAATGATGCGTAACAAGTAGGTGAGGTAAAACTTTTTAGACAAAATGATATGTTATTATTTAGTAGAGAACTAGATAGGTGACACGCGTTATGCCGTGAGCCTGCCTAAATTTTCTCCAGGTAAAAAAAAAATAATATTCAAACGATGATAACACGAAATAAATCGAGTTAAATTTACTAAAGCATGACTCACAATATAACACTGAAATGACACCCAAAAAGAAAATAAAAAAGAAATTTCAAAGTTCAAAACCTAATAACCTAAAGTCAAAGATGAAAAAAAATCTAAAAATATAATACTGAAAAAACAAACCCGAGTCAACTCCACCTAACTTGATAAACTCACAACTTGCAATATGAGAAAGGGATAAAAAAAAGAAATTCAAAAGAAGCACCTAGCAAACAAAACAAAGTTCAATAAAAAATAAAAAAAAAAACCATGAGGTAACTTAAGTTAACTTTACCAACCCACCATCATAATAACCAAACAAAAAGAAAACTGAAAAAATGACAAAGCTCAAGGGCAAATTATTTCATGCGAAATGATGAAATTAAAAAATAAAAAACCATAAAAAATCGAGGAAAAAGAATCAAATCTTCAAAAGAAGCACTTGGCAAAAAATACCAAAGTTAAATAAAAAAACTTAATAAGAAAATGCAAGTTAACTCGAGTTAATTTTACCACCTCGCACTTGAGATAACCCAACACGTGTGCATTTGTTTTTAAATAATATTTAATAAAACATGCTTAATGGTCAATAATTCAATGAAAAAGGAAAAAAAACATAATTAAAAAAAAAACAAGCTAACTCAGTTTAACTCAACTAACTTTCAATCTGAGATGTGAGGCAAGGATAACCCAATAAAAATAAAATTAGAATAAATTAAGAAGCTCATGACCCAACAATTAAATGTCAAATGATGAAAAAAAAAACCCTAAAAAAGATCAAATTTAAATTGGGTTCATCATCAAAACTGGTATACTAGGTTATGAAACTGAGATTACCCTGTAAAAGATAAACATGAAAAAACCACAAAGAAAAAATTCAAACCATAAAAAAATAAAAATTTTAAATAACTAAAATTAAAACAATGAGGACTAAACAATGCACACAAATAATTGAAAGAAACTAATTAGGCACTAAATTGAAAAACAAAATAAATGAAGAAAATGATAAAAAAAAAAAAAAAAGCAATATAAAGAATAAAAACTAGATTGATAAAAAAATATAATTAGATTAAATGATTTGGGATGAATTAAAAACAAAACAAACTTAAATAAGCATCAAATCTGACAAAAATAGAAATGAAAAGAATGAGGATCAAACCCAAAACAAATATAAATTGGAGGACACAATTGAATTTGTCAAAGCTCAGCACATATACCGAGGCATGAGAAAGAAAAAAGAAAGGGAGGGGGACAAAGATCAATCGTCAATGAACCACCGCTCAAATGACAACACACACCATTCTAAAAGATGATCCGCCACCTTCCGTATTGAGTGAATAAGTAATCATCCTTGTTTTATCACCATATATTCCCCTATGCCCCGCCAGAATAGAGTAGGGGATGATAATGCCTAACTTTTATATATATATATATATATATATATATATATATATATATATGATGCAAATATAAAAATACTCTCCCAAACAGCTTTTAATTTATCGAACTCAAAGGGCAAAAATAAAATTTTATAGTATATAAGATATACAAAAACATGACAACCCCTCACTAAAAGGTTGATATTTCTAAGACAAATGTTACTTTACTATACAAATAAATATATCAAGATGCAATCCCCCATACCGAAGGCCAAATCTTTTGAGTCTAAGGACAATATAATATTTTTTCTATATATACAGAATAATAATTTTATCTTCAATCAATTCTCAAATAATATTTGAATCTCATAGAAAATAGAAAATATGACTTTACCCTTAATGTCAAGACAATTTTTAAAAAAAAAAACTAATAATTTTACTATTTAAACACACAATAAATCTCCTCACAACCTGTACTAAAATTAATAATAATGGTTATCTTTTTCTTCACTCGACAATTTCAGCACGTTTCCCTCTTCTTCAAATTTAAACTCTTTGACAATTCTTTTTCCGTTTCTGTCTTTTGATTGGATTTTAACGCCTCTCCATCACACCGGCTGAAATTCAGAAATGGTTATAAGAAAATTGAGTGGCAAAGCAAGAATGGTAGTTAGAGGAAGAAAATTATTATTATTATTATTATGCAAGTAGATCATAATAATAATAATAATAATAATACATTTAGTGTCCTGGGTGTTCTTCGACTTTTCCCCGAAAAAGAAAACAAAATAATTGGGGATTTGAAATTCTTGTAAATTTGAAAGTCAAATCAAGGAGTAGAGGTCTTTTTAATTTGTTGGATAGTATTGACTTCGTAATTTCCTGACAAATGTCTTGTCTCATTGCCATTCAGTCATTTCCTCAATAATTGGATTGCATAACTGGAAATAACTCGTTTATTTATTTATTTTTTCTTTTATGGTCCCAAACTGCAAATAATTCTATTTTCTTTTGAATACTTTTCGTTCTACTGTCAATAATTTAAGAATGAACCACATTTCTTGAAGTTAGTATGAGCTCCAAGGAGCTCCCAACGGAAAGCATATCAATTAAAAAAAAAAATTAAATATAACATACATTACTATATTGTAGCTTATCAACATTTTAACATGTATGCGCTTGTGCTCTGTGCGTGTAGTTGCTTTTACTGGCAGAGAGTTCTGAGGTATATTAATTAAAGTGTGTTTAGAAATGTGGTTGAAATCGTGTTTTATAAAATTTAATATAATTTGTATGTTTTAGATTGTTTTAATGTGTTAATATTAAAAATAATTTTAAAAAAATAAAAAATAAATTATTAATATATTTTTTAATATAAAAAATTATTTAAAAAATAACTGTACGAAGGCTTGCGTGGTTAAGATTTTAGCATAGATACCTGCAGCGCTGTGGCCTTGGGGAAAGAAACGGGACGGTGGGGAGAATGTGTTAGAGCCAAATTCCAAGGGCAAATAATTGAACGGTGGTCACCCACCAATTATTATAGTTTGAAAGAATTCACAGATGGAACAAAAAGGCCCAATAATTTGGCCTGCTCATTTGATGATCCATCTGGTGAGCTGAGAGTGGAGGAGGGCATGGCTGTCCATGCGGCTGCGCAAAGGATTATCTTCCTCGGCTCGCTTCGAGTCACGTAAGAAGGATTATCTGTCTATAGTGGGTCCTCCTCTGACCCAGTCCAATCCAGTCCACAACTAGTTCTGCTGTCCATTAATCATTGGAATTCTGATGAGAGAAAGCTTGCCCTTCCTTTTATCCAGACCCATCAATGTCACTAGTTATTTTCATTTGAATGTTAATTTCCCATCAATTTCCTCCAATCCCTCTAGCTGATCCTATGAGCTTGCTACCTATGAAAAAGTAGAAACAACTGGAAAGTGTGCTTGTGTTCTGAAGTTGATTATACAAGTGCTATAAAGATACCGATCTCTTTTGGTTTGCAAGGGAGTTTCCTTCTCCTTTCCTCGCTATGTCAACAATATGATCCTTCTCATCATGACTTCCGAGGGAGGAAGGAAGGAAGGAAGGAGGCCTAGCATTTTCAACTGATTTTAACTCTTCAGGCTCGTTTCTTAAATCCCAAGCAAATTTCAACTGCGGCCAATAAACGGTAATGAAAATGTGTGTAGTCTCATATCAGTTGTGCGTTGGCCCAGTATCGTAAAAGGACAACTCTCTGCAGAATGCTGACAAGTAGATGACAGTGATTTGCTATATATGTGCGTGTACAGATATACAATTTCTTCTTTAATTCACTATAGACTTGACAGATCTTTTCACATGAATTGGAAGTTTCTTGCTTTACATATAAAATGTTTTTTTTAAGATAATGTTAGTGTTTTAAGAAAGCTAGAGGTCATGAGCATATGTACATATGGCCCTTGTTAGATTGACAGTCATTATCCCCCGTGTACGGACTAGAAAGTGAAGAACTCTCTGTTTCCCTTTCCTAATTTGCTTCTATTATTAAATGGTGCCCTCACCTCTTCTCTTCTTCATGCATATTAATCTGCACACTTTCACATGTGTGATTATGTTCATTGCGTGTGCGTGTGCGTGTGGCATGCATTGAAAGGGGGAGCGGGGAGGAATGGTTTCTTGAGTCTTAAAGGAATGAGACGTATTGCAAGTGCTGTGCTCTTTAAATTGTAGGCAGAAAAAAGTGAACAAATGCAGCTGTTCAAGTGATTAGTATCAATTGTCTCCCGGGGCCGATCGAGGTAGTGATATATACAGGAGAAAAAGATTTCAGGTTCACCTGATTATCAATTTACCAATTCCTAGAGGAAGGTTTTGGATAAATGGAAAAGTAAAACAAAACACTAAATTATCCAATTTGGAAAGGATGGTCAGATATTCACTCATGCTGCACTAAGAAGAGAGATTGAAAAAAACCCTTCGACAAATAACGTTTGTTTTGGATTGTTTACAGAGAGAATTGCAACATGATGATGAATATGCAATGAGGCAAAGAAGAGAACATACACAGGAAGTAGTAGCCTTATTCTGCAATTCTACCCCACACCCAGAAGTAAAAAAGCTGACAAAAAGGATTCGTTTTGCTCACAACTATTCCAAAACCAGAGGTTGAGAAATGTTTTAACTGTATCAGACCTATGTACAAGAGAAAAATCTATGGCACGCACACCTGTAAAAGAAAAAAAGCTTCTGTTCAAGCCTCTCTAATTAATATTTCCTCTAAATTGACGCTCCATGTACCAATGCAAGCTAAACATATCCATAAGATGCTGTGATTCTCTGCATATCTTTCGGACATATATCAGGATTCTGTAAAGTTTCTTGTTCCTGCTGGTTATCAGGCCACATACCACTTGAATTTTCTGTTAGGAGATGTGTTTCTGTTTTTATCTCATTGTACAAGGATTGCTGATTTTGATTTTGCAAAGCAGCAGCCATGAGCAATGGATTTTGAAGATATTCAGGCCACCTGATGTCCTCCTGTTGGCTTCCAATCAAGTGGTTCTGTGCCTCCTTTTCTGTTGAGCTACAGTCTCCTAATCCCCAAGAAAAGATGGTGTTCTCAAAGAAGGAGCTGTTGCTTTGCAGCTCAGTACTGCCATTGCTTCCAGTACTGCTGTTACTATTGTTGCTGGGAGCACCGGTTTCCCACGGCCGATAACTGTTCGTTGTAAAAGAGGGCAATGAAGGATTGTCTGGTGGAACAGTAATGGAAGGCTTGCAGCCCATAGAAGAAGAAAGAAATGAGCTTGTTACAGCTGATGGAGGAATGGAGGGTATCATAGTCGAAGAGAATTCACAATTCATGCCAAAAGCTTTACTGGTTTGGCTCAACCAAAGAGAAGGAATTGAGTTCGTCGCGAGCCTGGCATTGGATGCATAATTCAATTGCTGAAGAGGGAAATGTCCCACAAAACCCGAGGGCGGGCAGTTACTCGTGGAGCCTTCATGGAGGAAAGCTGTAAACCTATCCAAGAGAAAGTCCTTGTTGCCTGTTGGTGTCATCAAATTATTGTTACCATGGTCACTGGTATTGTTGTTGTTGTCATTCATGGCCTTGAAGCTGGAAGTACTTTCCCTCTCCAATTGATTCCCATGAGGAGGAATTGAAGATGATCTTTTTTCTTGTAAATTTGCTTCTAGTGGCTTAGAATGATCAGCTTTGAGGAGTTTGAGTTCAGTATTGGATACTGCAGAGGCTTTATCTTGGTTTCTACTGGCAGCTGGATTCTTGTCCTCTCCGTCTTCAACCTCAGAAAGTGGTTTATGGGTGACAGGGTCAATGCCTCTCTGCCTAAGTTTTTTCTTTAAGCAAGAGTTCCACAGATTCTTTATTTCATTGTCAGTCCTTCCAGGCAACTGCGCCGCAATCTGAGACCACCTGAGGATTCATATAAACAAGCTCAAAAGTATCAGCTTCCATGAGAAAAAAGAAGACATTCAAAATGAGGGGTAACTAATTATGGGAAGTGAGAACACCTGTTTCCTAGAACCCCATGAAGTTCAATTATGAGGTTCTCTTCCAGCTGTGAGAATGTGCCTCTCTTCAAATCAGGCCTCAAGTAATTAATCCATCTTAGTCTGCAGCTCTTGCCACACCTTTGCAGACCTGAAGAACTCAATACAAATCTGATTAATGCCCATCAACAGGGCACTTTTTTTTTAACTGAACATTGCATAAACACACTTTAGTTTCAAAGGATACCGTAAACAAAGTGATGAAGAAAGTGAAGTTGTTCTTACCAGCTTGCTTTGGGACAGAACTCCAACAACCATGACCATACTTAGTAATATGCCTTAAAAGTTTCTCATCTTCCTCAGGTGACCACAGGCCTTTCCGTAGCTTCTGCTTGTAGCAACAAGAGTGCCTCCCCATTTAGAGAAAGACTCCCCTGCAATGAGGGTAAGATAATGAAAGATAGCTTTCCTAGAACAGCAAATTTTGTTGAATCCTAGGAGAAGTGTCAGCAATGAACACAGATGTCTGTGAAATGGATTTGTAAGGAGCGCTTTAGTAGAAAAGATGCAAGCAGAGAGAGAGAGAGAGAGAGAGAGGCCAAGAAAAATGAAGCATCAGCGGAGAAAGGGAGTTGAGTTAATATACGGGGTAGCCTTCAAGAGAGATAAGTCACCATCAATAAGGTGTTAAAGTCACCTCTCCATTTCTCTCTGCTTCCTTAATATTATTTTCTTTTCTTTTTTTCGATGATTATGTATTTCATTTTGTTGTCAGGAAGTGAAAATGAATTACCAGTACAGCCTGAGTTGCATACATACGTCTAATCAGAGGGGGCCTCAGAAATAATGTCTTTTGCAAAACTGGTGGGGCATCTCATTGATTGTATTATATGTTTTGGACGAAATTTAAACAATGGTTGATCATAACCTATGCTTGTAACTTAAGTAAGTTCAACGCCAACGGACGGAAGTTCGCAAGCTGTTCAAGATCCCAGTGAATGCTCATACACAGTCCTTCCAATAGAGGTAAAAAGTATAAATTTCCTGTGATGATTGTCAATTAATATTCTTTGTTTTATGATTCTTCCAAGGACATATGATGTAGGAAAAAAAGAGAGGCTAAAGATAAGGGGGCATATTGGACAATTAGCATAGAAAGTTAAAAGAATTGGTGAATTGACACTTCAATAAAAAGTTTTGGTAAAATGATATACTTTTCAATGTTATGGTTCATGATATTTAATTAATGTTGTGGTTTAGCAACGTGATAATCAATTAATGTTGCTACCTAACTAACTCGCTCTCATAAAATAACAATACATGTATTTGACTGTTATTAAATACTCTATTACTGCATTACCTAGCATTACAAATATGTTTGTGTATACCATATTCATACTCTAATGTAAGAAGTCATTAAGCATAGTTGATAATATTATTAGCTGATTCCAACCAATCCACACAAAATTCTTACTTTAGAAACTTTTCCAAAATTTACCGCAAGATATAATTTATTGAAATAATTAATTTATTTTATTTTTATGTTTAATTATAATTGATGGTATTCATAGCTAATTTATCATTAATTCAACAAACCCTAAATTCAATTTAAATACTAAACAATGATTTCATTTCAACTAAACCAAGCGCAAACTCATAATAATGTAGCATGTTTACCACAACAACTGTAGTGGATTTTGAATAGAAAAACATCTTAGAATGCTTGCAGACTAAGATAAGTTTAATTTACGGGTGTTTTAAGGAAAAAAGTGATTGGTGGGTTTTTCCAGAGAGAGAAAGGTTGTGAAGGATGATTTTTAGAAGGGGGTTGTGTATGTTTGTGTTTTTCAATCTGGGAAGGAGTTTAAATTTCATGACATGTCATGTTTCTAAAAATCGACATGTTAAGTTGTCACACTTCTTAAGCTCGGCATGTTTAATTGTCGCTCTTCTGAAATGTGCAACTATTTTATCGTTCTTGCAAATAACAACATTTAGTAAATGTCATGTTTTAGAAGCGCGACAATGTGAAAATATGTTATTTTGCCAAAAGGTTCTTAACTGGTGCTATTTTGCCAAAGTTTTTAGGTTACTATGCTATTTTGTTTTTTAAAAAAAAAAACTTAATATAGCTTATATAAAGCTTATTATTTAAGCTGAATCATAGGAAAAAAAAAACTTTATAAATTATCATAAAATGAAAGTTGTTACTTTATACCATAGCAACATCTTTCAAATTAAAAAAAAAATCAATAAAGAATTTACTATGCTCTTATACACATTTTACTATTCATCGCAATAATATAATTATCATTTCGTCCTTTTAAAACAATCAATGGCCTTAGTGTTCAATTAGAATTGTCTTTTTCTAAAGGTCACTTAGTCATTATAAAATTGATTATAAACAATTCAATTTTTTTACCTTTCAAATACACAATGTAATGCCTATATTGCTCTAAAAAACAACATTGTTTAAAAGGTTGTATAGGGGCAAATCGATCTTTTTACATTTTAAAGTCATAATGTAAAGATTATTTTACCTTAAAAAACAAAAAACAAATATTAAACTTATATCCAAGGGATTTTTCATATTTTTAATAAACAAGTTGGTATGGGGTGATTTGGTCTTTTGATAAATATAAATATTATTTAAAAACAATTGTTAATGCTTGCAAGTGGGTGGTGTGTGCTTTGTCATCCCACCTCCAAACATAGCCTTCTGCTACGGCGTTGAAAGTGTCTCACAATCCTCTTGTTAGTTTAGCGAGTGTGCACAACAACGCGGTGGATAGGCTCTCATGGTCTTTTTCCTCTCCTTCCTTTTTTTCCCTCTCTCCTATTTTTAAAATATAAAAGGTGTCATTTAATTTGTTTTTTAATATAATTTTTCCCCTCGTCATTTGGTTTCATTTAATCTTTATATCAAATTTGATCATCATTTTTATGATTGTCGTTTGAATTTTATTTTCAATATCATCCTTTAACATTTGAATTTGAGTTATTTTTATATCAAATTTAGTTTTTATTTTTTTAATTCTTATTTCTTTTGTTTTACATCTTTTTTATTGTAATTTTTTTTCAATTTCATCCCTTTGATGATTTGGAATTTTCCTTCATTATTTTTTAGGGTTTACCTTCTATAGGGTTAGTTCTGAGCTTATAACTAGGGTTAAGAATTTTGAAGGTTAACATAGGTTGACTTTGTTTTTTAGGTCCTTTTTATTTTATTTTTTCAATTTCATCATTCAATATTTAATTTATTGGAAAAAAGTCTTCATACTTTTTTTTATCTTTTTTCTATGAGATTATCTCAATCATATATCTATAGTTACGAGGTTAGTGGCTTAACCCGAGTTGACTTAAATTTTTTTAATTAATTTTTTTTTCAGTTTTGCCTTTCAATATTTTTATTATTTGATAATTGAGTTTCAAAGTTTTATTCAATTTTTTTTAAAAAAAAATGGGTTACCTGGTATCACAACCAAGTCATAGATTTGACATGCTAACATGGATGAGCTCGAATCAGTTGTCAATTTTCTTTGTTAGTTTATTTATTGTTATTGTATTTTATTAATCATATCATTTGAATTAGTTTAGTTTATTAAACACAATCAAGTCAATGACCAACTTTTTTAGAAACGTTTGTGTTGTCTTAACATTCTTTTTTATGTTAAAAAGTTTAGATTGACTTGCAGCTTATAATGGGCCTCCTATCTAGTACTAACTAAAACACTAGATCCTTATATAAAAAAAATGATTCACGGTCTTGGTCCACTAGTAAAACCACTTCGCTTATAAAAAAGATACTTTAAAAAGTCACATGTTAATTGCATATCCCTTGATCAATTAAGTAATCTTAATACTATAAATATTTTTTAGATCAAAAGAAACTCATCTTCTAGTTGAAACTATTCTTGCCTCGATCTTATAGATGCTTAATCAAGACTCTCCAACCCTTTTCTTTCTTTAAGTCAAGTATATAACAATTCTAGATATCAACTTTAGTTATTTCATGTTAAATTTTGCATAAGAAACATTAACGACAACTTATTTCTTTTTCATTAATTTCTAGAGCAATGAATTGCAAATCTTAAACTTGCTCCTTCAACATATGTTGTATCCATATAATCATTTTATCAAGCACCTTATGATTATACAAAACTTGTAATAAAAAGATCATCTTAGTCTAAATCAACGAGGGTTTTTTTGTTATTTTTTATTGTGAACATTTCATGTTCTCTTTACACTCAGTTTTCTAGCTTATTAAAGAGAACATCATTAATTATATCATTTCTACTATTAGTGTGATTGTTAATGACATAAGTAATATCATAATCATCATTAAAATAAACACCATAGATTGGTAGATAATCTCAATCCACATCTATTTCATCATAGAATACTGAAGAACTCCAATTCATGACTTTTTTTTCTTAATAAATAGTGCTTGCTTCTCCTTAACTCTCTTACTATATCAAAATGCAGTGTTTCCTTTTCTATTTCAATCCACCTCACATCATATACTTTATGAATACTTTTAACTACCTTCAAGTATAATAAATTATGGTCGTTTTTTAAAGTATTTCTATTTAGTATAATTACCTCACATCATATCGAAATATTCGGCGTTTCCCTTTCTAATCCAATCAATCTCCCATCATATAGTTATTTGATGATTTTAACTTGAGGTTATCAAAATCATCAAAAAAAAAACTGAAAAAGCATAAAAAAAATATAAAACAAAAATTATATTATCAAACTCATACTAAATAAAAAAAATATTTACGTGTTAAAGAAGCCTTGATGATCCATGAGTGTTTAGTGTAATGGATTAATATTGAAGATTATAAATTTATGAAAAGAGTTAAAGAAAGGAAATAAAATCTTGGGATACTAAATTAAGCCCTGCCCCATGATATTTCAAAGAACAAAAAAACAAGATAAGTTGCAAAAGAATTATTTTGTGGAAATTGTTTTGTGGCTAAAGAAAGAATGAATGGGACTGTGTGTAATATTCCTTTGCTTGTGCATCACAACTCTAGTGTCTCAAAGAAACAGGTTTCCTGTCACTTCTTCACTCTGAGCTTTTTTGGGCAATTCTTCCGAATCATGATCACCTACAAAAGTTTCACCATTGCGTCGAAAGAACAAATTGTTTCCGTCATTTCCTTAAAAAATATATATATATCTTGCCATTTCTGTTGAAATCTATGGTTTATTTAAAAGTATAGTTATAATTGTTTTTTAAAGTATTTTTTATATTGAAACATATTAAAATAATTTTTTTATTTTAAAAAAAATATTTTTAAGATCAGCGTTTAAAAACGATCCAAAACATACAAAAAATAATAATTTTTCATAAAAAAAATTGAATTTGTTGGAAATACGGGTTGGCCTGCGTTTCCAAACACAATCTATAATTACTAGTAATGTTTTAGATTATTTTCTAAAGTATATATTATTTAAAAATTTATAAAAATAATTTTTTTATATTTTTAAAATTTATTTTTAATATTAACGTAATATCGCCGTTACTTAGGATTGATATTTTAATGTAATAAATATTTTTTTATTTTATTTGGCCTCACGTGTGGAAAAAAAATTCAAGATAGGGATCCCTTATCAACACGGCTACCCACCAATGTTTTTAATTTCTGCTAAATGAAATTTAAAGCGATGCAGCCAAATATCAGTACATAAAATTGATTGACAATGAAGGAGTACGTAGTGGTTGTGTTTTACCGTTCCTGTACAGATAGTATTGTTCTCTGCCAAGATGAATATCCATCTTTAGTTCTTTTTCTGGCTCATTTGTAGACATACAAATTGAAGAAATTTCTTGACACTGACCAGTTTTCTTTGTTGCTGTGATGCCTACTAGTCAAAACGAATCTTTAATGTCGCCGGAGGATAGGTCAACTCATCACCCGTTCACACCATTAATCTTCTAGCTAATTAATCATTAAGAAAGCCACCGCCACTAGCTCACAGAAGCCACACCAGCACCACCAGGCCCACCACCGGCTATATAGTTTTGCCCGCCACCGCCAATCCCACCAGCAAACACGGCAACGTGTGGTTTTAATCTCCGTGTTCCTTTTAATACATAATCTTTAACTAGATAAAAACTAAAACAAAAATCTCATATACACGACTGAGGGTGGTTTCATTATATGCATGAGCCATGGCGCAAGGGAGTCTGCTGCATTTTACTTCCATCATGATCATATGGGACTAATGAACCATTTATTCTGTAACCAATTTGAAGTATTCTTACACTTCCTTTACTTACAGCCTCTGCAGTATGGTGTACAGTATAACCCGCCGCTGTACAGTTTCATGGTGGAGAGAAATGACGAAGGTTTGAGCTTTTGGGCCATATAAAATATAGGTCAAATCTGAAGAAAAATACAAATTGAATGGCTGGTTTAAAAAAATAAAGGGTTTGGCATGAAATTAAAGAAAGAAAAAAGAAAAAAAAAAGTTATTAGCATCAAACTAGAGATCAATTGATTGCACATGCCAAGCAGTCATGGCGATGACTATGAGTAGATTCCAATGGCATCCTGAAATCAAGTGTTTAACCATCAAGCGATGCTGCATGCAATACTTAAACCCTACAAGCAGGTGTTATCGTGTGCATTGCACACATCAACCATATTTATTTGAAATGTCGTGCACAATTTTTTTCAATAAATGACATGCTTGTCAAATAACCTAGTTAAACAATAATGCAAATTAGAGGATGAAATTAAATAAAGTTATACAACCATTTGTTATCTAAAATGCAAAAATTAAAATTTAGTTTAACTTTATGGATTTGCAAGAATATAAAATAAATATCTTTACTGAGTTAATTTGTAAACTTAGCATTGAAATACTAACAACTTAAAAACACATAATTAGCTTTAAGATCTTAATATATACTTAAAAGAAAATAATATTTTAAACAAATGGTTTAGTGTACTTACTTGTTAAAGACTTAGAATAAAAAAAGAGAAGTAGATTATATTATTGTTAAGGATTGTATCTCTGTATAAATGAATGGAATGCAATCAACTTTTAAAGATACTAACAATATCATCTTAATTAGATACACTACTAATTAAGATTTATGAACTTAGAAAAACATACTAAAAAAAAACTTTCTACGAAAAGCTTGAAGACTTTGTTTTACAAGACATCCTTATATTTTGAGGTATTTATAGAAAAGTCTTTTATTTTTTTCAAAATTTATATAGTGAAGACTTAAGTATATAATTGACAATTAAAATTATCCCCCTTGTAAGTTTTGAGGTGCTCCCGAATTTATCAATATAACATTCATCATTTCTTTTAATATTAGATTTTATATTCTGCGATGTTATTTTGTTTAGTGAATAAAGAGTAGTGGTTTTATAGATAATACCATTTTGAAAACATAATCCATATCTATCACTTCTTATTACCTTTATTTTCTTATTAAATTGATCTTCAACTTTATTTTTTTAATATTTAAACATTTTAAGATATTCATATTTGCTTCTAAGCAAATAAGTATAATAGTATCTTGTATAATCATCTATAAAAACAATGTAATACTTTTTCTCACCTTTAATTTGCATAAATTTTAAATCATCAATGTTAGAGTGAATGAAATCTAGAGATTAACTACTTTTAATTGTTTGAACAAAAATCTTTATGAATTTAAAATCTACACAAACTTTATATTTATGATTTTTTTCATAAACTATAATTGGTAATAATTCAAGATTAATTAATATTTGTATAGAATTATAATTCATGTATCCTAATCTACCATGCTACATATCATAAAACTAAAAAAAAGTAAGATGAAAAGGTATTATTATTATTATTATTATTATTATTATTATTATTCATCTCATACTTTGTCATAATGACCATTACACTCATTTTGAAAAGGTCATCACAAAGATACAAATTTTTTACAAACATTCTAATTTTAGTTTACCATATTAAAAGACAATATTAAAACTATTTTTGCTCAATAATAAGTTATATAATAAGTTCTTCCTATTGCCAACAACATGGAGCACATTATGAAGGGTGAGAAGCTTTTTGAAATTCATATCTAGCATAACATTCCCAACATCTGGTACCTTTGATGTTAATAAATTTTTCATGTATAATTGTCCATCATCCACTTATGTATAAGAGGAAAACGTTCTTATCAGTACATATATGTCTTGTTGCACTATTATCATCCCATCATTTCTCAAAGTTGTTGATCAAGTTGACTTCGGAGACAGCCACGAACAAGTTCATCTCTAACACTTCATTTATGAAGTTATCAATATCAGTGATATAGGCTTGAGCAATCCTTTCTCTTTTAAGGTTGTCATTTTGAGCCTTATTTCTATGATCATTTGTTTGGTGTCTAGTATTATTATAGATGAAGCATTTACAATTGAATTTCTTGGTAATTCAATTTCCTTTAACAACAAGCTTTTTTTGTTATTATAGGTCTTTGCCACTTGTTTAACTATATTTGCTTTAGGGTCATGATGGAAGAATTGGTTTTTTTTTTTTTCAGATAACTTATTACCTCTTTTATATTGTACCATAAAATAAGGAATTTAACTCTCATCTCCTTACACTTAAAGTTTTTAAATTTTTCTAAGATGGTGGCATGTTTTTTCAATAGTTATAACCATTTAGAAGGATTCACTCAGAACAATCATATCTTAATTATCATTTAAGATGAGTTAGAATTCTTTAACTTGACTTGTCACAATCATTGAAGTGATTGTCTTGAAGTCCATAAATTTGTCAACTATGAACTTTTGCATATCAATATCTTTGACTTTATACTTTCAATCCAAAGCTTCTCATAATTAAACTATACACATCATATAATATGTTGTCCAATTCATTCAAGATGCATTTCTTACACACAAAATTGATAAGATTCCATGCATCCATAACTTTCATAATAATAGGATCAAATTCATCATCTGAAGACTTTAATGCTTGTTTAATCATGAACTTTGCTTTCCACTGTGGTTAGATTAAACAATATCTTAAGTTATCAAGTCTTAATTTCAACTCATTAAACTTTTTAGGTTTCTCAACTTGTACCATAAAATATAATGGTGGAATTGTCCCTACCGAAGTAATACTTGTTGAAACAATATTAGTTGTAATAATCATTTCTTAACTTGAAGTACTCATTATAAGAATTCAATAATAATATCCAAATATTTATAATTAAATTTTTTGTCTTTTCATTGGTAGATAACAAGTAAATAAAATAGCAAAAAATTAAACATGGTTATTGAACTAAACCATTTAATTCAAATACAAGTCTAAGATCTAGGGATTAGCAATTTCTATAAAAGGTTTAATTCAAATTTAACATATAAATTAAATTTCATTGAAATAACAAATTAGAGGAACCTGACCTTGTAAAACAAAGTTGCTAGCAAGCATATAAACACATACAAAAATTAAACTAGACAAATTAAACAAACAAATAAAGTTTTAAGATTGTTATCTAAAATGCAAAGGATAAAGTTTAGTTTAACTTGATGGATTTATATGAATATAAAATAAGTATCTTTACTTTGTTGATTTGTAAACTTAGCATTGAATTACTACAACTTAAGAACATATAATAGCCTTAAGGTCTTAAACATACATTTAAAAAAACAATATTTTAAATAAATCTTTAGTATACTTAGAGCAATTAAAATAAAAAATGACATACATAATACGGTAGTGTCAAGGATTGTATCATTTATCCTTAAAGCTTTATTGCTCGTCACTTGGTACAAATAGATTTAATGTAATTAGTTGTCCAAGATACTGACAACATCACCTTGATTAGTTGCACTATTAATTAAAATTCATGAACTTCTGAAAATAGATTTAAAAATCTTTCTATAAAAAACTTGAACTTAAGCTCTAGAATGAATGGAGAAAATAGAGCAAAAAATACTAAAGAAACATAGATGAGAATAAGGTAGAAGAGCTATTATTTAGTGTGCAGAACATTTTCCCTTAAACTCATTTTTATTCTGATTTTTAAAAATAAAATTAAAGTGGAATTTCTAGAATTAGTTCTTGCATTTTTACCTCAATTACCCGCCATAAAAAAAATGATAGTCTTTTCCTTGAAAATACTTACATTTTCTCTTTGAAAATAAACGGTCTAGTTAGAGAAATGTTACTATTCAGATTATTTTAATCGTGGCTGGTAATAAATATTTTTTTATGAACCTAAAAATCATTTTACAGTAATCTCAAATCCAAACTCATCCTTAAACTTGAGTGAGCGCGTGTGACTAGTCCAAAGCTCACTTAACATAAAACATTTTCTCTCTTAAAACTTTGGTATCATAGAAGTCTAATTTTAACTTTTCAACTTTCCATTATATAAGCTATAAGAAAATTTTGTAATCTTTCAATATGAGACTATGGGTTTTTGGATTTTATAAAACATGTCAACCAAGAGTTTTTTTCCTCATTCACATGTAATTTATTTTAAACAATTAATATTTCATGTTAAAATATTTCTATTGAAAAATAATTTTCAACAAAGTTAATCCTAAAAATAAATAGATTTTATTTTTAATTTGATCTTAAATATTATACCAATTACCCATGTTTTTAAAATAAATTGCTAACCCCATTTTCATTGAGTAGGCTTTATTTTTTGTTCTTAATATGCAAGAGCTTTTCTAGAAATTGAATCCAAGTCCTAGCCTCCTTATTTTGGAGAAGAAAGAATATATGTATATATGGGACTTGTTTGATTTAATCTTTTTTCATTATCATATATATAATTAATTCTTTTTATGGTTTAGATAGGATATTATTCACAAAACAATTATTTTGGTTAATAAATGTCACAAAAAAAGGAGCATATTAATAAGATGAAGAAGTTTTGATTCAAAAGATACCTTTTTAACCTTATTTTAAATAGTTTGATACCCTCATTTTATTTTATCTTTTTAGTACCTTATTACTAGTCTTTTATGCATATTTTATGTCTTACAATATCTTACTTAATTTCTATGGAGACACAAAGCATAAAAAAAAAGTTAAATGAAGTATTTTAAGCGTGATTTCAAGCAAATAACTATAAAAAGCATATTGAGAGAAGTCATTAGAGCTAAGAAATGAAAATTCTAATTGTAGTAGCAATCCAACTTCAATAAGAAATCCTAGTGGAATTAAGCATATACTTTTTGGATTCTATATGAAGCTATAGACAAAATTTTACTATGATTCAAGTTGAAATGAAAACAAGACATCTCAATCTTTTCTTCTAAATGAAAAAGAATGACATATTTGAAGTTTGGTCTCATGAAACCTCTATGTAAGATGAAAGTCAATGTATAAGTTATCAAAATGAGATTAGTTTAAGGAAATTTAAAAGTGATATAATTAGAAATTAGTTATTAATTAGAAAACTTCTCCTCCTCAACTCTATATAACTTGTCATAACTCAATTTTTTACATCCTTTCTATACACTTTTTTTTTTTTTTTGAAAAATCCAAAACAAATAGTAAGAAACAACAACAAAAATCCAAAAAATATAATTTTGATGTATTAGCACTATTTTTGGCATTTTTAGTGTCTTTTTAAAAAAATTAAAAATTCAAAAATTAATTTCAACACATTTGTTTTTTAGCACTCATTTTAAAATCATTGATCGATTTTTCATATTGAGTCCATGTTGATATGGTATATTTTAAAAATATTAAAATACAAAAAAAATAAGAAAAAACAAAAATAAAAAATATTTGGACAAGGAGATCAAAAGCATAAAGGAAGAAAAATGAGAGATTTAAGTGACTTTTTTAGTTGCTTGGGACCAAGCAATTAAAAGGATAAAAACAATTTATTTTACCTATAAATATAAATGGTTGTGCCAAACATAGAGAGAGAGAGAGAGATAGAGAGTTGGTTAAATTGGCTAAAAAAAAAAAGAAAGAGCCAAAACTGTCTCCCAGATTCTCTCCAAAAACAAAGCAAAACACCAAACCCGTGGAGTGAAGAGAGAAAAATAATTCACTCTTCCCTCGTATCACTCTTCCTCCGTAGCACAATGACCTCCTCCTCTCTATATAATAGTGCAGCTACTTCGAGCTCTTGCAGGTTCTCGTTACAACAAACAGCAGCTTCGCCTTGTCCGTTCCGGCAGCAAAACACAGTCTTCCAGTAGCAGCACAACCCCTATATCAGCAACGTGACCTCTCAGTAGCAGAAGCAACGGTTAACCTATCTTTTCAGTGAAGCTCCAGAGTCTCATGGACAGACGCCAACAATAGTAGCTCTTGCACAGCACTGTGAATCTCCGGCAAGTCTTTAGCAGCTGCACCGTGCACCTCCTTGTCCTAGCCACAGCGGGAGTTTCAACCGACTGCTCCTCAACAACAATAGTGAACTCCAGCGACATCAGCTTACTCCAGAAGCTCTGCACCACCAGCAACATCAGCAAACAGCATCGGCATCTCCGCTTTCCTGTTTCAGTCGACAACAGCAGCAGAGCCTCTCATTTAGTAGCAATAAAGTCCCTCATTCCTTAACAGCAGCGGGTTTCCATCATGAGCATTAGCTCTATTTTCAATTGTGGATGATTCTTTGGCTCAAACCGGGAGCAGCAAACACCTGACCCAACTGTGAAATGTTGCAGCAGCCTTGCATCGTCATTTTTCTTTGCTATTGAAGATCGAATTCTCAAGACTTTGAAGCATGCAACTTTAAAAGAGTTTTAATGAATCATTTTTGTGTGTTTGGTTGCAATGATTTATATGACTAATTAATTTGGAATTAAGGTTTGATGAAATTGGTCCACACATTGATTTGATTTTTATGGGTGTAATGCTGTTCAATATGATTTTTGTGATTTATCTTGATCATGGAACATTAGGAGAGCGTGTTTGATTTTGCATTTAATTTCAGGTCTTTCATATTATATATTTTTTTATATTTTTTTATATTTAATATTTAAAATTATGATTTCACAACATGTGAGGTATTTTTCTAATATTAAATACAATATTTTTTTAATTAAAAATTCCAAAAATCCTATATTTAAGAAAAAATACAAAAAATTCATTTTTATTTATGTGTGCATGGCCAAGTCTCTCAAAAATAAGTTATATTTACATATTTTAACATATTAAAAAATCACAAAAATAATCTTTTTATTTTTACATGTATTTTTGAATTTAGTAACCAATTTATTAAAATTATGACAACTTAACTTATATTTTAAAAATACCAAAAATAGTTTTATTTTGTTTGTCCCAATATCCAAAATTACGAACTTATACATAAGATATATTTCTAATATTAAAAGAAAAAGGTACAAAAATATGTTTTGATTCTAGAATAGCTAGGCTTTAATCTTATAAGATAATGATCTTTTTACAGAGGAACACTTTTGTAAAACATTAGACAGATCAATAACTAGACAACATGACAAACTTTAATTTATATCAAACAAGCAAACAATGCAACTTAACTTAGGTAAGGTGTACTAGGATGATACGTCCTTTTTATACATGATCAATCTTCTTATTCAGACTCTAAGACCAGTTAGGATTTCTAGTAACTAAAATACTAGATAGCGACTCCATCCTTTTTTTTTCCTTTCCCCATCACTAGAGAGATACCAACCTGAAAAGATAATCATTGTGACGTCACACACGTGCGACATAACTAATCCTAAACTCTAAGAAAAAAAGGGAATCACATTCAAAGAATGGAAGAAGAGAATGAGGGATTCTATTGTTTTCGTTAAAAAAAAAATTATCTTTGTCCTATTCTGAATTTGTGACAAGCATAATTTTTAATTTTAAAAGGTTAGTACTCTTAGATTTTAAACTATCATAAGGATTTGTGCTTAAAATTATTACATATATGATTGTGATGCATTGATATTTTTATATTTTTTTATGATTAAACTTGATGATTGACGATTGAGATTTTATATGATGTATAGCATATATTTGTGGTTTACAAACTTATTGTTATTGATTGGTTTATATTGAATGCATGACTAATTAACTCAACTGGCTAGGAGAAGTATAGTTTTTGAACCCATGTTCGATTATTTATTAAAATAATTAATTATCATGAGTCAATAGCATCAATTTTGATTTTAATAATGTCATATAATTAAATCTTGTATATTTAATGATAATTATTATGTGATTAGAGTTAATTCATGCATAGATATTAGGTTAACTAAAAAATAAAGATACGTAGAAAAAGTTGTTGATTTTCATTGTTAATTTATTTATAATCATAAATCATATTAGAAAAAATTTCTAAATTTAATTATTAATTTTTAATTATCCTTAATAAACACTTATTATAAAGTAAAAACTCATCATTGTTCAATAACCAAATTATACTTGTTGTACCGCTTTTAATTTTTATTGAATAAACAACATATTTTGAAAAATTATGTACTAACAAAATATTTCAATAAGAAAAATAAAATTATCAAAAAAAATATTATGATCGTTTTATATTATCTTTTTAATTTACAACTAATTATTTTACTAATCTTTTTATGAGGGTTCGATAAGTTTTTTCCCTTTCAAAGAAATTTCACCAACTTTTATATCTCGGTCCTTGAAATAAAAATACATTTGATTGTTAACCATTTATAAATGTTCAATTTGTCCATAGTTACAAAATATTCTACACAAAACCTTGATTTTGAAATATTTTAATCTCTATATTTCTGTAATGTTAATTTATATCGTTATATCTAAAATATTTACATAAAAACCCTTGAAGTCCACAAATTTATCTTAATTTTTCATAACAGCTAAAACACTTCTAAATACCTTAAAACCTTATTTTATTTATTTTTATTTTCCTTTGTTTCGATTGACTAGGTAATTAGTAGCTAAACTCTCATACTTATATAAACTTAGAATTAAATAAAAAATTATCAAGGTTCTTTTGTTTTTTAAATTACCAACTTAAATTCAAAACCACATCGAATTATCGCTAAAATGCATAATTCCTAATTTTTCTAAATGCTTTAAGAATTATTAAAAAAAAATTAATTACCTATATTTTGAGAAATGTAGACTTTTTTGCAAAAGTGTATCATCATTTATCTATTTATATTTATAATTACATTTAAAAATAATTAAGATCCTGTTTTCAAAATTAGGTTCAACTACATATTTCTTCACTCTTCGAAATGAATTAAGAATCTTATTTCAATTAAATTTTTTTCTTTTTTTAATTAATTCAAAAAGTTATTGTTGAAATTATTATATAACCACTTAAATTCATAACTCTTTTATGAAAATATAAACAAGTTTAATATAGCTTGAGGGTGGTTCATATATATTAACCAAATATTATAGGATGTGGGTGGGTTTTTTACTGTAACTATAGACATATTTTATTGTGAATTGTTATAGTAAAATTACCTAGTTGTCCTTCAATTGAAAAAAAGAAGAAGCCTTGAGTTTAGGAGTGTTTTGGTCTTTTTTATTGGCCTATTGGTTATTAAAATATTGTTAGAGGGTGTCTAGATTTTTTTTATTTTTTTTTACACACAAATCCCTTTGAATCAACAAAACTTTGAGCTGTTAAGTAAGGGATTTTTTGATAATTACCAAGGTCATGAGAGATGTTTTGGTATTTTTCACATTGATTTTTTTAATTTTTTAGACATAAAAATTGTTGGCGCGTGTTGAACACTTGCTAATTGGTGAGTCACATCCGTGCTTTTCCAGCTACATGTTTAACACCACCCAATGGTCGAACCTCACCTTCTCTCAACTCTTTGGATGTGCCACTATATCTTCTTTCATATGGTTTGATACATGACAGTGTATGGTGATTGGATTGTCGTCAATAGTCTCTTTTTTTTCCCTTTTTTTCTCTCTCCTACCAGGTAAAGTTCATGATTATCCTCTTTTTTTTTATTTTTCAATTTCACTCCTCATTCTTTTAATTTATTATTTCATTTTTATTCCCTTTATAAAAAAAAAATTTCAATTTAGTTCTTCAATTACAATTTCTCATATGTTTTTTTTCGTTTCAATTCTTATTCTTTTGATTTTTTTATTTTTTTCCCTAGACCTTTTGTTAAAGAATTTTTAGCTTTCAATTTCATCTTTCAATCAAAATTTTTATTGTTTTATTTTTTCTTATTTGACCCTCATTATTTTTTTTCCCTCTTTGTTAAAGATATTTTTCAATTCAATTTAATCCTCCAATTAAAATTTTTTGTTTGCCTTCTTGTTAATTTTATTTTATTTTCACCCTTATTTTTTTAGATCCTTTTGTGTGATTGGTTTTTTCTTTTCTGGTTTCATCTTTCAATATTTTATTTGTTAGGCATTCAACTTCATGCAATCTTACTGTTCTGCATTAATTTTTTTGTAAGAAAAGTGTTAGTTTTGTGCTTTCTTCAATTTCTTTTTTATAGATTTATCTTAGTCTTATGACTTAGGTTGTGGGTTTTGCAAGCCTTTTTAGAATTGTTTTGTAGGTGTTTGATTTTTCAAGATATTATTCTATTTCATCTATATTTTTCTTTATACACACACACACACACACACACACACACAAAAAAAAATGAGCTTTATTTTTCAAAATAAAAAATATTCTTTTTTAAAATAATAATTTTGAGGGTTTTGCAAGCCTTTTTAGAATTGTTTTTTAGAATTGTTTTGTAGGTGTTTGATTTTTCAAGATATTATTCTATTTCATCTATATTTTTCTTTACACACACACACACACACACACACACACACACAAATGAACTTTATTTTTCAAAATAAAAAATATTCTTTTTTTAAATAATAATTTTGAAATGTTCGGCCTTACATAATATTTTTTTTCGGGAGTGAGATATTTAGTCAGTTTCATTTATATTTATCTTTTAGGTCACAAGGTTTTTACGGTGTGGATTTATTTTTCATTGAAAATAAGTAAGTTTGGTTAACATATTTGGGAGAATGTCTTATTTTATGTGATTGAATATTTTAATCTACTTTCATATCTTAATTATTTTTTATATTTCTCTTTTAGTTATTGTTAACAATTTTTTTGTTTATTTACATAGATGGTTATCAATTTATTTGATAAGATGTTTGCATAAGCTTTTCAATTTACAGCTTGATTTTTTATGTAAAAAACATATTTAAACAGTTTAAAAAATTTATAACCTACATAGGAGCTCAGGCAGTGGCGGAGCCAGGATTTTTTGAATGAGAAGGCAAATTATTAATAAAAGCTTGATATTATGTATTATATAGACATATATTATATAGAAAAATTAATTTGAAATATATGTACTAATTCATATCAAATAAAATTAATTTAAGAATACTTTTAAAATGAAAAAATTTACGTTATAATTGATATTTTCAAGTGTTATATTTTCAAACCGCTTCATAATTACTTTATTATCAATCTCATTGAAGATATTTTTCTCAATATATATAATTAAATTGTTATCTATCTATTTTTAGCTTAGACCAAAATATATAGAATAGGCTGACCAAAATCCATATTTTGCTTTTGAAGTGGTATGGCGGAGTTTCTAAAGTTGTTTCTTACCTTTTTTTTATTTACGTGGGTGTCCGGACCAGCTTGCACGTACCACGACCAATCTCACGACTCACTGAACATCCTGCAAACCTAGCGAACATGTAAGACACCGTGGTCGTGACAGGCATGCACAGTAAGATTTGAACCCAGGTGCAGAGAAAAAAAATAAACCCCTTCCACTACTAGGCCAAGACCTCAAGTTGTTTCTTACTTCTTGAGTTAGAAATTAGTGGAGACAACCTCTTTGGATTATTTTCAACTATCGTTCTTTTTCTTGCTACAAAGTGTCGTTTCTGCCCTCCAACGATAGAACCATGCAACTACTTACTGGTTGAATTTCCATTTCATTTTTTTGTCCAAGCGGGAAGAAAAAAAAAACACTGATTATGGGCATTATAGATGAGAATAATATAATTACCATTTTACCTTTTTAATAAAAACACTTTAAGTTTGAGATTGAGATAATTTAGTATTTTTATAAGATCTAATTTTAGTCATGATGAAATTATAAGGGATAATTTGGTTATTTTATTTTTTTTAAATGCACAATACAAAGACTATGTTTTACTCATAAAAGTAAAATCTTTATAAAAAATTGATGAGGGGTAATTAGATATTTTTACCTTTTACATGTACAATATAAAAACTTAATTATCCTCGTTAATGAAATTGTTAAAAGTTAGTCGGGAGTTGTTTGGTTTTTTAAAATTTTTAAGCACGGTGTAATAACTATTTTATCCTTAAAAACAAAATTTATCAAGATTGTGTCTAATTACTTTTTTTATTATTTTTAAAGTGGTTTTTTTATGATTAATAAATTATCTTGGGGTTGATTTGATCTTTTAGCATTATTTAATATTATTTAAAAAAAACAAAATTGCATGCACTAGCAAAAGAGCGGTGCATGCAATGCCACCCTATGGCCAAAAGCTGTCCTACGGGATGGTGTTTGGAGCGGCTTACCATTCTCTTTTTGTACACAAATTAACTTTGATTCTTTTTTGAACCTTTTTTTAAAATTAGTTTTTTAATACTATTTCTTTGATTTGTGAAACCAAAGTTTGATCACATCACGAGAAAGAGTACTTCTCAATTTAATCGACTTGATTAAGCAATGTTTGACATTGAAGATGTGTTTTAAAGTATTTTCTAAAATTATCTTGTTTGATAAAAAATATAAAGTTAATGTTGTTTAATTATTTTTCAATAATTTTATTATAATAATTTTCAAAATCATAAAATAACATAAAAAATATTAATTTTATATTTTTAAAATAAAAATTATTTTCAATCACTTTATCAAGAACATGTTTAACTAAGTTTGATGGACAGTGTGGTTATGGTTGTTTTTTAAATAATTTTTCATATCAAAATATATACTAATTATTTTTTTTATTTTTAAAAATTTATTTTTGATATTAACACATCAAAATGATTTGAAAATACTAAAAACATATTAATTTAAAATTAAAAAAATTAAAAAAAATTAAATTTTTTTAAAAAATACTTTTTGAAATATAAAAAGAAACAGACATAGTAAACTTAAATCAAGTACCTGTCCCACCCTCTCCAAAGTTTGGATTTAATAAAAGGTATAGTCACCTCTTCCGAAATCCTTTTACCCTACAGGAAAAAGAATCTTGCTGCTGTATTTAAAAGAGGCTTTGGAGACGCGCAGGTTCTTTCCTGAAGCAAACTAAGCAGCACGAGTCCTTTGTGCAACTACCCAGGATATTACAGTACTTTTCAAAAACAAAAATTAAAAAAAATTAATTCTTTTTATTTTAAATTAATATTTTCATATCTTGATATACTAATATCAAAAATAATTTTTTTAAAAAATATATATTATTTTAATATATTTTTAAATTAAAAATGTTTTAAAAAATAATTATAATTATAATTTTATACAAGCAAGTATGGAATAAAATTTTGATGAGTAAAATGATAGTTTTATTATATTAATTTGGAATAATTATTTAAAATATGACCATGCCTTTTAATTAAGAAAATTCAACGCTGTTTTATATTAATTACCGTGCGGCATTGAAGGATTCTCAGATTTTTCATCCATGTAAAGATGAATAAAGAAAGTATAGAAATTAAAGAAAACAAATATGCTTTTATCACTTATCTATACTTTGTGGAAAGGCAAATATTCCATGAATAGTCTCCGTGCTATATTTATATTCATATAATATGACACCGAAACATCAAATTAAGAACATATTCTTAGCTTTTTCTCTTCCTAGAAGAATGATCGGATACATACATATAAGGACATGGTAATAAAAATAGTATAAAAATCCGTAGATTTTTTTTTGAACTTTTTTTTTTGGGGTTAAAACAAGTTTTTTTTTATTATTTTTTTAAAATTTTGGTTTAACTTGGATTAACACTCATGACTAATAACTCAGGTTTTATCACATGTTAATCTTCTAGTCAAATTTTGAAACTACAAAAATAATAATTTTTATCTGTACATTGACTTTGATTAATCCAGGTTGGCTCCCCCAACCCGCGATCAATATTTTACCTTGGGTTAACTTTCAAATTAAATTTTAAAATTATAATAATTATTATTTTTATTTTTATTCTTATATTAATTGTGATCAACTCAAATTAACTTTTCAACCTATGACTCGAGTAAAATACCCCTGAGTTGAATTTTAAAACTATAATAATAATTATTTTTATTTTATGTTGTCTCATGTCAATTAAGATCAACCATCACGATCTTTAACATTGGCCTTATCTCGAGATGACGGTTTTAAAATTATAATAATAATTATCCGGATTATATATATTATATAAATATATTTGTAGAATTTTTAGATTTTTTTAATATAATATAATATATACATATCTTAATATTGATATAAAACACACATATATATATATATATATATATTAATAAGTAATAATTGGTAATAAATATTCATTGAATACATGAAACTAAATAAATAATATATAAATATAAATTTTTTTATTAATAAATAATAAATAAAATATAAACACCAGGAAATTCAATCCAAGAATACTGACACAAAGTAATGCCTATTCCCCTGATAAAGATTGCTAACTTATGAAAAGTCGACTGACAATTTGAACGGATGGGTGATTGAGACCAGATATGAGGTCATGGCCAACAAGGATCGTCGAGATATGACATGAAGATCCGACCATCCATGAGTGAGGTAGAAAACCTTGGGCTGTCCAGATTCATTGCTCACCAGCATTTATACGAGGGTTTTGTAGTTATTTTTAAAAATAATTTTTATGTTAAAATATATTAAAATAATATTTTTTTTATTTTTTAAAAATTATTTTTAATATTAACATATTAAAATAATTTAAAATAAAAAATTAATTTTTCATAAAAAAAATTAAATTTTTAAAAATACGATTTACTCTGCGTTTCCCAACACTTTTTTTACTCTAGTGTGGTGAAGCATCTCGAATCTAATCTCGTGAACAAAAATGGGGCAATTAGGTAAGGTTTTTGGGGTTTTAATATTAATAATATGTGACATGAGTCTAATTAGATCCCATCTATGGCCATCTCATCTATCAGTTTTAAAAACGATGATGTATTATTAATCCACATACACACATACATTACTATCAAAAACTTGGCAAATAGCAACCACGGAATATTCAATAACGATAACATGGAAAATATCAGTTGAAAATTTTCAACGTCATCAGAGACGGAACATATTTTCTTAATAATTACTGATAAAATAAAAATAAAAATATATTATATCAATGATTTTATCCGTAACATAACAACTTATAATTTACTAACAGGTTTACTAAGAGAAATATTACATTGATAATTTCTATCAGAAATTTCTTTAATAAATTTAAAAGTGTTATAGCTGATAATAATTTTTTTTTGTTTGTTTTTTTAAGTTATTTAGAGAGAATATAATGCCCCCACAAAACTCACCAAAATAAGAGAAGATACGTGTCGTAACGGTTTAATGATTGCCCAAAGAAGCTTTGCTTTTACCCAAACTATCCCGAAAACAAAACAAATACGTGGCGCTCTCTTCGACACGTTTGTGTCTCCTACGGGTGACCCATCAACTACCTCAGCCAACGCAAATCCGACGTCATATCTTCTCCGTACTTCCACGTGTAACTTCAGGTCTCTCTTGTTGTCTACCCATAATTAAGCACTTATATTTTTAGTCTCAGTCAATTAAATACAAATAATCTAATTAGCATATTTATCCAGCGTTCCCAAGGTGGGTCAATAATAATATTTTTAAAATATAAAATAAATATAAAAAATATAAAACATCAAATTTAATATCACTGCCTCTAGATACCAAGTTAGACCTAATAATATTTTTTTTTGACTAAAAAACATCTTTTGATGTTACAAAGTTATCTGCAGTATAAACATTTTATATTTATAGTATGGTCCATAATGTAAATAATTTATATAATATCTGCATTGTGTTTTTTTTAGATTTAGTTGCAGAGCTAGACCTTGACTGCGAGTTAGACCCAATAATATTTTTTTATTAAAAAATTAAAAAAATAATACCCTTGGTGCTACAGTGTGTCTATCGTGCAAATATCTATGTTTATAGTGTAGTATGTAGTGTAATAAGTTTATATGGACAATATTTTTCCTATAACTTTTAAAATATAGTATATAATAGGTTTGATGAAGATATTAACAGAAAATAAATTAGAAAAGTTTATTAAAATGACTCATGTAGTGAAGAAAAGCAATCAATTAGTTTAGATAAAAATCTCAATGTACTTAATTAATTGAAATTAAAAATACATATGCTTAATTAAGTGAATTGATAACAGAGGGGTTTTATTGACGAGTAGGGAAAACTATAAGATGCAAATAAGTGACTTTGGACAAAATAATTAATGGTTTTCTTTTTTAAAAAGTAATCCAGAATCAATAATTCTTAGACTTTTTTAAGGGTTTTGTTTTTGTCATTAAATTGCCAAAATAAATGGCTCAATAACAATGCCAATGGAGAAAGGGAGGAAGTTCGGTCACACAAACAACTATATTAGATTGAATTAATTTCCAAGATTTAACGCATGCATGAATAGACAGATTCTTTTCTTTTTTTTTAATCTTTTTGGATCAAACGTTGTTAGTGTATGGCTTCCGTCAATGGTTTGGTAGATGAAACGTTAGCCTTTTCTTTCCATGATGCCTTTTAATTTATTTTTCATTTAAGAAAATATTAAATTAATTTTTCAAAATTTTTAAATATACTTAAATATAATTTTTAGACCCGGCCTGATTCAAGGGCCGGATTCTAGATTTTAACTAGATCAATTCCTTTTCTTTTGTTTTTAAATCAAAATAATATTATTTTAATAATTAAAAAAAATCAACTAGTTGCAATTGGCTCAACCGGTTTTTTTCTTTAACTTATCTTGATTTCAATTATGAATTTGTCAGGTCTCGGTGAATCTGCTGAACCATGTCAAATTTTAAAATTAAATAAAAAACACATTTAAAAACACCAAACACATTATTTTTATCCAAGTCAGTTTATTTATTTATTTATTTTGAAATGCATATAAGCGGGTCCGAGAGATCATAGACATTTGTTTGTTCGATGAAATTTCCGAAAAATAAAATTATAGAGATTCGGGGCCTAGCTGGCTAGCTAGTTCACTGCATCATCACCTGTACCTTCTCAAGGTATCCATATCGGGGCCTGCTGCAGATTTTCAAATATCATATCATTTCACACTGGAGGAATGAGGGTACGAGAACGTGATTGAAATCATATGTTTTTTAAATTTATAACTTTTTTATTTTTATTTTAATATTAATATTTTTAAAAAAATATTTTAAACTCTAGTTGAATCTTCACAGCTACACATTAAAGACGGTGACAGTTGGCTACTTTTCTCTACCAACAAAAACCCTGTAGATGCATAGCTATCCACGCGACTGGATCGGCCACGTTGCAAACGAAGTCCTTATTCTTTCTATCGAAGAAATTGTGAAGCAATTAGGTTGTTTCTAGTTTTTCATAGAATGTTAGTTAGCATTTATAAATCAAAGAAGAAAACTAGATGTAGGTAGGAGCGGGGAAATTTTAACACGGTTTACTTTTCCAGGCTCTTAATTTTTTAGAGTGCCGTGCGATAGAAGGAAAGAAAGGTAACGTTTAGTGTTTAGTATTATATAATTGATTGTTTTTTAAAATATTTTTATTTAAAATAATATTTATTATATTTTAAAAAAATTATTTTTCATTTCAATCTATTAAAAATACTAAAAGATTAATTGTTTTTTTTAAACACCCGCTATCATATCATAAACAAAAAAGTGCAAGTAAAGAAAACAAGAAGCATGCAAATTCACTATATTAAAAAGGGTTTGTAAACGCGGTTATATCTATGTTTTTTAAAAAATTATTTTTTTATATATTTTGATTTGTTTTAATATGCTGATCTTAAAAATAATTTTTTAAAAATAAAAAATATTATTTTAAAATATTTTAATATAAAAAATATTTTAAAAAATATTTGTATTGTTTGCAAAGATTTCATGATACTGTTAACAGTATTATGGCAATATTAAATTAAAACACAATCATCCTCCTACCCTATACTTTGATTGCTATGCTGTTCTTTAGTGGCTCAATATCCATGGGGATACCTCTGCTTTTGCTGGGGGAAGTCAGGAAGTCACTTTATGGCTATTTTTCAGTATCGTTGAATTGCAATTCTGACGTCATGTTCTAGAATCAATTATTTTTTATCCAATAAGGTACATATTGATCTCCTAGCATCAGCAGTTCAATCTTGTGCTTTGTGGTTACTTACAAAGCTTACTCACGAGATGTCTGTGCAAAGTTTTGTAAAAGTATTTTTTATTTTAAATATTTTTTTATTTTTAATATTAATATATTAAAATTATAAAAATATTAATTTAATATTTTTACAAGTTCTATATACTTTTAAAAAAATTTTAAATATAATTTTAATAATAATATCAAATAGTAGTTTGTCAGCTGTCATCATTGGTCAAATTATTATTTTTGTCTTTTGTTTATTTTTCAGAATATTTAACCGATTTGTGATAAAAGAATAATTAAAATAGTTGAAAACTTTTTTTAAATATAGTTTTCATAATAATATTAAATATAGTTTTAATAATAATATCAAATAGCCTACAAGTATTTTTTATTTTTAATATTATATATTAAAACTACAAAAACACACTAAAATTATTAATTTAATATATTTTGTATATTTTTAAAACTTCCTCAAACACAATTTTAATAACAATATAATGGAGGGGTAGGTTGTCAGCTGTCACCATCGGCCAAATTATTATTTTTTTCTTTTGTTTATTTATCAGATTTTTTGCCGACCTTGTGATAAAAGAATAATTAAAATGTTCAATATTTTACTTTCGCGATTGGAACATTTTTTATTCCAAATTGATTTGAAGATATCGTTTTAAGACTAAATAAAAAAAATAGTAGTTTATATATAAAACGTCAAGTATTTTATATTTTTCTATAATGATGGGCATTTTATTTAATAATTAAAATGTTAATTATTTTAATATACGTCCTTGAAAAAACAAAAATGAGGTAGCCTCCTCGTGCTTCATTATCTTTAATCCATCTCTTTTGAAAAAGGATGACGAGAAAGATCAACTATCCCTCTGGAAAATGCTACTATAGTGCTCGAGAGTACGATTCACCTTTATTCTAAAAACTTTAGATTTTTTTTCAAATTAATTTTTCTAGATAATTTTATATCCTTTTAATACATTAATATCAAAAATAAAGATAAAAAATTATTTTAATATATTTCTAAATAAAACTTCTATTATACTCTCCAAACAGAACTAACTATTTTTAAGACTTGTTTGAAATTGTGGTCACGATTACGGTTTAAAATGTTTTTCGCTTAAAAATATATTAAAATATATTTTTTTATTTTTTAAAAATTTTGATATCAGTATATCAAAAAAATTTAAAAATATAAAATAATTAGCAAAAAAATTTAAAATTTAAAATAATATAATTTACATCACATTGATAAACAAACTCTTAAATGGCTAATTATTTCATGGCTGCGGTTGGACAACTTTTTATCACTATTGTAAGTTAGTCCAATATAATTTAATATCGTTTTAATATATTAATATCAAAAAATAAAAATAAAAAATTATTTTAATAAATTTTTAAATAAAAAATAATTTACACGTATTGTCAAAGCATAGCTTTCTATCACTATTGTAAGTTTGGCCCAAAATGAACACATCCACATTTTTTGTAGGAGCATACCACGTTCCTTGAGTACTGAAAGGCCTAAGCACTGAGAAGGAGTCTATTCGAGATTGACCCTAATGCATATATATCCCTTATCAACTGGCCCATAGGCACCGGACGCAAGCAGCACAAGCACATGCATCTGCACCATGTATTTCTCTCAAGCCTTCCTTGCGCTCCCATCACTAGCTTTCATCATTATAATTTGGAAAAACAAAAATAAATTTGATGTCTCTTTCGCTAAGAGACAGTGGTTATGTTCAAACCACAATAATTAAGGGAAACACCTTTGATTACGTGGAGAGGGCTAATCCAAGAACACACAATTACTGAAAATAAAATTAAAGAAATTGAGGGATCCATTTATAATAGCAACTTGACTTTAATGAGAAGAAAGGCAGCATTACGGGGAGGATTAAACCCTTGGTTAATTTATCCCCCCTGACTTGGATTGTATGCATCTCCCCTTCTGTTTATAGTGGAGAATCATAGTCAAATTACATCATTCACCTCCATCAAGGGAACAATTAGGTCCTTGATTAATTGAGCATAATTATATAGTCTTTCTTTTGTACCATGTGAGGTTTGACCCGGCAATTGAGTCGAGCTTGGTCAGCTCAATGGCTTTTTTGTATTTTGATAGTGATTTATATTGTGGTAGCGATTATGTATCATTCATGCATCGTGTGTTAAGAAAATAATTAATTTTGGATAAAATGATTTCAATTGATTTATATTACAATAACAATTATTTTATATGGGAATTTGTGGTCAAATTTGTTATCACAAATTGGTCAAAAAATAAGAAAAAAATTATAAATTTTTCCTACCCAAGTTATTAATAATCATCATCATAATTTTTAAATAATTACTAATGGTATTAATTGTTTCTAACATAATTTATTTTTATTTATAGAGATTAACACCATTATTAGCTTTAACTTAAATAATAAAGCAAATCTTTTAAATTAATTTTTAGTTTTTTTTTTTTTACAAGAAACTTAGATGATAATTGAGATAGAATGTGGTATAGAATAAAATGAGAAGTAATATGTTAGAATAAAATTGATGGAGGGAAGAATGAAATGGTAAGGGATTGAGTTAAAGTGAGAAACTATGTTTAACTAGTGAAGGTATATGGAGAGAGAGAGAGAGAGAAAGAGAATGACTAAGAGGGTAATAAAAGAAAATTGAGAAAATATGTCAGAGTTATAATTATATTGTAAATGAAAATAAAAATTTTAGAAAAAAATTGAATAATAATAATAATTGTGTCTAAAGTTTATCAGCATAAGTAAATTTGGATTTAAGATGAAGAAATATTATCTTTGGTATTCTCTTCATAAATAAACATTTATATGTGTTATTATATTTTAGGCTTAAGATATCTTTTTTAAATAATAACTCACACTAAGATTACCCCTCAAATTAGAATCATGTTTTTTTTTTAAATTTTTAAATGATTAATGAAATTCTCCAAATAAAAATAAAATAGAAGTATGTGAAAGGGATGACAAACATTTCAAAAGATAACAGAAAAAGAAAAAAAAGCTCACAAAAGTATTCTTTTGTGCAAAGTTCATAATTAAAGACAAATGTCAACAACAAAAAATGAGTTAGAACTTAGAGATTTAAGATTATGACGAGATTAATTATTAAAATTTAAAAATTAATAAAAAAAACTTGGAGAATCTCTACAAAGAATAAATAATCATAAGCCTTTACATCATTAAACATCATTTGAATGTTATATATATATATATATATATATATATATATATATATATATATATATGTTTATCTTGTTGCATGGTTATGTAACAAATTTTATAATACTCATTAAAGCTTAACTCATATTAAAAGGTTTATTAGGACAACATTTTAAGTTTTTAAAACCTATATTTTTTTTCTATAAAATCATGTCAAAATATTGTTTTGTTGTTCTTTAAGTATTTAGGATAAATGAATTCAATATAAGTCGTTACTCTGGAAAATAAGAGTAGTAGCACATCCTTTTAATTTTTCAAATAATTTTTTTTTTAATCTCATACTTATTGATAACAAAATCAAGAATATTAAATTTCTAGTATAATATTAACTAAATACAAAATTAGCAGTATTGAATTTTCAATCTAATATTCATCGATCATATCTGAGCATGAATTAAAAGTATTAAGCGTTCATTTATAAAATATCATGAGTGAAACTCAAATGCCATAAGATAGGTGAACTTCATTGATATACCTTTTAAAAACCTTTTTTAGAATTAAGGTCGAGTTTAATGAGCCCAACACAAGCCCATTGATCATTCATTGACATGACTTTATCAACCAATTAATCAAAGGTTGTGATCATTAGTGACCAACTTTAAAACTATCAATTCACTAAATGTTATTCAAAGATAATAAGTGGAGTTGTGAAAATAAACTAGACCACTGAAAGACTAGGTTTAACCTTCAATCCAGGATTTAACTTATAACAATAGACTTATTATCACCCTCTAGATAGACAATCAATAGACTAGGTACGATAAATTATTAGAAATAATGTATCTTATCTTATGTAGGATGTTTTAGGGTGATTGCATTTTTTTTTTTAACATAATCAATTTTTTACCTCAAATTTCTAGAAATTAATTAAGGTTGCTAATGATAATAATATTAGGTGATAATTTTTTTTTACTTTATTTTCTAAACATAAAACAAGCATTTTATTTTGTATGGGCTTGCCATGATGTTGGATACATTATATATCCAATTCTTTCAGTGATATGAACCTTAGCTTATATTATATGCTTTTAAAATTTTTTTTTAATAAAAAAAAAAATAATTTATTTATATTGAGAAGTTTTAGCCTCTAAACAGAGAAGATATTTTTTAAATAAATTATTACTCGTTTATTTATTGCATATTATTTTTTATGAGATTAAATCATAAGATGTTACCCATAAATGGGCAAGCTCAACATAACATAAAGCAAGATGCTTTTTTTTTTTTTTGAAGGGAAAACTCTCATTTATAATAAGATGCTTTTTTTTTTTGAAGTGTAAACTCTCGTTTATAATCTGATTTTTTTTTAAATATTGGATTGATTCTATATAATCTTAATTTTTTAAATTAAAAAATACATTAATAAAACCTAGATATTTTTTTTTATATTAAAAGAATTTATCAACACACAAGTAGCCGGGACAATTATCTAGTTTTACCCTAAAGTTACAGGATTTTATCAAAATTTTCTCACTTGGAAGTTCTCACAGCTTTTTTTTTTTTTTTTAGGCTGGAGGAAGTTGCCGCATTGGAGCTGCAATTACCTCAAACGGTGTCGGTTTAGTTAAAAATCTTCTAGTCCCAATCCAACCTTCCTGCAAGCACAACTCGCTGACCACACTATCAAACCAGACCGGGATTTTGAAGTTTCGGTTCCTTTGAAAATTCCAATTTTCTCCTTCAAATTTTCGATTTCAGTGAGAGAAGCGGGAATTGAATTGAAATTCAACAAGCAGCAGCTCCGAATAGAATAGAAATGGATTCCGTGTCGTCGGTGAAGGAATTCATAAGAAAACAAGTCCCCGATTGGGACGACGAAATAATGGCCACAGCCCGATTCAAAGCATTTAGTGGGCAAAGATCCGATTGGGAACCCAAATACTTGTTCTGGAAAGATTTAATCCTCAAAATTGCTCGACATCTCGACCTCTTCATTATTCAACCTTCTCAGGTTCTTTCTTTATTAACTTTTTTTTTTCATTAATCAAGAGTTAATACTAATATTTTTTTTATTTAAAAAATGTGAAGGTAAAGGAGGAGTGGTTCAATCGTGGAGGTTTAACGCCTTTATGCCTTGATCATGTACTGGTAATTAGTCAATTAACTTCGCTATTTTTTTTATACTCTAAATTACGATTCTTATTTTATTTTAATATTGCAGTGGTTAATGTATAATGAAGGTGATATTGTGCGAAATGTGGATCTTGTAGACCCAAGTAGTGGTCGAATCTCTCAGTTATTCAGAAAAGTTAGAAATTTGATGGTCAGATCACCTGTTACTCCAGAAATAATTATGCTTGAAGATCATCTCTTTCTTACACCATTATTGAAGGTAGCTAGCTATTTATTCTTTTAACTTTCATCTGGGTTCTGGAATAAAAGCTGATTGGCACCTCTCAGCATTATTCTTGGAATAGTAAATGATGGGTTCAGAGCTTTTTGTGAGCTTATGATCGTAGGCACCTTAAACTGTGCCAGAAGAGAGAGGGTTTTTGATGGAATTTTTGAATTTCTCTATAGTGCTGATGTTTTAATTATTGAGAATCCTTTTCTTGATATCTAGGATAAAACTGCTCGGATTATCAAATGCTTATCTGAAAGTCATTGGACTTCTTCGTGCATTATTACCATGAGCAAGTTCCAGGGCATGTGTGGAGGACCATCTGAGGCAGCTCCTCTCTTGAGTTATCTATCTGGACTTGGGAAAGCACAATATTTCTCAATTTCTAAGGAGGTTATAGAGGTATTAAAATATGGTTTTCTTTTTACTTTTCTATAGAGATGAAATTATAAAAATATATACTTCTGTTAGTATAAACGTAGTTACATTTGGAATTTTCAAAGCATAAAACAACCTTAACCAAAGGCTTGTTTCTACCTAATTATATTAGAAGAAGAATTGCTATTCATTGCATTTCTGTTAATAAAGAGATTAATTAAATAACTTACTTGCAGGGAGTGAAAATTTCCCTTTCATCAGCATCAGTTCCCGCCATCTCAAGTTTAGATTTGGATGTCCTGCACTTGATTTGGACAGCGCAAAAGCTTGAGGACCAAATTGATGTGATTGACAGACGATATGAAATGTATTTGCTTCTCCCTTTACTTGTACACTAGTACATTTTTGCCCTAGGATTGAAGCTAGCTTGAATATGATTATTTATCCCAGATCTTAACTAATGTGGCAAAGGCCTATAATTAAAGCTAAAAACTGATGACGATGTCCTGCATGTGAACTTGGACTAGCATAAAATTCTGCTTCACCCATATCTTCAAGTGATTATCACACTGGTATATCATTTATTGAACAATTTGGGATGTCTAGTCCTTTGCCTGTTCTTGAAAAATGTGGCCAGCTTTGTTAACAGGAAATGTGGACGTGTCTGTTGACTGTACAGGCTTATGTACTAGGATTAATTGTTGCTACATTTTCATCTCGTATGGTTTGTTTTTTAAGCAGCGTTTTAATGTGGTAATTTGATAGGTCAGTTGAAACAAGTTTTCCTGGCTCACAGATTCAGTTTATTCTCTGTGCAGGTCAAGAAAATCAGCATTAGCTTCTTTAAATTCTGGAAACAAGAAAGTAGCCCTGAGGCATGCTAGAGAGATGAAGCTGGCCTCGGAGAGTAGAGAAAGGTGCACGTCACTTTTGAACAGAGTGGAGGAAGTTCTGAATGTCATCGCAAATGCTGAATCTACACAGAAGGTAGTAAACTTTTGCAATTAGCTTCTGCTGCAACTCTGAAGTCTGAATTGTCTTGATGTCAACTTAGTTATTTCATCAACACATTCTCCCATTTCTTTTTATTAAAAAAAACTCATTTTTCTATAAATTGTTTCTGATGACAAATCAAGTTCTATGATCTAATGAACTGATGAGTTCAGCTTTTGCAAATTGAAGGAGCCACCTAGCAAGGTTTCACTGCGAAAATCATTTGGCTTTAATACTTGTCTCCTTATGCCAGGTAACTGAGGCCATCAGAATTGGAGCTGAAGCAATGAAACAAAATAAGATAACGGTAGAGGAGGTTGAACACTGTTTAGAAGAACTTGAGGAGAGTATTGATGCACAAAAACAAGTTGAAAAGGCTCTAGGTATCCTCTCTGTCTCCCCTCCCCTCTATGCCTGGACATAAACTATAGCCAATGCCAATTGGAAATTCATAACCATTTCAGCAAATTTAGTTTCTTGGGTTTGTCTGAGAATTTTTTCTTTGTCAAATGCAGAATCAAACCCAATCTCAGGTATTGAAGATGAAGATATAGAAGAGGAGTTAGAAAAGCTAGAGTTGGAATTAGAAAGTGAAAACCTTCAAATATCGAAAGTTGAGGTTGGCAATACATCAGGAGAAATGGATGCTTTGGGATCCACTGACTCGCTAACTGATGCTTTGTCAAATTTAAAGCTCCATGATGGTTCAGCTAGGGAATCTGTAAGTCAGAAGTCTCCACTCCCGACGAGAACTAAAAATTCAAAGCATGCGATGCTTGAAGCAGCATAATTTAAGGAATTCCTTGCCGGAATGGTACTATGATCATCTGTACTGGCTAAATATGATGTCGAGTTTGCGGTCAGTTGATCAAGCTGTTGGGGTCATGTATATAACGATTTCACTATCTGCATATTTTACATGTATATTCACTAGAAAAATGTAAACTATCATGATGTCTAATTTGACCAGTCATAAATCTTGGTTGTCTGGAGTTGATAAATATATTTGGTTTTTGATCCAGTCGGTTCATGTCCTGCCATTTCTTTTCTCATGATCTTGTAACTAGATAATTGATCCTTCGGGTCAGATTTTTTTTAAACATAAAAGTATTATTCAAATATTGTTAACGTTTTAACAAATTATACATGTTAGATTGAAAATATATTAATTAATATATCATAAAATAAAATATGTAAGTTTATATGACAAATTATTTGAGGTTTTTATAGGTTTTAATATCATCCATCAAAATTTTAATGTCGATTGGAATTAATTTATAATGCAATTAATTTTGACAATAAATAAATGATTAAATTGTTGTTGGAGATACAAAGAATTTCAGAATTGATCGAGTATATAACCATTAATGTTAAAGACTGATTCAAAAGCAACTTTCGATACATGAATAACTTTCGAGATAAAAAACCAGCACATGTTATAAGACCTTAAAAAGAATCTTATATTTTGAAGCATTATATTTTCACCAACCTAAATATTTAACCTATCATCATTAAGATCCTCATAATTATCAATCAAATACCTCTCAATCTCATTTCCTCTCTCCATACTATTTTTCTCCTCTAAATATTTTTTTAAATCAAGCTAAAGTGTTTAATATATCATTTACCTCCATGTCATTACTAGCATTAGCATTAATTTAGTGTTTAATATATCATTTACCATTGTTCATATTATCCTTCACCCCATAAACTTTCAAATAAAAATCATACAAACTCACCAAAATATTTTTCATCATTTTTTGTTAGCAATTGTGTTTTTTCAACATCATAAACTCACTAAATTAAACTTTCATATATTTTAGCTTGAAATGTGGATCTAAGACAATAACCACATATAATTGAAAATTCTTTTTTTTTTTTTTTTTTTTTTATCTTTCTAATGTTTTTCATTCTTTAACATCATGTTCTTTCTCATTCTATATAAAAGATTATCTTTATTTCTATATATTTGTGATATGTTTGTATCACATGTAAATAAATTCAATGGAGAAAGAATTTGATGTGGCATACAATGAGTCATAAAATTTCATTGTAACCATATAAAAATTCTTTAAAAACTTCACTAAAAATGTAGCTATTTTCCAATCCTCAAAACTAGGTGTCCCTATATATATATTTTTTATTTCTCTTGGAAACCTCTATAAAATAACTCATATCCATAGGGTCATTTTCACCTAACTTTATAAAAATCCTCTCAAATTTTTTAGCGGCATCTAATATCAAATGAGTTGAATTTCATTGAGTTACAATATCAAACACATTGATTTCTTACACCATATCTTCAATCAACCTCTCTGAATCCTTTTTAAATGTATGTCACCTATATGGTAAAAATCTCACAAATCTAACTGTATTTTGAATCTTAACAGCTAAAACAGTAATTTCTTTCAAGTCCTTGTGTATAATAAGATTTACAATATATGTATAACACCTAACATGTAAATACTCATTTAACAGTATAATAGTTGGTTAATTTTGTATCATATTCTTCAAATATATAATAGTTAAATTATTAGAGCTTTCATTGTCTATTGCAACAACCAAAACTTTATCAATCTCCCACTCTAACAAACAATTCTCATTAATTTAACTAATTATCTCATCTCTATGATTGAAATCTTAATAAAAATTTAGAATTTTTTATCTAAATTTTACCTATCATCAATTCAATGAGTTGCCGAACACTTATAATTAATATTTTAGATTGATATCTAAATATTAGTTATTAAATATACACGTTGACCCTAAACACTTTCCTCGATATCTCTTTTTCTTCCCTGTAATTCTCCAAACAATCTCTCTAGCAGTAAAACAAGAAGAAATATTAAATCTAGATTAAATATTCTTACAAAATAATCTAAATCCCTATCTTTCCATAAAAATAAAATAAAAGGTTCTCACTTCACGTGCCCACGCGTGGTGATTCACGTGCCTCTTTGTTTCCCTATCTGGTATGCACCTTTTTCCCTCCCCGGACACCGACCGACTGACGGAACAAAATCACAGCCTATAAAATTCAACGATCAGACGAGGGTTGATTGCCAATGAAAACACAGATTACAAACAATGATAAGAGGATGCAGGTCCCACCATCAAATCAATGAATGGTGCATACAGCACGCCAAGGAGTTCTCTCATTTTCAGCAGCCAATTTTCGAAACTATCCGTTTTTAAATTGGAATATATCCTTGCTGGATTCTAAAATGTCAAAAGGCTAACCCAGGTCACCTCTCTTTGTCATGCCATTATCATATATTATAACCTAGGAATTTCTTGGCTAATAATGGATGTACATGGAATATCTACAAACTTGTGGTTTATCCCAGCAAAGCATGTCAAAATGCTGACATAGCCTATATTATAATAAAGAAATCCAGATCACAAGAAAAAAAAAAAAAAAGAATTTGAAATGGATTTTAACCTCAAAAATGACCTGGATAGCCTTCAACACTCCGCTATTTGTTGGCCTCCGACATACTTAGCTTTTCGGATTATATGTTGCATCAATCAGGCACGGTTATAACCCATCAAAGCAACAATGCATGCTTAGCCTTCCACAACGTCTTCTTGAGCTTTTGTCTATCAAACTTATCCGTGAGCGCTTCACACCACACACCCCACATCAAATACTCTCTTGAAGCTCTCACAAATTTTTAACCTTTTCCTTTTCTTTCTATTGAGAAGTAGTGGTCTGAAAGATTAGAACCTACTATCACTTTATAATTAGTAAGCAAATTGTCAAGAAAGACTCACAGGTGCCTCCAAAAGCAACTTACAGGAACATTGTCAAGTTTATTTCTAGTGAAAATGTTCTGTGCATGCAGTGACTTAGACTGTAAAATTGGACTACCCTCAATCATTCTCATGCACCGCTACGCTCTATATTTTCAGAAACGAAAATTCTGGAACATACTTTTACCATTATGGACTGTTTAACTCGTCCAAAGGCAGCTTAGGAAAGAAAAAAAAGCTATCTAATCTGAGGTTGACTATTAAATGAATAATCTCAGTGTGGTTTACTATATAGCTAAACTGCAACACCGTGGACATATGACAAAAATACGTGCCAGAGGGACTTGGCTATCACAACAATTAAAGCATGGTTCCCAGCGCAGTTATGAAATGAATGACCAATTCTACAGAATGATGTGCAATCTTATAACCTAGAAAAAGCGTACAAGCTCAACCTCTAGGAAACTCGTAAAACCTTCGGCCTCTTCCTAATTCTGATCTCTGTACAAAGTCCCCATCTTGTTAGCCATCGGCTAAAAAACCTCGTCAACTTAGAACACCCTCATTCAAGCACTCGGCTACAACATACTTCAGCTGGAGCATCTTTTCCCTTGCCAACTGCAATGAATGAATGACAGGGAAGGTTCACATTAGCTCCGCAAGCTCACTTTCAACTATAAACACTAACATTAGTATTTTATGGGCATAATCCTAGATGCACGAGGACATAACCTTCGATAGGCAACAACTTGACAAATCTATAGGTGTAATTATGAACATTAAAGGTTCAACCACTAATAGATTGATATTGCAAGAAGAATACTAATTCATAAGCTTCTAGACTGTGAACCCCACGAATGTAAACTCACACCGTTATAGATACATACAGTTAGGTGTCTTGCCATCTTTTCATAATTAATGTCATACCAACGGAGGGAAAAAAAAACAGCTACGTATCCCCACAAGCAAAGGCCGTAGTGCATGCAATGATACAATTATCAGGAATAATATACCCATAACCCAGATGCTAGAAAATGCTGAGGATCATATTTCCTAAAATAGAAGCAGACTTGCCTTTTGCACAGCTGTGATTCTTCTTTGTGCATCATCTAGCTGTGTCTTCACTGCTTCTTCCGCTTGCATAAGAAGCTTCTGGTGTGATGCTTCTGCAATATGGAGATAGACAACAAATAAAACACTAGGGTATTTCAGAGTTTCCACACAGGGTACATCTCCATTCAACTCTGTTTCTGTTGTTACCAGACTGTGACTCATTAGTGTGTCTAGGATGCCCTAGATCAAGCTAATGGCATTTAGATACATCCATGTTGTGTCAAAACTGAAGTCATACCATCACAATGAATAAGAGCATTGCAGATGAAGTAACTTAATTGATGCAAAATGATAAATAAATAATGTAGGCACCTATTTACATTCCTGTGGAGGTCCAAAGCACTAAAGAGACGGAGCATATGACTGCAATTAATCTTCAACCAAATAATTGCCCTGACATGTTGCTATCCCAAATCATTTACATCAAATGAAAACTTTCCACGTCAAAAATTAATTTACGTTGGATAAACGAGTAACCAATTAAAAATAGAAAACTTTTTAATATAAAGAAGCCAGTTAAAGATGTTTGGAAGTTGTTGATCAACTTGAAACTTCAATTATCACAGATCCACCACAAGCATCATGACGTCCAAACTCACATGCTTGTATGTGTAACTCAAGTTAAAAAGTTCTAATAAAAATTAGGAATAATATGAAATCAATCAAACACATTTCACTAATGTATTTATTAAAAAAAATTACTAGCTATAACATAAGCTCACATACTTCGCTTTTTCACAGTTCCGTTGAAGTCAATCTGGTGCAATTTTAGTCCTTCAAGCGTGGTTTTACACTCCTGGATATGCTGATAAATATCTTGTTTGAATTTATCATGTATCAACTTTAGTTCCTCTTGTTGTTCTGCACAGAAAAAAAAAAAAAAAAAGGAATCAGAACATCAGCTATTAAAGCTTCGGCAAGAAGAAAAATCTCAGACAATGAATTGATTCAACATAACAGCTAGATGACCCTTAAGAAGTTAAGGCTGAGTTAGACTGATTAGAATTTATCAAATCCACAGAACCTTTTATTTAAAGAAACATGTATGCCTGGTATGGATCTGCATGAGTTGCTAATACTATGTTATGTTAATAAAACAATCAGTTGTTGACAGCTTGAAGACCTTCAGATGCCAGTGGTGAAAGGGAAGGGGACGGCAGATACCATGACCGATCACCTTCGAGAAAGAAGAGTCTTTCTAAATTACTTCTGTTCAGTGGGACCTTCAATGGCAATCAATCAAGATGGAGCTATTGAAGACACCTTAGTTGTGGTTTTTTCCATTCTCTACCTTTCCTACTAGTAGTAAAGAAAGTGAAATCCACCTTATTGCGGTCTGGTTCCTAAAAAAGATATTTTCAATCGCAGAGCTTTGAAATATAGGAAAGAAATACCATTAAGGCATTATTTCCAAATGAGTTGCAAATGGATCCACAGGTTCACCAATCATTGATGGTTCTAGAACCGCTAATCCTACATTACATGCAATAGTACCTAGACATGCAGTGATAAGAGAACTAACATCAGAGACACAAGATTTCATAGAAGAAATACAAAGTCATTAAGACAGGAATTGGTCAAAAATTTGAATGTTCTTATTCTGAAGCTAGTTTACATCCCTGGCAATATAAATATGAGACTCGATAATTTCTTGATAAAAAAACTACATACTCGGTATTGATGGTGTACCTCACCTGTCAGTTGATGGATCTTCATGTCTAATGCACTAGTGATTCAAAACAGGTGGTGCTAAGCCAGGTTTGATTGCTAATAAAAGGGACTGTTGGATGTTATAAAATGTGTATTTGCACTGCAAATAGATGGCTAATGGGAGTTGAAAATATGTTGGGTGAATCCTAAAGAAGAAGAAAAATACACCATCATATTCAACAATAAAAAGTTGAAGATATGCTTTTACTGCAATAACATTCTGATAAATTTAAATAGCAGCAAACATTTAAGATAAGTTCATGAAGCTGTACAGTAGCAGATGAAATTCATTACCTTCAAATCTTGACTCCAGGCGTCTCCTTTTTGATTTACTAACACTTGACAGCTTCCCCCTGAAAACATTATTGAGATTAGACCTGATAACTGACTTTTACATTTAGAAAATCAATTAATTTAAAAAAACCTACAGATCTGTTTGGATTTGCGACTCAATATTCTTCAACTGTAGACGTATCTCCTCTGAGACAGACATCAAAATGTCCGAGGATTTCTTTCTAGTCTCCAACTTCATTTTCTTTTTAAAGTTTTCTAAAGCTGTGGCGAACAGCATAATGGCCCTGAAACATGATTATGCCCCAAAATCATGCAAAATTAAAAACATAATGGTATTTAATAGTTTGGATCCAATTAATTCTCATATCTGTCTTAATTACAGAAAGGAATACCTTTCCAGTTCATTCCCTTGGTTTTGTTCTGAAATCTCAGGAGGGAGCTCAGTTTCAACAATGCCTAAGGATTTATTTTACAGAGAAAGGACAGATTAAAAAAAGTCAGATGATGGCAGTAACACCGTGGACATGGAGCAGAAAGTGTAACCATGTTATAAGAAGTGCCTGTTGGAGAGGGTGATGTGGGACTAAATTTTCTGAGTTTTTCAACATTGTGGTTGCGGAGCCTTTTAGTTGGATGAAGCATGAATTTTGATCTGTCAGCAGTTGCAATTTCTGGAGAGAAGTTATCTCCTTCTCTATGACCTGCACACCATGATTAAGGAGGTGAGAAAAAGAGAAATAAAGAAAATGGTATTTTTTAGAACAAAGAATGATCACCCTTAGTACTTGGTGAACATTCTATGACAAGCATGCAAGAGGAATAAAATAGTCGTTACCCTTAACAATTGGTGAACCTTCTTCAGAGCTCTCAGAGTATCCATCTTCAGATGATGATTCGAAAAGACCACCTTCCACATCTTTTTCCCCCTTAAGAGGTGATGTTTTGCCGGGTGGGGAATCCATAATTTCTGCTGCAGCATCCTGAAGTTCAATAAGGAAACACATAGGCAAAATGAAACAAAACTTAACCTTATACATCATTAACATCATAATACACTATCATATTGAAGCCCTCAGAATAGCTAAGGATACAGGCGATTCTGTTTGACTATTTGAGGCAAAACAATCTGCCTTTGAAGTCCACAAAGTCCTGAAGCTATTTATTTTTCCCACAGTAAAGTTTCTCGCTGCTTGTTCAGGACTGCCAAAAACCTGTTTTATGTGGTCGGATTTTGGCATTGAACTTGGGGGCGAGCTTAAGGTACAGGAATTGATTTTGAATGGTGGACTCTGGAAATCATTCTGAGGATCAACAGCGCTATTTGAGGAGGGAGTATCAAAATTTTCTTGTTGATCCCCATGTTCAGGTACTGCGGAGCTGCTAAAATCCTTCTGTTGACCAGTCCTGAGTGTCCATAAAGACTGGTGGGAGTCTTCGCTTGCAGATTTATGGGAATCTCTTTCTTGGTCTCTATTCTTCGGTTCAGTGTATTCTCTCTTATTCCTACAAGAACCATGAAAATTTCCCATTTTGTTGCTAAGAGAAGATGCTTTCTCAGCAGGGAAAGGTGTTTTCCTTGCAGATTGATGGGGATCTCTTTCTTTGTTTCTATTCTTTGGTTCACAGTAGTCTCTCTTATTCTGAGAACCATGGATATTTCCCATTCTATTCCTATGAGAAGACATTTTCTCAGCAGGGAGTGATATTTCACTCTTGTGACTTCCTTCCTGAATCTCATCTCCATTGTTGTCTTCACTGAAGTGAATCTTACGTGGTTTGATGCTGCAACACTTTATCTGGCCCTTCTTCCTTGTAGACATTGAAGAGCCATCATTGACAGCAACATTTTGTCTTCCAAGCAATCCTTCTTCGAAGGAGTAGACATCCTTTTCTTGAATTTTTTGCCTGTGACTGGAGGATGGATCAACTTTAGTTTTCTCTGGTTTCTGTTTGGTTGAAGCTCTTTTTTGGGTCAAGGAACGAGTCACTGGTCTCTTCATAGTATGATCAGGAGTTTCAGAATCAGTTTCTATGGTATCCGAGCTCTGTCTAGGCTTGACAACTACATCATCTGTTTGATCAAGAATTTGCTTCTGATTTAAATTATTGACACCAATCTGATGAGCCTGAGAATTAGATGGCTGACTTTTTGGTGAAGAAACATTTCCCAGTATTTCCCATAGTTTCATTTTCAAAGTTTCAGTTCTTCTCTCTTCTGTCTTATCATCAGTCACTGCTATATCTGGCATGGTGCCTTCTTTTTCAGTTGCAAATGTAAATTCCTCTTCTGACTGTGAGTTTCTATACTTTCCGCCCTTCCTTTTGTAGGTGAATCCACTAAACTTCTGCTTTAAATCACCAGAATGTGAATTTGATGGTTGGTTGGCCAAAAACTCTACCGAGTGCGTTACAGACACATTCTTTACTCTGCTAATCTTGTTCCTTCTTCCAGTAGAACCTGGTAAATTGGAAGTTTCTACTGTGTAAAGGACACCGTCAGAAGCTGGCAACTTTTGGTGAAAGGATCTTGTAGTAATCCAAGGGGAATGGACCTGCTCAGGAGCTTCAGTTTGGTTGCCTTTAGTAGCATCAAAAGCACCTTTTCCCCTATTTTTACCTTCAACTGAACTTTCTTTCTTAGAATTTACCCTTTCTGTGTTTGGTACTGCAGCTTCATTTTCCTTAGTGCCTCCAGATCCTTTCTTCCACAATGAGTCAATCAGAATTCCAATCGAAATCTTTCTAGACTGGCTAGATGGACGACAATTGCTGCCAAAGCTGCGACAGTCACTCATTTGATCCTGAAATGTGTATTTAGAAGTTGTCAAATATCTAATTTCACAAGACTTCACCAAGTGGCAACAGGTGACAGTGACATCATCTGGTCCTAGGAATTCCAATCCGATTCCCCTGAATATTGTTTGTGTATTTAAATTTAATTCAAGGGTAATTCATGACTAAGAAAATTTCACCAGCAGACCAAAGGTTCCAAATTGCAAAAATAAAATTCAACCAGGACCAGCAACATGCAGCTGAACATTCCATGCAATGCAAAATTAAAATATTCATCACACAAGATTTTACAAGCAGATAATCTCATCTGTATCATAAAACAATCACTCTACTATTTCTCTGACAAATAATACATTTCACTATAAAAATAGACAAAAAGCTTTAGCTAACAAGCAGAAACCATGTAGAAACACTTTCCATTAGCAGTATAGTCCTAAGAGTCACGTATTCACCACTTACATCTTGTAATTTCTGCCGTGTATCCACCTCCATCATGTTGCTTCAGCCAAAAAGGTATGAAATGTATACCGCAAGAATATGCAGCCCAAATAACAAGCAAATTAGTCAAATAGAGAAATAATTCAGGACCAAAAAATCCATTATGTAATCGAAAGAAAAAAAAAACTAGAACACTTAAATCTAAGAAAATCCACGTAATCCTCCACTCAGATCAGCTGTTTTCTTTGAAATGAAAAATAAATACAATATTTTGCAGAAGATTGTAAGTTTCGGTTTCCTAATCAACATGAGATAGTGAAATATCAAAAGAGAAAATGAAAACAGTCCAGGAAAATTTTGAAGTGACAAATTCACTGTTCATACAAGTAGATCACAAACCATCACAAATTTCTACGGATATCTGAACCCTAATAATCTGTTTCAACTTAATTTGTTATTCATTACATAATTTCAAGCGCACGAAATCTCGAATTGAACGAAGTTAGGTTTCGAATTTCTGAGATTAAGTACTATATCAGAATAAATTAAGATAGTGAAATTAGAAAAAACAACTATAATCAGTCGCATATTTAGAACTCAGTACAGTAAGAGCAGATCATCTATAGTCATGAAAAAAAAAAAAGCAAGATTGAGCAGTACGTGCTAAATTGAAGCATTTGATTTAAAATTTACGGTAATTAAAACGAGAAGTCGCTTACGGATTATTCGGCGGTGATAATCGGTGAGCTCGATTTTATCTTATGATTTTTAACATGAGAATCACAGAGAAGTGAGGCGCAGTGGAGAGATTTGGCGGAATGAGACAGAGAAGGGGGGATTGATTTCGAAACAATACTACAGTAGTGTTGCGGGTACCGAACGAGGCGGGAAATTAAAAATGTGTTATTGATGAATCTAAAACGGCCTGTTGATTCTAACTTGTTTAGAGCGCGTATCGCGTCCTGATTCTCGAATAGACAGTAATGCCCCTGTATTCTTGCTCATATTGTAAGGTCAAAATGGTAACTTAGACCTTGTGTGTTTACTGTTTTTTTTTTTAAGTGGTTTCTATTAAAAGAAATTTTTTGGAAAGTTGATTATTATTTTATATTTGATAGTGTCAAAAAAAAATTAAAAAAATATTTTTTTATTATTTAATTATATAATGAAAAATAAACTGTTAAATAAATTTTTAATATATATATATATATATATATATTAAATGTAATTATCTGACTACTTAAAATAAAAGAATAATATAAATATTTTAAATATAATATTATACACATAAAACCTTGTTAAATATTTTTAAGTAAAATCTATATATATTATCTTTTTCATATGAGAAAAAAAAACTCATATATATATATATTAAACCTCAAAATAATTTTTTTTTATATGAAAAAGATAAAATAGTTAATGATAAGTAGATATAAAAACATTTTAATCGATTTTATAGATAAAATATTTTTTTTCATACTAAAAGAGAGATGTTTTGACAAGATTACCAATTAAAGGTGAAAGGAGTGTTTTGGAAAGTGTTTTACAAAGATAAGAAAAGAAAAATATTTTTTTTTCTATGGAAATGCTAGTTTTTTCCTTTGATGGAAAACCATTTTCTTAGAAAACTACTAATCAACAAGGCCTTACAAAGGATATTTTTTTCTTTTATCATTATTAAGGATGACAATTTGTTTGTATACACCCATCGTCCTTTGTCATCAAGTGTTACAAACTTATCCTTTTAAAAATTATGTATCTAATAAAGTCAACTTAAACAACTACAGCTAAACTAAAAGAGCACATGGAATGTATAAAGCTACTTGGAGCTTGTAACTCAAGACAATTATGTTATGTGAAAGCTACTTGGAGCTTGTAACTCAAGACAATTATGTTATGTGTAAAGTCTTTCTAATAACATTCAATTGATTTGTCTAGGCGTAATGTCATAGCTTGAAGCTTGATTATCCTTTTACTTTCACAATTACATCACCAAACTTATTTTCTATTTCAGCTCAAGTATATCAATTAAAAAAAGCATAACTAAGCTTTGTTTCATCACATGATGAGAAGATGAGAGCATTAGAGTATATTATCAAAGATTTAATGAGAAAATATTCAACGTGAAAAGTTTACTTAAACTTATTACCATTAAAACCTTGATTAGTGGAGTTTACTACTATTCTTTGTATGAATGACTGTACTCTCTTCCTAACCAAAATCTTCTCAAGTTGAAATAAGAAATGAAAAACCATATTCGAGTAGAAGAAATGAGCATGACAAGGCAAGGCTCTCAATTCCACCTACAAAGAATAAAATCTCCTAAATGTTACTTAGCAACTCTAGGGCATCCAAAAGGAACACCAATGGATCAATTCATGATTGACTGATGTTTCTTGAGCTCATGATCACAACTTTAACCATCACGTTTATTGATATTGGTTTCCATTAAAAACAAATTTGTGTAATATCCACCTTCTATGAAATGTGGCGCGAACACAAAAAACTCTGATAAATTTTGTTTATTTCAACATGATGTTAAAATGACATTGAAGACTATCATGTTATGATAAAAAGAAAGATAAAAAGACTAGTTGCTAGAGTTTATTTCTAATAGTTTGTAAAGAAAGAAATGCAACCCAAACAGAAAAAAAAAAAAAAGAGGTTACTGCATCCTATAAAACATTACTCGAGATCATATAGTTTTCAAGGATTATATCTTCACTATGAAAGAGAATCTCTTAAGCTTTTCAATGAAAAAAAAAATATTGTCTCTCCAAGTAGTTCTATACATTATTCCCTTTGGCATTGCTTATCTTCATGCAAAATTTCTATATCTCTAATAAAATATCTATATCTCTAGACAAAATCTTCATATAAAGTCTTCATGTTTCCAACAAAATCTTTATGTCTTTAAATAATGAGCTATTTAAATATTCATCTTGACAATATCTTATATCTTCATTACTCCTCCTTTGTTATTGGTGCAATTCTTACCATTACATAACTTTGGCAGTCTCATACATTTTCCCCTATAACTTGATGAGAAGAAATTCATAAGTCTTTCAAATCACATAATTCCAAAACAAGGGGTAACTAATGGAACAAAAAAAGAAAAGAAAAAAAAAGAGATAGTAAAAGGAATAGCCTTGTACATTAAAAGGCCTTGTCCAAAGTGAACAACCTCTATTCATAAAATTACGAGCCTCAACCCAACTCCTAATCTCATTTTCAAGGAGTTTAATATTAACAAACACCATAATACAATGTTACAACTTCTAAGATGTTAGTGTTGCACCTAGATTTATCGTTAATAGCTATATAAGTACAATACATACCTTATCAGTATGACACTGATTTTTCTTGCCAATCACTTATGGCGTCAACCTTTCCCATCAATAGTTGAAACGAATAACCCTTTAGTACGATGCCTAAACAATTATTCTCCATTATTATTTCATATGATATTTACAACTTTATACTCTATGAGGTAATCTCATATAACCAATATGTGCATATATTTATCAAGTAACAACACAAGTCACATTATAATACAATATACAACAATCACAACAAGATATGCTCTTTTATATTTTTGTTATTATATTTTTCTTTTCTCTTTTAATTTATTAATTTAAATATGAGAGGGTCTTTCTTGATAAAAAAAAAACTTTTTCATATAAGAGCACCCTAAAACACAATCATGGAAGTGTAGAAGTCTATATAAGTTCCCATGACTTAATTAATTAATTCAACTTATAAAATCACAGGATTTTACGATCCAAAATAAGTTGAACAAGTTGAGTTAGTTAAACAATTGATCTCCGTTGAAATTATACTAAATTATCTTTTTAGCTCAGTAAGATCATTAAAATTATAATATCACATGGATTAAAATGATTTTATTTTTGACACCTTGCTAGTCATTAAGCATGAAGTGGATTCGCATCACTATAAATTGTGCTCAAAACATGTTTTTTTTTTTAGAAAAAAACACCAAAGTCAAAAGGGAGAAAAGAAGAATGATAAAAAAAAACTAAACTTTAATATTTTCTTAAATACTAAAATTTATTCATTAAACATGAAGTGGCTTCACATCACTATAAATTGTGTTTGTTTATCTTTTTTTTTTTTTAAATATGATTTCAATTTATTATTCCTCCATATTTTTTCAAATATTTTCAAATAAAAATTAATATTTTTCTTACCAAAATAACTTGAAAATTGATAAAAATACACACTTTCAACATATATATATATATATTAATTTTTTTAATGTTTTATATAGAATTTGTAAACTATTAAGATCTTACAATCCAAATTTCATAATCCTCCACCTATCTTATATGAAGCAACCATTTTAATAACCTCGGGTTGATATAAAAATAATTAATTAAATAAGGGATCGCATTCATAAAAAAACAAAAAAGACAAGTGGTTAAAGACGCATGCGTCATCACTAGGCACAACACAGCGGATTGAGATATCTGCGTGCGTATAAGCGAAACAAAACACATCCAATCTTCATCAAAGATAACAACACGCTACCAGTGGATTCTTTGCTTGTAAAACCGCGAGTGTGCCCGCCATGACTACCTTCATTGACTTCTCTCTTCTCCGTCCAACAACGCCCTCTCTCATCCCCTCCTCATTCTCAAAATTCTCCACTCCCAGACCCTTTAAACTCCGATGCTCCCTAACCGAAGAGTCAGCTACAATTACTCCGTCGAAGCTCAACGGCGAAGCCCAGTCCAACGGCGGACATTCTGCCGCGGTGGATTGTGTCATTGTCGGAGGAGGCATTAGTGGGCTATGTATCGCCCAGGCTCTTGCAACCAAACATCGGGATGTTGCTCCCAATGTGATTGTCACCGAAGCCAGAGATCGCGTCGGTGGCAACATTACCACCCTGGAAAGAGATGGTTATCTCTGGGAAGAGGGCCCCAACAGTTTCCAGCCTTCCGATCCTATGCTCACTATGGTGGTAAGTTTTTCAATTACCATTCAGATTTTATTTTATCTTATTTTTCTAGTTCAATTGCAGATAGTTTCATATCTATGATCAATCGATGCTTTATATAACTTGGAGTTTTAAGAGTTCATTTATTACTGAATTGGTTGAATTTGTGTGTAGGTGGATAGTGGATTAAAAGAGGATTTGGTACTAGGGGATCCAAATGCGCCCCGTTTTGTATTGTGGAATGGGAAGTTAAGGCCAGTGCCAGGCAAGCCTACTGACTTGCCATTTTTCAACTTGATGAGTATTGGTGGCAAACTCAGAGCTGGATTTGGTGCTCTTGGACTTCGGCCTCCCCCACCAGTTTGTTCTCCTTTTAACTTTAATTAATTGCTATAATATGCACTTGATAAGAACATCAAATGATAGTGTAATGGTGCATATTTATGAGTTCTTGTCAACGAGTCTTCTCGTAATTTTAGACTTTGACAAAGGTGACAGGGACATGAAGAATCAGTTGAAGAGTTTGTGCGGCGTAACCTCGGTGATGAGGTTTTCGAGCGATTGATCGAGCCTTTTTGTTCAGGTGATAATTAGTGGCTTATGATGTCAACCAATGTGTATAACTTCTAATATGATGCCCATTTCTGTTCTTTATAACTGTACCATGCTCAAAGCCTGCGCGTCACTTCATGGTATAATCTAGTTGATGTTAAACACATGCAGCATTGTTGATGCCTGTTATTAATTAGTTTCGCAATACCTTTTCCTTTATTTCTTTAGTCATCATGTATTTCTTGTATTTGTCTGCTTCTATAATGAATGACAAAGAAAAATGAAACTCTAACATTTTGTCAAATTGGCTAAACTTGATTTTTCTCTGATGGTTGTATCTCTATTCTTATTATGCCATGCAAGACAATTTATTTATTCCTTCCCACAAATATTGTGTGCAATACAATGTGGTCATCCATCTAACTCCACTGACTATACGTTCTGGTAACCCCCAGCCAGTATTTTGTTGCATAATAGATGAACTAGATCTGTCACACACTGAATTCCTCTAATCTGTTTTTTTTTTTTGCCAAGAACATCTATACTACAATTTGTTTTATCTTACACGGAGAGTAGTTTCTGGGTTTACCTAAAACTGTTGCAGTACACAGGTGTTTATGCTGGTGATCCTTCCAAACTAAGCATGAAAGCGGCTTTTGGAAAAGTTTGGAACCTGGAGCAAACTGGTGGTAGTATCATTGGTGGAACTTTCAAAACAATCCAGGAGAGAAGAAAAAACCCCAAGCCACCTCGAGACCCGTAATAATATATGCTTGGACTGAATCATTTTTTATTATCTTATATTTGTTAGTTTATCCTCAGTTTCTTAACTCATAATTATCTTTCAGGCGCCTACCAACACCAAAGGGCCAAACTGTTGGATCTTTTAGAAAAGGACTTGCTATGTTGCCTGATGCAATAGCAACAAGGTGTGCCTTGCTACTGAATCTCTTTTTTTGAAAAGCAGACTTTCTGTTTGAAGGATACTTATCGTTCTTCACAATGAGCGAAGTTCCTCCATTGTTATTTGATTCAGTCAATGCCCTTGTGCTATTGTTTGAAATTGTCTTTTTTGTGGTTTTTTTTTTTTTTGATTTGATGATTTTCGGGTACTAATTAGCCATGTTGATTTTGGCAGGTTGGGTAGCAATGTAAAATTATCTTGGAAGCTGGCAAGCGTCATTAAATTGGATAGTGGTGGATATAGGTTGACATATGAAACACCTGAAGGATTAGTTTCTCTACTGAGCAAAAGCGTGGTCTTCACTATTCCATCCCACATTGCAAGCACTCTACTGCATCCGCTTTCTGTATGTTTCATTCTTGAAGACTTTACCCTATTTCAAATCAATCCTTTTTGCTGCTGTTCATTAGTGGATTGTGGCCAAGTTCTTTTCATGCTAGCAGTGTATGATTTTGTGTGCCTTTATAGTTAGTGAAAGTTACAACTTGTTCTTGAAGTGAGGGAACTAATAGGGTTGAATTAGTGCATACAGGTTTCTAAGAAAATCTGTTTCGAATGTTGTTTGTATCATTCATGGATCTGACTTTCTTTTAAATTTGTTTTCTAAATTTATTGATAGATGCTAATGGCCTGTTGTGCTCTTGTGACAATGTTATTCCTAGTATTGGTTTTTACTATCCTAAATTCCTAATATCAGGCATATCTCCCCATGAGACATCCTATTTTAGCCCAAATGTCTTACGGTGTCAGAAATTTATTTTTGTGAAGTATATAATCTGCTCCATGATGCTAATTCAAATATGAGTAAATTTTTAGTAATCTATTGTAAAAGCATTGGTGGTATCTAACCAAAATATCCAATAATGAGGCTTAATAAAATAATTGGTGTCTGGCTGTTTTAACTGACCAATGGAGGCTTTATTTGCAGTTCCTTTATTTTTTTCTTTAAAAGAGATTTCCAAAATATGCAGTTAATCCTTTCCATGTTTACTCTTGTTTACAGGCTACAGCTGCAGATGCACTATCAAAATTTTATTACCCACCAGTAGCAGCAGTGTCTGTTTCATATCCAAAGGAAGCAATTAGACCAGAATGCTTAATAGATGGTGAGCTCAAGGGGTTTGGTCAGCTGCATCCACGAAGCCAAGGGGTGGAAACATTAGGTACATACGTTTTAGTGCGAAAGTTATTTGCCATTACTGTATCACAATCTTAAACCCTGTCTTGCACCTAGAAGTCACCATTCAAGTTTGAAAATAATGACCAAATACTCCACAGTTTACCAAAAAAACAATGTCTAATTTTGTTTGTGAATTTTTGTGTGTTCCACAGGAACTATATATAGCTCATCTCTTTTTCCTAATCGTGCTCCTACTGGAAGGATTTTGCTCTTGAACTACATTGGAGGAGCTACTAACCCTGGAATAGTGTCTAAGGTAAGACAGTTATAGAAACATTTAGATTTCTGTTGTGAATGATCCTAGACACAGATCCAAGGAGAAATATGATGGTGGGGTTGGTGATAAATTATTGACCTCATAGGCTCATGCACAGAGTTTTTTTAGCTTAATTCTCCAGAAAGATGCTTAGTTGGGTCCTAACAATTGCCTACTCAACATTGAATTCTCATATACATTTATCAGCTTTTTTTTTAATAAAGAAAATTGTACTCGGATAAAGTAGATCAGAAGTCTTAGTTACAGGATGGAGGACAAGTCTTCCTCCAAAATGAGAACTAAAAGGAAAAAGACGAAACAATATGGTGAAAGGAGGGCTTTCCAATACTTTTGAATATCAGAAAAGAGAGATATCCAAATGAATCCCTGGAAATGGATCCAGGAACACCTTATAAATTCTAAAAGAATGTTTCTATCCCATTGTAGTTGATTAGATTGGATTGAATTTCAAAATTATGGAATTCCTGGGTTCCACAAGAACCAATGGCTGAGAAAATTGTGCCGTACCAAAATAGCTTGTAATCCATTAATTTCCCAAAACCAACCCAATGACCAAAGGGTATTAATCGCTCATCCATCTCTCTCAGATGGGTTTCATTTCCAACGAAGCAACTTCAGTTTGAATTTTTGTGGTTGATCTTGTCCCCCCTGGTTAATTGTAGCTATCATATGTGCTGCCATGCTATGGCTTGTGTACCAAAGGTCTTGTTTACTTAAATTATCTGATTTGTGGTTTATGTGTAAGACAATTATATCTTATGGGATACTGCTTAAAGTCTCTCCTTTTGTTTTATGGGTAAATTTCTTATCATCACTTTATTTGTCTTTGCAGGCAGAGAGTGAACTTGTAGAAGCAGTTGATCGTGATTTGAGAAAGATGCTTATAAATCCTAACGCCACAGATCCTCTTGTATTAGGGGTGAGAGTATGGCCACAAGCCATTCCTCAGTTCTTGATTGGTCATTTTGACATCCTAGATGCTGCAAGAGATGCTCTCAAGGCTAAAGGGTTGCAGGGGCTGTTTCTTGGGGGGAACTATGTATCTGGTGTTGCGTTGGGCCGATGCGTCGAAGGAGCTTATGACGTTGCTGCTGAGGTAACTGATTTCCTCTCCCAGTATGCCAACAAATAGTGTCAGATGCTGGACGATTACTACAGATGTTATTCAAGTGTTCTGGTATCCTGTAGGAATGATCAGATAAGCGATTTCTCTACGGCTGTTGCATGAAGTTTTGATTGGCTTAGTTATTCTTTGTTTAGGTCTAATGTATGACTCTGTAATTACTCAAATTCCACATTAGGTTTTATCACTAGTGACAGTAGCAATAACTCTGTTCTTATCGCTACACCATGTTCTGAAATGCAGCAAGCGAACCCATCTTCCTGTAGCGTCAGGCTCTTAACGATAACAACGGCAGTCACACCAGGTTTAAACAGGCATTTCTCCCACTAACGCGTGGAGGACCACAAATGCGGCAGCTTCTGGCACTGAATGATGTGTTTTCTCCAAGTGTTTTAAAAATATATTTATATATATATATATATATATATATATATTTTTTTATTTTTTAGTTTTATTTTAAATTAATATTTTTTAGTACTTTTAAATTGATATCAAAACTAATTTTTTTTAAAATAAAAAAAATATTATTTTAATATATTTCTAAGTGTAAAGCATTTTAAAAAATAATTATAACTATATTCCTAAACATGCTCTAAGAAACCATAGACCTCTAAGTGATTTTATAGCTTTTCAATAGTTTTTGTTTTTATTTTATTTTTTAAAATTATTTTTATTTGAAAAATATTAAATTAATGTTTATAGATATTTTTATAATTTTAATGTGTTAGGTAAAAATTAAGATAAAATTATGAGAAATTATTATTTTAATTAAAAAAAATATTTTTTAAAAAACTTATAAAGAATAGTATAATTGAAATCAACTAAACTCAGGGTTAGTCGAAACCTACAGGCATAGGAACCCCAATTAATTCTACGTGCTGTTTTCCAAATTGTTAAGCGCAAACAGCTGACTTTATTTCCAAAAAGCAGGGCACTCGATGATGACGAAGGGGTATTTGATAGTACGATGATAGTGGGTTTTTTAAATATTTTTTATTTAAAAATATATTAAAATAATATATTTTTTATTTTTTAAAAATTATTTTTAATGCTAGTATATTAAAATATCTGAAAATATTAATATAAAATAATAATAAAAAATTTTTCTCAAAATTTTTTTTGAAATGTAAAAATAAATATGCCAAAAAGAAAATTATACACGTGCTTGAACTCTATGGGAGCCCGATATTCATAGGGTGCCGTAGTCCAGCCTGGTAACTACCCTGGCGGCTATGTTTTTCCAACAGTATCGTATTTCGAAACAAATTTGGTGAAAAAGTCATGTTATTGCAGCTGATAGGAGAAAAGGATCTGTAAAGCAGAGCTCGAACAGGGGATCCTGCCCCACTCAGGGCCTCATCCTGGAGACATGCTTGAATGGAGAATTAAAGGCAATCTGAAGTTTGACTGAATAGAACTAAAATTCAAAAGGCGCAAGCATCATGATGGAATGCATTGAAGCATACAGCTAGACGAGGAGAGAAAAATGACAGGGTTTGCTATAGGAAACCAAGGACACCGAGGCTTCTGGAAAGAGTGGTAAGGTTCGTGGCTAATGCCTTGGGGTTAAAACGCAAAATACTAGTGGCGTTTTAGAGACCAAAAAGTCGTTGGAGCGAGGGAAAGGTCCTATAATGTCAAATCTAAGCAACATTGGTAGGGGTGGTGGGGGACATTTACCTATTCTTTTTCTCCCCGTCTGTTTTGTTTGAAATCCCAAGCGGAGATTTCATGTCCCCCCCTGCGTTAAAGAAGATGGAGTATAAATTTGATTCAGAGATTAGCATTTGACCCATGGATTTACACGTGATTGAGAGATTGAATTGACGAAGAAAGGAAGAACGTAATCACTGCTTTGTGTCTTTCCTTCCTTTTACACCTTTTCCTTGTGTTCCCAAAATTAGTTGATTATGTCTCCAATTTAGGACGACTAGATTGCACGTGAATGGGATAATTGCATATGCTAGCACATTGCTTAGCATACTTGTCAGATGCAGAATAAATGGGTTTAATAGGCTCTTCCTATAATTAAAACATTTGAATATGTAATTACATGTATTCTTGCATGATTTTAGATCAAGAACATAAAATAGACTATCATGTGCACACAGTATAATGTGTCCGAAGATATATTAAGACCGTAAAAGTTTTGTTTTTCTTTGTATTTTTCTTCATAATACCAAAGCAGGTTAATATCCACTTGGCTCTTCACTTAGGATGGAGACCTTGGTTGTTCCTCCTCCATCAAACAATTCTAATGTCAATACAAATCAACGTCTGTGTTTAATATTGTTGAATGATTTTAATTATCTTTCTTAGTTTAGAGTTGTGTCATTAGCTCTTAGAGGAAGATCTAAAATTGACTTCATTGACACAAACAATGTTGCCCATGAAGTCAAGTCATCTCAATATAAATCTTAGTTTTCAAATGATTAGATGGTTCAATCATGGCTGTTTAACACCATGAAACCATATATTATAGAAATCTTTAGCTATTTAGAATTTGCTATTGATCTATAGGAGGTAGTAAAGGAGACATATGAGAATCAGAACAATGTTGCACGTGTATTTCAGTTGAAGAAGGACATTTCATGTTTGTAACAAGAAGGCAAATATTTTTTTTTTCAATATCTAGGAAACATGAAAAAACATGTGGAATGAGCTAGTAGTTTATAGACTTCACACTACTGATCCTACAATATTATTGAAACAAGTTAAAAAAGACAAGGTTTTTCAATTGTTGGCTAATCTATCTCCTGAATATAAAGATCTCTGAAGTCATATACTTATGAATCTAGAACCTCCATCCTTTGCAAGTGTATGTGCAACCATCCAGCAAGAGGAAACTAAAAGAAGGGCCATAAATGTACACACCAAAACTAACATATCTGAAGCTAGAGTATATTTATCAATCTGTAACGTTTTGAAGACAAAAGAAACAAAGGTAAGCGATCTAACTTAAAGTGCAACTACTACAATAATCTCAACCATTCTGCAAATCGTTGTTGGTTTTACATTCAGATCTAAAAGAAAAGTTTGCAAGAGATAACATGAAAGACTATAAGAGATCTTAAGTATTTGGATATAACGCTAATATGGTGACTAATATAACAACTAATGGATTGTTCAGTTTTACCTCTAGTCCCGTAATTCTCATTAATGAGTTTGTAGCATACCTTCAAGCAAAGCGAAATAAAAATGAAACATACAACTCCTCTACATTGCTTGGGAATTTTGTAGGATTTCTTACTATTAATAAAAGTGTTTCACCTAAAGAAATCCCATGTATTTTGAATGCCTTCACATCAGCTCTTATAATAAGTACAATGCATGATTGTTGGGTTATAGATTCTGGTGTCACTAATCACGTATCTAATGATCGTAATCTCATACTTGACTATAAAATCTTATCTCCGTCATGTCAAATTTCAGTTGCCAATAGTGACAAAATACCCACTGTTAGGCAAGGGAAAGTGAAACTACTTTATTAAATAATTATGTCTCTTATTTTATATGTTCTTTTATTTCCTTTTAAGCTACTGTCAATTAAGAAAATTACTATAGTGCTAAACTGTGTTGCTATTTTCTCTTCTCACAATATTTTGTTGCAGGATCTAGCCATCAAGAAGATAAATGGTGTGAGATTTTTCTTTTAAGGTCTTTGTTATCTTCAAATAGACTTTTGCATCTCTAAGGGACTTCACTTCAATACTAGTCTAGATTCTAAATATATATATATATGGCATCAACATTTGGCTCATCCTCTAGAGCCTATTTTGTATAAATTATTTCCTTATTTGAACAATAATTCAATAAATTATGATGTCCATCATTTATCAAATCTACATGTTTACCTTTTTCTTTTTCTACTTCTCATTCTAATAAACCTTTTAACTTGATACATTCTGATGTCTGGGTCTAATTTTAATGTCCTTTGATGGCAACAAGTATTTGTTACATTTATTGATGATTACTCGCGATGTACTTGTCTATATCTTCTAAAATAAAAATAAAAATAAAGTTACAATTATTTTTCAAGACTTTTGTAATTTAGTCAAAACTCAATTCATATCCACAATAAAAACTGTACAATCAAATAATGAGACCGAATATTTCACACATCATGATACAATACTTGAGCATGCATGATATTATACATCAAACTAGCTATGTGGAAACTCCACGATAGAATGGAGTAGCAGAAAGAAAAAATCAAGACATTCTAGAAAAAACAAGATCATTAATGATCTAAATGATGTTCCTAAAACATTTTGGTCACAAGGGGTACTAACAACCACTTACCTTATAAATCGGTTACCTAGTAAAACTTTAAATTTTACCTCTCATATTGAGTTGTTAACAGGAAAAACTCTAAATTTGATGCATCTCAGAGTTTTTAGGTGTTATGCTATCTACACATTCAACCTTCGTAATGGGATAAGCTAGACTACCGAGCTATCAAATATATTTTATTGGGTTATTTAGCTATCTAAAAAGGATATAAATGCTATTATCCCAACTCATAGAAGCTGTTGGTGACTAGGGACGTACACTTTGATGGGAGCATTGCATATTACCTTTATTCCAACATAATTAACAAATAAAGGGAGTTCATATTCAGTTTTTTTCCACTACCACTTTTATATGATGATACAAATCATTCATATCTGTCATCCGACGCCACAAATATAGGACACTCTATTGATTCTGATCCCTTACCATATGAAATTATTGATAAAACTATAATAGTTACCCCTGTTAGTGAATCTGAAGCTTTTTATAGACACCATTTAATTCACAATCGATAGCCACCATCCAGACTTTATGACTTTGTCACCTATACTGTATACTTCTAATAAATAATGCTTTAACTTATCATAAGCTTTCTTCATCACATGCTGCCTATCTCAATGCTATATCCAAGAGGTCAGATCCTCGGAGTTTTGATGAAGTTAATCAACAAGAGGAATGGTTGAAGACAATGTAGCAGGAACTTCAAGCTTTAAATGAAAATAACACTTGGAGTGTTGTATCACTTACAAAATAAAAAAAGGGTTATAGGCTATCGATGGATATACAAGACTAAATTTAGAGCAAATGGCACCATTGAGAGATAAAACATGACTAGTTATATAGGGGTCTACCCAAACATATGGTATAGACTGTAAAGAAACTTTTGAACCTGTTGTGAAAATAAATACTATTAAAATTCTTCTTTCAGATGCCTTAAATCATGGTTGGACATTATCTCAACTGGATGTCAAGAATGCCTTCTAGCATGGTGATATTCAAAAGAAAATATATATAAAGCTCCCACCTAGACATCCAAATAGTTGTGATCCTAAATTGGTTTGCAGATTACATAATCCATTTATGGATTAAAACAATCTCACTATGCTTGGTATGCCAAACTAAGTATAATATTTGAAGAAAATGGGTTCAAAAGATGCAATGTTGATCATTCTCTATTTGTTCAAACAAAATCAAGTAAAAGGTTGGTGGTGTTAATTTATGTTGATGATCTCAGTGTCATTGGTACCAATCCTGTTCATATTGCTGTTGCTAATCTCAAACAAGTTTTTCATAAAAAAATTGTTATAAAAGATCTTAGTGTTCTCAAATACTTTCTTGGTATAGAAATGACTACTTCACATAAAGGACTATTTTTAAACCAAAGAAATACATTATTGATTTGTTATAAGAAGCTGATATGCTTAACCGTAAGCATTTCAATACTCCTTTGGATAGGAAATTGCAAATGACCATGGAAGGTGAACTTCTTTACCAACTATAAATTTATTGAAGGATGGTAGGAAAACTTATTTATCCTATAAATACGCAACCCAATATAAGTCATACAGTTAGCCTTGTAAGCCAATTCATGTATGCACCTACTACAAATCATATATTGATTGTTAAAAGGATTCTTCGATCCATTAAAGGGTCTATAAGACATGGTTTACTCATGAAAAATAATGGTCACACTCAGCTACTTGGATATACTAATGTAGATTGGGCAGGAAACACTTTTGATCACAAATCGACCACTAGATATTATATATTTGCTGGGGAAAATTTGGTTTCATGGAAAAGCAAAAAAAAATTGGTTGTTGCTCGTTCTAGCGCAAAAGTAGAATATTATGTTATGGCATCCACTACTTATAAACTTATATGGGTGAAGAAATTGCTTGAGGATTTGGGTATTTTACCTTTTTAGCCTATGTCTTTTTGCTGTGATAATCAAGTTGCCATGCAAATTGCATCTCATCTAGTTTTTTATGAGAAAACTAAACATGTTGATGTTGATTGCAATTATGTTTGAGAAAAAGTTCAATCTGAAATAATGGCAACTCACTACATTCGGAGTCAGGATCAACTTATAGACATCTTAACCAAGCCATTTTAAACTTCAACTAAATTTCATCAATTACTTTCCAAGTTTGGATAACTCAATCTTCTTCATCCAGCTAGAGAAGGAGTATTGGCGCGAGCAAAATTCTTAGCAGAAGCAAATTGACAGTTGCAAATCACTTAATTAGGATAATTGCATATACTAGTAGATTGCTTAACATTTTTAGCAGATGCAGAATAAATGGATTTAATAGGTTTTTCCTACAATTAAGAGATTTGAATATGTAATTACATATATTCTGGCGTGATTCTAGATCAAGAACATAAAGGAAACTTTTTTTTTTTTTTTTGTATGTATACACTACAACATATAACAAAGATATAATAAGATCATACAAGTTTTGTTTCTTTATTTTTTTTTCCAGTACCCATAACCAACCAAACTATTACACACTACTAAAGTGTAAGGCAAGCCTGATTGCAATCAAAATATAATGCAATAAAAAAGTGTGATTTTGCAGGAGAATGAATGAAAGAAAATTAACTTATGGTAAAAGAAATAGTAATGAGACAACATAAAAGCTTAAAGGGAGAGTCAGCAAGAAGAAAAATAAAAAACAAATAAATGAAAAAAAAAAACAAAAGCATAGCCAAATTAGATGTGATGTCAAAACATGCCTCTTTCTTGAAATATTTTCCTTCCTGTTTAGCACTCCATGGAAATTAATATCCCTTTTCTTTCTAAGGACATCTTTACTCAGATGACGAATTAACTTATGCAAGAAATATAATATAATAGGTGATTTTTTTTTTAACTTTAATTGTGTTGGCATTGAATTCATCATAACCTTCAATTATTTTTATATACTACATAATTTGTTTTTTCTTATATCATCCAAACTTATCTACAATTATATATGATTTTAGATACTTGAATCTGAGTTGAATTTGTTCTTATAGAGAGCATTAGCTATCTTATTTAGGTTAATGTGTTCGTATCATGAACTAAAGAGCTTCTAGCTTAACAATTAGGTAAAACTTAAGTTCTTTCTCTATGATGTTTTAAGTTCTCTCCATAGGTCAACGATTACAAACTTTAATAGCTAAATTTAGTTCAATTTTAAAGTGGATTAGTTTTTTTTGCTTGTAGCATGCCACGAGTCTTTTTTTTTTTAGCCTAAAAAGATATAAAGAAGTTAGAAAGTAAAAAAATTGATTTATATAGGCTGAAACACATTTTAAATACTTGATTGGTGACACATTGCATGATATTTTTTTTTTAAAAAAATATTGAGACAATAATAAACTAGATTGACTTAGATTAACTATGATTACTATGCAAAACCCGCAATATGGGTATGAGATAGTGATAAAACCATGAAACCAATAACAAAACAAAATAGAAAGCTTAATTATAACAAACCAAATATTAAAGGTTAAAAGTGAAAAAAATTAATTTAAAAAAAAAGAACAAAAAAACTAACTTGAGCAAAAATATATCAATGGTCTATGCAATGCCTTGGGATGAGACAAATTTGTCAACCTAAAAAAGAAAAAAGTTAAAGTGATGCTAGGATTTCTAAATAATTAAAAGAAATTTGAGACTTCAGTCGTTCATTCAATTATGTTTAATAAGTTTGGTGTGTGTATACATCTAAACAACCCTAATTTAATAACATGAAAAAACAAGCATACCAGGGTAAATATTCTAAACCAAGTTTAATTTTTAAAATCACAACCCGTGAAATCTTAAATTTGGTCTTAAGCAAGAAACCCAATTCTCATTCAAATTTAATTTTGAAGGATAGAAATAGAAAAAAAAAATAGGAATAAAAGGAATGAGGACTAAATATGAAAAAAAAAACGAGGATGAAATTGCAAGAAATGAATAACATTTATAAACCATCCTAAACAAAAATAATAAAATCAAAAGATTGGGGACCATATTTGAGAGATAAAAAACTAAAAGAGGATAAAATTGGAATTTTGTTTTCCAATTTAAAGTGAGTTTTCAAATAAAACAGTTGCAATTCAAAGAAAATGAACTAAATTTGAAGGAAAAGAAGATTGAAGGGCCGCTATGATTTTTTTATATGGGTAGCACACAAACCAAGATAAAGGAGAGAGAAACGAAGGGAAACAAAAAAATCAAATCGACACCAAATTAGACAAAATTACTATATACACGCTGTCTAAGTAGAAAGAGAACACCGAGATGCATTAAATAACACGACATAACATTTATTTCAACCACTGAGTTAACCACACATGTCAATTAAATGTTACAAAGTAATTGATGCATCAACAACATGTATCTCTATATATATATATATATATATATATATATATATATATCAAAAAACAATATTATTTTCATAATCAAATAACTATTGCTAAAAAACTATTATAAAATAACAAATTAGCCCTTGCAAAGATGTTTTGAGAATCTTAATTTTTTAAAAGTGATAAGAGTTATTACACTATGTTTAAAAAAAGTTAAAAACAATGAATGCTCCTCGTCATAATTAAGTAATATTTTGCTTTTAAAAGTATTAATGTAAATTCGTTGTACAAAAAGGACATAGATACTTCTTAACAATTCTAAAACGACAAATAAACCATATAAAAATATAAATATATCCTTCCAGGCAATTCAATGAGCCTTTTTTAAGGGTAAAAACAACACTATTATAATTCATTGACGCCTATTATACAATAGTTTGGCCACAGGGCTTAGAATCTGTTAATGTATTTGAGTACTTAATAGTGATCAGTAACGGAACACTTAGGGCCCACATGACAATAGTTTAGAGCAGCTTCATTTTCCTGTGATATACTTTGATATTGCAACGAAATATGTGAGGTGTCATCTCTAACCTAGAAAAAATAGACTTATTATGCAATAGTAAATTATTACAAATTATATTGTGAAAAAATATTTTTAAAATGCATTCAAATGTAATAAAAAAAATACAATTACCTATAATCTTAACTAAATTTGTTTGAAATGTATTTTTTGAAAATATAAAAAGATACTTACTGGAAATCTAAACATTGTTTTTTTTTAATAATGTTAAATATATTTAAAAAAGGCATTATGAAAATTTCATAAAATATTTATTTTCTGATTAAAGTTTAAAATACATCGAGGACTAAGCTAACAATTTTTTTTTTAAAATATAAATGTTTTCAGTGAATATCCGAATAACACTAAAATGTCACTTTTTTTATATATAGACAAACACACACATGAACATTAAATATATTAGCATATGATAATGAAACATATATTTATTTTGAGAAGTGAATGAAACATATATCAGAAATCATATAAAGCCAATAACTTAGATAACCCACGAAATCATAAGGTTTTAAATCTAAGGACACAAACTTCTTAAATTAAATTTGTTACTGTAATGATGTTTCATTAATTTCTATTTTTAAAAAACCAATATCTTATAAATTTTTGGACTTTATATTCTCTTATCAATGATACATTTTTAGACAACAATAAACTTTGATATTAAATGATTTCGTATTTACACAATAAAACAAATTTAATCACCACAAATAATATATATTTCGTATGCAATTGATAGTTTTAGGATTGTAATTTTTGACATGTAAATTAGCAATGTAAAATATTTAACATTAATAATGTACATTTTTTTTCTACTACACGAATAATTATTAATTTAGTAAACAATCTCTTTTCTCAATTAATCTTTTTTCTTTTTATAGAAACGTTTGCATGATATATGTGAAAAAACAGGGTATATTTATGATTTAAAATGTACAAATTTACTAAATAAAAAAAGAATATAAAGATTTTAATTACCAAAGCAACCTGAGAGTTTATTACTAGTATGGTATTAAAATGTAATGAATGCATCATGTTGAAGTGTGCTATCTTGTCACCATACATCATAAGCATATGGCCGTTTGGGACGGTTGTATAGTTTTTCATAAAGTTTTGAATTTTTTTTAAATTAACTTATTTTAATATTTTTAAATTTTTTTATATTAAAAATATAAAAAATTATTTTAATATATTTCAAAATTAAAAACCAATTACTACTAAACAAGCCGTAGTCTCACCACCACCAATACCCTTAATTATATAACTGTACCGCACCGAGACTTGTAGTCTAGTGGTCCTGGCAAGGGTTTTTTTGACTCTGCATCCTGGATTCAAGCTTTAACGTACACGTTTGTCACTCCTATGATGCTTTATCTGTTTACTGGAGTTGTAGGATATTCAGTGAGTCCGATAATTAGTTATAATACACATAAACTGTCCCGTACATCCTGGATTATATAAAAAAATAAAATAAAATTATGTAACTGTACCCAAGGCCTTCATGCGCAGCTCGATAATCTAATCCATTGAACATTGGCATGAGATTGTGTGTTACCTTCAATGTGTATTTTTTTTTTTTTTTTTGTTGAGGAGAAGGGCCTCGAATACCGATGCCTTTGTATCCTATCTGAATATCCCTAGTTTGTCTACATTCATCTCTTCAACTATCCTCAAGAGCCAGTCTTCATCAACCCTACAATACTTGATATGATCACTACATTCAAAAAAAAAAAACCCTACAATACTTTATCAATTATCTCAATTTAGAGTCGGAATAATTATTTCTTGAATGAAAATTGTATAGGAGAATTGAATGATCGAGGTCTCTTCGCCCTTCTTTTTTCCTTTTCTTCTAGAGAATCATTGAGCTATAAACCAATGATGAGTTTTCGGAAAATCCGAGCAATGAGAATACTAGAATAGGCCTACAAAGTAAAATAATTTGCGAATAAACGACCGATATATGTAGACTTTATGCACATGAACCTCATTGAATTCAAGCTCGAACAGAAATCACGACACCTTAGAAGCAGGATTCAACTTGACACGTATAGATGCCGGCTACATGGACAACATATCAGGGCCGTGAGCTGCATGAGGAGATGCTTTTCCCCACTTTATTCATATTCATAAACGTGTTATGCTCTCTAAGCTATCTATATATTTGAACCTAAGGTGGCGGCTTAATTATCTTCACATCTCCAAAAATGGGCAGAGGAGCTGCCTCTAGCTCTTCATCATCTTTCGAAAGCAGCAGCTACCCATCTGTCTCCGGCGAGTCTTCTTTCCCTCGGGTAAAGAGGGACCTTAGCACAGATCTAAGGCTTGGACTTGGCATTTCAGCCTCTCGACAGGACAACCCTTCTACACCAAGGTACATGTGTAATTAATTATATATTCAATAAACCAATAGTTCCCTTTTGAAGAAACTTATAGGTAATCTTCTTAAATTATTAATTTTTGGTGATCTCATACGAATCAATCCAGTGAGCAGCTATTGGATTGGCCGCCGATCAAGCCGTCTCCGGGGAAGGCAGTAACATCAGAAGAAAATGAGTACAGTAGTTCCACCCTATTCGTCAAGGTGTACATGGAAGGCATTCAAATTGGAAGGAAACTGAACCTATTAGCCCACGATGGTTACCATGACTTGATACAGACTCTTGACCAAATGTTCAACACTAGCATTCTCTGTTAAGTGTCTTCTTTTTCCGTTGATCCATTTCCATAGCAATACAATTTTATTTTATTTTTATTACTGGAGAGTATGTAATAATTAAGCTGAAGATGATTAAGCAGGGCCTGAAATGGATGTTGAACATTCCGGGAAATGCCATGTGCTGACATACGAAGACCAAGAGGGGGATTGGTTGATTGTTGGGGATGTTCCATGGGAGTAAGTTCCTTCGTTTCAATCTTCTTCTTTGTTTTAATCATGAACCATTCTCTGTTGACACAAAGTAGCAAGAGAGCAGCTACAAACATAATAAATGCCTTAATATTAATTTATTTTCTTTAATTTGTAGGGTGTTCTTACCTTCTGTGCGGAGATTGAAGATCACCAGGGCAGACAGCCTATGATTTTGGTTCATGATTCATATGCAGTCTCCTCTTCTCCCTAGACATGCACTTGTATATGGTGAATCGAAAATAAATAGGTAGTGGACAGCTAGGCAAGCTCCATATGAATATGTTAAGGATGATAGAACAAAAGTTGGTCTTTTGTTGTAAATTAAGGATTTTCAGAGTTCATCATATTCTTTGTCAATTGATATGATACCACTTGCTACTTGCTATTATAAAATTCTTTTTTGAGAAAGTATATTATTAGTAAGCCTTACATCAATTGTTACTTTACCGAGTTAAATTAAGAGTGAGGAAAAAAAATTAAATCTTACTACTCCTAGCAAAACTGTTTAATATATTAAATTTCTCGCGAAACTGGGGGAGCATGATGAAATTTCTTTCATGGTTTGGCACGCCCTAAACCTATCATTTTTTTACAATTAACCACATCTTGTGTAGTGATTAGGCTAGTGTTGCCTTAAAAATCAATAGCTATCAAATTTATATATTTTCAAACGCTGGTAAATATTATGAAAAAAAAAAGTGACCATTTCATAAATCAAACCCAAGTTTGATAAGTAATTTGGCGTGGAGAAGCTACTGGTATAATGAGTAATTAGTTTATCTTCCTATATTTTCACTGCAGGTTACATATAAATTTTTTGAAATGTAAAAAAAAATATCTAATCATGACAGGTTGGGCTGGACCTAAAAAGTTGGATGCATGGCCCTAAGAGAGACCCACACACCTAACCTATTTTTTTAAAAAATTGATTTTGCACAAGAGAAGCTTTTTATTGAGTTAAGACACTATTTAGTTCTAACCTTCAAGTTTTGAACTCGCAACGTCACATTATTATCACGCTTTAACCATTGAGCTATGACATGATCTTGTAATCAATCAATTAAAGAAAAATGAATCTTGTAACCAATCGATATAAAAATATATATTAACCAATTTTTGTTCATATGAACAATAAAATCAACTCTTATCATTTTAGTTGTTTTTATAATGAGTATTCAGTGTGTTTGGTTCTAAATACAATACTTGAGTAATTTAGTTATGTTAAATTGAGCTTAAAATGATGTACAATATAGTAGAGATTACGTATCTTAAAAAACATGATAGGATATAGGAGAGATGAGACTAATTTATGTTTGGTTTAGTAGATAACAAGATTAATTGTCCGCAATATAACTTGGGTTGACCTAAATTCTCCTAGCATAAAAAAATTTAGGTTTAATAAAATTAGTTAATTTAATAATATGATTTAAAAAAAAGACATTGACAACAAATAGAGTGAACATTTTTTTTAATACCAATAATTAACTATAAAAAATGAGTTGGCAAAATCATACTCGAAAGAAGAAGAAAAAAAAGCTCGTTGGAGACTGATCATCTCTCACCATAGACACTGCCCCACCACCAAAAAGAGTTCACCAAAACTGTTCTAATGCTATTGTAAAACGTTGCTTAACAACATCAAAAGAAGCCACACGAGCTGTTAGAGTAATAATCTGGAAAGCAAACCAAACAAAATATCCTAAAGTGAGTATTTCATGCTTATATTTAATCAATTAAATTTAATTCAAAAATAAAATTTCTTAAAAAAAAACTAAATTTAACAAAGAAATAAAATAAAAAGACTCGTGATGACTTAATTCATTTTTAAAAGTAGTGAAAAATCCTATATTTTATAGAATAAGAAGAGAATGTAGTAACTTTAAGGGTTTTTTACTCCATTTTATCTCTTTAAAACAACCCTCAAGTGTTTCACATGTTCTTCCTTAATTTTGCTATATACTAAGATGTCATAAAAAAAACAACATAATTTTTCTAAGGAAAGGCCCAAATGCTTCATTGAAATGTAAATGGAGAATTAGTTAGTCTAAATAGCATAACTAGAAACTTGTAACACCCTTTATGCATTCTAAAAGCATTTATAAGGATGTCTTATGGCCTCATTTTAATTTGATGGTATCCTAATCTTAAATCTAGCTTAGAAAAATGATGTGATCCCCACGACTCATTCAATAACTCTTCTATTATAGGTATATTGAACTTCTTTTTGATAGTCTCATTATTGAGATCTTAATAGTCTATACACATCTTCCATGACCCATCTAAATTTCTCACCAGGAGAACTGGTGAAGAAAATTGGCTTTAGTTGGGTATTATTGTTGCCAAATCTAATAGTTCCTTGGCAATCTTTTTAATTTCTATTTTTTTATAATAAGTTTATCTGATTTAGTAGCTCTATCTCAGACTGGAGCTCGGTCTTTATCCTCTATATTTATAAAACTAACCCTTTAGCCTTAATTTTTAGTTTTCAAATAAAACTAAACTTACAGTTAATTTTAGATTTTTGGACCCCTGACTCTTTAATGTGGACGTGGAGCCCATTGAACTAAAATTCCATGGTCAAATATTAAAAGTCCTATAAAAAAACCCTAGGCCTTTTAACCACTAAATCCCCAACACCACGTCACATCTCCTTAATTGGATAACCAAGGCCTATGCTTGAAATTTAGTTGCTTAGGTTCCAAATTTAAACTTGAAATAACTCCTTTCACTTTGGATTCTAGTGTTGTGGGCTATCTTTACCTTAATTGGCTTGTGATTTTCCACTTCAATCCACATCTTCTTAGTAATCTTTGAGTAGATAAAGTTGTGGGTACTTCTATTAACCACAAAGATTGTAATGAATTGGTTATTGATATAGGCATTCACCTTCAAGGTTCTTAGATAACGTGTAAGGATATCTCAATTTTCTCACTAAAAACAAGAAGATTTCTAAATCAATTAAATCCATAATATTGGTTAAATCCTATTTGCTTTGTTCCTCCTTACATTCTTTAATTGGAAACAATTTTAGACCTCCACGTTTATGTCTCGAGTTCCATTTGCTATTATATTTAAAGCAAATAATTTTTTCATTTTATTTTCTTAAGTTGGGCCTATGATAACTTCTAAATGAGAAGATTAGGCTTGAGTTCTATTCTAGGTTGACCTAATTGATTGATCTTCTCAAGTGACCTGTTTATATTAATTAGGCCTCCAACTTCTTTGCATGATGAAAATATTCTCTTCATGTATTCTTGTAAGAACATAGGTTGAAATAAGGTTTTGAGGGTTTAATATCCTAGCTCAACCTAATTTCTTCCTTTAATATCTCTTAAAAACAAACTTTAACAATAGAAGTTTGATAATCCATGGGTTATCTGAGAAACTATCTCAATTAAGACATGTAAGTCTTACATAATTTATTTTATGAGGATTTGTTTTATGACAATTAAAAAAAATGGTTGGCCTTTTATGCCCACCTCATTGGACCTTTCTTGTCAAAATAAGAAAAGTTTAAATTTCATTGGTTTAAGATGAATTTGCTAGTCCTCCTATACTTTAATCCTTGACTTGTGATGATTATTAACAAAGGTGATAGGCATATTATGGGGGAGGGGTTTGACATGTTTTTTTTTTCAGAATTAAGTACTCTACGACAATTGTTATACCAATTCTTAAAAAATGTTTTGTTGTGTCTGTTGGTGGTGGTGTTTTTTTTTTTTTTTCTTGTTGCTATTTCATAGTAGTTATTGTGTCCGATAGTTATTACATTCAGGTTCCATCATTCATGATTTGCCAAACTTTTATACCAATTGTAATAGGCCTGGCTAATCCAGAGAATAACATATAATCAAGAAGGGAGGTGGCTTTTCAAGACTATCATTTTGAGTTCCAAGGCTTAGATGTCAACAATTAATCTCTTGCTTGCATTTCAAATCTTGGATTAATGTTATCCCAAGTCTTTTAACTCTATCTTCACCTAAACTCTCTCTATGTCTAAAAATAAAACATAGAAAGAGAGATAAAAAGATGTTGCAAGATCTTCATCCATGTTGACTTGTGGGTGATAACGTAGTTCATTACATATTACTTGTTTTAAAATAAATATTTTTTTACTAAAAATACACTTCTTAGGATTCCCCTTGTTCTTTGAAATCCAAATCTAAATTTAAAAACCATTTTTAAACAACATAAAATTTGATTTGAAAGTTTTTATTTTTAAAACTTTAAATCCAAATATTTTTCAATTTCAAATGTGAAATAGTAAAATTTTGGTGTCACTTTCATTTGATTGTGGTATAGGCCATAACAAGGATTAGATTATACCGTTAATAATTTCTCTCTCTTCTATTTTTCTCTTTTTTCCCTCTTCATATCTCTTATTTTTCATGATTTTTTCTTGAATGTTTTTGATATTTTTGCTTAGACAAATATAAAAGTGAAAAATAATTTATGTGAAATTAATGGTTAAGATTGATAAGTGAGGGGCATGACTTGAAGTTTTGTAAAGGTTATAAAGATAGTTTTGGAATAATATTTTTTTATGCTCCATGTCTTTGTCTTCGTTCCACATGTGCCCTATACAAAAATTCACTTATTTTTGTCCATGTGATAAAGATAAAAATAAAATTTGATCCTATCTTTATGAATCAAATATGATATCTTTATTTTGTGCCTACCCTTCTTGTTTTGTATGTCATTCCAAACCCAATCTTATTAAATTTTAAATTAATATAGTTTAAAATATAACCTAATACACCAAACTATGGAATCAAATAATTTAATTTGATAAAGTTAATTTTTGGTTATCATGATTAATCTCAATCCATAAGCATTTTTCCCCTCATTTTAATCTCTAAATTGTTTAATCTCAAAACTCAAAATTTCAACATGTTTTCGTCTAAAAACATATTGGAAATATCAATAAACCTATTTCTAACATTAAAACCCTCAAATAAGTTTAATAATAATAATAAAAAAAAAATCTGAATACAAAACTTCAAAAGTCATGTTTTACTTTTTTCTATCATGTTTGAAAGACGAAATCATTTCCTTAAACTTTCATTTGAAAGCTAAATCCATTAACACAAAGTTTGATAGTTTTAGCAGTTAGAATGTGGCTCTGTGTGTGTGTGATGACTTCCTTTTTCCTCTCTCAGTAAGCAAATATTTTTTACATAGTCGTCAAAAAATGATCTCTTAATATGAAATCATATGCATAATCATCATTTATTTCATGAACTAATCATAGCAACAAGGAACCACAACAGCATTCCACTGCCCTAAACGGGAAAAAAAAAATCTAAGTAAAGGGCTTCTGATTTTTACAATCTAAGTTAGGCCCAGTACTTACATTAAACAATGCTGCGTATCTCTGAAAAAACCCAATCCGATCATTAACTCGCGCATCGTTAGGTATTCCACATTCAAGACCACCGTTGATGATGTTAGTCACCAACCCGTAGCCGGCAGTCCGATTAGCTGCCACACCAGTTGCTGTTGGCTTATATTTTCCAATCATGACGTTGTGGCAAGATGGTTTTGGGCTCTGCTTAGTCATCCAAAACCAAAGAGCTGTCTTGAAGGCGATTAAGGAGTTGTTAGACACTATATCTGGGTTGTTAAGCCCATCGAATCCTAATGCCTTCCCTGCTGGTCCATAATTGTAGTTCCTGCCCCAGCATCAGCAAAATAAGTTTAATTAGCCTTGTTAATATTGATACCAAATTGAAATCAACATGGATCTTGAATGCAATGCTTGTTTAACGAATGGATATTACCATGATAGTTGAATAGGCCCTCTTCCTTTGTAGGATTTCCCAGGGGAGCATGGCCATCGAGTGTTGCTCGAGTTACAGTAATTACCTTGTGGACTCACTTCTTCCTTGAAGCACAAACCCCATGCAAATGGTCCATCGGGTGCGGTAGGCCACCCACCTGTGGTCTCATGGGATATCTGAGCAAGAAAAGCTGCAATTTCTCGCTTCCTCTTCATAGAACTACCTGTCCTCCCGAACCGAGGAAAAGATCTAGATGCTTGAATGAAGGAGTTGTACGTGTAAAAATCTTTAGCAGGGCATGCGTTGTTGTCCTTGTGTAGGAATATGGAATCAAAGAGGCCTTTACTAACAAGAGAAGAGACGTCCTTGAATCTCCTAGCTTCAGCTTTATAAGATCCAGACGAGAGGAAGAAGGTGTAAAAAGTGAATGACAACAAAGTATAAGCAGAAGATGCCATCTTGTCTTTGCTAAAATGGGATGTAAAGAGGCGAGCAAGGCTTCTTATACATGTGTTAAGCATAGTTCTGTTTATGTATTTTAGTTCCAAAAACTCCATAAAGAAAGTCAGATACGTGCGATCGATTCTTGATTTCTCCAACGGTGCTATGCATGTATTATACATATAAAAAAGATTCAAGAGATCCCTTTGTCGAGTGGTTTAAATGGAGCTCGCAGTTGACTAACTAGATTTCACGTTCTCCCATTAACGATCTCCTCTATAGTCTTTACCTAAGCGGAAATGTCGAAGCCAAGCACAATAGTTTATGTTTTAGTCGCTACTGAAACCCAGCTTGTCATTTCTTAATCCCGTCCAATTCCAGCGAGTCGTTTAATGCTTATTTATACACGTTGATTTCTGACCGAGCAGTTTCTTCCCGCAGGCCACAGAGCACCGCTTTAGGCTCAGAGGTCAAACAAAGAGCATGTGATGTGCGATCTTATTGCATACGCCTACGTTAACGGACCCTCTTTTAGGGTACAACTCGCATTTAACTTCATGAAATGGGGAGGATGCCAAATACTTAATTATTTCGAAAAACTAAAAAAAGAAGAAGCAAGGATTAAATTAAAAACTCTCAAGACTTTGGGAGTTAGCGTGGATACTGTCTTGGAATAATAATTTAGACTCGGTTTTTTGTTCCTAAGGCAACTCTCATCTCTCTAATGGGTATTGGGCTGTTAGCTGTTAATAATTCATACAATAAGCCCATCCTAAAAATACTCCCGGCCTTTTAAGAAGTGCATCAACATATGTCATTAATATTCCGGTTCTCAAAAAAATAAAAAAATAAAAAAATAAAAATTGTAAAAAGAAGTCACAGTGCGAATAAGGAATAGGGCTCGATAAAAGGCTTTGACCCAGTGTGATCAATGCTCGACAATTACGGGCAGCTAGCCGAGATATCATAATGGGCTCAGACTTACCTCGAAAATCCATGGGCTAGAGGGAGATATCCATGATTTATCTTTTCATCTATATATTAATTTTTTTGAAAATGGATGATTTTCATTTAAATTGAAGAATAAAGAAAAGTTCATAACATAGTTCACCATCCGCGACGCGAGGCGGAGGCAAGGCATCGAGTTATTTTGAGTTGAGGAATAAAATTTTGAGTTATTTTAAAGAATCAAAGGGTATATATATAAACCCTTTGAATTATTATTTTTTTAAATTAAATTTCAAATAAAATTTAATATCTAAAAATTATACGAAAGGAAATAAAAAATTAACCAAGAGTTAACTCCTCTAATTTATAATTTCTTTAAAAAGTAATTTGATATTAAAACTAACTTTTTTAAAATACCTATCTACTCATTTTGTTTTGAGAGATCCTTAAGGAAATAAGATGAAAGTAATGTAGAAAATAAAATGAATTGAATTTTATTTCTTCTAAATTCAACTTATTTATTAATTAAATTCAATTACAATTAAGAATTAATTCAAATTATAACTAACCATTAGACACATTCTTTGACATTTGTGAACCATACATAATAGAGTTGGATGTGTACAAAAGAAATAACTCTGTCAAACATAGGTGAAAGCGATTTATGCATAAATTTCATTTTAACGAAAGGTATTTGATTGTTTAGTGTAGAATAAATTGCTTTGATTCATTGCATATTGAGCGCAAAAGAATATAAGGGAGGCGATCTGAAACATGAAAAAGAAAAAGAAAAGAAGAGAGGATAATAGAAAACAATATAGCTAATTAATTTCTTCTTGTAAACCATCCAAAAACTCTTTTTTTTTTTTTTAAAAAAAGAAGATAAATTCACTCATCAAATAAATAAATAAATATTATTTCTTAATACATGAAAGTCTATTATATCTTGATAAATATGAGTTATCTATGAGAAATTAAGTCGTTTGAAGATTTCCTTTGTACCTATATATTTGTTTAGCTAGGGCCAGCCATTCCATAGAATTTTCACAAAGTTTCCGTGTCAAGACCGCCAAGTGAGGTATAGAGGATCCCATCAATTCACAGGCTGCAAGGGTGGCTGTGAAAAGAAAAGACCGTAAAGAGCAGGTTTATGCGTAGATCAAGTCATCGATCGTTCATAGAACCTTCAGATGGAGAGATGGAAGGAGGAGAGAGAGGTCTTCTCCGGGTGGTCCACCCTGGAAAGAAGTGGCATAAGCTGCCTGCTAAATGACAGCGAGGGGGCGGCGGCCTCTGTTGACAAACTCTCTTACAATCCCTTGTATGCATGAGGTCCTTCCGTCCCTGTCCAAAACCATTATTCTTCAACGTCTTTTCTAAGCTAAAACAACCCACCTTTCTTGTGTTTAAATGCTTAAGTTAATCACTTTGAAAAGATGTTGCTAATCCCACAAGTCTAGGACAAAAGTAACGCTGACTTCAAAATATTCTTTCTAGGGATGTATCTTTTCATGGAAATATTTTTTCAGAGAGTGATTACTCTTTATTATTCAAATGTAACAAAAAAAAAATTATACAAAATAAGTTGTTCTTTTAGTGATGGTAGTAAGATGAGAGTTATAATGTTTATACAATTTTTTTTTATATAAAATTAGGATGATTGAAGTAATTATGATAATAATATATAATATTGATAGTTATAAAATTCTTTGTACAATAACAGTCGTTGTAGTTGTTGTGGTGATGATAATGACAATAAATTGAACATTATTTTAATTATTAAAATTTTATAATAAAATAATAATTATATTAATATTAAGATTGTGGTTTTAATAATATTGTCGGTATGATAATAATAAGGTGAGGATATGTGATAGTGATTTTTGTTGTAGTGTTATTGTCAATAATTAAAGTAATTAAATGACGGTGTCTTGTAAATTAAAAGTATCAAAGAAAATATTTTTTGTTTTTTCAATAACTTAAATGTTTTTTCTTTTAAATTGGTTATGGCTATTTTTTCAATAAGTTGAAATGATTCTGTTGAAATTTCATAGCACATGAAATTTAAAGTTATGGGCAGGCGGGCAGGTTGAGTCAACCTCACCCAAGTGTCCCATTCCACACACATAAATTAACCAGGAAAAGGACAAAATAGGCCCGTTGAAATTCAATTAAACAACCAAGAAATTTAAGAGAGGCTTTAATGTAAAGTCTACAACCTTGAAAATGAGAATACCACTTGACATCGTCCCTGGCTATCTCGTTCTATCGTTTTCCTTTTCAAATTTTAGAGGTTTTGGGATGGTAGTAATATTATTTTTTAAAGTTTTTTAATTTAAAAATAAATTAAATTATTATTATTATTATTATTATTATTATTTAAAATTTATTTTTGCTATTAATATATCAAAACAATTACAATACATAAAAAAATAATTTAAAATAAAAGAATAATTTTTTTTTTTAAAGTGATATCTAATCACAGCGCCAAACACCCACGAGAAGGAATGGCCCATTTGCTAGCTGATATCACTTGAATATAGATCTCGTTGTAAATCTAGAACTCTAAAACTCAATTTTTTTTGTTTAATTTTTTTTTATGTTTTCGTATCGTTTTGATGTGCTAGTGTAAAAAATAATTTTTAAAAAATAAAAAATAATGATTTTAATGTATTTTTGAGTAAAAGTTATTTTGAAAAGTAACCGTTACCATACTGCCAACCACCTTCTTAACTTAATTTGAAAAGTATGAAATTTGAAATTTAACCCTTATGTTGCTACTTAAATCAATTAATACCTTTGACTTAGTAGAACCCAATTGAACTCAAGTATGTACGGGGTCTCATTGCCAACAAGAACTTCATATCTTCATCTTCCCTAATTTAAACAATCAATAAAAAAATTTAAACTCAAACATTAGCAATCAATAAAGAGTAAAAACAACACCCACAACTTCCTTCTATTACAGATTTTAAAATAAATAATCAAATTGAATTGCAAAATTCAATAAGTCACCTCTATTCGAACCCTTCACCACCTTTAAACTCCATGACACCAGTTCTCACAAACCCCAACGCAGAGCCTATAATCGTTGATGGTCGAATGAAACCTAAACCATGAATAAATTTATAGTCAAATATCAATTACTAAACAAATTTCTTTTGGTGGGAAAGGATTTTAGTTGTAAAAGAATCTTTGTAATCTTACAATTGCCATTTTTAATTATTAGCATGTTGACAAACTGAGAATTTTCTTAAAATGTGATGAAACAAGAGGAATAAAGGGTATTTTTTTGTTATGAGAAAGATAAGGAAAGCTTTGGATTTGGGGTTTCTCATATGTCTTAGGTTTATTCAAAGTCATAAAGGATATGTTATTTTGTTAAGTGCGTGTTTGGCGCTACGACTGCAGTTGTGTTTATAGAAAAACACCGTTGTCATGTGTTTGGTTACGGTCTGAACGCACATTACTGTTTGTGGGACCCATGAACATCTACGGTTAAATCGTAAGACAACCAAAAGCAACTTCAAGTTGCTCTTTGTGCTGAGTTGAAAACTTTGTTTATAAACACAGTAAATAGAGGCGAGGAAGAAGAAGAACAGAAACAGAGGAGGTAAACAAAGACGCGGAAGAAGAAGAACATAAACAAAGCAGTGAACAGCATCGCCAACCACTGCTCTACCTCTTCCCTTTCCCTTTCGTCTTCTGCATTCTCCATTATTCATGTGAACACTGGGGAGTGAATTAATTCACTCTTCACTATTCATGTTGCATGTGAATAGTGGAAAGCAACTCACACTCGGCCTCCGCTGTTTCCACCACTAGCCACTGATCTTGCTTTCCCCCTTCTTTTTCTCCTTTACCTTCTCCTTCGCCTTCTATATTCTCCATTGTTCACGTTGCATGTGAACAGTGGAGAGTAACTCACCACCACTTTCCACCGTTTCCATTGCCAGCCACTACTATTTCTTTTCCCCTTCTCCTTTATCTTCTGCATTCTCCACTGTTTATATGCAATGTGAATAGTAAAGCAACTCACCACTGGCCTCTGCTGTTTCCACCGTCAGCCATAACTCTTCCTCTTCCCCTTTCCCTTCTCTTTCTCCTTCTCCTTCATCTTCTGCATTCTCCACTGTTCACGTTGCATGTGAACAGTGGAGAACAACTCACCACCGACTTCTGTTATTTCCACCGCTAGCCACTGCTCATGCTCTCCCCCTTCTCTTTCTCCTTCGTCTTCTGCATTCTCCATTGTTCACGTTGTAGGTGAATAGTGGAGAGTGTATCTATTATTAATGGTTGGACCAGGCCCGAACAAACCTAAATGCCCGGTGTCTAGGTCCGACCTAGTAAAATAAAAAAATCTAAAAATATTTCTCAAATATTGTGTTTTATTTGAAAAATTAGTGTTTAACTTTATTCAATGTCACTACATAATTATATTAGAAGGAGATCATATGATGACATAACATTTATAGAATTTGATCGCGATCCCAATTTTGTTCCTGATGATATTTTACCTGATGTTGTTGCACACTTAGGAAGCCATGAAAACTATAGTCCTTGTCGGATGGATTTCATACGTGATGGAATTTCAAATAGTTTAATGGAACAAAAAAATACTTTAGATAAAATATTATTTATTTCATGATGTAAAAATAGTAGTTAAATCTACAATATTTCAAATAAAAACCATCAATATTAATATATGTATTTTTTAGTTATTTTGTAACTTTAATTTGAAAAGCATTCTTCACAAAACATATTAAACTAATTTTTGTTTAACCTCAACTTCAACCACAGTTTTAACCAAACATATATTTTTCTAAACCAACTTCAACTAAAAATATTTTTTATAAATAAATTTTCAAACTACAACTACAACCACTACCAAATACAAAAGACAAGTCTGAGTTTGGTTTTGTTACGTTAAGTTATGTAAACAGCGCTGGAGTTTGTAGCTGAGTGCTTGCATCATGTATGTTAATTAAAGGTTAACCACTGCGTAGCGAAATGTCTTGAGATCACGAGGCTTAGTCGCGTATTCACAACGTTAATTTTTATCACTTTGAGCATTCAATCTTGACCTTAACATTGCGTAATGATTTTAATATCTTCTTTCTGTTGACACTCAATTAATTAAGCAGAAGATGATGCACTGGAAGCTTGAATCTCGACTTCTTTGAATATTGGAGACTGAACGTGCAGGCAAAGATAGATGTCCTGATGGCTGGGTCATTGTTTAATGCTAATTAGACATGTAAAGATAGTCTCTTTTACTGGGGTATATAGCTGTTGTTCTTGAGCTCCAGCTCGATGGGGCGCCGCTTTCTCTTACTTGATTCCCATCTCCTGGTATGTCGTTACGAGTTGACTCAAAAGCAATCACGTTGCATGTGACATGACCACGAACCTTCTCTGTTCTCCAACTATACAAAATCCATATCTTTCTTTTCCTTATCTGGACACTACCCCATACAACTCAAAAACCTCGCATCTCTTTCTCTGTTCAAGGTAAGATTTTCATCACTAGGCCTGGAGATTGATCGTCAAGGCCCGTCCAGTCTCTGAGGCTGCTAGTTATGATGAGCATGCTTACATTTTTCAAGTTTTTTCCTTTTGACAGAGAATGAATGGTGATTAATTTACACCCATGTTTCTCACGGAACAGACGATTCTAATATCTCCTGCAAGTTGGGAATGGTGTGTGTGTATTCAAGAAAATGGTTAAGAACTTCTAATCCCTCTTGCTCTTTTTTTTTTTTTTTTTAAATTTTGTTGCAAGGCAAAGATATAGATTATCGAGGAGATCTACAAGTATCTCAAGTTGTTTATATTATTAGATTTTCGTAGTAATGTAACTTTCCAGTCCTAATTAGGCTATGCTGACAGAAACAGGCTTCTTTTATACTATTGCAAAAAAAATTCTAAAACAGGAAAAACAAAACACTTGAATCCAAGTGGACAATCACAAAAAGATTAATTCAATGGCTTAATGTGATGGCAATTTGGATTAGCAGGCCTCTTTTTCAAAACAATGGATAGAGAAGGAAGATTTGGACGGAGATATGATTATCTTTATTTAACTAAAAATTCATTGACTTGTGGATGTTCTCACATGGAAAATAAAGATTCGGCCTTGTTGTGCTGTGCAGAGCTAGAGACAACTGATCGTTCTCAATGCTTTTTATTATATCAACTCACGAGAAGGACCTTCCACCTCTTAGTTTCAGTGTCAAATACAGCATCTTCCACGATTGACCAAAATTTTCCACATCCTGACCAATTAAACTGAAATTGTTGACAATAAATTACATTTGATTATAATAATATGTGATGACAAAGCATGAAAACTTTTAAAATCTTACTATTACATGCTGGCCATGCATGCACACAATATATATATATATATATATATATATAGAGAGAGAGAGAGAGAGAGAGAGAGAGAGAGAGAGAGAGAGAGATATTTTTATAGCATACCTAAATTATATTATCTTGGAAAAAGAGATGATTCTTGCTATAATTAAGATGGCTTCAAATTCAGATATGGAATTTATCTAAAATAAAATACGGAAGTTGGATATATAAATAACTTTTTATTATTATTAATATGGTTTTTCAGGTCAATTTACGTGTATCTCGATTAATTTTATGAGTCTAAAATTAATAATTATATAAATTTTTAGTAGTCATTATATTAGTAACTACATGACTCTCGAATATGAGATAGAGATAATAAAAATACTTTATCCTGAACTTTTACAATTGGCTAGATAATTTGGATATATAATTATTTGCCAGTGGAGGTTATAATTTCCTTTTGTTTTGTTTATGTAGTTCTTAATCATTTAAAAAGGATTTTCACAAAGTGAAATATCTTTTTTGCAGTAGTGAGTACCAGAAACTTTTGAGAATGGGAAAATATATAATAACATAAGTGGACTAATTTAAAAATAAATAAAAAATAAATCTTATCTTAATAAAAATAAGTCTTTCTTAAGCAAATATGTTAGAAATAAAAACACCTAATCAATTATTTGTTATTTTTCACAATTTTATTCATATTCTCTCCTTTTTTGGGCCAATCAAAAACATCTGTCAAGGAATATTGAAATGACATTTCCCTGCCGTTTTAGTTAAATGTGGTTTTCACGTGCCCCCGAGATGTTTTAACATTTCAAACAACTTGTGAAAAATGCCATTGACAAACCAAGTTCATAAGATACCGATTTATTGATAAATTAAACATCTCAACCTGTCATTGTGAACACAGCTGTTGTAATTGTTGAGATCTCTTTCTGTCTCTGTTATTTTTAATAGTAATTAAAAGAGAATATAATTAAAATTTAATCAGTCTCATAGTAAACTGACTAAAAATATCTTTTTCAAACAATGCTATTTTTTATAGTAACTGAGAGAGAATATTATTAAGATTTAGCCAATATTATTAAAAAAGTAACAAATTAACTAAAAAAATCTCTTTCAGTAATATATGTAGACATGTAATGTAATGTAATACTAAGATCTTTACATTGTAATATGAAATATAGAAAGATGTAGGTGTGTGTGTGTGTGTGTGTGTGTGTGTGTGTGTATAGAGAGAGAGGGAGGGAGGGAGGGAGGGTGGGGGGGAGAGAGAGAGAGAGAGATCTCAGTTACTACACACACACAGTAAACTGCAAAAATATATAAATAGGCATGGATATAATGTATATTTAGACATGTAGTAGTAATACTGAGATCTTTGCTTTGTAAAATGAAAAGATCGAAGTCAACACACAATTTTTGTACCAAAATATTAATCAGGCGATCAGTTAGCGTGTGAAAAGAAGAAGAAGAAGAAGAAAGCTAATTAATCTTCGAATAATTTGATCCTGGAGTTACAATTTGAAATAGCTACTCTATATGATCCACTAATTTGTTTCAAAAGAATCAGCAAAGGTGTAGATCAGTTGGCACAGTGGGAATATATATGAAGGGAGTAGTTTACATTTCTTTGCGTCTTTGGATTAGTGGGAAGTGGACGAGAAGTTAATTAGCAGCCGTGTAAACGCCTAGACTTTAAGAATTTGTAGAAGGAAGACCATGCAACAAGTGGTCATAAATCGATACCAGATTAAAAGATAGCAGTCCATTGTACATACAAAGTTTTGCGTATTAAAAATACACTAAAAATAATGTCAAAATTACAACAATGAATTTGATTACAAGAAGAGGTTGAAACTTTCTTGAAGTTCTCTTGACGTGCACAAAATCTTTAATTAACTATTAGATCTGGATTTTGCTTTGGATGAAAAGATATTTATATAAGCCCGAAAGCTTTAACCGTGTAAGCTTTTAACTTTATTTGATTTGATTTAATTTGATGAAGAGTATTCACACAAGCTCAAAAGTTTTAACCATGTAAGATCTTAACTTGCTTTGATTTGTTTAAAACAAATAATATTCACATAAGCTCAAAAGCTTTAAATATGTGAGATTTTAACTTGATTTAAATTGATAAAGAAAAAAACTTTGATCCTTTATTTTCTTGATTTGATTTGATGAAGAAAAGAAATTTGATTCTTTGTTTTCTTGGTTGATTTGATGAAAGAAAGGATTTTACTCATTTGCTTCCTTGATGAACTTGAATTTTTTTTATAGAACTTTTAAGTATCGTGCTTTGTATTCAGTCTCTTTCTATTGTCCTTGAGTTTGATTCCGTGGCTTAGTTATCTATTTATATACAAGCTAGATACAATTTACCTTAAATTTCCTTTATCATAAGGATATTTTATAAAATTAAAGTAAGAATCATGCAATGTATTTGGACTATATTTTTAATTTAATTTGGGTCCAAACCCTAATAATTTTTTTTTTTTGTCATGAAGAGCTTATTTTAGTGTTTACAAATGCCCCCTTAGATTAATTTACTTTTGCAATTTTGGTATAATAAGTAAATTTATCTTGAATTTATCTCTTTTGACTTAGAATTGTGGTGAGATCAAAAGTATATCTAGTTCAAACATGTACTTGATTCCAAAGAAAAATTTATCTTATAGTATAACAAGGACACTTTCTTTATATATATACCACACCAATGTCCTCAAATATATAGTGTTGAAAATTCAGAGAAATTATATCAAAGCTTTAAAATAATAAGGTATAAATGTCACATTAATGTTTTTTTTCCATAAATGAATTTTTAGGTTGATTGTTTTTTCTTTACTTTACTTGATGAATCTTATAGGAAAAGGAGTTTTTTTTTCTTAAAAGTTTTTGGAGGTTTATTTTTGAAGAGCGGATTTTTTTATTTCACTTTTTGTTCTTGTCTTACTTTTTTTTTTTTTAATATTTTCTTATCTTTCTCTTTAAACTCTCTCAGTTTTCTTGAATCATGACCTTTAGATTTATGTATTTTATATTATTCAAGAATTTAACAGTATCTTGAGACACTTATATAGTAGCCAGTGAACTTAGAGATTTAGGCAAACCTTTTCAAGAGGACTCACAGAGGCTTGAAGCTTCGACGAACCTTCTTAAGGAGGATCCTTGTAAGCGTAAAGATCAAGTGGTGATCCTTTTAGGTAATCCCTGATGACATGAAAGTTTGGTGAACCTTTTAAAAGGAAATTGCTTTGAAACTTGAAACTTTAGTAAGTCTTTTTGGAGGATCCGTGAGAACTTGAAACTTTGGTGAATCCTTTCAAATGATTCTTAAGAACCTGAAACTTTTGTGAATTTTTTTGTAGGACCTTTAAAAACTTGAAACTTCGATGAACCTTTTTTTGGGATCCTTGGAAACATGAAACTTTAGTGAATCCTTCTGGAAGATCCTTGAAAACTTAGAACTTTGGCAAATCCTTTTATATGATCATTGATAACTTGGAACACTATTGAATCATTTTGTTGAATTCTTGGATAGATAGATTGTTGGTGAGTATTGTCTTGGACTCATTCTTTTTTTCTTTTTCGCAGTTTATACTTTATACTTTTATGGACAAGGAGTGTTATAATATAACATGACTAGTTCTTGATTTGATTTGTTCTGATATATTTTTTTTTGGTTAATAAACTTCGAATGAATCTTAAGCTATTTACGAACCTCAATAAATAAAGGATTAAGTCATAAAATTGTTAAAAGTGAATTTTTTTCTTGCTTTTGTTTTTGTGCTATTCATAGTTTATACTCTTACGGGTCAAGAGTAGAATAATGGAATATGATTTATTCTAAATTTGATTTGAATTTTTTTATGATTGAAATCATAATGAATCATTAACTAGCTATGTACCTCCATAAATAAACGATCAAATCATTACATAATTCAACGTGGATTTTTTTTATTTGTTTTTATGACATTCACGGTTTATATAAAAACTATCATGTGCAATGAAAATAGTAGTTAAATTTAATGGAATTAATTGATGTAGAAGGTATGTATATTAGAGACTAGGAACAAAGTAAAACTAAAATTGAAAATTAATTTTCTTTACAGAAGGTTAAGAAAAAGAACAAGATAATATAGAAAGACATGTTTTTATACTTTCATATAAAAATCATATCAATTACTTAACATACCGTAATTTCAAGTGGGTGTTGTACGTGAAATGTTTAGGTTCTCTTTAAAATTGAAGTTTTCCAAAAGAAAAAAACAAGGCACTTTGTTTTTTTTTCTTTTTTTTAGTTTAAGTCAGTGGGATTAGTTTCTTCTTACACTCTCCTTATATATATGTAGGACTTGTCATCCTTTTATTCTAATCACCGTTAGATAAAGTCATGTTGTCAACTGTGTTGACCTCTAGAAATATTATCCCCACCCTCATATGGAAGACCTGTCCATACTCAATCTTGGTTTCCGTTAAATGAAATCTCACTCCATTATCATTGCTAACAACTCTAGAAGTTAGTAATAAAACCAAATGTTTGAAGTTGGTCATTTTTTTATATTTAGATTTTTATACTCAATTTTTTTTATTAAATTATCCTAGTTTTCAAAACTTATTCAATCAAAATAACTATTTTTTTTTTGTTATATTTGAGATTCAATGACTAATATTATCCCATAAATATTTACTTTATAGAATTCTCTGAAAATTTGGTTGTCAACTATCTTAATAGAAATACTCTGTTTTTTTAATTCAGAAACTCCATTTGAAATTCTTTATTAAGAAAAAGACTATAATCCTTTATTGTCTTAGTATGATTGATGAAGAAAATGATTTTGATCCTTTGCTTCCATGATGAACTTGAACTTTTTTGATAGAACTTTTATGTATTATGCTTCATCTTCAGTCTCTTCCTATTATCCTTGTGTTTGATTTTATGGATTAGTTATTTGTTTATAGACAAGCGAGGTATAATTTACCTTAAATGTCCTTTATCATAAGGATATTTTATATATTTTATTCTAACCACCATAAGATAAAGTCGTGACATCAATTACGTTGACCTCTAGAGATGCCATCACCACCCCTAAGTGGAAGGCCTTCCCATACTCAATCTCAACCTCAATCACCGTTAAATAAAATCCCACTTTGTTATCATTAACAGCGACTCTAGGAGTTAACTACAAAATTATTATTTGAAGTTGGTCATTTTTTTTATATTTAGATTTTTATACTTGAATTCTTTTTTTATCAAATTGTCTCAGTTTTCCAAACTTCATCAATCAAAATAACTATTTTTTTTATGGTTATATTTGAGATCGAAGACTAATATTATCCCATAAATATTTACTTTAAATAATTCTCTGAAAATTTGGCTATAAACTATCTTAATAGAAATACATTGTTTTTGGATTTAGAAACTCCATTTGAAAAATGTTTTAAACAAGCATTGAGGGAAAAAAATATATATAAGTATAGATTTTGAGCTTATTTGTTATTGCGGCCACATTGTGCTTTTTAGAAAATTTGGATATTTTCTTGCTTTAAATTGACTTTTTGTGTATTTTAGATCATTTTAGCTTGTTATGTCAAAAATAAATTTTTTAAAAAATAAAAAATTTATTATTTTGATGCATTTTCAAGCGCAAAGTACTTTGAAAAGTAATCGATATCACAATGCCTTTATGGTATGTTGAAAATCTAGCTACCCTAATTCTCATATATATTTTTTTAAAATTAGCACAGTTAGTTAAAAGTTTTGGTAAAATAACACCATTTATAAAAAATTTGATAAAATAACACACTTTCACCCTTGTTGCGCTTTTGAAGCACAACAACTAACATGTAGTCTCACAACCAATTTCTTGGCTTAACTGGTTGTTCTAATTGCATGAACTGGTTGATTATTTCATACAAAAATTGATTAGTACTTAAAAGTGCATGTTTATCGAGGTTTTATATCATCATTTTGCACTTGAAGTATCAATAACTCCTTAACTAAAGCATGTTTTATAATAACAAGTTTGATATTATAAGATACCTTAATTTATGGTAAATGCTCATTTTAAATGCAGGACTATCACATAAATAAAAGGATTGATTGATGAGTTTAAGCATTGAAAGTTAAAGGACAAAGAGATGGCCAAACTTAGAAAAGAGATGTCGATGCAGTCCAAACCAGAATATTGCTCGGTAATTGGATCATATCTGGAGCTCTAGATCTCGGATTTAGGTCCATTTTATATGGATGGAAAGGTAAAATATAGGCCTACAACTTTCATTTGGACACCAAGATCTAAGAAGGCCGTTTTCAAGTCCAAATTATAGGAACAACGAAGAAGTCCGAAGCTGTCCTGCAGCCCAGACACTATTTAGTGTTCAGCCCATATCTTGAGTTCTAGAAGTCCAAATGACCTCATCTTTTTTTTGTTGGAAAGCTGAGACAAATTCCTAGAACATTCCTGAGGATTCTGGGCAAATTATGATGTTAGCAATGACGTCTTGTTCAGAAAAGAAGATAAGGATTGTCACCAAGTCAAGATGTGGCCACCCACTCATCAATTAGTCAACAAATCAATAGTTCTAAATTTTGGCCTATAAAAAGAGGCACTTACCATGTATTGAGGCATCTTGGTATTCAGATCAAGATCATGCTCTTTCTTTCTCTCTTTGTATTGTTCATGTTTTGCTTTCATTAATATCAAGTTTATGCACTTCATTTCCTTTCCTTTACTTAGTTAACTTCTTTCTCATTTATGTTCTTATCTTGTTCATTTATGTTTCTTTCTTTCATTATGTTCAGCTAAGTTAATTATGTCAAGGTGAAAAGGGTACACTAATGGTGTAAGAATAAGTATAATATAAACTTAACATGGACCTTAACGTTGGATACTAACATGTTTTATATTTGTTATCTTGTTCACTTTTAATACTTTGCTTGTTAAATGATTAATCTAGATTTATATTGTATAACACTTGGTACAACAAATACTTGGCACTTTCATAGCCCATACTGTATGGTATAACCGACACCTGAGCTATGAAAGGAACTTGATTTGTTGTTAACATAAGTTATAATCATGAATGCCTGCCAACATTTACAAGTATTAGCTTTATTCAAATAAGATAACTAATGTAATTATGTTAACAATTTATAATCTGATTGGAACCTCCTTTATGTGTGGTTTTCAATTGAGTAATAAGAGTTTATACTATACTTGTTTGAAGTACCATTAGTGGATCCTCTAACCTTGACATTTGTTTTTATCATTGTTTAATCCTTACGTTAATCTTTCATCTCAAAGTTCTCATTAATTTCTTCATCTTCTGCTTTTATTATTATTATTGTTGTTATTATTATTATTTACATTCTGTTTATATTATATAATATATATCTTTGATCTTTTCATAAACTCAGTATATAGGCTGGAAACCTGTGACCCGATCTTTTAAGATCATTCTCAGGTATAACAACGCCACGTACTGAGTATTATAACTATTACTATTACTATTACTATTATTGTTATTATTGTTATTATCGTTATTGTTGTTGTTATTGTTGTTGTCTTGTTATTTATAATTTATACAATTAACCTCTCTGTGGTTCGACCCCGGTCTTGTCGGGTTATTTATTACTTCGACACTCCTGCACTTGGGAGAAGACATCAAGCTTTTGGTCGTGTCAAGTTTTTGGCGCCGTTGCTGGGGAGGTAAATTCTTGTATAAATTATAATATTTATTTTATTTTCTCTTTTCACTTTTCAATTTTTTTTTCTAACTCTTGTTTCTTTTGTTTTGTTTATGTTTCTTCTTCTTCTCTTTTCTTCCTTTTATTCTCTTCTTACACGTGCATGAGAGTTTGGTCACGTACATTAAGTGGTCGACTTTGTAGGGTATCCTCATCATTTTCAGAAAATATGGCCGAAGAAGATAATCAATCGCTTCATAATGAGAATAATGAGAATAACCGTATGAGAACACTTAGAGATCACATGAATCCCACAAGAACAAGTGCACCCTCATGCATAGTTTTCCCTCCTGATGCATCTCATTTTAATTTTAAGACAGACATTATTCAACTTTTACCATCTTTTCATGGCTTAGACTTAGAAAATCCATACTTGCATTTAAGGGAATTTGAGGAGGTCTGTAATACCTATAATGACTCAAATTGTAGCATGAACACCATTCGATTAAAGCTTTTTTCTTTTTCATTAAAAGATAAAGCTAAAACATGGCTACAAAATTTGAGACCAGGATCTATTCGTGCTTGGGATGAAATGCAACAACAATTCTTAAAGAAGTTTTTTCCGTCTCACAGAACAAACTCTTTCAAAAGACAAATCATCACTTTCACTCAAAAGCCAGGAGAAACATTTTACCAATGTTGGGATAGGTATCGAGATTTGCTTAATACTTGCCCTCATCATGGTTTTGAAACATGGAGATTGGTTTCACATTTTTATGGAGGGTTAACACCTAGAGATAGGCAAATGGTTGAATTGATGTGCAATGGAACTTTTGAAGATAAAGACCCTAATGAAGCAATGGAGTACCTAGACTTGCTAGCCGAAAATACTCAAAATTGGGACACCACAGGTACTTATGAGGCACCAAGTAAAACTCAACCTCATACATCTAGTGGAGGTATGCACAACCTTAGGGAAGATCATGACCTCCAAGCCAAGTTTGCATTTTTAGCTAGAAAAGTCGAAGCACTTGAATTGAAAAATAGTGGTCAATTAAAATCTGTTCAAGACATTGTGTGTCAAATCTGTGAAACCAAGGAACACTCAACAAATGATTGTCCAACTTTGCCTTCTTTTAGGGAATGCCTCCATGAACAAGCACATGCTTTAAACAGTTTCCAAAGACCCAACCATAACCCATACTCACAAACGTATAACCCTGGTTGGAGAAATCACCTAAATTTCAGTTGGAAGAGTGATAGCAATAATGCACAAACTTCACAACCACCGTTTCAAGCACACCATAATTTCCAAAATTCTCATGGATATGCACCTCCTTATGCTCCACCTCCTAGAAGAAATTTTGAGGAAACATTGCATGCATTCATTGAAAAGCAGGAGACAATCAACACTCAACTTGCTCAAAGTATGACCGATTTTAAAGATGCTCTTGCAAAATTAACATCTGCTCTCAGTTTCCAAGAGAAAGGTAAGTTTCCTTCTCAACCACAACAAAATCCAAAGGGGCAATACAATGCAAATGCAAGTAGTTCTGGAAGCCAACACATGGATCAAGTCAAATCAGTCATCACTCTTTGTAGTGGTAAGGTTATTGAAAAACCTATTCTTGAACCTTGTGAGAAAGATGAAGAGTCTATCTCTGAGGGTAAGGAAGGGGTTGAACCTGAACATTGCAAAGAAAAGGCTGATTCCCCACCAGCACTTCCATTTCCTCATGCCATGACCAAACAAAGGAAAGTCAATCACAACTCTGAAATCTTTGAAACTTTCAAACAGGTAAGGATCAATATACCTTTGTTGGATGCTATTAAACAGGTTCCTTCTTATGCTAAATTTTTGAAAGATCTGTGCACTGTGAAGAGAAAACTGAATGTGAAAAAGAAAGCCTTTTTAGCCGAACAAGTAAGTGTCATTCTTCAAAACAATAATGCTTTGAAATATAAAGACCCTGGTTGTCCTACAATTTCTTGCTTTATTGGAGAACATAAAATTAAAAGAGCCTTACTTGATCTTGGAGCTAGTGTGAATTTACTTCCATATTCAGTTTTTCAGAGTCTCAATCTAGGTGAGTTAAAACCAACTTCTGTAACTCTTTTACTTGCCGATAGATCTGTAAAAGTGCCTAGAGGAATAATTGAAGATGTGTTAGTACAAGTCGATAAATTCATTTATCCTGTGGATTTTATTGTCTTGGACACGCAACCTATTGAAGCATGTAATTCATTTCCTATTATTTTAGGACGTCCGTTTCTTGCAACTTCTAATGCATTGATTAATTGTAGGAATGGACTCATGAAGTTATCTTTTGGAAACATGACATTGGAGATGAATATTTTCAATATTTGCAAGCAGCCTGGAGATGATAATGATTTACAAGAAGTAGATCTTATTGAAGAATTAGTTCATGATCAACTTGAATCTACTTTGAGTAAAATTGAGTTGGATGAATCTGAAGATTTGCAAATGATTTATTCTCAGGAAGAAATCACGGATGAAAAAGGCACCAAAAATATTGATGCCGATCTTTTGTCAAGAGTGACAACAGATTTGACATCTGACATCCCACCAATTGATGATTACTTTCCTGACGAATCCTTACTTTCTCTTAGTTCAATGCCTTGGTTTGCTAAAAATATCAATTTTCTTCATTTAGGAGATTTGCCAGCTCACTAGAGTACTGAAGACAAAGAAAAGTTTTTGAACAAAGAGAAGAACTTTTATTTGGATGACCCTTACTTATTCAAAAATTATCCTGATCAAATATTTCAAAAATACATTCCCGATAATAAGGTAAGTAGTGTCATTAAACTTTGTCATTCTGAAGCATGTGGGAGTCATTTCTCATTAAGAAAGACGACTGCAAAAATCTTACAAAATGGATTTTATTGGCCCACCATGTTCAAGGACACACATGCATTCTGCAAAATTTGTGAAAATTGTCAAAAAGTTGATACTGGTAAAAAAGTTTTGCTTTATAATTCTCGACTCCATTTATTTCCTGAAAAACTAAGATCAAGATGGAGCGGTCCATTTATCTTGAAGCACGTGTATCCTTATGGGGCCATTGATATTGAGAATCCAAAGAATGACAATGTTTTGAAGGTAAATAGACATCGTTTGAAAGCTTACTTTGATGAGTTTCCTAGTGAAAATGCATCCATTGGTTTGAATGATCTTGTAGATAAAGGTTGATTATTTTATTTTTCTCACATTGTTTTGTGTTTTGTTTTGGTGCAACTTTTGTTTTGCTAGTCTCTCTCACCCCGGTCAAATGGCGGATAACGGTACTCCGTGACATAAGTCGGTTCTTTCAGTTTCCCAAATAACTGATATCTATATATATTTGTACAATTCTGTGCTCTTTCTCCCTCCTTTGAATCTCGTCTCCAATTCTCTTTTGAAAATGGACACCACTCTTGAAAAGTTGAAAAGGTATTTTCCCGCTCTGCCTCCAAATGCGATTACAAAAATTTACCGTGCTAGGTGTGCAAGATTGAGGTTGTTAATGAATCAAGAAATTCTTGAAGATATACGCTGGCTAATTGAAGCAAAGGTCCGATTATCAGGTGAGTCCTCCAATTCTTTCATTTCACACATGCCTGGAACAGGTACAAGCACTTTTGCAAAGAAACGTCGTGCAAAACGACTGAAAGTCTGTCACAGATGTGCCAGATGGACTTGCAATGCAACATGTCGTTCTTTAGGAATGGTATCTGTAAACCGTGAAGATAAGATACAATTCATTAAGGATGGCCTGAGTAAGGGGTCTTTAGATAATCTTTTGTTGACCCTTGAGACGCATCCTAGTGGAGATGTGCATCGTGTAATTCATGATTTATGGCCACAATTCCATAAAGAACATGATCGACTTAGTCTTGGGAATCTGACTAAAAAAGACCCTGTTTGCCAGTTTTTAAAGAAAACTGGATGGGAAGCCTATCCCCGACCCATATAGGGCGTTTAAACCGTTCTTGGACGTAAAACCAAGGGAAGATGTGAGCCACAATCACAACTACCTGTACATACATGATTTGTCAAAATAAATAAATAAAGAGAGAGAGTGTGAGACAACAGCTGGCCTTCATATAGGTGATATGATTGCATTTTCAATTTTTCATCTATAAATTCTTCTCTTCCTTCCCTTCATTTCTACTCATCCCATACATTCATCAAATATAGAAGTGTGTAGAAATGGCAGGTTCCTCAAGTCATCACATAAAAAATATTTGTGTTTTCGGTGGATCTAGTCCTGGGAAAAAAAAGAGTTTTTAGAATCAGCAAATCATCTTGGTCGGGTACTAGCTGAAAGAAAGATTCATTTAGTGTATGGGGGAGGTAGCCTTGGGTTAATGAGAGGTGTGTCAATGGCTGCTTTTTTGGGAGGCAGTCAAGTTTTGGGGGTTGTCCCCAAAGCTTTAACAAATGGAGACATCATTGGAAAAACAATTGGAGAGGAACTACAGGTCTCCACAATGTCTGACCGACTGAACACCATGTTTAGCCATGCTGATGCCTTCATTGCCTTACCAGGTGGTCTGGGCACATTGGAAGAGATCTTTCATATTTCATCTTGGGCCCAACTACACATTCACCATAAACTTATAGGTTTGTTAAATGTTAATGGTTTTTATGATAAGTTGCTGTCTTTCCTTGATCAAGCTCTGGAACAGGAATTTCTAACATCTTCGGCACGACAAATCATAATCTCTGCTGCTACTGCTGAACAATTGATTGACCAACTACAATCTTTCATCCCTGTCATTGATCCCCGCATGAGTCGCCTAGATTGGTCAACTAAGGAAAGCCGTAAAAAGCTTAGATTAGATTTGAGCCTTCATCTGTGAAACCTTGTGTCTTTTGGTTTTATTAATAGCATATTATTTTGTTTTGTTACTTCTTATGTTTGTTTAAGTGTGTTTCAGGTTTGTCATTGTTCGCTGTTTCAGGTGATGTCTTCTATACTCTATCTTTCTACCTTAGGACATTAAGGACAATGTCTCGTTTTGGTTGGGGGGAAAGGGTAGTAGTTTAAAAAAAATAAATAACCAACTAACTGTTTTTGTTTTTTTAAAAAAAAAACTATTTGGCAAAACTATTATTACTAGGATGGCAGAGTAAAGAGGGATTATTCTTGAGACGCATCTTAGTAAAAATTTTCTAATGGTTATTTGCAATATTCATAACAAGGCCTATTAGAATACTTCTTGAAATATTCAGGTTTACAAACCCTCGCATTGTTATCACTTGATTCTGCTCCTATACTCATTTAACAAGTATTATTAAACCTTCATTTTCACACACACACTTTAACATATGATTGTGGGTTGCACATTGGATTATTACATTATTTATGTTCTTTTGTTGAAGGTAACAACTAAGGGAAAGGGATAGTATATAATTTGCAAAAAAAAAAAAAAATTGATAATATTGATGATAATAAAAACGTAGATAAGTTTGGTTTCGTAGCCTCCTCAACCTAAGCAATTAAGCCCGAAAGGGTGTTTTAACACCTAATACCCTAAAGTCAACTGACTTGGGAGCTATTGGCCCAAAGCTTGTTACATGGGTTAAAGAGAAAAGCTTAAGGGAATCAAATATTGTACTATCTACGTATGAGTATCTGCAACCCGAGTTGTTAAGCTCGTAGGGGTGTCTCAACACCTAATGCCCTAAGACCAACTGGTCTGGGAGTCATTAGCCTAAAACTCGTTACATGGGTTAAAGATACATTGTGTTTTAAGTTGTATGTGTATGTGTGTGTGTGTGTGTGTGTGTGTGTGTGTATATATATATATATATATATATATATATAAAAAGAAGAAGAAAAAAAAGAGTAATAATAATAATAATCCCAACCCAAGGAAGTTCACCTTAAACATTTGAACATAATATTGTTTTCTTCCAACAAAAGCCCCGTCATCTATGTTTTTATATATTGAGCACATAAAAAGAAGGTTTATTAATATCTTGTTTAAGAAGTATGAAGCAGGAATATAAATTTAATGAGAGTTTGTTTATCTGGATAGATTAATGGAAGTTGAATGATGAATGCCTTGCTTTGTGAAACTTGCAAATTGTTTCTTTGTTTTAACGCTTTAGATTACTAGGGACTAGTAATAAGCTGGTTGGGGGGTATGATTAGTACTTAAAAGTGCATGTTTATCGAGGTTTTATATCATCATTTTGCACTTGAAGTATCAATAACTCCTTAACTAAAGCATGTTTTATAATAACAAGTTTGATATTATAAGATACCTTAATTTATGGTAAATGCTCATTTTAAATGCAGGACTATCACATAAATAAAAGGATTGATTGATGAGTTTAAGCATTGAAAGTTAAAGGACAAAGAGATGGCCAAACTTAGAAAAGAGATGTCGATGCAGTCCAAACCAGAACATTGCTCGGTAATTGGATCATATCTGGAGCTCTAGATCTCGGATTTAGGTCCATTTTATATGGATGGAAAGGTAAAACATAGGCCTACAACTTTCATTTGGACACCAAGATCTAAGAAGGCCGTTTTCAAGTCCAAATTATAGAAACAACGAAGAAGTCCGAAGCTGTCCTGCAGCCCAGACACTATTTAGTGTTCAGCCCATATCTTGAGTTTTAGAAGTCCAAATGACCTCATCTTTTTTTTGTTGGAAAGCTGAGACAATTTCCTAGAACATTCCTGAGGATTCTGGGCAAATTATGATGTTAGCAATGACGTCTTGTTCAGAAAAGAAGATAAGGATTGTCACCAAGTCAAGATGTGGCCACCCACTCATCAATTAGTCAACAAATCAATAGTTCCAAATTTTGGCCTATAAAAGGAGGCACTTACCATGTATTGAGGCATCTTGGTATTCAGATCAAGATCATGCTCTTTCTTTCTCTCTTTGTATTGTTCATGTTTTGCTTTCATTAATATCAAGTTTATGCACTTCATTTCCTTTCCTTTACTTAGTTAACTTCTTTCTCATTTATGTTCTTATCTTGTTCATTTATGTTTCTTTCTTTCATTATGTTCAGCTAAGTTAATTATGTCAAGGTGAAAAGGGTACACTAATGGTGTAAGAATAAGTATAATATAAACTTAACATGGACCTTAACGTTGGATACTAACATGTTTTATATTTGTTATCTTGTTCACTTTTAATACTTTGCTTGTTAAATGATTAATCTAGATTTATATTGTATAACACTTGGTACAACAAATACTTAACACTTTTATAGCCCATACTGTATGGTATAACCGACACCTGAGCTATGAAAGGAACTTGATTTGTTGTTAACATAAGTTATAATCATGAATGCCTGCCAACATTTACAAGTATTAACTTTATTCAAATAAGATAACTAATGTAATCATGTTAACAATTTATAATCTGATTGGAACCTCCTTTATGTGTGGTTTCCAATTAAGTAATAAGAGTTTATACTATACTTGTTTGAAGTACCATTAGTGGATCCTCTAACCTTGACATTTGTTTTTATCGTTGTTTAATCCTTACGTTAATCTTTCATCTCAAAGTTCTCATTAATTTCTTCATCTTCTGCTTTTATTATTATTGTTGTTGTTATTATTATTATTTACATTCTGTTTATATTATATAATATATATCTTTGATCTTTTCATAAACTCAGTATATAGGCTGGAAACCTGTGACCCGATCTTTTAAGATCATTCTCAGGTATAACAACGTCACGTACTGAGTATTATAACTATTACTATTACTATTACTATTATTGTTATTATTGTTATTATCGTTATTGTTGTTGTTATTGTTGTTGTCTTGTTATTTATAATTTATACAATTAACCTCTCTGTGGTTCGACCCCGGTCTTGCCGGGTTATTTATTACTTCGACACTCCTGCACTTGGGAGAAGACATCAAGCTTTTGGTCGTGTCAAAAATCATAATTTTATAAACATTTTTTCTTTCAAATATGTTTTATCAGTGTCAATGATGTAATCAGACTTGTGATAACAGGTATTCTGAGTAGTCAAGTATGAGATTACCACAACTAAATAAGGATATGCCTCAAACAAATTACATGGATGGCCTAGCAAATAAATTTATGAACCATTGGGACAAGTCTAAATTTTAAAAAAGGACTGGTTTTGCTAGAACATAATGATGGTTAAAAAAAGCCATAACTTTGGATCTAATTATTAGATTGCACTCAAAATTCTTTAGGAGTTTTCAAAATTTGTTCTTCATATAGTAGTTATGAAATCGCTACTCCGACCGTCAAATCTAAAAATATCATCTTGGAGCCCTGGTTTTGATAATTTTATGATTTTTCTTATTATTTTCAAACCAATCGACTAGTTAATCCTGAATTTAATTGATATTGTGATTGTAAATCGTGATATCAATTAAAATTTTAATGGGTTTGCGGTTCAAAAATATAGCATCTAATATACTATTTTTTCAAAACTTTTTCTGCTATTTTAATTGGGTTTTTTTTTTTTAAAAAAATAAAATTGTATGCTAATGGCACAATTTATCCCCAATTCTCCTACATGCTATAAAGCAGTTAAATATGATATGTTACAAGCTGCACGGCTGCCGCATGGTCCCCTCTCTAATAATGCAACGTGTAACCTAACACAACAATGATGTCAACAATTTCGAGAAAATAACGGCTGGGTCTTCTCTAGGGACTTGTAATTATTTTTTGGATTCCTCCCTACTCTTTAATCTTTTGTTAACTAAACAATACAAATACCTCTCGTTGAAAGGCCTACCCAACCACTACGCTTACATTATCTCTTCTCTCTCTCTCTCTCTCTTCCCCCCCCCCCCCCTCCCTCACCTCGTTTTAGTCATGGATCAACAAGGCCGTGAATTGGTGTTCATGCACTCCGGCGACTTTCTACGGCAAAACCCATGTGTATCCGATCACTTATATGATTATAGTTCGGGTGATCATACCAAGCCCACGATGAAAGAAGTTGATTTCTTTTCTACTGATAGGAATGGTAAATCACCAAGTGAGCATCAAGAGATGAAGATTAATATTGGATCATCAAGTCTGGTTGATTCTAGCCTAAACGTAAGGTTTCTTTGATGTATTTACCTACCTCTTGAATTTTTTCACCTTATTTTTGTCCACTTATTACTCTTTATACGTGATCACGCACTTGTGAAAGATTAGGTTTTAAGGGCATGGCCATGACGATACTGTATCTAACAATATATGAGCACAGTAGGTACGTATTTGTGTTTGCTTGTTACTGACTTAATTTCATGTGTTACAGACTGGATTGAATCTGTCAACTTCAAGTTCTGGGATTTCAATAATAGCAAATGCCAAAGAACCAAATGATAATGAAGTGAGTTTTCACGTTGGTACTTAATTAGAGTCTTTGGAGTTTCCGATGCTATTAATTCACAAGCTTTTTTATTTTATTTTTTAAAGTAAGAGGATTTGGTTTTGCAGCTGAGAGTACTACGAGGAGAGTTAGGGAGACAGCATGATGAGAATAAGAAGCTGAGAAGCTTGTTGGATCAGATTACCAAGAATTACAAGGACCTGCAAGCTCAACTACTCGTGGCAACGCAAAAACAGACACAGGGATGTCGGGTTCAGCAGGTGATTCATCGTTTGAGTTGCTTAACTGATCAGTTACCTCTCCACTATAGTATATATGTGTGTCTACTGTTGGTCGGAGATAGATGGATTTTCATTCATCCTTACCAATCATACGAATTTCTTGAATAAATATGGTCATGGTGTAATATAGCTACGGTAATTTGAAATTCATTAACAAGTGCCTATTTTAGCAATTAAGAAATGAGTAACGTGCTTCCCTTAAATTGGAAAGTGCGATTACTCGGCTCAGTTTTACTTTTTCAATACCTTAATACACATTTTTGAGGCCTTTTCAGTTCCAAATCCACCAAGACAGATGACGGGAAAGTCCCGAGTTTGTATAATTTGAATAAGTAATTTCTATTTGACCACCATCGAGCTTGCTTCCATAGGATCTCGTTTTTGCAGGAGTGCTACTGCTTAACAAAGATTTGTCCCAAGTTTTTTGATGTAGGGATGACCAGCCTAAGCCTGCAATATCTCGATCGTACAAGGTGTTCCACTATCAATACCTATAAAGAGAGCATATACTACTATTCCTTTTTTGTCTTTGGCACTATTTTCTCTCTCTAGTTACGAAGCACGGCATTCATTGAATGTAATCAGATGGTCCAAAACTTGAGTCTTTCATTTAGATATTCAATAGGATACGAAAGGATATGAGGATCAATTGTTTTTTTTTTAATAAATGGTTGGCGGAACTCTTTGGTGTCTTTTTCACTGTATGGAATCTCATTTTAATGTTTGATGCAGAGAGGGGAGCTAAATGACACACCAACTCCAGTAATGTCAGCTCAACTCTTAATGGATCACCCACGGCCATCTGCAACATTAGATGCCAATACTGAACCTTCGGTATCCGACGACAAGGCGCAAGAAATGCTGGTCTCTCCAACAAATACAATGGAAACAAAGTCTCAGATATTAGGGAAACGAGCATCAATTGAGGATAATAATATTGATCAAACATCCCAGAGTTTGGGCTCTCCAAAAAGTCCAAGATTAGAAGAAGAAAAGCCTAACGAGCAAGTCCCTGAGGTCCCTTTCAGGAAGGCTAGAGTGTCCGTTCGAGCAAGATCGGAGGCTCCTTTGGTGAGTATTAATTTACATGGATTCAAAAGAAAAACCACTGCACTTCTGTGCTGCAAGAGAATAATAATAATTTAAATGAATTAATGGGATCAGTGAATTTCTTGTGTTTAATTTATTAGATAAGCGATGGATGCCAGTGGAGGAAGTATGGTCAAAAGATGGCCAAAGGGAACCCTTGTCCTCGTGCCTACTATCGGTGCTCCATGACTGTTGGATGCCCAGTTCGCAAGCAGGTAATAGTCAAGTGTCAATAACAAATACTACGCCTTTCAACTCTCAATATATAATCTAATGTGATGATGGTGCTGGTTACTTCATGATCACTTGTTAGTCAATAAATGTTAATGGTCGGTATCGTCAGTGGCGGAGCCAGGGGGCAATTGCCCCCTTAATTGTTTTGGAACAACAGGTATTAATTTAATTATTTTAAATTAATTAAAAAATTATATTATTTTTAGTTGAATTAATAAAGGTATGGAATTAAATTTTTTCATGAGGTAAATAAGTAAATATTTTAATTATTGTCAGTAAATAAAGATTGATATTTACAAAATTAAAGGTTGGTTTTTTAAAAAAGAAAAGAAAAGAAAAAAACTATTTTTTTGTTTTTTAAAATGATTTATCATGATAAATTTAAACTATTAATGTTGATCCATATCGATGCATTATATACAACATGTTATATGGTAATGGGTGTGTGAAATGAGTTTTGATGAATTAATGTTTATTTTATCATGAATTTTATATGAAAGATTTACAATTATTATATAACTGAATTTAATTTTATTATTATAAAAACTTAAAAAGAATAATTATAATATAAGTTTTTTATGTTAAAATTATTTTTAAATTAATTTTACTTTATATGAGATGAGATGGTATATTTATTTTGAATTAATTTTTAATGTATATTCATATAATATATTTGTCCTTTTATTTAAAATATTTTGGCTTCGGTATCGTTCAACTTCTTTTTTTATTTTATTTTTTATTATAAGATAAATTACAAACTTGAAGAAGTTTAATTAATCGAGCATGGGATTTTATTTTTTCCATTTCTTTTGAAATTAAACAGATCGATCAAGAGGTGAAGAGTACAATGATTTTTTTTTTGAGGTCTATATGTATTCTGACTTCAAATTAATATTGACCAACCGTATATTTAGGTTTGATTGCTGGTTTACTGACATTTTTCATGTTTTTGTTTTAACAGGTGCAAAGATGTGCAGAAGACAAGACCATTCTCATTACCACATATGAAGGAAATCACAACCACCCTCTTCCCCCAGCTGCTACGGTTATGGCTAATACTACCTCAGCTGCAGCAACAATGCTCTTATCAGGTTCAACCTCTAGCAGAGAAGGCCTATCCTCGAGTAGTTGCTTCTACCCTTCTTTGCCCTATGCATCAACAATGGCTACCATATCTGCTTCTGCACCATTTCCCACTATAACCCTGGACTTGACACACGGCCCAAACACTACAATGCCATTCCCCTGCACTTCTCCTTCTCCGGTCACATTCCCTCTTCCTTTGCATGGCTGCCCACAATTCCCAGGGAACCCAATGTATGTCGCTCCTAAGTCACCTGCAATTCCATCAGTGCAATTAGGGCAGCGGCACGGTTCAATGGTTGAGACAGTTACTGCGGCCATTGCTTCTGACCCAAATCTCACTGCAGCCTTAGCAGCAGCTATCTCCACATTTATGGGTACACCAAGGAGCAGAGATGGGTCTAAGGACCGTAGTACATCTAGTGTAATACCTGGATTGCCCGGATCTCCACAGATTCCTCAATCTTGCACCACTTTTTCCACCAACTAGGGCTGCTACCGTCGGGGGCTCTGGTCTTCAATAAGGTGCCTCGTCTGTTATTTCACTTTTTTCGCGAAAGCTAATTATGATTTATTGTTGGCTTTTGACAGAGTTTGAAGAAACAGCGCTGAAGATGCTAAAAAGGAAGCTTGAAATCATGGGCTGTCCAAGGATGATGTTTTCCAGCAATCTTGGATATGTGCATTTTGAGTAGCTTCTAGCTATGGTTAAGTTATCGCTGATTCAGCTTGTTTGGAGTGTTATTATTACTCCTATGTAACTACAATTTGGGCTCAGAGATAAATTTTGACATATACAGTTAAGCTGAGAAAGGAGATAAATATATATACACACACATATAAACAAAAATAAAACTCTAAAAATAGATAAAAGTTTATGGTGAAATATTAGAGAATAATATAAATTATATTTTGAGATTTTATCTAATCGTTTAAATTTTTAGATTAAAATGGTTTTTTGATATAATATTAGAGTCTTGATGACCAAGTGGTCACGAGTTATTTCTATTTAATAAAAATTTAGCATAATGTAATGTGAATCCATGTAATTGTCAGGTTTAAAAAATATTTATTTAAGGAGATAAAGTAAAAAATAATATAAATTATATTTTAAAATTTTATTTAATAATTTAAATTTTTAAATTAAAATAATTATTTAATATGAAAAGAGATTGCATAATTGAATTTGAACTGCAGGATAAGTCATTACAGCTTTTCAAAAAATGCTTTTGCGTGTAATTATGTCATAAGCACTAACCAGCTCAGTATATATTAAGGTAATAAAAAATTGTCAAAGATATATTGCCGTGAAAGATGATCTTTAATATTTTTTTAAAACCTACCTGCCGAGTGCCGAAAAATCACAAAGTCAAGTTTTATGAGTTATTTTGATAGTTTTTCTACAATGTGCTAATTAAATAGCATTAATTGAACAATGACTAGCCATCTTCCCTTTCAAGCACTTTAATTTATACAGAAACACAAAATCGCTACATTACTCTGAAAATTTGTATAAAAAAGCTTTTAAATCTATATCTTATCTAATAAATATATTTAGGTGTTTTATTGAGAAAAATGATTTTCTCTCCACATATAGTTTCTAAGAAAAAAAAAACTTAGCTTAAGTAATTATAATCTTACCGGTTTTTTTCTTTTAACTATTTCCTTTTGGATTAAATTTTAGAAGCTTTGATCATATCCAAATTTGCATTATAACAAAAAACCTCAGCTACAAATTTAATTAATATAATTCCAGATAGTACGTAGGCATGTTTTATTTTAATTTATTTTGCATTTTTAAGCCATGTTAATGCTAATTACATAAGTTTGATTCTATTTTATACACATATATTAAATTGTTATTATAAATAATTAGTTTATAATTGATAATTTGATGTTTTAGGTTAGTTAACTATTTTACAAGGCAATAGTATTTATTGAGCCCGTTGAAGAAAAATATTAGGTCAGGAATTTATGGTTCTACTCACTTTCCTTCGATCAATTTGTTGGAAGTTTGGGGTTGATAGCGAAACTTATTGAATTAATATCGAGTACTTCGTCTCTTGGGAGTTTAAGGGACCAGAACTTAATTAAGAGACAGTCAATGCTAAGAGCCAAATCGAAAGCCATCTCCAAGGGTATAGGTGTGGACCAGCTTCCCAAATTTCTTCTTGATTTAATTATGTACGTAGTCTCCTAATACATTAGGAGAGACGAGTATAAAAGAAATGAGAGAGGGTTACCAAATTAAAAAAAAAAAAAGATATGGGAGAAGATTATCCTGTTATTGTGTTAATGGCGTGCTTCCAAAAAAAAAAATCATGAACTTCGTTGAACCTTGCATTTTCTATATTCAACATGAAAGGTTTTTTAATTGGATTTTGATTTTTAATGGTTAAAGTATGAGTGCTCAATATATATATATAAAGAAAAAGTTAAAGGATGTGGGATATTCATTGTTCACCCCCATCAAATGCACTGTGGATTACAACAATAATCCATAATGTATTTCTTTTTTTTTTTGTACTTTTTTTTTCTTGTCACTTTTTCACTTATTTTGCGCCTTTTCTTTTCATTTTCTCTTTTTTTGTTTTTTTTTTGTTTTTTGTTTTTATAAAATTATCTTTGTCAATTTTATTTTTTTAATATTGAGCATGTTAAAAATTTCGCTTTGTAATTTTTTTTTCTTTAAAATATTGTGGATTGCTACGGTGTTTTTCCACACGGTTTTTCTATTTTATTTTTCAAAATTATATTTGTCGATTTTATTTTTTTAATATTGAGCTGATTGAGAATTTGGTTTTGTAATTTTTTTCTTTAAAATATTGTTGATTGCTACAGTGTTTCTCCACATGGTTTTTTTGTTTTTGCTTTTTTAATGATTTTCTCCAAAATTATATTTTTTTATTTTATTTTTTAATATTGAGCTAGTTAAGAATTACAATTACAATATGTGAGTGAAACACTATAGCTTTCCTCGCAAATTATTGTGGATTGCTATAGTGTTTTTTTCTCATATAGTTTTTTTCTAAAATTATCTTTGTCAATTTTATTTTTTAAATATTAAGCTAATTAAAAATTATAATTACAAGTAAATACAAAGCTAAATCATGTGAGGAAAACACTGTAACTTTTCTCACAAAATACTATGGATTGATACAGTTTTTCCACACATGATTTTTTTACAGTTTCTTTTATGTTTTCTTTTTTTTTTCATAATATTTTTTTTCAAAATTATCTTTGTCAAGTAAGGCTAAATCATGTGGGGAAAACACTATAACTTTCCTCACAAAATACTATAGATTGATACAATTTTTCCTCACATGGTTTTTTTACAGTTTCTTTTGTTTTTGTAATATTTTTTTCAAAATTATCTTTGTCAATAATATTTTTATAATATTGAGGTTGTTAGAATTTAACTTTGTAATAAAGCTTAATCATGTGGGGAAAGCACTGTAACTTTCCTCACAAAACACTGTGGATTGCTATAGTGTCTCTCCAAATAGTTTTTTTTTCTTATAATTTTTTCAAAATTATCTTTGTCAATTTTATTTTTTTAATATTGAGCAGGTTGAGAATTACAATTATAAATCATTACAAATAAGACTAAATCATGTGGGGAAACATTGTAGCTTTCATCCCAAAACATTATGAATTGCTACAGTATTTCCAGCATGGTTTTTTTTGTGTTTTTTTGTTTTTCTAAAAAATTATCTTTGTCGATTTATTTTTTTAATATTGAGCTAATTGAGAATTTAGCTTTGTAATTTTTTTCTTTAAAACACTGTGAATTGCTGTAGTGTTTTCCCAAATGATTTGTTCTATGATTTTTTTCCAAAATTATCTTTATCGATTTTTTTAATATTAAGTTGGTTAAAAATTATAATTATAATAAAACTAAATCATAAGAGAAAAGTGTTGTTCTTTTCCTCACAAAACATTGTAGATTGCTACAATATTTCTTTAATTTTTTTTTATAATTCTTTTTAAAATCATCTTTGTCGATTGTATTGGGGAAAACACTGTAGTTTTCCTCACAAAACATTGTCAATGGCTACAACATTTTTTCTCATGGATTTTTTGGCTTCCAAAATTATCTTTGTCGATTTTTTTTAATATTAAGTTGGTAGAGAATTTAGCTTTGTAATTTATTTTTTTTGCTTTTTATTAATGGAAAAACTAAATCATGTGGCAAAAGCATTGTATCTTTTCTCACAAAACACTATGAATTGCTACAAATTATTTTGTTTAGTCTCTAAGTTTTTTATTACCAATACAATTTTTTTTGCTGTAATGAAATTTTTGATCCATCATATATTTAATTTTTATTACTTATCTAGCGCTTGTTCACAATTATAACACTATCAAGTACATTTATTTTATAAGCCCGTAGCAGCGCGCGGACATGCCATCTCGTATATATATAAAGTATGTAGAACATTAATGTTTTTTTAACACACACACATATATATATTATACTATTTTATTTTATATTAAATAATATATAGTATTCAAGTAATAGATATTATATGGATACTTGAAACTTAATAAATGCATAAATCTAAATTTCTTATGAATATGATGAAATCTAATCGGCGGTTTTTCATTATTATCCAAACATGAAATGCACCTAATTTGTAATTTATGAATAATTTTATTAGAAAAAAGTATCCAAAAAATATTATATATTGAAGTGATTTGTGAATAACTTCATGTGAATTTTGATGTAACAACTCTATTGTGCACACTTTATAAATATACTCCAGTATTTAAGAATCTATCTATCTATTTTATATATTAAAATTATAGCATTTTCTTAATGTATCAAAAATTGATATTTCATTAAAAAAATATTTTTAATGTCAATTATACAATTTTCTATCATCCTTCACTACCCCATATAAGCTTATCAAAATGAATGCAATTCAAAGTATTGCTATGATTATGACATATGAATTGTTAATGTGTTAATATTTTTAAATTTTAAACAATAAAATTTTGACATTTATAAAAATACTAAACACACACTTGATACATTTTGCCACATATACAAATAAAAAAAATATTGATATAAATTTGAAAAGAGAGCAAATATGAGGAAATCTTTTAAATTAAATATTTTTAATTACAATTTCTTAGCATATTTTTAATGTAAGTTCTTTTTTTAAAACCAATATAAATCTCTTACAATAAGTTTTAGCTTAAGATACATATCAAGTATTTTTATTAAGATATAAAAGAAAAATCAAGAAACTCATCTCGTATGCTAAATCAATGTATATCAAGTCCTTCCAAATTGTTTAAAAGTATATGATAGTATAGAATTTTACCTATATTATTTTATTTTTATTATTTTTCAATTAACTATTTGTTTATTAAAAAACTACAGAATTAAATGTTACAATAGTGTTTTTTTTTAAATTGAGAATAATTGAAAATCTAAAATTTTTATGGATTGAGAAAATAAAATATGTTATATAGGTTTTTTAAAAAAATTTAGGATATAGATTTTCAAAATTTATCTTCAATAAAAAAAAATTTAGAAATTGATACCAAGATGACATAGATAAAAGTAATGCAAGAAAAACAACAAGCACATAAACACACAATTATACCAAATGTGGATCACATAAAAACCTTAATTCAAAATTTTATTTTATTTTCAAGTAGTTTATCTTTTTAAAAGGTTTGCAACTCAAATAAACCAAAAAACCAATCTAAATAAATTAGGCAGCCTGAAAATAAAAGAAAAGTAATAGAAATTTTAAACAAATTAGGAAAAACATCTTAAATAAAGCTAGAATAATAATAATAATAATAATAAAATTCTAAACTAAATAGTAAAAAGAATCATATACCAATTAGAAAAATATATAAATCTCAAACAATAATTTTTGGGCATTATTGAAAGACTTTTCCAATATTCAATTGCTGTAGAATTTGAACTTTATAAGAAACAGGGTCAATAGAATCTTCCAGAAGAATTTCAATTTGATCCAATTATCGAATATAAAATTATACTTAATAACATAAAACTATGCTTTAAGAAAAAATCTTGTGCATTAGTATTTCTAGGTTGGAAAGAATTCGTTCTCGAGTTTAAATTGTTCTTTTCTTGATCCCGTGTCAATAAAGACTGTTCAACCTTTTTTTCTTTATTCTCTCAAAGTATATAGCAATTTTAAACATTAACTTTAGTCTTATCATTTCTTCAATATTTGTCATGTTCATATAACCTTGAGTACATCTACCTTCATAATAACATTAACCTTGCAATCAAAAGGATAACATAGTTTAAATCAACAATTTTCTTTATACTTAATCTTTATCTTATCAACAAAAACACCATCAATGATATCGTCATTATTATTATCATTGTTTATGATATCATTATCAAAATAATCACCATAGTTTAGTGAAGAATACAAATCCACATCTATCTCACTATAAACAAAATCACTAAAATCTCTATAATACTCACCCCAATCAAAAAGCTATATCATTTGTTCATGCTTCTGAAAAGTGTTTTCTTAATTAGCCATGGATCCGTGATCACTCTTCTTCTAATACTTCAAAATTATCCTTTTCATCTCCATCAATTAATATGATAATTCTTCAATTTTTCCTTGCATGTTTATTGTTTTTATTCAATGAGTTTGTTGCACGTGTGCGATGTTGCGATGATCATCCCCTTATATCATGACCGTCGGGAATGATGTAAGTGGAAGGACAAGGAATTCTTGTTCTTTATCGGTTAAAAAAAAGGGAATATGAGTCGCCACCTAGTATTTTGGTCATTAGAAATCCTAATTGATCTCAGAATCTGGGTAAGTGAACTGATTGCATAAAGAAAAAATAGTAACACCTTTAATACGTCTTATCTAAGGTAAATTGTATTATTTATTTGTCTGATGTAACTAAAGTAATGTTGTGTTTTCTAGTCGTTGGTTTATCTAGGATTTAAGAAAAATCATTTTGGGTAATGAGGTTTTTATTTTATCAGGTTAACATCCTAACCATTCTAATGTCAGCATAAAAAATAAAATAAAATTGTCTTTTTATTTAATATCAAGAATATATCTTACGTATAAGTTTATAATCCCACATATGAAAAAAACAAAAAACAAATACTTTTTTTTTATTTTATATCATGAATATATCTTACGTATAAGTTTATAATCCCACATATTAAAAGAACCTTCTTTTTTTTGTTATTTTAGAAATATAGGTCAAAATCCTTTGGAATTTTATGAACTTGTTATAAAATCGAAGCAATATATTTTTTTTAAACATGTCAAAGTATTTTATTTATAAAAAATGCTTAAATAACTTTAGGATTTTTAGCAATATGAAAAAATATATATTATTTATTTATTTATTTAGGCTTTGCTTGGTAAAAATTCATTTTTCTTTGTAATAAAACTGCTAGAAAAATAGGATTAAGGGTGTTTGCAAAGCACAACCTTAAACCAAAACACCTTTTAACAAAAAAAATATAGCAAACCAAACAGGGTTTTAAACCCTTTGACCCAAATTGTTTTGACCCAACCCGACCAAGTTGACCTATTTGGGTTGACCTGAAATCTTTGGTTCGACCATAAACCATTAAAAAATCATGGTTTGACCCGAAAACAACCCATAAATAAAAAATAGATCAAATGGATCAAATGTCAAAAGAAATAAAGAACACTAAGAACAATCAAGAACACTGAAATGAACCCAGCAACATGAAAGCCAAAACATACTATTTTTGATCAAAATAAAGGCACATATATGTTGGAAATCATGCAAGGATCAATAATCTAGAATTCATTCACTTCAATTATCAATTATACATCGCAATTTTGTTAAAATGAGTTTTAGTTCTAAACTAAAATCCTATTATTAAAAATCATTAAAATCATGTTATTCATGCAAATAAGCACTATATTATTTGTTAATCATGTATAATGAAGGGTTCTATGCTAAGAAATAGATCAAAATTGATTCAAATCTAGGGGCCATGACAATGTTCTTCCCAATAATATAATGAATATTGCCTAAAAACCTAAAAGCATTCCCAGCCAATACAACCTCAACAAGACCTAGAAATAGGTATTTTTGGCTTCTAAAACATGTTTTTTTTTTTTTTATCCCAACAAGTTACAATATTTTACATAAACATGTTTGAACAAAAAACCCAACAAAAAAAATTTAAAGCATTAAAATCAAGCATGAGGTACCAAAGAAAAAAAAATTATCAACTTAAAACAACATATATGTTAATGCAACATGGATTCAAAATTGATTTTCTGAACCTATTTTGTGCATGAACATGCTTAACAAACTTGAGGTAAACACTCTTACTTTAACATCTATAGCTTTAGTTAAACAAAAACTAAAACAACATTGAATATTAAAAACAAACTGAAACAACAACTTTAATGTATCAAAAATATCAAAATAACTTCATTAAATAAAAATCACACCAACAAATTGGTGAATTCAACATCATTTGTTAAACATTTCAAACCTCTTTTCCATGCTTGTAAACATATATATTACCTACTTTTGGATTAACAATGTATATCTAGGATAGCCACTCTCTCTTGGCTTTCATTTGAAATTTTTTGCCTCTCACAAACTTGTACAATCTTAAGAGTTTAGGCTTCTCTACACTTTTGTTCCTTATTGATATTTCTCTTATTTTTCTTATCTTATCTTATATTTTTCATCTTTACTTCTCTCTTTTTTTTTCCAACCCATTTTATTAATCTTAAGAGGGGTATTTACAGGGGTTTGCTAGAGTTTCAGGAGGTCTATAATCCATTTCTGACATTTTGATCTTGAGATAAGTGTTATAAACCCTCAATAAGATCCCATTGAGGAGCCTTTATGTATGAACACATGAAAACCAAATTGTTTATTGCATAATGGTTGCACTATCAAGGTTGACTGAGTTGTCCACTTTTGAGGCATCGTCAGAGCAATTTTGACATTATCATCGCTTGAGACCACTTGAAGTTGGTAGAAGAGATGCATACCTTTCATTTAGATCCAACTTTGCTCAATTTGAATGTTAGTAACTCTACATTCATTCGTTGTGAAGTTGCCAATTCATTTAACCAAAATTGTTAAAACAAAGATGTAAGCTGACAAATGAGAAGTCATTCACCTTCTCTTCTCTAAGTCTCAACGACACATCATTTAGGGTTTTTAATTTGGAATTTGTAAAACTTCAATTAAGTCCTTATTCTTCCAATTACTTTTAATTGTACTTGTAATTGCCTCTAGACTTTTAATTTCATACAATTTCACCATTGTCCCACTCAATTGTTAGTCCTAAAGTTGACCGTTATTTTCATTATAGTCTTTGGTTCTGAATTTATGCATTTTGACCTTTAATTGACCAACAAACTTTCAATTTATTTAATTTGATCCCTGATTCGGTCAATTCCAACCCTTACATTCATGTGGTTTTTTTAATTTGGTCCTTGGTTTTAGATTTCTTCAATCAAGTCCTTAATTGTCCGTCAAACTTCAATATTTATGCAATTAAGCCCTTGATTTGATCAAATTAACTCTTAAAAATTGCAATTCGACCTCTACACTTTAATTTCTTCAAATTAAAGCCTAAATTGACTTTAAAAATCATTTTTGAATTGCAATTTAGATCTTAATAAATTCAATTAAACCTTGAAAAAAAATCCAATTGTGTCCTTAAACATTTAATTTTGAATTTTCCTCCTTAGATTGAAATTTATTTACCAATAAGGCTTTCATCAATTGAAGATACACTGCTAAATTTTTCAATCTTGTATATTTTAATATTCCTCAACCACTCTTCAACAATTTCCTAGGTGTTCTGGTACATTCTTCGGATTTTTTTTTAATTTTTTTGTATTTTTTTTCTCATTTTTTAATGTGGGCCCCCAAAATGGGTAACAACATAGTTAATTTTATAACTTGTCTTTACATGTCTTCTATAAGCTACTCCTGAAGGTTTCTCTTTAAAGAGGGAAGCTTCTCATTCTCTCTTACCTAAACACATTCTACTCTACTACCTCTTCCAATCATGGCTATCCCAACACACAATAAGCAAATAACATGTGATTTGCAACACACAACAAGAAAAGTACTAGGAATCATTGAGCTCTAATATCAACTAATATAGGTGGAAGCAATACAAGAAAGACAACAAGAACAATAACCTAAAATTATACTAAATAGGGATCATAAAAAAACTCTAATTCAAAATTTTATTACTACATGTTTTCTCTTCAAGTAGTCTATCTCTCTAAGATGTTTATAACTCCTTAAATAAATCCAAAAACTAACCTAAACAAATTGTGTAACCTAAAAATAAATGAAAAGTAATAAATAACTAAACAAACTAGGGAAAAAAAAATACTCAATAAAGCTAAAAAATAATTAAAGGGTTCTAAAAAATATAGTATAAAGAATATTAAACCAACTAGAAAAATATAACAAATCCTAAATAGTAATTTTTAGGCAATATCAAAAGACCTTTCCAATAACTGATTGTTGTGAAAGTTTAACCCTATAGGAAATAGGGTCTCTAGGATCTCTTAGAAAAATTATAGTTTAATTCAACTGTCGAATAAAAAATTATGTTCAATAGCTTAAAACTACACATTAGAAAAAAAAAATCTCCTAGATCACAAGATAAAAAAAAATAAAATTATATGAATTTTGGGTTAAATATTTATATGAGTATGAGATCTATTAATATTTTTATTCAAATACACATGTTATAATGACTACAATAACATACAAACAAGATTATAATAATAAAGCCAAATTACTGAATAATTGATTATATGTACATAATCAAATAACTAAATTACGAGATATATGATTAGTATAATGTTTTAGCAAATATAATTGCACTGTAAATGATATTTCTTTATTTTTTTTCTCTTAGGGTCATATAAATATAATTTTAAAAAGCTCAAACTTAGTGGTGTTTGTGATAAGGTAATGAAACTTGAATTATTTAATTAATGATTAAATTGTTTGAATGTATACGTCAAGGTAGTAAATTAGATGTATTTGGAGTATTCAAATGAATATTTTTTTTCTCATAAAAATATATTGTTAATTTTCTAGAATACAAAATTTAAAATTAGGTTTCATCTATATTAGAAATGGACTTTCTACTCATTAACATCTACAAATGAACTTGAGCAAACTTACGAATATATTTGGCTCCCTAACGTTTTCTAAATTTTAATGATTTAGTTTGCTTTAATGCAACTCATAAAAAAAAGTCTTTGATAAAGATTTTAAAAATCAACCATGTAACTTCTGAGATTGAAATTTATTGTTTTTTTAAAATTGATTAAATATGTATTAGATTTCAACTCAAAACATATAGGAAGTGATGTTGTTTTTAGATGAAAGACTATTTATTTTATTATAAAAAATAACCTTAAATATTTTTAAAATAAAATAAACTTAATATTTTTTATACATACCAATTAACTAATATTTGATTACATAGTTAGTAACCTTAAGTATTTGAAAACTAACTAAGCTCAATTACTTTATTTTAAGTATATTATCTCTTAGCTTTATGGATCCTAATTAAATTATCTACTATTTCTAATTACTAAAAAAGACCATGTAATATTTTCATTATTGTTTTTTTTCTTATGCTATTTTAATATATGTGTGTCTTTCAAAGATATAATTTATTTTATATGTAATTTATTTGGTTTTGTAAAGAAAATATTTAATTATTTTTTTAAAAAAAAATAAAGTAAAGCTATTTTCTTAATGATAGTTTTAATTTAGATAATTTTACTCTTAACATAATAAAATAGTTCATTACCACACAATTTAATATGTTTAATCTTACAAGACAACACAACAAACAACAATACAACATAACAAGAACAAGAAAGCACAACAAACATCATATGGTCCCAATAGTTTGTACATCGATTTCAACTTCAACAACCTATTAAGCAACTTAAGTACGTGTTAGAGAAAAATAAAAATTTAGTAATCAGTCTTTGATTAATTTTTTATTTTAATGCCCAATCTTCATTTTATCTATTTGAGTTTTTTACCTTAAATGTTTCATGGAGAAGTCTCCATTAATCTTCATTATGCCTCCAAGTCCCTAAGACCAATTTTCTTCAAGTCTCCATGACTAATTTTCTCTAGGTCTTTGTGACCAATTATCTTTAAGTCCCTGCGACTATTGTCTCCAAAAGAATCATGAATCTTTCTCTATAAAACATTGACAATATCTCTTATAAATTCAAAAAAGAGGCAAACATTCAAATGCATGCTCACACAAGTAACATTTTTACGCAATCATATACTATAAATATTTGTTTTCCATTTCTAAGTAGTTAAAGTCTTCCAAATATGTATATTTATAAGACATCAAGGGAAAATGATAATAATAATAATAATAATAATAATAATAAAAGACATGTTAACGCTTGGTTTGGCATCCCACCCAAGACTCACCTCGACCTCAATTTGTTCATAGTCCAACCAAGCTATTTTATCTCGATTATGCAATGATCCAACCAAGCTCCACAAAGCTTGTCAAGTCAGGGCCTAACTAAGCTCGAGTTTTGGTCTGACCGAACTAGCTTACATTATTTTACTATTCATGAATAGTATTATTTTCACCAGCATGCATTTCTCCAAATATTTTTTATAGATATTTTTTAAGATTTTATATTATCAGGTTTTGAGAAAGAAAAGGGGGATTAATCTTAGCAACACTACATAAAGATAACACTCAACGAGCTAAAGAACATACAGGGAAAATTTATTTTTGAATTTCTTACATGCTTGCCACTTAATCAAACAAACTCAAATGCTGACTTAAGAATCAAAGTGCATCGCATTCATTCCATAAGGGACTTGTTTTGAAGGATCAACATAAGCCTAAAACTCATCAATTAGGGAAAGTCCATTTTTATATAAACTTCTTTCATGACTTAATCACCATAGCTTGTAATTTATAACTTGTATTTAGAGCTTGGAATAATGTATGGGCTCCAATAACTTTAGAAAATTTAGTTGTTTGCAAAATTCAGATTTGGCAAATGGATAGGATTAGGTGGTTTTTGATTATATTGTCACAAATTAGGCTGTTAAGAGTTTAGATTGTATTTGGGTTTGGGTTATCATGTATTTTACTAGTTGACCCTAATCCTAACCTATCGGGTTTACGAATGTTTGGGTTAATTCATGGGTTTGATAATTAGTGTAAAAATTTAATAAAATAACATACCAAATATGTTTTCTTATTAATCTTTCTTTAAATAAAAAAAACTTTTTAAGAAAATAAGAGGAAAAAAAAAACCATGTCAGGTTTGTTGGCCAGGGTGGCCCAATGTTTTTTTTTTTTTTACCAAACAATGTGCCATCTACCTAGGTTTTTTTTTTTAAGAATAAGATGATGTGATATCTACTATTTTTGTTACAACAAACACATCACATCTAGTTCATTCAAGCCACTTCATGCGGTCAAAAGTCGGGCTTCCAACTTCTTAGACCAAAAAACTCATTTTTCAACTTTTTTTTTCCACCGAAAACATTTAAGAAACACTTCAAAGACCATAAAAACTCATTTATGGTCTTAAATATATATATATATATATATATATATATATATATATATATATATATATAAAAACAATTTCAAAATGAAAAATCAACCTGAATTTAAAAATTAACTTGAAAAATCAAATTTTTTTTTCAAGCAAGATAAAGGCCAATGAACATCTCAATGGAACTCCTCTATTAAAAAAGAACCTGTTGACTTCAAGAATGACTTTTTTGTGGCCAAAATGGAGCCAACTAACAACTATCTCTTTCTTTTACTATTTTCAAATTACTCTCCCCCCCCTCTCAAACCAAGGACCAAGATATGAAAAAAATAAAATCATTTAATAAAATGTTTGGTCTTTGAACTTAGGGACTTATAGCATGTAGACACACGATGTTGGGGGGTTATGGGAGTTAGTTACCACCTAGTTGTTTGGTTCAGGGTCATTAGAAAATCGAGGTATACTGGTTTTATTAGAGATTTCAAGGTTACAGGACTGGTTGCAGCTAAGGAAGGTATTAGCACCCTTAGCACACCTTACCTAAGATAAGCTGCATTGCATGGTTTAAATGTGGTTTAAAGGTTTTGATGGATTTCTAACTGGTAGTTAATCTATGGCTCAGAGTGAACATTCATTCATGTGAATAAATCCGGCTTTAAGAATTCTTTATAGGCTCGCGTGCCTTGAGATAGTTCACTTATCCTGGAAGACGGGAGTGTTTTCCACAACTAATGTGTTATAGTGAGAAATACTCCCAATTAAAATTGGTGAATATTCAGAATAATTCTGAGTTTTCAGGGCAGTTCTTGATATTTAAATACCAACCTATTTGTAGGTCCAATATTTATACCAAAATATTGACCATTAATTCTTATGAATTAAAATTTTAGTGATTATTGGAATATTGATCAAATTCTTATGGATTCAATAAACTAATTATTAAATCCAAAATGCATGCTAAAGAAAAACATACCATGCATTTTATTTTTTAAACATGATTTTTTTATTTTTAAGAGACTTAGCTGTACATAATTAAAACATTTGGATAAATTAAAATCATTTTATTTTTTTAATATTTTCTATCATAAAAAAGAAAATAAGTAATAAAAAAAATACAACACACACACATTCTCCTTTTTTTTGCTATATTTTACTCACACATACCCACAATTACACTTTTTACAAATCATCAAAAATTAAAACTTAACAATAATTGAAACCACAGATTAAACATCTAAGAATTGCAAAATGAACGTTCAGAAGGTCAAGAACAGGTTGGGGAGATTGCTGGGAACTCAAGAAGCACACTAGATATGAGGAACAATGGTAGCGCGTTTGCTTGACATGTTGCCACCATAGGCAAAACCCAAAAAATAGGTGGATCTAAAGTGGTTTCCCTTCTTCTTACTCCCTGTGCTGGTGGTGACTTTCACTGGGACCTAAAAAAGAAACAAATCATAACAAATAGTTGATTTTATCCTTCTTTTTTTTTTTTTCATAGATCTGCTTTTCTTTTACTCTCTATACAAATTTGTCAAGCTGGAACTAGGCTTTGTTATTGATGGTGGAGGTTGTTGGTTCCTATTGCTGTGAAGAAGAGATGATAAGTAGTGAATTTGATAGTGAGAGAGGTTAGTTTGTGAGGGTTCAGGCAACTAATTTTGTTAAAGGGAAGGGGGAGCTACTGTTATCGTTCGTGGTTGCTAGGTTTATTGGGCTAAGAGGTGTTGGTAGGGTAGGTTAGCTTAGGGGAACTCACCATCGTTAGTGGTGATAAGGGAGATAGGGATGGGGTTGTCTCATGTTGATAGTGGCTGAAGCATAAGGGTCTGGAGTTTTGATGGGGTCTATGATGGTGCTGACCTTGGACAGTTAATGAGAAATGGGTAAAGGCTTTGGTTTTGTTTATATGGGTTTGAGGTAAAAGAGAGATTGGTGATCCTCTTTTGTTTTAGAAAGGTAGAGGTTATAGTCGGTGGTGTTGTTGATGGTGATAAGAAAGAGTTGTCAGTCAAAGCTCTGTTGGGAGTGGCGGCAGATGGTGTGAAGGCTAATGGGAACTATGGTTTTGGTGGACTATGATTTGGTATATATATAGTGGTGTAAAAGGTTGAGGTGGGTATAAGAGAAGCATGACTTGATTTATAAAAAATAGTAACCGAGCTTTGGGTGGTTGTTAATAAGTGGATGAAAAAATCTATTTAATTATTATGGTGAGAAGGGACAAACTTGTTGTGGAGAGGAGGTAAACTTTGATCATTGATAGTGAGGAAAATGGTTGTCGTGGGTTGATGAAAGTGTTGTGATTTGGTGGATTCCTTTGATAGTGGTGGCTGCTTATGAAGGAAAAGAGGGAGGCTGGTGTGTAGGGAGGGAGGCTGGACTGTAGTAATGGTTAGTGTGAGTCACCCATTTTTTTTTCCTTTTATAGCTAAAGACTAGTTTCAGAATAATAGGTCTATTTTTATTTTTATTTTTGTTATATAGGTGTTTTTGAGTTGGTAGATGAGAGACTGTTTTGGTGTGTGAGTGGTTTTTTTTTTTTCTAACTAATTCTCTCCTAAAATTCCATCTAAAAATACTCTCTTTAATTTCTGCCCCTCTTTTTATGTGTGTATAACCACCTATTTATAAGTGAAAATTTTATTTGGCTTGAAGATGAAGCAAACCAAGATTAACTACTGAATTTCAAGAATAAATCTTAACCATTCATTTGATAATTTAGAGACAAAGCAAAGAAAAATGGACCTTTGGATTAAGAGAATGATTGTAGGCCATTTGATTAAAAAAATAGGTTACTTGGTGAGAGAGTTTTCAATTTTCAAATTGGTCCTCTCCCTTCGATTATTATAATTAGATCACTAAAAATTAAATGTATTTTTTCTTTTTTCTTTCTTTCTTTATTTTATTTTAAATTCTTTGAAAAAAAAGCCAAAAACAACTCAAATACATCAAGAACATATTTTTTGGGGTTTTGTTGTTTGTTTTTTGCAATTTTTAGTTTTTTTGATAAATGTTTTCAAAAATAGGATAAAAAATTAGGCCGCATCGGGACTACTAAGAAATATGACAAAATACAATTTAGCAAAAAAGCGAAGAGACCAATTTTTTTTAATAGGCCTTCTATTTTACTTTTTCTTCAATTTTGGTTCCCCGGCTTTTAATCTTGTGCGAACCATAAAATAAAATATATTTTTGCAAAATTAAGAAACAACCCAACAACGAGATTTTTTTAGACTATAATAGCAGAAAAAGAAGAGAAAAGGAACAAATAACAAAAACTAATTATCAATAAACATAATGTTAAAGGACTAAGTTAATCAGAAAAATTGGAGGACTAGATAAAAAAAAAAAAAAAAACACAAATCATTGTGATAGGTAATAAGTAAATGCTTGAATAGTAAATTCATGATTTCTTTTTAGACTTCTTTTAATTCTACTTTTATTTATGGGTTGGATTAGGCCTATTTAGCGTGAGAAAACCAACTCATATTATGAAAGACATCTGGCCTCTTTATCAACAACTCTAAATCATATCCACTGGAGAAATGAGGATTAGGCAAAGCCTTTATCAACGGCTATCGCATCAAATGTTATATATTAGTATGCATATACTAAAATGAAATAGTGTTAATTTCTTTATTGTAGCGGTAGTAAAATTGTAATTATCAATTTTTAAGAAAAAACGTTTTTCTTATATTTTCTCTCTCTTTATACTTGGAATTTATATCATTTTACATTTGGTCTATTTATCACTATTTTTTTATTATCTTTATTTTTTGTAATATTTTTTTTTAGTTTTCTTTTTTTCTTTACATTATTTTTTGGAAACAAAACTATTATTTTTTACACTTTTAATATTTATCACTCTATACTTGGCCTATTTATATCATTCTTTTTGTTCTTATCTTTATTTTTTTGTAATTGTTTTTTTTTCTTTACACTTTAAAAAAATATATATTATACAAAAACTAAGAAAATAGTGTTTTTCTGTACCAATTGCAACATTGTTTTATTCTTCTACTATATTAAAAATTAACTTGAGAACTTACATGTTTTTATTAAGGCATATGAATTTTACTATATTTTATTATATATAATCATCAACTTTTTGACTTGCTGTTATATTTTTTACTCGATATTAAAAAAATACATTAATAACATCTACGCCTTAATTCTTTTGTGTTAAAAAACAATTTTTGACCTGCAGCAAGACAAGTTGAATAGACGCATTAACACTTTATTTTTTATTTATCGGCACAAATAATTCTTGATGTATTTAATTAAATGCATGCATAAATTTTTTAATTTATAATTAGAATTGTTTTAAAAAAACACATTTGATAAGGTTGCATATTTATTTATTTTTTTCAAAAACATTATTCAATGGCTACTGCATCAAGTGTTATATATTAGTATACATATACTAAAAAGAAATTGTGTTTTCATGTAAAAATGACATTATTGTAATTTTTTCAATTTCTTTATTATAGCAGTGGTAAAATTATAGTTATACATTTTTTTTAAATCAAGTTTTTCTTATATTTTTTTCTCTTCATATTTAGCATTTATATTATTTTGTACTTGGGCTATTTATCACTATTTTTTCTTATCTTTATTTTTTTTAGTTTTTCTTTTTTTTTCCTTACACTTTTTTTTTGGGAAAAAACTATTTTTTGTATTTTTTACACTTTCAATATTTATCATTCTACTCTTAGCCTATTTATATCGTTACTTTGTTCTTATCTTTATTCTTTTGTAATTTGATTTTTAATTTTTTTCTTTACACTTTTTTTAAAAGTTATTATACAAAAACTAAGAAAATTGTGTTTCTATGTATCAATCGCAACACTATTTCATTCTTATGCTATGTTAAAATTAACATGAGAATTTACATATTTTTATTAAGCTATATGATTTTTACTATATTTTATTATATATAAATATCAATCTTTTGATTCATAGTTATATTGTTTATCCGATGTAAAAAAATATATTAATAACACTTATACCTTATTTTTATTGTGTTAAAAAAATTATTTGACCTGCAATAAGACAAGTTAAATAGACGTGTTACCACTTTATTTTTTATATTTATTAACATAAATGATTCTCGATGTATTTAATTAAATATATGTGTAGACTTTTTAATTTATAATTATAATGTTTTTTACAAAAAAAAAAACACATTTAATAAGGTTACATATATATTTTTTTCAAAATAAAATTATTCAACCCGTGGAAAATCACGGGTCAAATAATTAATACATATCTTATTAAGAGTGATGTTTAAGATTACACCCGGGTCAATTGGTACGAGAACCAGTAGAGCCAGAGAAAATGTCCAAGTTCAATGAATCTAGTACCAGATCGCAACATGGGCTAGGTTCGCCTAAAACGTAGTTTTATCACAGTTGAAAATAAACCATACAGTCCTGGACAGATCCAGAGGCAGTTATATATATATATATATATATATATATATATAGGAGGAGGAGGGCACAGCAGGAGGCATATATATGTTAGCTATGTCGACGAACTGAAATATTCATCGGAAGTTGATTAGAAATGGGCACTGGGTTTGTTTGGGGTCACCCTGAGTTCCTCCTAGCTTCTTCAGTGCCCGTGGAAAGCTAATGCTACAATTATCTTGAGCTGGTAAGACCGGCAGGTCTCAGATTTGGATGTGTTAAAGGTAATATTATTGATTATTTACGGCGCCACTCAAGTATTTGTTCTAGTGTTAGAGGATTTAATCAAGTATATGTGGTATTACTCCTGATTTGCTGAAGGGTTTGGAGGAACTCTAGGTGCTGCCAAACTTGTTACCTGTCATGCTGTGTGCTTGATGCAGATCTGAATCGGATAATTTGGTGGGTTATTAAGATTCTTTATTACTTTTTAACTTGCAATTAATTAGTTCTGGACTGGTTCAACGTTCCTAGGGTTAATCTTAATCTTTCTTTCTTTCTATTTGGACTTATTTTAACCACTCTTCAACTTCTGCTAAAGTGAGGATAAACTTCTCTCCCAGAATAATGAAGATAAATTGAAACATGATCAACAGATGTTATGGAGATGGCATGAAAGTGTCAAAACAGCTGCACTAATGATGAGAGTGTAGCACTACAAGGCCTTTGAAGGCCACAGGAACAAAACTCCACATATGTTAGTAAAATGGAGGTTGTGGAAGTGCACACCTCGACCTCCTCTTACATGGCAGCCACAAATTGTACCAGTAATCGCTTCAAATCTCCTTAATTCTTTGTTGCTGCCAAGTTAAAGATTCCACCGCAAAGAGGAAAGCAAAATTATCCAAACATACAGATAGCATAATTGACTTCAAGAGTGGATCAAAAAAAGAAGTAGAGGTAAAATAGAAAAGCAAACTAGGCGAGGGGGCTGCCACTGGTTGCAGATGTGAGAGCGGCACTTGTTTTCTTTGTTTTTTGTCCGATCCTTGGCGAAGAGTAGTTATATAATTAAAGTTTTATTTTGCGGCTCAGAATGCAGAAAGGTCCCTCTGGTCTAACAAGAAAGCTTGTCATTTCTTCATCAGGTGCACAAATTATAAGGACTTGGAGAGGCTAGACAAAATACTTCTCAATTCTTTTCAACAATTTGGTATTTGTGCTTTTCTCTCACAATTGGAATCTAATTACTATGAGTAGAGGTATGTGTTCTTGGGCTACCGCTTCTGGTTTATTGAAATTTCATGATGATATTGCTAACATTTTGTTATCAAAGCAATATCTCCAGTCTAGTTTTTTTATTCCATTTAAAGATCTCTTTGATTGCATAATTTATCTGGTTTATCTATTAAATTATGTATATTACGTATGTTTTCAAGTTTGCTTTGTATTTGAGACTCTGTACAATGTGGGATTCTACTGAAATTCATGCATGTGTGGTGTTTTACTTTGTATTTCAAAACTCTATACAAACCGGAATTCCACTGTAATTCTTGCATGTGGAATTATACTGGAATTCTTACATTTGTGATGATTTTTTTTATAAATTTTATTTTTGAAAAAAACTAATTGGATAATCAAATTCCATGTGAAATTATGAGAGAGAAAAAAGCCCGATGATGCTGCATGTTCTTATCTTGTATGGATCATGAATAACATTATGGGTCTGTAACTAGATAAAGCATCCTTTTGCTACACTTCTTCTGCATAATTGTCTTTTGTATAAAATAGATAAATTTATATTGCAAGAATGTGTAACAAATAGTAGGCTAGTCTAGTGGCACATGTTAGTTAATGTGTGTTTGATATTATAGTAGTCTTTGTGATAATACGTTTATAAAAAACCTCACTTTTAGTTGTGATTTTTTTAAAAATAAATTTAATTAAAATTGTAATGAGATAATTTTTTGCATGAAAACTACATGAAAAGCAGGTCTTTATGAATAAAAAAACAAATTATTTTATTCTTTATAAATCCAATGTTTAAAACACAATTATATGCGGGGTTCGGTGTAAAAAATAGAAGCTACTTGACTAATCAAGTAATTTTTTTCTTTTTAGTAAGGTAAAAAAACAAAAATCACCGCAATACCAAACATCCTTTAAATTCTTTAAGGCAAGCTGGGTTGGATTTACTTGTTAATATTTTGTTGAATAAAACCTCAACATTTAAATGTTACTTTTATGGAGAATCGAACTCAGGAAAATATGAGGAAAAAAAAAAAAAGCCACCATTAGGTTGTTATTGTTGTTAATTCATTAATTACGTGTGTGTATTAGGATTTTTATGCATACTTAATTTTTTAGTGCATAGTTTTTGTTTTTCTAAATATAAAGAATTTGCAATTGACATAAAACTTAGTCAATAATTATGATGCCATATTAAGTTTATATTAGAGAAGTTAAGTAATAGGTACAACATTTTTAATTATAAAAATATATAGTAACATTAAGTTTAGTTACATAAAGTTAATAAGATCAATAATTATAATTAATCATATATAGAAATCACCCCCCCCCCATATGGTAATTTTTATATTTAAGTGATAAATTAAGATGAGATAGAAATAATAATAAAATATATTAATCTAGTTGCCTAGAGGCTTAGAAAATTCTTTTAGAAATAAATGTTAGTCCCATCATAATCATAAAGTAATGTAAATTGCTTGGATGTTATAATCTAAGCTAATTTACTTTTTTAGATTAACTTACATGGGTAAATGTTTTGTGTTTGGCTTCATCACATGTTTTATTCAGTAAGCTTTGTTGTTTATTTATAATTATTCAAACTTTATTTGTTCTGAATTTTAATTCATTTAATGTCGCTCTTACAAGTGTTCATAATTATGTTGATTGGAAGGAGAATTTTTTTTTTTTTTTTTTACATTAGGTTGCATGGACCTTGATTTAGCACTGTGAGTGGATGACCTCTAATTAAAGCCCGTGGAATCAAGCAAGGGAAAATGCCTCTTCATCAAGTTAATAAGGGCGATGTCAGATTTTTATTTTGCAAGAAAAAAGGACATGTAAAGAAGACATATCCCAAATTCCAGCATAGACTTGAAAAGAAAAGTAATATGATCTTTTTAGTGTGTTTTGAAACTAATATAGTTCTTGTTTCTCTTAACATTTGGTCGATTGATTGTGGTTTTACAATCACTGACAATACCATATTGGGCTTCTTAGAAAAATAGATGAAAAATGAATGTGTTATTTGTTCAGGAAACACTACCTTCACGTGAAGATGCGGTTAGGACCTATAGGCTTGTCCTTATTTCTTGTTTTGTTTTAGACCTTAAAAAAACCTTTTTATGTTTTATGTATTTATTTTTTTTAATAAATCTTATTTTAGTTTTAAAACTTTTATGTTGTGCCTTTAATTTTAAATTCATTGTAACTCCATTTATATAAATACAATGTTTTGTTGGTAATGGTATTATGGATTATGGACTCTTCAAATTTCATTTAAATACTACCCTTGATTATAGCTTTATGATTTTGCATGATAATAATATTGGCATTAAACATGGGGTTATAAATGAAAGATCTTTTATATTTTGGCATATAATATGAGGTCATATCTTCATTGATAGAATTAAAGGATTGGTAAATAATGGAGTCCTTGAGGCTATTGATTTTATTGATTTTAGTACTTATATAAATTGTATTAAAGAAAAGCAAACTAACAAGTTCACAAAAGGAACAAGAAAGAGTTTTGATTTTTTTTATATAGATTATGCACATTGCTATTTCAGGTTCTTATGATGCATGCTTTAATAGTCATAAATACCTCATTATCTTTATTAATGATTATACATGATATATGCATCTTTATTTTTTTATGAGAAAAAGTGAAACATTAGTGCCTTTAATGTTTATAAAGCAAAAGTAAAGAAACAATTATTTAAAAAAATTAAGATGAGAGGTCAAGGAGAAATTGAATATTGATTGATATGATAAGGAGTATGGTTATTAACTTCGAGCTCCCATTATCTTAATGGAATAAAGCTCTAAAAATTACATATGTACTAAATAGGGTTCCAACCAAGACAGTCACAAAATACCATTTGAGTTATAAAAAGGTTGGAAACTGATTTTAAGGTATATTCATGTATAAATTTACCTGGTTGAAGTTAGTATACAATCCATATAAGATAAAATTAGATTTAAAAACATTCAATGAATATTTCATTACCTATCAGAAAATTCTAAGAGAAACAAATTGTATTGTCCATCTTGTGTAACAAGATTTGTGGAATCTAAAAATTCAAGTTCATTAAGAATGATGAAATTAGTGAGAGTAGTCAACCTCAAAACTCGGTTCTTAAAAAGGATAATAGTTTTAAACCTACTCCTACATCTTCACATAAATTGGTTTTATTTCATAATAATTATCAAGATTTAATAACCAAAAAAATTAATCATTGAAGAACCACATCATTATAAGAATATTTCTATAAATCTAGTTACTTAACATTCTTAAGTTGAATATATTGATGTAATATTGAGAATATATTTAACAGTTAGGAAACCTATAATTTTCTCAAATTATATTGTACCTATAAGAATATAACATGAACATTGGTGTTGGTAATGACCTTATTATGTTTTAACAGGCTATGAGTGGATATAAACCTATATTATGGTATAATTCTATTAGGGATCTTGTTGAGTTGCCTAAAGGTGGAAAACCATTGGATGTAAGTAGAATTTTTAAAACAAAAAAAGACTTTAGGAAATATCAAAAGATAAAATGCAAGACTCTTAGCCAAGGGATTGATTATCATGATACCTTCTCTCATGTTTCAAAAAAGAAATCATTTTCGAATAATCACAATATTGGTAGCTCATTTTGATATGAAGTTATATCATATGGATATAGAAATGACATTCCTCAACAAATACCTAAAAGAAGAGGTTTAAATTAAACTAGAAGGTTTCATTTTAGAGGTGAACAATCACTTGATTTGTAGACTTAATAAATCAATATATCATCTAAAACAACTCCTTTGTTATTGGTATTTAAAATTCTATAATATATATACCATAAGGTCAATGAAAGGAAAATAATTTTCTTAGTCCTATATATAAATGATAATCTACTTGCTTTAAATGACTTGGGTTTACCTCGTGCAATTGAATAATTTTTTGGTGCAATTTGATATAAAAGAAATGGGCAATACTTATTATGTCATAAGCATAAATATTGAGAAAGACAAATCCTAAGGGATATTAGGATTGTCTTAAGAAGCCTATGCTAATGAAATGTTTAGAGATTTCATATAAAAGATTGATAATCTAGTGTTACATTTATTTTCAAATCTAAAGAATTTAGTTTGGGACAATATTAGTTAGTTATAAGGGATGGGTTTGGTGCCAAAGATATCTTTGATTTTGTTTTTAACTGTCTTTTCTAGGATAGGTAATGCAATAAGAAATTTTTCTTTCCAGAAAAGTTGGTTTGCGTCTTCTCGAAGTATAACACAAGTTAGAAACGTGTTTTTGTATCAATAGAAATCACTAAATTTTTTGCACTTAATGTTTGAAAGAAGTTCAATATTTTCATCTTTTAGATAAGATGAATCTCTTATGAAATGTAGAGAAATAGTTAGTATTAAGGTTGATACTGCATCTTGGATAGAGTTGTCAGATGGTTTAGGATTGGTGTTTGGTCTTCATAAGTTTGAATGGATTGCAGAATCTCTAATCTTTGGGTATCAGTGAGATGGTAATCCTATTATCCTTTTAATTGACCAAAAAATCCTGCAATTAAAAGTTCAACTATGGTTTTTATCTGAGTTTTCAATATGGGTTTTGTAAGCATTGGCAACCATAGTCATTTGTTATAAGGTATTGATGATATTGTATTATGTCATTCCATCAAAGTTTCATTTATATAGGGAAAAGGCATTGAACTTATATTGGTTTGTAATGCTTGGCTCATTTTGGATTCCTATGTCTAGTGCAACATGAGTTGTTTTAGATGTAGTGTTCCTTTAATAAAGTTTGTATATTTCAAAAAAAAAAAATTGGATGGCTTGTTCTTCAGCAAAAGTTTGGTTTTTGTCAAGTTATATGGTTTTTATATGGCTTGTAGAGGTTTGAGGGTGGTTACTGACTTGGGGTGTGTCAAGAGTAATTAAGGTGCAAAATGAAGCTTTAAAGTGATTGAGATGGTCTTTGGTAGCTTTAAGAAAATTTTTATTATTATTTTAAAGTTTAGTTTGGGTAGCTTTAGTGACTTGGTATGGTTTGAAAACTAAGTTTTTTTAGCTTTTATTCAGCGGGTTTTGTAGTTTTAACATGAGAAAATAGAGACTTTTAAATATGTTTTTATATTCTAGTTAGTTGTTTTCTTGTAGTGTTGAGGTATTTGTTTGTAAAGTTGTTTTGTTGTGTAATGTGTTTGGTATTGATGGTAACATCTTTATTTGGGGATTTATAAGGAGCAACTTCAACTATTTGGTCTTTATGAGAAATTTTGAGGTTTCTCAAATAAGGATGTTCAGATTTAATGGAAGAATTGCTTTTTAGTTTTCAAACGATGTTTTTAGTTCCTAATTGTAATGAGACATGCATCTTTTATAAAAAGGTATGCAATATGATTTTAAAAAATATAATATAACTCAAACCAATCGAAAAACAAGATTTGTATTTTATGTAATGCAACAAAATCATTAAAATATTATTTTTTTATTTCTAATCTTTGTTTTAGAATTTTTTAAAAAAACCAAGATCTCTTTTCAAAGCTATGGTTACTATAGAAATCATCAATAAAATATCTTTTATTAATGATAAATTCTTTTTCTAAAACATTTAGTTTATTTTGGATATTCTTTGTTATATCAAAGAAAGTTGAAGTGGTTGGTGGAGAGGGTTGATCATTTTCTAGGTTTGTATATAAAGGCATGGGTACATTTGTGATATAATCTGTATTTTGAAAACCGGTACTAGAAATATCAAAGTTGATTTTCTAGAGTGGCTTGTATGGTAAGGTATATTTATGACAGATGGGATCTCAGAGATTTTTCCTGAATTAAAAGTGCTGGATAAAAAGGATTCATATAAAAATCTAGAACTAGTTGAATGTGTGTAAAAGGTTAGTTTGACCTTGCCATCATTGAAATGTGTTATTTGTTTTAGTTAGAAATTTGGTTGTGGGGGTTATGTAGGTTCAAATTGGGTTACTCCTTTAAAGATCTAGTCTTCTAGTAAGGTTACATCTTTTCATTGGATAACTCTAAGTACAATGAAAAGTCTATTTGTAAAAGTAAGCTTTCACCTTTTTAGAATTGAAATTTATGTTTGTTGGCAAAGGTAAAGAACATAGCTCTGTAGTAGATTTTAAAGATCAAAGCTACTAGAATTGACCTTCAATTATATTGCAACTATAGCTTTTTGTTTATAAGAGTATGCTTTGTAGTATGCTTTTGTCTTTAAGAGATATGGTAAAGTTTGGGTAACAGTTAAAAGAGACAGGACCACTACATAGACTGGATTCTATAGAACTTAATAACGAATCTTGGAAATTATAGAGTCTGGCATCTCTAAGAACCTGCAAGGACATAAGTGTTTAGGCCTTCTTTGGCGAGGAGCTTTATTCCTACTTATACAAGCCTGATATGGACATATTTGTAGTTTATGTCTTTGTGTTTTTGTAAGGATTTTTTGGATAGAAGTGGATGGTTTTAAAAGGTTTTGTGAGTTGTATATCTCTTTCTTCAATTTTCATTATAAAATTAGTTTTGAATCTTGAATAAAGAAATTTGATAAATCTAATTCTTTTAGACTTTTAGTATTTTTCAATCATCAATATTTTTTTGTAAAATCTTCAATAGTAATTTATTTACTATTAATAATTCTTTTGTTTTCAGAAGAATCAATTGTAAAGGAGGCTGAAAGAGAAGTAGTTCTAAAGAAAATAAAATCTATGAAAATAAAAAGATTGCTTAGACAAACATGTTCCAAATTATATAACTTTAATGTCCTACTCAACTCTTATTCGGGACTTACACCTTTTAGTAGAATTGACCTAAGATTCTAAGGTTTTTTCTTTCTCATCGGATCTTTAAAGTTCTATATAACATTACTATTCCAGACCCCAATAGGCTTTAATACCAATATGGTTTCAAAAGGTTTTATAAGTTGTATATTTTCTTTTTCAATTTTAATTGTAAAATCATTTTTGATAAAAGGATTGATAAATTTAATTGTTTTGGATTTTTGGTGTTTTCCAATATATCTTCTTTTGACATGAATAAAGATTTTAGAAGAAAATAGTAGAATGTATGAAATTTTCACAAAAATGAAAAGGTCTCTGGTCTAATAAGAAATGTTGTGATATCTTCATCAAATGTATATAATAAGGAATCAGACAAACTAATTAATAGGCTTCTCAATTCTTTTCAACAATTTAGTATTCATGTTTTCCTCTTATAATTAGAGTCTGATTGTCATGGCTTGAGGTATGTGTTATTGAGCTTTAATTTTTTAATTTATTGAAACTTCATGATAAAATTGCTAACATGAAGAAGTTCAACAGAGGAGTAGGTTTGGACATTTTGTACATCTAAAAGGCGTGAATTCATTATGGATAAAAAGGGACGTGCTGCTAGGAAAGGAGATGAGGACTGAAATAAAAAAAAAATCAACTATTTATTAAAGTATGCAAAGAAAAAGAAGAAGATTAGTGAAATCGGGAAACATTATTACATTTTAACCTAATTTATTTTTTCTATTTTAAAGAAATTGTTGTGTAGAGTTGGTAGATTACCTAAACATTCTAAAAAAATTGGGGTTTTTTATAGTGATTTATTGTTTATATGAATATTAAATCACTTTAATGTATATTTCATATATTCTTATGATAATTCCATAAAGTAGCTTAGTCAATGGAGTCAAGTGTGGGGTGGGTGCAAGACGTGGTTTCAAGTCCTATTAGAACTAGTATTTTTTCTTAGATGACATGTTATTTGTCTTTTTTTTGTTTTTTTTTTAAAGCAAACAACAATAAAGAAGGGCCAAGTGCGCGAGCCTAGTATGCTACTATGGGCTATGTGCTGGACTTAAACCTTTTATATCCTTTATTTTTTTTTTCTTTCACTAAAAAAATTATTAGATTCACTTACTCTGCAGTTTTGACATGGTTCTTTAATAATATTATAAATTTTTATTTGAATTTTAACAAAAAAAAATCAATTATTATGTATTTGATATAAAAATAATAATATTAATAATAAATTGTTCATGTAAATTCAATTCATTTTTTTTAAATTCTTAAAAATTTTAAATAAATCCTCAACATGATTTTATCACATATTTTTTTGATATATTTTTTTTTAAATTGCTTTAACAATCATAATATATATATATATATATATATATATATATATATATATATATATATATTAATTGAAACTATGATTCCAATTAAAAACCTTATGCTCGCTAAGATATACAAGAGATACATTAATAAAAAAAATTATACATTAATAAAAAAAAATTATCTTAATTAAGAAAAAAATTCAAAACAAATGTATTTTCTGGTTTAATAACAGTGTTAAAGAATTTACTAAGATCTAAATATATATTTTCTTGTGTTTAAAATTTTTTGATTCTCCCATAGCATAATGCGGTCATACAAACTTGTCCAATTTATTTAGTTTGTACCTTGTATTTAATTGAGTAATATAAGAAGATGAATTTCTCTAAATTTCTCTTCTTTTTTTGCCTTTCTATGAATCCAATCCTCTTGTCTTTCTTCAAACAAAGAAAAACAATTTGATAGAAAAACAAACTAAAGTAGTTGTAATAGCATAAGTTATCCTTTTCAAAAATAACAAGAATCATAATTATAAAATTTGGCTAAAATTGGTAGATTAAAAGATTAACTTATCTAAAATTGAAAGTAACCCAAGTTTGAATTAAAGGTTAGTACTTAATAGCAACAGATTGGAAAGAAGAAGAAGTAGTTTGGGTGAAAGGGGAACGAAAAGAAGGAAAGATGAGAATTGAGAATTTTGTTTTTTGTTCTGCATGTTTTATGAATTGATGATTTATTAACCCAAATATGTCTTGGTTAAATTTTATATCAAGTCAGTTTGAGAATTAATTTAATAAAAGCTGATCAATCCAACAAGTTAACACGAGATTTGATCTACTAATACAAGTGAAACCAAATCTATTTAAAAAAAATAATCTTGAAACTACCTTGTATTGAGTTAATCAAAACCCATCCACCAGGTTGTAATCCTAGCCTAATTTTAGGTATTATAGCTTTGGTAGCAATGGCATAAGCTCTGGCGGCCCAAAAATGTGAAAGTGATTTCTATTGGGTCCCACATAATTTTTTGTTTTTTTTTTTTTTAAGTTAACTACTGAGGACCGTTGATCTTCCTAGTTCTAAAAGTAGCCGTTCAAATTTCAAAAAACCCTCCCCAATAGTCGACCGTTGGAGGGAGGGGATAGTTCAATTTTTTAACTCTCAGTGGCGACTTCAAGCGAAAAGACTCAAATCTAAACAGCACTTGGCTTTAGCTCACTCAGGCCAAAAAAATTTATCAAAAATTCTATGGATTGCAACTAAAATCATACCCCCAAATTCTCTGTGTTACTTCGGATTCGGAAACTGCAACAAGAAATACACTCAAAAAACAGAAATGATATCCATGGCCACGAGGCGCCATGGTTGGCAACGCCCTCTCCACCCTTTACAGGTACGCCCCGCATTCTTTTATTCTTCTTCCTTTTTTTCTTTTTTTAACTTCAATCTCTCTGTATATGGAAAAAATGAACTGTTAAAGCTATGTTACCTTCTAATATTTTCATGTTGGGTCTTTGTATGAATATAGAAAGGGTCTTTCTTTATTTCAATCACATCGTAAGTAACCCATAGCTTGCTAAATTTTTTGTTTTTGTACTTGAAAAACGAAAAAAAAAAGGTGAATATCCTATCTGCGGAATTCTTAATTTTTTTTAATGTCATAGTGTTGTTTGAAGTTTAAACCATCCATCTGTTCTGTTCATTGTTGCGATGCAGATGATGGGAATGGCAGTTTACAGTTTTCTGGTTGTGACCTTCTATACATTCCTTGGACTTTTCCTTGGAAACAGAATTGCTGAAATTACAGTCACTGCAATCTTTACTTTTGTGGTAATGTTGATGTCAAAACAAGCCTAAAATCTGTTCTTTCTTTACCAATTAGCCAAGAAAACTAACCCATAACTCAATTCCTGTTTTTTTCAGGCAGTTTCAGTTATGTTCCTGTTTGTTAGGTGTACTGCCATTGATCCGACTGATAAGACCAGGTTTAGGAAGAAGAAAAGAGCTAAATCAGATGGGTTTCCAAAGTTAAATTATTGGTTTATATTGAATCAAATAATCATGAGGTTTTTTAGAAGGATGGAAAGAAAGATCCTTAAAAGCTTTATAAGGAGAAAGTATTTGGACCCATTGAAAGCCAATGCTCAAATGGAGCCATTGCTTCCATTTCCGCTTGTCATGAAGGATGATGCAGTTTCACCTGACCCAAAAGATGATGACATCTCTTATTGTTCGCTATGTGATTTTGAGGTCTAGGCATATATGCTTTAATTACGCGTATCTTTAACAGTTTTGCTAAGATTTAAAGGATACATAGCTGACTGCAATATATATGTCTCAGGTAAAGAAGCGAAGTAAGCACTGTAGAGCCTGTAACAGGTGTGTTGAAGGGTTTGATCACCATTGCAGGGTAAGAGTCTGGGTGTATCTTTGTAGGTTGAATTATCGATCATCTTCTTCATTAGTTTCTCATGAAGTTCAATTTTTGTGATCCAGTGGTTAAACAATTGTGTTGGCAAGAGGAATTACACAACTTTCTTTCTTCTAATGATATTTGTCTTGTTAATGGTCAGTAGCTTTGTTTCTTTAGATTGTTTGAGACCAACTAATTATGTTTCCTAATGGAAGTTCAGTTCTTAACTGGAGTTTTTTTCAATCAAATTGTTGTACAGTTAATCATAGAAGGAGGAACTGCCATTGCCATATTTGTAAGGTGCTTTACTGATAAGAAAGGAATAGAAAGGGAGCTGGAGAGGAGGCTACATGTGGAGTTCCCAAGAGGGGTTCTTGCCACAATATCAGTAATATACAGCTTATGTTACGTTCAGTGGATGTTATCATTTTTTTTTTATTTTTTTTTATTTTGGGTATTCATTGGCTTCTACTTGTCACAATGTTACAGGTTTTGTTGGTTTTAATGACAGCTTATAGTTCAGCAGCCATGGGGCAACTTTTCTTTTTTCATGTGGTTCTCATACGCAAGGTAATTATAATGGTTTGCTAACATCACCAAAAACATCAATTGTGTTGGGTTAGTGAGGTAAAGCAAGGACTGGATGCTACGAAACTTCGGCATCCAGCCATCTTTGTTCATTTCAACAATTACTTCAACGAGAAACAGCAGTGCCTATTCTGTCCATGTTAACGATTCCTTCTGGCAACGGGAAAAGGTGGACATTGAAGCCTAAGAAAACAGGCACTTGCCTTGCTTGGTGTTAGGAATACAAGGAAAATGACATTTTCCTTCAACCGCAACTCTCTTTCTTTTGGCAGATTCATGGACCGCTCCCCTCGCATGATAGATGCAGATACCTTGAACCATACAAGGATACTGGAAATCAAATCTTAATTTTTCTGTTACGGGTTGGCATTGAGTGAGAATCATGTCAAATATAGGATTAAAGTTTATGTCTCTTAGGATGACATCAAGGATTAATTTATTCGATTTCTTCCAGCAAAGCATCAATTATCAGTATCTCAAGTGACAACATCTTTTGAACACTAAAGGATGCTTGCAAATCCGTGCGGGTTTAGATTTAGAAACAATAAAACCAAAATATTTTGAATGTCTTCCTCTACTGCACTTTGAAGTTTTTCTATCAATTGCTTCCCTAGTCTAAGTTAGTATTTTGATTATTTATTGTTGCAGGGAATGAGAACATATGATTATATCCTGGCCATGAAAGAGGTAAACGAATCAATGGAACTAGATCCATTCGAAGATTCAGATCTCTCTTCAGACTCGGATTTTGACTCTCCTGAAAAATCAACAATTGTTTCACGGTTTTGTGGCCATGGAGAAAATGAGGTATATTAGACTCTGCCTATCTTATATTGCGCACTTTGAGAAGAGATAATATCAACCTTACTAGATGGTTAATTTATTTTCAGAACCCTGCAAGTCTGTCAATAAAAATTGATAGGGGGGATCCTGAGTCTTCCAACTTAACCAAGAAGCAAGGCTTTCATGCAAGCATCAATCCATGGAAACTAATCAAGTTGAGCAGAGAGAAAGCTGTGCTAGCAGCCGAGAAGGCCAGAGAAAGGATTATGAAACAGAAACCAGTCGAGCAACCAAATTCATTAAGGCCCCTACCGTCGGAGACTAAATGTGGACCAATGATGAACCAAAACAAGAATATGATCAATGTGGAATCAGGTTCAACACCACTTATTTCCAAAGGGAGGGTTCCAGTGTCACCTGGAAGCCTCTCAAGTCCAAGAAGGCGTTTTTCTGGCTCCCAAAGCATGTTTTCTGGCTACATGCCTTCGCCAAAGAATAAATACAGTAGCAGTTTTGATTTGAAGTTGACAGAAGTTTCCAGGGAGCTCGAAACCTATATTTCGAGGCAGGTTTTGTGTTCTGTAATGAAAAAAGATGCCCAAGAGGCTTCCCCAAAATAATTATTGCGCTTGAGTTTTTGAATTCTCAGCCTTGGAGAAAGTTTTGTACATTGATTTAGTGTATACATACATGTGTTTCCTTTGTTCTTTTTTTTTTTAACTACCTGGAGCACTCAGTTCAGATTCTTTTTTCATTGGAAAGCAGGTCAACTTCTCTCGAATGTGCTTCACTATTTCGTAGTCTGGATCTGTATACTTCAGCATACGGATCATAAATGTTGAGGAGCTAACATGAAAACTGGAAGCCCTTGGCTCTTCTGTCGAGCAAAAGTAAATTCATAAATGGTGCAAAAGTAAATTCCGAACAACCGTGCAGTCGGCATTAGGCTTTTTATCAAGCGTAATTGAGATGGTTCTCTCTCAATGCGAGAGAGAGAGACCATCCTAATCCCATCATTTTCTGCAACTTCTTCAACACCAACAGCATCACAAAACGAGCCGTATCCAAAATGGTGTAAAATGCTCTTTCTTTTTCTTCCTTTTTGCTTTCCACAGACACAGACACGTTTGCACAGAGATAGTTTTGAAGGTATAAGCTCATTCTATTACCACTTACTATATAAAAAACAAATGCACTCAATTATTTGTTACTGCACACAGCTACAGGAAAAATCATCTCTCAAGACTATTTTCTCAAGTCAACAACCACAAATCAGCAACTTCACTCAACTTTATATGTCAGGCGACCATTTCCTCTGAAAGGCAATGAGCAGCGGTGTGGATAATGGCAAGAATCAAATCTTGAACTACGTTGAACATTCACAGTAGAGGATGAATTAATCACCGAACCAATGCTATTATGCCTCCATAAATTTACCAAGACAACCAAGCACCACCTCTGTTTTGATTACTTGAACTTTGCAAGTGATGTGATAGACAGTAACAGTCTGAGTAATGGTCAGGGAAGATTCTCTCCCTGAGAGGCTCACAAATATCCGGGGAAACCGTGTCGGAATACCCTTGGATATATGAACAATTCCATGGAGACTTCGAGGTCACACTGAGGTTAATGTTCAACAGGCAAATGTCAAGAAAAGTATCCCCTTCTATGCCCTCCAAAAGGCCAGCATATTTAACATTCTGTCCTGCAACATCCTCAATGGTTATTCGTTCTATTAAAGGGAGAGCTGTTGGATCATAATACTCATCTGGGTGCTCTCCATATCGACCAGTGAAACTTATAGCTGTTTTGACATCAGTCAAGCTCATATTTGATATATAGATGTTCCTCACATATCCCCCCCTTCCAGGAGACGTTTTTATCCTGATACCTGTAGTTGAATTGTAGAACCTGAGATTTTCTGCATGAACCTCTGACACTCCTCCAGACATCTCACTTCCAATTGCAATCCCTGCACTGGTAGTTTGTCCAACAAGCCTGCGAATGGTAATGTTTTTGCTAGGACGACCATATGAAATGCCATACTCATCCCACCCACTTTTGATGGCAATTATATCATCACCAGTGCTAACGTAGCAGTCCTCAACACAAACATCATCAGAAGAATCTGAATCCATTTAAACACATGAATAAGAACCATATGAAGTATTTACAGAAAGTGATTGAAAATGGGTTAGACAATGAGAAGAAGTTAACTTGCATCTTGCAGAGATGCTTCTCGCCTTAAAAATCAAGCAAGTAGTAGCCACATTCCATGACAGTGCGCATGAGTTTGATTTTTTCCAAAGAGAAATGTGATTTTATATATATATATATATATATATATTTGCATCTCAAACCATAGATTTCTCATCCATAAACTGCATGAACATTTTCCAGCCTTAAAGAGAGCTCACCTGGATCAATCCCATCAGTGTTTGGTGAATCAAGAGGAGCAAGGATCGTGACATTCTGAACAATAACTTGGCTGTTCATCCAGAAAAACAGTCTCAACTCTCCCCCTAATTCATAAAAGCTTCACTTTTGCACAGTTTTATATGATAATGTAAACACTTCAAGTCTAACAATAAGGAAGAGATATGCAATATGATTGATTTGGAGAGGCAAACCTGCAGTAAACAGGGTGGATGGTCCAGAACGGTGAATTTATGAAAGTCAGGTTTGAGATGACTACCCCAGTAGTGTTCATAAATTCAACCAGATGAGGCCGGGTATAGTTCAAGGTTTGATTTCGAAACCAGTCCCACCATATGCTGCCTTGGCCATCAATAGTTCCATTGTCACCTGCATGGTGAAACCAGTACCATTACAAAAACAACATACTTAACTACAAACAAGTACTCAGAAAAAAATAAAAATAAATAAAAGACCTTATAGATGTCACTGACCTGTTATAATAACATCTGTTAAATTACGACCATAAATAAGGCTTTTGTGCCTCCTCCCAGGCAATTCCCTCCCTCGGCCATATGATGGCAGTGGATCAATAACTGGCCAATCATCAGAGTTCTGGAATTTTCAGGTTAAGTTATTCAGTATTATGAGCTACACATACCAGTGGGCCCAAAATCAAAAGAAAGGTTGCCCAATTACACTGGGGGAAATTTGACCAGATGAACTAGCATAAGGAACCAAAAATCATATGTTAATAATCACTTGCATCAATCAGTAAGTGAATCCCGTGGAATATAGATTTTCACATATTCAGATAAAGATAACTTCCTTTCATGCATGTATGATCTATTTTATCAAAAACAATAGCTTTTAGCTTCTAAATTAACACAGTCCAAACTTTCCAGATGGAATAACTGCAGATAATTGGCAAAGATTTTAACACACATTTTGTGCACATATTCTCTGGCATGGAAGTGAGGACTCACAGTTGATCCAAGGATGACAGCATCCTTATCTAACCACAATGTCAGATGACTGATCAGATCAAAGCTTCCTGTCAACCAACGGCCAGTTGGGACAAAAAGCTTGGCCCCGCCCTTGTCAGCAAATGAATTGAGATAGAAGATGGCATTCTGGAATGCCTTTGTGTTGAGAGTGACCCCATCTCCAACAGCTCCAAATTCAGTAATAGTGACACTGTGAGGTCGAATCACTGCCAGGTTGCCCTGTTCGCAAAGTAAGCTGCACTTGATAGCCCATGGAGCATCACCGAATAACGCAAGTAACAGCAGCACATTCACCAGCTGAAAATAAAAAAAATATATTCAAAGATGATTAAGTAGAGTAAGAGATCTGAGTTATGTCTTTTTGTTTCTTTACTTGTGTTTCTAGTTAATCATAATGAGCGATGGTGAGTTCTTATATACAGGTATGGTAATGTTGATGACCTTGATCAGCTTAAAAACTCAAAAGCTAGCCAAGGAAACAGAATATAAAGAAAGGCAAGCCATGTAAAGTAAAATGTGAATCAAAACTGGAAGAAATACTAAAATATATAGAGTGAAAAACTTTAAACTAGCAAACATGTAGTTTTATACCAATTCATAAGCAATAGATCACGGATTTCATGCCATATCAGTTACTGATAGATAGAAATGCAAGCCGCTTGAGCTACATTTTGCCAGAAAGATGTTAAACTGAACAGACAGCCATGGTTTTGACAAAGAAAAGGAAACTAATAAACATTTCTCCATCAACATTTGGTAACAGTGAAAGAGAAGTAATTCTTTTCAATCAGATCCCCAAGCAAATTGTTCTCATTTTATGTATGTACTTGAATTTACGACTGTAATTCTGACTGAAATAAGCTGAGTCAGGGCAATGCTTTACCATTTTCTTGAAACCATACACTAATTTGACTTACCTACAGGGTAAGAGATAGCGAAAACAAGGAAAGGGGAGCAAGGAGTTAAAATACGAAATGATCAAAGCAACTCACAGTAAAAGATCTCCTCATATGACTAAGATCTGCTATTTCTGTTTTGAGCCCAAGCAGCTTAACCTTTCCACCTTGTTTGCCAATAAGAAAACCCAACAAACAAATTCCCTCAAAGTGAGAGAGGTTGATAAAGATTGGGGTAGGGATCTTGCAAATCAAGATCTCTCCCTATGCAAGAAAATGCAAGTGTGTGTGCTGTCTGTGAGTGTGATTACTGATTAGATATTGAGACAAACAACCACCAACAATACCATCCAAAGAAGAAAAGAAAGAAATATCATTAAAAGTGACCGTTGCTGTCAGCCAAAAATTAAGCAGTAGGTCCCTCTTAATTGTTCCTTCACCTCACCTGCTACTCCACTGTAATTCTCTCACTCACTCACTCACTCACTCACTCCTATGATCTTCTTCAAGAATACAAATACTCTATGAACTAAAGAAAACCCGAAAAAGCAAAAGGGACTGAAGCACTCGATGAAATCGAAGTTGGGTTAGTGTTTAAATACTGATATTTGAGCTAAAACAGTGGTGTCTGTGTGTCCCTTTTGAGGATTTTAGTTTTTCTATGTTTCCCTTGATTGAGAGCTAATTAACACTGATAGAAGTTGATTTTTCGAGAGAGAGAGCATGGGACGAGGAGGGTATCTCTCTCTCTCCCTCCCTCCCTCCCTCCTCTCTATAGGTTGGCTTGCCTTCGCATGTGACCACCTCACGTTTTCAGTTCAAGGTTTGGAGAATCTAGTCCTAAGACTAAGCTGCCCTGTAATTTCACTTCTTCAATCATCATTTGGCCTCGTCTTTTAGGAAGCCTTTTCGTTGAGAGCACGGGCAGAGGGGTATACAAGGCTGAGGGGCGCTGTAGCCTAGGTAAAAAAATAAATCCTAACCTCCAAATATAGCAATTAATAGTTTGAATGAGTTCTCAGAAAAGTTTTTTCAGTGATGATAAATCTTAATTAAATTTTCTTAAATATATTTATATATATATAAAAAAAAGCCCCGATTTGATATTAGTATTCCATCTAATATTATTTAGAATTACAAAATGATTCATAGCAACAACCAAAATGTATAACTAAGTAAACATCTAGTTGAAATATTGAATTTTTTTATTAAATTTTTATATAAATAATCTATTTTTAATCCAACAAATTAATAAGAATATCTTCATGGAGGACCCCAACAAAAATAATTAATTATATTCTTTTCTTTATTTTTAATATTTTAAAAAATATAAATTCATTTTGAATTTCACAAATATAGACTAAAAGATTTTAGTGGATATATTTGTATTATGGTATTAAAAGCAAGATGTTATTAAATATATTAATTTTGATTTGGTTAAAATTTAAAAAACTAACCAGTTTTTTTGTGAAATCCATTAACTAAATCTTGTTAATACATTTATTAAATTTAATTATTTTATATGGTAATTTATGAACTTTTACAATAAATTCTCTTACAAAATAGAAAGGATAAATATTAATCGGGAAGATAAAATTATTATTAACAAATAACCTAAATAAGATACTAGTAAAATCCTAATTAAAAAAATTGAATATTTTTCATTAAATTTAGATATGAATAGTCTGTCTTTTATTAGATAAAAAGAAAATTTTGTTTTCTTGAAAAAGATAGAGAACTCCCACTTGTAAACTTAAAAATTGATTTAATTATATGTTATTTTTTATCGACTAATAAAACATTGTTTCGAACTTTAAGAGATGCTGGATTTAATTTTTTTTCTTTGTATATATACAATCTATTTACACACAATATGAGATTGACATACCACATATGAATGCTTTGTATAAAAAAACTACAGGTCATTTATATCAATAATAAGAATTAGTAACAGTTTAATAATATTATTATTAAGATATATTTAACTCAACAATAATTTTTTAGTTTAATAATTAAATTCTAGATTTAATGATGGAACAATGGAACTCCTTGTACTTATCTCTGTTTTAGAATTTAAGGACAACTTTAGATCATTTAAAGTTGATATTATTTGCAAGCTTGTTAATTAGAAATTTTATCCTGAAGATTTTAATGAATAAGAGATGTATTATTTGAGATCTCAAATAGAGCATTATTAAATTGATGTGATTAATTCATCATAAAAGCTTTTAGAATATGTCTATCATTTCTGAATTATGTCGAGGATTAGTTGAAATAAATAAATCACAGCACTATTATTTAAATGACAAATTGATTCATCTTATTTTGACTTTATCTATTTTCATTGCCACCATAAAATAAGCATTTTCAACAATAAAACATGTAAAAATTATGTTTCACAATAAAATAAAAAATGAGTTTTTAGCATATTTTATAATTATTTACATTAAACGAGAGCTTGCTGAAGATATTGATTTGGATTCAATCATGGATAAATTATATTCCACAAAATATGAAAGGGTACAATTTTGATAGTGTAATTTTTATTTTTTTTTATGTACTTTAAACTCAGATTAAAACTTTATTGTTAACTTAACAAATTTATATATATAAAAGTTAAAAATTAATCTTAAAAATAATTTATATATATCTACTTGATAGTTTGCTCTGTCCTTGGTTGAGAGGAAAACTTTAGTAAGTAATGGGAGTTCCTGAATTTATTTTTTTCTTTGAATTTATCCTTGATTTTTTTTTTCTTTTTAATGTAACTAAAATCATGATATGGTGTAATTGGAAATTAATCAATAATTTTGCCTTTTTCTCTTTTCAAAAAAGTAGGATAAAACGTTATAGATCTTAGGTGGGATGGGTTATAGTTTCATATTTTGTTTTTTTATTCCGACAATTTCATCAAGTGCTTAAATTTTTATCACAATTAAAATCCTAAATAATATACTTACATCGCTCGTCTCCTATAAGGCACCTTATTAAAATTTCATTTTCACCATTGAAACTTTTAAAGTGCTTTAAAACAAGCCTATAGAACTATTAGTGTTAAGATTCAAAAATAATAAACATATATTAAGATTTATTAATCAAATCGGAATACAGGAGTTTTATTATAATAATGATACATATTATAATAATGATAATAATTGTAGAACAAAAATAAATTTCTATTTTGTAATAATAAACATTAAATATTAGTATCTACGATTCAATGATTTATCAAGTTTTATTTTCTCTCAAACTTTCAATAGAGTTTTCAGTTATACAATGTTTGTAATTAATAAAGATTTTTTAAAAAAGTATTAAATAACTTATTATTTTATTTATATTTTAATATTTGATTACATTTATTTTGATCGAATTTTATTTCAGCTTTAGTTACCAAGGCATTGAAGGAAATACATTCTTAAAAAAATATGTATGATGGACGAAACTTTTAGTATAGGTAACATGGTCATATAGAAAATACATTATCAGGATAATTTCCAACATATCATATTTATATTTTAATACTAAAAGAGTTATTCATGCAATTAAAATATTTGGTGTTTTCCCCCTTATGCTTTATTATTGTTCATATATGAACAGTAAAATACCTCCCTCCTCCTTTTTCTTTTTTTTATTTTTATCCTTTTAAAATTTACGCTCAAATTTTTTTATTTAATCCTTTTGTGACCTAATTTCAAGAGATAAATTTTTAAATTGTAACAAAAATTTAAAAAAAAAACTAAAAGATAAAGGACCATGATGTAAAACACACAAAAAAAAATGATGAATCTCACAGTTTTTAGAGTTTTTATCTAGTTCAAATCATTTGTGATTTTTAGATTTGAGAGAAGAGAGAGAAAATCATTGAAAAACATCAGATGAGAGAGAAAGCTGTTAATTGATCATACTTTGATAATAAAAATGATCAATCTTAATGTCAAAGAGTTTTACTTAATGAGAGAAATTTGATGGTGACATTTTCCTCTATGAACATGCCTGGAAAAAAAAAAGTTGATCGAGGTATATTTAGATATTTTTGATTGGATTGGTTTTTGATTTTTGAGTGATTTTGGAATGTTGTAAGGTTTATAGAGGTTATTATTATGTTTTTTAGGTGTTTTGTTTTTGTGTGAAAATGAATGGGAAAATAAATTTTTTTTGGTCAAAACTCAAACCCTCTAATTATTGATGCATGTGCCATTTGGACTAATTACAAGGACAAGAGTTAAGAAAATTATAAAGACATTCAATGGAATGATTTGAGATGTTTGGGTCAAGCAAACTTTGAGAAGTTTTTCTAAAACAGTGTTAAACATGGAACTAAGTTAAGAACAAAATCTGACTTTGATCAATGTGATCCAAACAAGAAATAAAGTTGCTTAATATGATTAAAACTTAGTTTCACAACTTTATGTAATGGTCATGCTTTGTTATTTTATTTTAAAACATTTTAATTATATCTGAGTTTTAATTCCTACCTAATTTTCTAGTAGGTTTTTTATTTTTATTTTTTAATGTTGAACTATAAATACTCTTTTTAGTTTATAAGCTGCCACAACTTATTGATTATTCATATATAAATTTCTATATGAGAAATTTCTCTTATTCTTAGTTCTTCATAAAACTTTCAAAATATATCGAAGATTTCTTCTTTATAGCATTCATTTTTATAGATTGGTTCTTAGTTTGTTATAATCACGGGGTCAAGTTATTTTAAACTTAATTTTAGTTTTATTGGGTTGTGTTCAATCTTGATTGTGAGTTTTAAAGTTCTTACCCTTTAAATTTATGTCACCCCTCTTAATTTTTCAACCACCATAGTGTTGGCTGAATTCTAGGTAACAGCCCAATAGATAACCTATCATTCATATTTTTATCTAAAAAAACTAGGTGTAAGCTTAGGCTTCTAGGCCTACCTGGTCACCACTGAGTTTTTTAATTAAGACCATGTGCATGAAAACATTAAAATAACAATATAGTTTAATCAAAACAAATTTAAAATGATACTATTTTTTAATATTAAGATAACAACATATTTAAAAAAAAAACAGCTAAAATACTCTTAGAAACAAATTTTTTTTTGAATAAAACTAACCTTAATAGGTATTTTTGTATTTTTACAAATTTGTTTTATAATATTAGCTAAGGGGAAATTTGGTATTTGACCTTATATAAAAAATAATAAATAATTTAAAAGTATAATGAAACGGCTAAAATAACCTTAAGGCAAAAATTTTAAAGCTGGAGTCAATGAGGTTTTTTTTTTGTCATTTCATAATAGTTTTTTGTTATTATTAAATTAGCTCAAGGGGAATTTGATATTTGAATAAAAATTAAAAAAAAGTGGGGTGTGTGTGTGATATTAGCAGGCACTTGTAGTGCCTTCAGGTGTCAAAAAAAAATCTTTTTGTCTTGTCATTGGAAGCGCAATCATGTTCTCTTATATGTGAAGAGGCTTGTGTCGTGTTAATGGTCTAGTTTGTCGTCAGTTAGTTTTTTTTTTTCTTATTTTCTACCCCCCTAAAATTACAATGTCCTTTTTTGTTGTAGGTATTTTAACTTCATTTATTATTCTTATGATTTTTAATTTTTGTTCTTAATCTTTTTGTAGAAGTTTTACTTATTTTCAATTTCATCCTTCAATTCTAATTTACCAAATATTATATTTTCTAATTTGATCTTTATTTTTTTTATTTCTAATTATTTTTCTTGACCCTTTTGTAAAATAAATTATTGGTTTCTAATTTCATTCTTCAATCCAAATTGAAAGTGTTATGTTTTTCAATTTGTTCCTCATTGTTTTGATTTTTATTTTTTAAAAAACAAATTATTATTCTTTTCAATTTCACCCTTCAATCAATTTTTTATTTTTATTTTTTATGTCAATTGTTATTCCTATTCTTTGGAATTCTTTTGGGTCCTTTTGCCAAATTGCTTTTTTCTTCTTTTCAATTTCACCTTTATTTTTTTGGGTCCTTTTGCTAAATTAATTTTTCTTTTCAATTTCACCCTTCAATCAAATATAAAATTTATTTTGTATTTTAATTTTGATATTCATTCTCTTAATTGCTATTTTTTGAATCCTTTTATATAATTGAAATTCTGTTTTTAATTTAATTCTTCAATATTTGATTGATTTGGGTCTAATAACTCCGGTCATGAGCTTGAAAAGTTAACACAATTTTTTTTCTTTTAAAGAGTTTTATAATGTTCTTTATTTTTTATTGAATTATTCTAATTTCATGATCTGAGTCACGAGTTTGGCGGGATATCCAACATTGGCTCAACCTTGGTTACCATAGTTATAGGTTTGTCATGCTAACTTGGGTTAACCATGACCAATTTTTTTTGTCTTTTTTTTACCCCATTGCGTACTCTTGTATTTAATGAGTTGTGAATTGAGATACATCGTTTGTCTTCTTTTGAAAAAAAAATTTCCCTAGATTATCCTAATCACTGTTCTTTTTAAAATTGATTCATCTACTATTGTTTTCTTCGTTTTTTTTTCCTTTAATTGAAATGAAGCCAGCATAACTCAGATGAGCCACATATTTGTTTTAAACAAAAAAGCACTTGTGGCTACTAAATATCATTTCTTACACAAAATAGTCTGGTCCTGTAACAAAACACAGACATCAAAGCTATT